>CM065923.1:23419300-24619300 GCA_033439105.1 Magallana nippona
TACTAAACAGCGTTAGCGGTATGGAAAATGTTTTTTCACCCATTTGGCAGTATCATGGACAACAGCCGCATGAATTTTTCCCAATTTTACCCTCATTGAATAACTTTCGATATGATGCTCGAGATCCGAATCACAATGGTTATAACAGCCCGAATCATGAAAGTGCCTTGAAGTCGCTCACCGTTCAAGGCGGAGTCCCAAAATCAGCGTCGTCTAGCAATGTTACAATGGATTCAAATGGCATACCGTCCGCCAGCCCTCGAAGGGACAAGACACGAAATGATACCTGCGAATATTGCGGAAAGGTCTTCAAAAATTGCAGTAATTTGACCGTTCATCGACGTTCGCATACTGGGGAAAAGCCCTATAAGTGCGAATTATGTAATTATGCATGCGCACAATCTAGTAAGCTTACTCGTCATATGAAGACTCATGGAAGAATCGGTAAAGATGTCTACCGATGCAAATTTTGTGGCATGCCTTTCTCGGTTGCAAGCACCCTTGAAAAACACATGAGGAAATGTGTTGAAAAAGGCTCAGGGATGCAAGGTTTGGGACGTCAGGACATAGATTCGGATAATTCTAACTCGGTTGCAACGTCGGGAATGCACGATTCGCCGAATTCTCTTCTATCGAATTCTGTTGCTCAATAGGAATTCGTTGGCTTGGCTATCCAGTTGTGGCAAACAAACTTAGAAAGTGTGTATCCAATACTCGTTCTTTTTCTATTTTATCATGTTTTATATACAATTCAGAATGTCTTATTGGCAATATTTGGACTGAACAATATTGCATACACAACTCGGCTATGACATATGCTTTTACATAGAGATATTTACCCCGGTGATGATCATTTTCATTCAGAAGACCATCAAATGATGGTTTTAGTCATACAAAGTTGCCATAATACTTGTGTACCTCTAGGAGCAGGGTACTAAGTGTCAAAGACGAATGATTACTTTTTTTTCCAATTGGGTGTTTTTACTATAATTGTGTTGAATCTACAATTGTGTCTATCTATTTGGTAATTATTGGTGCTTCGTAATGATAAAAGTTTAATATGGCCATTTTCCCTCTTTATCATTGTATCATATGTATTCTTTTTCTCTTGTATTTTCCCCCATCAAAATAGAATATATTTTTGTTGTAAAATCCGTGTGCTGAAAAGGGTTGTGGATTGCAATGGTACACAGTTAATTACGTACACTCTGATTGGATGGAGTCCTCCACGTGACTTTAAACTCCATTTAGTTTTTTCATTTGTATATTTTTTGGAAAAGGTATCCCGGTTAAGTTGTTTACAAAAATGGCATATAACATTTGAATGGCGATTGATACCATTTTAATTGGTATGATAATGATAATACTTTAATAACGTTAAGAAGTAGTTATAAAGACACATTTTTTGTTTTAAAAATGGCTGCCATATTTGATTCTGTAACAATTATTGCCAAGGGCTTTCATCTTGGAGAATGGAAATACAGCTTGTTTATTGTGATCACACAGAGGAAAACAACAACACGATGGAGAGTGAAAAAAATCATCAAGCGTTTGCTGATTTGGTCAAGACTCTTGAATAAGAACTTATGTGGACTGCAATGCGACTGAACACGAGGCAGCAATACTTCAACATTGCAGCAAATATTTGGTGCCCAAGTCCATCTGACCAATGTTCGCTTATGTTTTATTTTTAATACCCAGTGCCTATTGTGTCCAACTTAAATCTAACGTTGAACATTTCAGCCATTTAACATTGAAATCAGAAGGTTACGGAATTGAATTGAAAATTGACAACCGGCAGCTTTGAAATTTCTGGTTTTTTAAGAGCTGTCAGTATATAAAGTTCTATTTAGTAGTTTAACATATTTTTGTGTATTTTTGTGCCATTGCATTTAGAAATTAGATTAGGAGACTGTTTAGTGTTAGACTTTAGGAGGATATTTTCGTATATGTGCTCCTTTTCAAATTTTGAGAGTTTTCCCTTTTTGAACAAAATTATTTCAGTTTAGCTGTGTCAGCTCTAGCATATATTACTTTTTTGTAGCGTAAATTAAGCTTGAATTTAGCATGGTTTTTTAAAGAGAGACTGTATATACACGTTCTCGTACGTATATGTACCTTTTTGATGTTTGATGTTTGGTTACCCATTCCTTTAAAACTTACATCCATATCGAGGATGATATAATTATTATGTGCCATAGCAAGATTTTGTAGAATGATACATTGAAACATTGCCGAGACTTGCAATATGCGTTTCGTTTTTTTTCACTACTTGTTTACATGTAATATCGGGCTCTATTTCATATTACATCTTTGTTAGTAGTTGTGTTTTTTTAATAAATATTGTTTAATTGTTTCATTGATATTAAAACGATGAAAAGACAAACTGCACCGCCAGTCTAAAAAGGAAATTCAAAGTTAAGAAATATATTTCAAATTTTTGAGAAAAAATATTTTTGTCGAAAATTTCGAAACAGATTTTAAAAGAAGCTATAGAATGATGATCCTGTTTGCCATTTCAGATCAGATTTGTGTGCCATATCAATAATTTGTGAATATATCTAAATTCTGTTCAACGTATTTGTAAAGATACTAGTAGTAAAATACAATTTTTTTTTAAATGTAGGTGTTAGTTTACAATATATTTTTTATTTGACACAATATTTTAGTATTTTCTGTATCGTTACATTTTACATTTGGAATATGTATCGACAAGAACTGGTGCAAAGTGAAAGTGCTGAGGTGGTTTACAAATGTAAAGTCATATGCTTGTATTAGTGCTTATGGTGTATTTTTTTTTTTATCTTCAAAACAGGATTTTTGTAATTTTTCTTACATGCCCATGCTTGCTTTTTATAGCAATTTGTAAGACTGTAATATAGACTTTTGAACACCTGAACTATTTAATTGGCGATCAAGTTAACAGTTAAATTTTATTTCTAGTACATGGCTAAATTACTATGTACTTAAAGCAAGCACAGAATGTGTGTTAATCCCACGTTGAACATCAGCAAATTATGATCTCCAAATTACGCGCATCATATTGTCGTCATTTTGTGCATATTCATCCAAATGTTCTGAATTCTGTCGTGCCATAATTTTTCGAATGAGAATATTTTTATTAAATTATACATATTGTTGAAAGCCTGGAAGATGCTTTGTGTCTCAGATACGAGTTTGTTTGATTTGAATTCGTTTTTGTCGTTTATGTGTTACCTCTAAACGTTATCAACTACTGCCATTTCGTTTCATGTTCATGTTTGAATTTATTATTTTTAAATTCCATAGCTTCTCTTTAGTTTAAGCACCCGATCACTCTACCTGTACAATTAATTGTTGATGCACATTTAATTTCCTTTTGCCTTGTTTTAAAATTTATTATTATTTTCTTTGATTTGGTTTTTCTTTCTCTCCAGAACTTGTGTTTCACCGTTTGAACAAAAAGTGTTGTGGTTATTTTGTTTAGATTATAATCAACGAAGACCTATATATGCCGCTATGAAACAGTCGTTTATATTTACCCTAAAGTTACGTAGAGAGATTCGGGTTTTTTCGGCGGGGGTTTTTCCATGCAGTTTTTTGTGTTTTTATATAAAATATACTACCTCTAAACTAGCTTTTAAACTACTGGGAGATCAAAAAATTATTTCAAAAACTAGAAATGGTTAAAAGTTCAATACATGGAACAACCCCAGCATGACGATGGTTTCTATATCCTTTCTTCCTTGAGAATCTTTAACGGAGGTCAACTAAATTTCTTTTTAATTATAAATCGTTTGCAAAAGCATGAAATTCGGACAAATGACATCCCTTTAAGATCCTGAACTTTCATTGGACCCCTCGTTTTCACTGTACATTTGATGTACGTTACTCGTCCAATTACTAAGCTTGTTGTATTTAAACTATGAATGTTTGTATGGAAGTACAAAGTACAGTGTAAAATTTAATAAACATTTTATCTCTTCGGCAATGACTTCTTTTTTCTGTTCTTTTTTTTTGTAATTTTATTCAGAAACAAATAGAACAGTAAATAGGGAGGTAATATCTCGTACGTAATATCATGCAGCATTTGAAGATGCATACTAATACAGATTTAGGTTCTCAAAGTATCGGTAACAGAGAGAAAAAAATAATACATGTAGTTTTTAAATCATGCCATGTTTAATACTTTTTCATCGTTTTTCAAGGTGGGGGTAATGCGTAGTAACTTCTGTTATTTCCCATTGAACATTTATCATCCTCCCAAAAAGTGTGGGGGGGGGGGGGGGCTGTTTCTTCAAAATTCAATTTTCTATATGTAAATTCAAGAAAAACGTCTGCTGCTTCCCTCCCGATGCCCCGTCTGTTAATGGTCGCCAGAAGCGGTTGTTCTTTATTACCGGCCAGAAATGAATAAAAGTAATCGAAGTACAGAAAAGCGGTTAGCAAGCTTGTTGTCAAGTTGTTGAGAATATTTGCATTCAGATACATTTTGAAACATTGTATATAGAGTTCCTGTACAAGCTCAGAAAAAAAAATATCAACATTTTAGTGTAAGAAAAGCCAAGCAATATTGCCACCCCCGCCCCCCTTTCCCTTACCAGTATGTCTAAATGATTTGAAAAAACTAAAACACATAAATTCGTAGGTCTTTCCATTGCTCAGATATGCATGTATGGTTTATAAAAACGTGTTTCAAGTTTGAACTAATAGGACTGCATTTTAAATTAATCAAATCATATCATGTCGGATTACAAAAGGGGTCAAACCCTACTTGTACGCGATTTCGGATAGAATAAAACCAAATATTTCAAGTTTGAACCCACAGTTCTGAGTATAGGACTGCATTTTGAGAGAACAAATGAGGTAGCTAACATACCCCACGCCCCCACATTACTTGACAAAGTTTTAAGCAGCCGTGTGTTTCTGTGGAGTTAATATCAACTCGGGCACGTAGCACCAGGGGGCCAGGGATTAGGATTTTGAAGATTTTGGGGAAAGATTGGGTCTTTTGGGTTTGTTTGTTTGTTTGTTTTTTGTTTTTTTTTTTTGGTCAAGATTTCGGATAAGTATCCCACCCCCTCTTTTCAAAAACGATAATACAGTAGATAAGATAAGATAAGACAGTAGCATGTTCATTGTTTCCCTATATTAACTATTTTCTTGGCTGCTCCACGGGAATCGGTTGTTGTTGTCCCTGGGGGGACAATAAAGGATGAATCCTCTAAACATCCAAAATCAGTCCCACATAATTAGCAAAAAAAAATCAAGTTAAAGATTTTCTAAACATTATTGCCTTATTCTTTTCTTCAAACACTAAAGTTTTTAAATACCAATTTCTTTTGTGTAAAATACACATTTTATGTTCAAATATTTAAAAATATTTACATCCACTGAGCAATTTTTCCTCTATTTCTTATGAAAACCAATTGTGTTTCATAGCTCTATAGAATTAATTGACAGGGCTGAAATCTACACGATCCAGTTCTAACTAGTTTATCGATTGGTCAAAACTTTCACCAACCTCAGAAAAATTACGAACTGCACGAAATAATCATGATGATGTCAGGCTCATATTCTCATAGAAGATGATTTGGCTATATGTACTGATTTACATTAACACTAATTAAGTTACTTTAACTTACTCTTTATGACTTATTCAAAAATTTTTGAAAAAAAGATGTAAATATGAATAATAAAATACTGTGAGCGGATTGTGTTTTTTTCTGCAATGTCGCTACCTTCATATCCCCATGAATCATCAAAGAAAGTATTTTATCCTTTAAGTTAACATTAAATATGTGTTTATTTAATATTGTTGATGTCTGGCAGCTCAACACAATTAGTCTGAACGTCAGCTACATGTACTGATCCGCACGTCCAATACCACATTGAAGTACAAAGCGATGAGTAATGACCATTTGTAGATACTCGGTCGGTTGCCACTTATATACATCCCCTTTGACCATTTATGGTTACAATTTAGAACGTATTACTTGATTTGAGATGGTTTTGTCGCCAATGAAGTCGAAGCATGAGCGTATTACTGTTCGACATGGCTTTGTTTTTTGGCTCAAAATACTTGTAATTAACTATTGGTGTAAAATTCAGCCTCTATCTAAACGAGACCGTTCAAAGATCTGGAACAGTTGTAGCTCACCTGAGCTGAAAGCTCAAGTGAGCTTTTCTGATCACATTTTGTCTGTCGTCCGTCTGTCTGTCTGTCCGTCTGTAAACTTTTCACATTTTCAACATCTTCTCCAGAACCATTGGGCCAATTTCAACCAAGCTTGGTACAAAGCACCCTTAGGCAAAGGGGATTCAAAGTTGTGCAATTTAAGGACCACGTCCTTTTACAGGTGGAGATAATTAGGAATTATTGAAAAATTTCGTGAAATTTTCAAAACTTCAGGAAAGCTGAAACTTATGTGGAAGCATCCTCAGGTAGTGTAGATTCAAGGTTGTGCAAAATCATGACCCCCGGGGGTAGTGTGGGGCCACAATAGGGGTCGAATTTTTACATAGGAATATATAGAGTAAGTCTTTCAAAAATCTTCTCAGAAACCAATTAGCCAGGAATGCTGAAATTTATATGAAAGCATCCTCAGGTATTGTATATTCAAAGGTGTGAAAATCATGACCTCCGAGGGTAGGATGGGGCTATAATAGGGGGTCAAATATTTACAAAGTAATATATAAAGTAAATCTTTAAAAATATTTTTCTCAGAAACCATTCAGTCGGAAAAGTTGAAACTTACGTGCAAGCATCCTCAGGTAGTGTAGATTCAAAGTTGGAACATCATGACTACCAGAGGTAGGGTTGGACCACAATGGGGCGTCGAATTTTTACATAGGAATATACAGAGTAAATCTTTAAAAATCTTCTTCTCAGAAACAAACAGCCAGCAAAGCTGAAAATTGTGGGGAAGCATCCTCAGGTAGTGTAGATTCAAAGTTGGAAAATCATGACTCCCAGAGGTAGGTTGGGGCAACAATGGGGCGTCAAATTTTTACCTAGGTATATATAAAGTAAATCTTCTTCTCAGAAACCAATTGGCCAGAAAAGTGTGTTCAAATCATGATCCCCAGGGTAGGATGGGGTCACAATGAGGGGGGGGGGGCAATTTTTTTTACATAAGAATATATGGAGAAAAATCTTTAAAAATCTTCTTTTAAAAAACCATTTGCTTAGAAAAGCAGTGACTTTAGTGAAAGCAACTTCAGATAGTTTAGATTCAAATTAATGAAAATCAAAATCTTGAGGAGTAGGGTGGGGTCACATTGGGGATCCAATTGTACAGAGGAAAACATTTTAATTATTCACAAAAACTGAAATGTTATCATATATGGTTTTACTCATATGCAAGCATTTTGACATATTGCTGATTCTTTAAAATTGTTTAGACTCTGGCCCCTGGACGATTCTTGGGCCTCACAAGGGGTTTATAGTTTGATGTAGGTTTATATCCCGTATATAAACAATTGTTTAGGATCTTTTTTAGAACTGCTGTTCTCAACATGTGATATGACTATAAAATCATCCTGTTAGAAAAGGGACTTGAATATAAACATTAAAAACATCAAGGGGGAAAATGGAGTTTTATTTATACAGGATCTACATGTACATGTATTATACCATTTTGTCCAGATATTTTGTATTATGACTCCATTAAACTGATTTTATCATGCCTATTGTTGCTCAGGTGAGCGATGTGGCGCATGGGCCTCTTAAATTTAAGTTAATAAAATTAAAATCCTAAAGAACGTTATCAAGTAAATAGATATAAACAAGAAACTCAAGAGTAGCAAATTTTCGAGATATTTTTATCATTTAGAATATTTATACTTTCTTTGCTTAATTGAATATCTCTATTATGATGCCACCCCCCCCCCCCCCACCCCCCCCCCCCCCAAAAAGAAAATGAAAATGAAAAAGTAAAATGAAAAAAAAAGTTTGATCTTTGGTTTCAAAGTACTAATATTTAGCGGTTTACCAAGTCCAAAAAAAATCACATATTTACGTTTAATTTTCAGGCTGTGTCTGATTGATATGAGGAATAAGGAATCATTCTTTGAGTATTATGAGGTGATCAGGTACGGTCAGGAGTGATCAAATCCAATAAAGCCCGAATGGCTTCATGATAGATTTGATCAGCTCATAATATTCAAAGACTGATTCCTTACATTTATATAATTTTCAGCACTTTTGCGATAAAATATTGAATAGTCATTGATGAAATGTATTGGACTTTGTATTACAAAATCGGTTCGCAGTGTTATCAGAGACAAAGACATTGGAAAATGTCAATATTTAATGTTACAGTCTACAGTGACGTCTATGTGAAACCATATTCTAGGATGGTCTTAATCTTTTAGATTCCCTTATTCATCTCTTTAAAAGTAGTTACAGAGACTTTATTTATCAAACAATACTTTTTGTAGTTGAGAAACTGGGTCTTTTCATAATTTTTCTATGATTAATTAATTAATTAATTAGACATTTATTTTTTAAGTACCAAGTGCAAAACCTTCATCTCTGTGACTTCTAACAGTCCAAAAAAAAAATGGTAAATTTCACTGTCATAATAATATTACAAGCTATATACATGTTGCTTTAACTTACATGTTTTAAATGCAGGATTCTCCTTCATTGGTGCGGAGAATTTCACAATGTAACATTTCTCCATAGTAATAGGTTCATGGTAGGACCATGCATGTATGGTGCATCCGAGCTACAGTTGTTTTGAACATTTTTATGAAATTATATTTAATTCATAAAGCACTCATTTACTACTGTATATACAGACACTCGTAGGTTATATGTACCTTTTTGTTGTTTAGCGTTTGGTTACCCATTCCTTTAAAACTTGAATATTTTATTTTACTTTAGATCTATTTCATTTACTATACAAAAATAAAGATACACGCAGAACGTACTTGGTTATACTTGATACCTAAGTTTTTAAGATAATATATATTTTTTTATGAACAGTAGCAACAATGTTGTCGTTGGTATCGAATACTCGTATTAGATTATCCCATCTCAAAGTCAAACATGTATAAATAATAGCGGAACAATTCATCAAACAAAAGATAGAAAAAAAATGAGTAAGTATCTTCTTTTTTCACACAAACAGTTAGAGGAGTCTACAATATTTCGATTCTTACTTTACTTTTATAAATTTTGGTATGCCTGATATGAGGACGTGCGGGTGTGTTATAAAGTTCAAATTAAGAATTTACCAAATGGGGACTACTCCCAAAGTATTAAAACCCAAATGGGGACTACTCCCAAAGTAATTAAATCATCCAAATTTGTCGATTTCTCATGTTATGAAACGACATTTTCAACTTCGCTGCGCATGAGCGCGGGTGGAAACAGCAAATATACACGTAAGTATATATTTCAAAATTTGGTATTTCTTTCGTCATTTTTCTCACTTGCCCCTACAATATTTTAAACAAATTTGATAAACATCCTTGATTTTTTTCCCGTTCTGGATCCCCTATCATCTCCATTGTTTTTATCAAAAAACGCGATTGTTTAAAACCTTCTATCATTTTAAATAAACGAGGCATGATTTTATTGATGTTACAAACTTGAAATCAAACCTGTTTTTTATAGAACAAAACGCCATTGCATTATACGTCAAGTAATGTTTCTACGGGAGACATGTCGTTTTCTTGAATGTACGCACTTTAAGTCATCTTTATTAAACGATTTATACTTCATTTGTTGAAGTAAAAGTGTTTCGTTTCTAATATTATCAAACACCAACCTATGAAAATTGAAAATTCCCCCGACGATGACTCAATTATTGCAGGCAAACATTAGGAAAATAGAAGATTTGTGTAATGCTCGACAATTACCACGTGTACTCCTTATTAGCACATTATGAGCAAACAGTTAATTGAGAATATCAAACGTGTGTTGTTTTCATGAACAGATGTCGAGACAAAATGCTAAGTTGTGTTTCGCTTACAAGTTATTTTTAATATAAAATTGTTAGAGCACATTTCGAGTTTCATTTGCCATCATCAAAAAATGATTCATCGTTGTACATTCCTTGTACAATATATTGATTTTGAATCGAAACGTTGGTCATTCATTGGCTCAAGAAATATATTGCTGTACCGGTATTTTGGGGGGGGGGGGGGGGGAGGTAGATAAATTTGTTGTTTTTGTCCTGGTTAATTAGAACTTTATAATAAACAAACCAAAAAAAATGAAGATTTTTATATCCCTGTGGACGGTTTATGATTTTAAATACCTGTATAACCTTATATTTAAAATAGCTTAATGGCTTAAAGTGAGTACTACTGCGGTGATTTGTGATTTGGTCGTCCTGAATCAAGAGTACAACAAAAATTAAAACCAAATTAAGCCGTTTGGCTTAGAAGTATACGTATTGTATTGGGGGGGGGGGGGGGTGTTAGTAGTGTCCTTTCTGATATAATGAAATAGTCATGTTGTATAGTTTATTTGTAAAAATAAATTATATCAGAAAGGACACTAGTATCTACAATAATCGGCTTTAAGTGTACGATTTTTAATTTGATACATGTATTTTACCATTCAAGATATTGTAAAGTTCATTTGCTTGTTATGATTCAAACGCAGAATCCAATTGGGTTATTAATTAAATCAACTTTCAACTCTAGAGAAGGTTGTGTTTTATTCTTTCTGGTAGATAAGAAAGGTTTCCATTATCAAAACCTGATCTTTTAAATTTTGGACAAACCCCTCCTTAAATTCAAATATACCGGTAATTTCTTCTTCTTTTTTTGTCTCGATTTAGATGTGTTGCAGACAAGAATTGAACCCCGTTTTATTCTCGCTTTACCGACTGCTTCACACAGACGAATGGTTTTTTATGTGTACTGGATTTGATATCCTGTAAAATGCTGAGGGAAATTCTTAAGGTGGAATAACGTCGATCTTGGAACAGATTTATACTTTTTTCAGAATGGCCCAAGATGGACGAAAAAACCTTGTCATTTTGTCTTTATTCTGTCCTAATTAACGAGTCGTTTGTTAACTGATAACATTTGCTAATCGATTTTTGTAATCCTTCGATGTAGTTTTTTATTCTGTGTCTTCCCGTCGAAAAGAAAACGTCTTAAGCCTTCAGGGCATTTTTTTCTCTCAGATAATTCTATAACTCTTAGAGGAGTGGCCAAGTAAAAATGGTTAGCGTCGTATATGAGCTCATGGCATTAGTGCGTTAAGATCATGGTTCTTCTGTAAAATACGACACACATGCCCGTGTGCAGTTTGTGAATGACGCATAATCCCTCCCTGAAAGCAGTTGGAAAGGAGTAAATATAATAATTTTATTTAAAGTTCAAATGCAATCAATTGAATTTCCAACCAGACCTTTTTCACGTACATCTGAGAGAGCGTGTGCATTCAGTTACAATGTATATAAAATTATATTTTTCGTAAGTCACTCGGGGGGGGGGGGGGGGGGGGTTCGAATCGCAAAACCAAGCCAACGGCAGAACAACGTATAAGTATCATTATAATAATATCTTGAGTGTGATCTTTTAAATATTACTTTTGATTTTGCTTCATACCGAGACGAATCAATTCAACTACAGGTAAACGCCTGAACTAATGAGAAAGTTACTTCCTAACATGAAATGGCTGATTTAACACATATTAGTACTGATTTGTATACCTCTGTATTCATCTTGATTAATCATTTTTAATTGGTGGTTTTCTTTTTCTATTTTTTTTTAAATGAAAAACGTCACTTCAATGAAAGAGCAATAACTGTGTGTCAAACGCTATGCGGACGTTTTACTAATATATTTTCTCAATATCACAACAAATAAAGATGACTTTTCAAACAGTGTTATGTGTAATTTGTTTAAAACAAAGACCTCAATGGTCACAAGTTGGAAATTTTGATTTTTGGAATTATTTTTTTATGCCTATTGGTTGCTTATTTCCATATGTCACAGAGGTTTAATTCATATAGTGTTCACAAGGTATACCAACAACGGGATTTTTTTTTATTTGAATCACGCCTGCCTGTTGTGGCATACACTTAAATGATCCGTCATAAAACTTACAAGCATTCATCAAAAAATTCTTTCATCTTTTGATTATTCAATTTGTGTTGTCAATAGTAACGTCAAAATACTGAGGCCAATGCTATATACTTACTTCTATTTTTTTGTGTGAATTACCACATATATACACCTATTAAAGCGGAAATTAAGAGTGGATATCACATCCTGTTCTACCGCCGAAATGGAATCTGCCACGATCTTTTGACCCGTGGGGCGTTATTTACGCAACCTAGTGTGTGTACAATCTTAGCTGACCCCATAAGGACGCGGTGTCGCGGTCGTGACGGCCTGCCATTGGTCGGCTATTCAGAATCTAGCAGACGAGAATCCGATATGTCCCTTGGCTATATATCATATACACATGCGTTTTACTTGTGCATTCGACTCTGCAATTTGTATGTCATTTGGTCGGAGATTGTTTACTTAGCGTTCACTGCACGCTGCACCCAGTGCTTTAGATACGAGAGAATTCAATCAACAGTGGCAGTGAATGTTACGTAATGGAATTTCTGGAAAGTCGTCTGCCGGGTTTGGGATGAGTCATTTACACTGGTCAAAGTATAGCCACAAATTTTCACCTGAATCTATACTGCACAGGTAGTGAATATATATTTGTACAGTCGATACAAGAAGGCCCTAGATACACACAAAATGTTGACCTATTGATAAGTACATACATTGAACGGATTCTGTGAGATTTCTTTTTCCGAGTCCATGGGTCATTAATTTCGATGTAATTTCGTTGCAATATACTTCTTAGTCTATGAATATTTGATGAGTTTCTACTCATATTTATGTTCTCAATCAATAAATATAATCTAACGTAATGTTAAACATCCCCGCAAGAATAATGGACAAAACCGGACATGAAAGCTGCACTTAATTTAAATGTTCTGTAGACATAAATAAAACATTTCACCAGTCCGGGTGTTGAGATGGGAGATGGTTGATTGGTAGCCAGTTTTATGGCCAATACGTTGACGTGTTGTGTAATACTTGAATTGGTAAAACAAAACTTAGATAAAAGCACAACAAAGAAACGAATCGTGAACAAATGTATACATACATATACATACATGTGAATACATGAATTGTAAGGAACAAAGAGTTAATACCATAGACAAGATACATGTAGTAGTTGGGGTTTAAGTGTATACTCTGCAGTACCATTCAGCATACGGTCTTCCGGGATTTGGCTTTTAAAAAATGACACCAGTAGAACTTCCACTTAAAGTAAAAGAATGCACAATACCATTAAACGTTATACACATATACTATGATTTCATATGAAATGTGTCAGTTTTTCAAGGCCTCTCATATAAAAAAAAAATGATGACATGGCTTTTTCCCGAATTAGTCTTATGGAATGGAACACAACATGTGACTCATAAAGATAGGTTTAGACTAATAAGATTGCACTTGGATTATGGTGACATTACATATTGGGAAGTTTTATTTTTTGACAAGTTTCCTGCTCAGAAGTGTACGTTGGTTTCAATATTTTAATCAAAAAGTTGATTTCCAGACAGACTTCGCATTTTTCTTTCTATCTAGCCAATAAGCATGTTCAGGTGCTTTTCTGTTATTTCTTTAGAAAGAGATTTGAGACAATACTTGCGCACTTTAACATAAAGAACTAACAGCTCTTGGGCTGACATACATGTTATAAATGATTATTGTCAACAGATTTTATTATACACCCCTTGGGTTTATTGTACACGGGTAGGCGAATTTTCGGTAAATACTGCACAAATCGGAAAAGAGTATTTTTCTAGAAGTATACGATATAATTTATTTAAGGTGGTATGGGACACCTGTCGATATTAACTATGGATAAAAGTACATTAAAATAAAAAATACTGTAACTGGTTTAGAATCTTTTTTTAAATTTTACAATATTTGACCAAAAAATGTTCTAAAAAATTTTGGAAAGGGAAAACTTATATATAAAAGCTCCAGCATGATTCGAGGTCATGTCTTTGTCTAAGTAGTTTAAAGGCCACGATTTTGGTCAAATTCCATTTTTCTGTTTTTATTATTTCCAATACTTCTTAAAAGTTAAAAGCCAGATACAGGTCCCAAAATTCTTTGTCATGTAAACAAGGCTCGTGTCCCGTTTTTATTTACATAGATTCAATATACCAGTAAAATATCTTTTTCAAGCTGATATGTCTATCTTCTTATTCATTTTAGGCATAAATAAACAGTACCTAACGTTTAACACATTCATTGTAGGTCTAAAACTGGAATTTTCACTTCAACATTCAATATATAAACAAAAGCTTTGATTACATAGCAAAGAATTGTAAGCTCTGTAACTCGATTATTACTCAACGAATAAAACTCAAATTTTGATTGCCTATTAAAACTGCTTTACTGAAGCATAATAAGTATGGATATCGGAAAAATAATTTTTGACCAAAATCGTGACCATGCTCCTTTAAACTCTCACCCATTGCGCTACGCTGTTAAGTGAACAAAGGACATAGATATTACCTACATGTCTCAGCCAATATGTCCAAGGCAATTTCATCGACAAGATTGAGTTGACTATATTTCACAGAAATCTTTTTATTTTACTTCGAAGTAAATACAAGTATGCTGCCAATTGCATAAAGAGTTTTCTCTGAAAAGTCGTTAGCTGCTTGTGCTTAACAAACTCCCTTTAGAGTCTGAAACACTCCTTTCTTTAAAGACAAGGAGTTTTTTTCAAAATAAATGCATATCTATCCTGCAGATACTTGAAAGAATTTTTCGGCATATTCAGAGAATAATATCATAATTATGCAATGCATTTTATTGTGAATTTTGATCCATTAAGTGCATCATTAATATATTTAACTTAATAAAACGTTTTAATGTCTTTTCTTAAACAAAACAATCTTATGTATTCATTTCCGATTGTGCTAGCCCACTACTGGAATTTTTACAGGTTTCGGATCTCCAAGAAACCGTTCATCTTGCGGCAGAAGACTTTCCCGGAGAAATCGAGATATATGATGGGAACCTTTTTTTCTGGTCACATAAAGCAACAAATAATTTTTTTTACTATATCTTCATTTTTTAAAAATTCTTTTGATGCGGGGGGGGGGGGGGGGGGATAGTTTTTTCTACCCTATGTATCCATGTCGGATAAATCAAGGATCAGTTTCAGAGGCCCGACATTCAAAAGAAAACCCTCTATATTTAACACTTTGTAACACAGTTACTAATCGAAGGAGCGGCAGTGTCCAAATATTGAGTATTCAATGCGATTAGAATTGAATCGTACAAATTCCCGGACAACGGTATTATAAAGGGTAGAATAAAACTCAATTAAAATCATTGATTTCAATCGTATATTTCCCAAGACGGGCACAAAAATATAAAAACTCCGCCTTGATTGAACCCACAAATCAAATTCTGGTGAAAATTATCCTGTAGAATGAGAGCAGTGTACATTGGTGAGGAGCTGAGCAATGGTCTTGTTTTTCGCGGACTTATTAAAACACGGGAACGTAATTCCTTAATGAAAGACTCACGGGAATACGCCATTGCTACACGACTTCAGAATCATGGTGACAAATCAGATCATTCGACATGAGAATCTGAGCCCAAGCGCCCAGGCTTTTCATTACGACGTGGAACAGTGTTCCCTGATTTAGTTACGTCTCGTTAATGTAAGAACATGTCAGATTATAATCTGTAAAAAAAGGCAGAGTAAACGCAATCCCCAAACATTGGTTCTGTTACCACTTCGATATCATTAGACAAATCTGAAGGCACCAGCAGAATTTGTAATCGACGTTCACGTACTATTGTATTATATTTGACCAATCTGCAATATCATTTTTAATGTCGTGGAGGGCAGGGTTGGGGTGTACAATTGATATGCGAGTTCATCCCACTCAACTCCATGTACATGTATGTTTGAGTGTGTGGAAAGGTAAACACGGTATAGAATGCATAAAGTGTCTGTGTATATTTAATCGTCTGGTTGATATCATTTCAATATTATCCATCAAAACTTTGGCTTGGTGACAAGCTAACTAACTTCTAATTTATGTGCAAATCAAAATTCTTTGTCTTAAACTTGACACTAACAATAATATGAAATTCAAGATTTATTCATTAACATAAGAATGATCGAAAGTTCCTTTTGAAGTGGCGAGAAAATGTCGACGTGAATTACAAACATGTTGACAGCACACAAAAGACAGTCTTTATTAATAGCCGATATAATTAGATTATCTATCAGACTAATTTTCTTTTTGTGTGTGACCCAAACACCGTAGACCTTCCTCACGCGAACATTCGATAAATACTTCATATAATTAATATCGTATGCACATTTGTAGATCTGTTTTTTTATTTTCCATGTTGCCTCCGAATATTGTGTTAAATGAAGTGTTTATCAAACAATATCACAAAATAAAAGTCGTTAATAATCAGTAAAAAAGAAACTGACCACTTGGTTTTGTTGAAAGTGGTTGGCATTCGTGGGTTGTTATCTCATTTGGGGTTTTTTACGTCACCTTTTCGTGTTATCCTAAAAAATATGCAAATCTAACAACGAGAGAGAGAGAGAGAGAGAGAGAGAGAGAGAGAGAGAGAGAGAGAGAGAGAGAGAGAGAGAGAGAGAGAGGGAGAGAGAGGGTGGGAGCTTCTGTGAAATCTTACTTTTTCATGCTACAATTTCACCTATTGGAAAAAAGTAAAATTGATTAAAAAATATTAATCACTGAAATGAAGTTTGACTATATACATGTGTGTGTGTATAAATAAATAAATAAATAAATATATATATATATATATATATATATATATATATATATATATATATATATATATATATATATATATATATATTAACATTGTCATGTTATCTAATTGTGTGTCGTAGAGATTCAATGAACTGATCTGAACTGATAAAAATCATTTTCTTGTTCTGTGTTTATGCTTTTTTCTTTTTTTTTTTGGTGCGTCTTTTCATGTAAATTTAAACCATCAAAGGGGCGAAAAAGAACTTGTGATTTCCTTTATCAACATGCTGTGGGAAATTGAGGTCAGCTCTGACAAAGCTGTAATTAACTGTTTTTTGAAATATATTCAAATTAGCGTCCAGGTAGGTAAAAATTTTAATTAGGTCTGAGATGGCGCCGCGAGAAGATAAAGTGTCAGCTATGGAGCATACGGTTCCGCTGTATATTCGGGCCCAAGCCCGTGTCATTTTTGCGGTTTTCTTGTAAAGAAGGCGAAAACAAACTTACTGTGGTCAATGTTCCGTCAGTGAAATGGCATTGCATGACACTGTTAGTTATTTTTTATTTGTAAAAAAGTAGAATTTCGTCATGAGAGGTTTTTAATTCAAATAACATAGATTCTCAAGGCTATTTTCGTACAAAACTAAAACCAACAAAGAATGTTGTGTCCAGTCAAGATCAACCAATGGAGATATTTACCTCGCGTTTTGATTTTAAAACTCTTTAGTTCACATGGAAACCCATGACTGCAAATTCAATTTTCATAAGTTGTTCTATTAACGAGGGTTTCCAAGAGCTTTCTAATGGAACTGATCATTTCCACTGGACTTAGCTATTCTGAAAATTAAATTTATATACACAATCATCTGAAAATGTATATCTTGTAATTTACAATACATGTACCACAGAAAAAAGGATGAATGTAGGATGAAAATGATTTGTAAGTGGTGTTCAGTACAAGGTGAATTATGTTTCATGTTCAGATTTTGAGAAGATGTTCACAGTTGTCTCCTCTTTCAGAAACGCTTGACACTTTTGCGCTCTTTCTGGTTCTCAACATGTAGCATCCCGGTAAAAAAATAAATGCATAACCCGCTAACACAGGTAATGTAAAATTTTGGAAAGAAATGGCTACATTCATAGCCCGCATGAATCATAAAAGATGACATGTTATATATTTAAATCTTTCTCTTAATAAATTATTGATTAATCATAAAGAGTAGGTAAATGTAGCTAAACTACAGGTATAGTCCAAAATATCTGACGTTTTCCTGGCTTATTTAACGATTTTGATATTTTTCTTGCCAGGAAAACGTCAGAACCTGGAAAACTGGAAATTCACCTCCAACTGGAAAACTTTAGATATTTCGGACTAACTAAACTACTGTTACATTGTAATGTAAATCAATAATTTGTTAAATAGAAGAAATAACCAATTCGTCTTGTATGGGAATTTGAGTTTGACATTATCATGATTATTTCGTGAAGTCCGTGATTTTTTTTAGGTTACTGATAATTTCGTCCGATATAAAACTGGTTAGAACTGGATCGTGTAGATTTCAGCCCTGCTTCATGTAGAATCTATTGCACTATGATTCACAAGCATTCTGCAACGCATAAGCAATACACGTCCTCTATGGGCACCCCCGATTTTGAAAATTGTCGTTATATGCGCTAAATAGAAATGGAGAAAATTCGGTTAAATAGTTTTTAAACGACAACTCAGATTAGTTATGAAAAACTACTTTCTTCATCATCTTTGGTTTCCATTAGGCCCATTCGGGTAAACAAAAACTATATCCCGGTCAGAAATACGAGATATTTAAAACTGTTTTGGTGGAATTGCACAGTAGGATCAGCACGAAAAAGTTACGTCAACTCTTTTGCAATTTTTAATTTTTTGAACATTAATCTAACCCGATCGTTCGTAAGAGTCACATTTTAAAAATTGTTTACGTAAAAACCTGTTAAAAATGTAGATAAAAGTCTGTTTGGCTTCTGTTTGGCATCATCGGATGTTTCTAAAGTATGGGACATTTTACATTTTTTGCCTTCCTTGTATGTATATTAATTATTTCTAGCAGTTTGTTTGCTGTAAAAAAGCGGTAATTAGCCATAATATCAATTTAATTCATAGCTCCGATCGTATAACAACTCGTTAATTAGATAGCGTGTCACGTGGTACAGTGACGTCACATGCAACCTTCTTCGAACAGCTGATTGCAAACAAATGTAGGATTAACATTATCTTCTTTAAATCTTTGACATTTATTCACCATGTACGAAGTTTTTTTCGAAGTTGACTAAATTAGAAGAATCTTATTATTCAGTCGTACATGTTTGAGCCTCCAGTACGGATAAAAAACGATGTTATAGCCGAATAAGTGACGATGAAGTCGGCAATAACGATCAAATTGATCGACGTGTAAACAATGTAAAAACAACTTGGAAAGGATTATAATTTTTTTAAAAAATGGGTAACAGGTATTTATTTTATTAAAATCTACAATAATATTGTTTTTGGCGTTCTTCAGAACTCAGAATGTTCATTGTTGTAAAACTATGTTGCACAAGAAGTTTGTTTCTTCGGCCGTAACTGTTCACAGCTTTCTACGGTTCTTTATTTCATATTACACTGAATACATATAATATAGCAGGGACTTGTTAAGGAAGAAAAAACCCCCTTTGACATTTATTCACCATGTACGAAGTTTTTTTCGAAGTTGACTAAATTAGAAGAATCTTATTATTCAGTCGTACATGTTTGAGCCTCCAGTACGGATAAAAAACGATGTTATAGCCGAATAAGTGACGATGAAGTCGGCAATAACGATCAAATTGATCGACGTGTAAACAATGTAAAAACAACTTGGAAAGGATTATAATTTTTTTAAAAAATGGGTAACAGGTATTTATTTTATTAAAATCTACAATAATATTGTTTTTGGCGTTCTTCAGAACTCAGAATGTTCATTGTTGTAAAACTATGTTGCACAAGAAGTTTGTTTCTTCGGCCGTAACTGTTCACAGCTTTCTACGGTTCTTTATTTCATATTACACTGAATACATATAATATAGCAGGGACTTGTTAAGGAAGAAAAAACCCCCGTTTTCCTTAGTTATTGTTTCTTTTGTAAGATCCCATCTCCGGTTTTAATCTCTTTACGTATACATGAATATCAACAAACTTTGTCTATTTCGCGCGTAAACATTCAATATCGAGAACTCATTGAATTCTCCCGCAACAACAATAAAACTTACAGAAATCTCACATACCGTACTTATGTTTTCTGCAGAGGTGAGCTTTGGATGAATATAAATGACTTATACAAAACCGACGCATACATGTATGTATAGTTTAACAATATCAATGAGAAAACATCTAAAGAAGCGAGGCGGTATCCAAAATGGCGTCCTCTCGTTATTTTCCTCCGATGAACTTGCTTTTTGTACACAGGGTCCCTGTGCATAAACTTCTATTTATCTCTTTGAAATATAAAATACGACATGTTTATAAAACTAAAATTACAAAAATATACCATATAATTAATAATATATGTATGGATAGTTTATTTATACATCCTCTCGTCGACCGATATTTATCCCTAGATTTCCGCACACTTTCGTATGGAAAACTAAAATAAACAACAGTCCAAATCCCCTTTTTTGACCGCTAGAATACCCGTAGGAGACACAAAACACCATCATGTCCTGTTATCGACAATTTGATAGGTGATAAATAGTTTAATTGTCGTTTAAATCTAATCCAATTACAAAGGATGGCCAACAGCACCTTCTCGCTCGAGGTCGCATATGACGTCACACATAATGGCGGGTAGATCGAGAGAGAACATATGCATATCGCGACATTTGAATTTCACCGCTTTCAAACTAATGAATTAGCCAGATTATCTCGTGTAAAAGATAATAAACTTCATTTTTAATGAGTATAGAATGATTTTATTCAAAAAATTCCGAAAATTGAAAAACATGCGATATGTCCTTTATGAATCAACACAGGAGCACGCCAACCCATAACGGATAAAAAATCTAGAAAACGAAGAGGGGACAGAAAGCCCCCCCCCCCCCCACCCCCTCACACACCCCCATACCCCGCGGAGGACAAATACAATGCTTTCTTTTGTGCTTCATACGGAAATGAAGTAGTTAACAGAAAAAAATATAAAACCCGCGTTAGCGCGTTATGTAATTTTTTTCTACGGTCCTAGCTGCATTCATAGCCCGTATAAAGCACCAAAAAAGTATTTTATTGTTTATATTTACTGTAACAGTCATTTCATGCATATCTTTATGTGTTCCTGAGAAAATTAGACTTTTTTATATAGTCTGTACGATATTTTGCAGATACGACACTACAGAATCCTCATTCGAATTTTGAAATACGAGATTCGAAATTACATACATATATAAATATCATATTATCTCTTAAAATGATTTAATTTAGCTTCAATGAATTACTTAGTTCTTGTAAAATTGTCATACGTGATTTCGCACATCCTGAGTGAATTCAGGAGGTATTTTTATTATGATCATTCAATTTTTCACACATTCCCTTGTAGCGGGACAGTGATGTCTACGCTTAGTATGTATGATATATAGAGGATATCTATATTGTGTGATTTTATATTTGCTTTATCCAACGAGTTGATATGGTGTATATATTCGCGAGGCTTGCCGAGCGAATATAACCACTTCAACGAGTTGGATAAAGCAAATATAAAATCACACAATTATAGATCTTCTATTTATCTCATAAATTTGATTTATATTATGAAGCTTTTGAGACAGCCCCTTATATGATCCGAATTGATTTTTTTTTCAAAGATTAAACGATGATGCAACGTTGTGTTATGCGGTTATTGTGACCTTGCGCAATACAATTGAGTACGTCATTTCGGAGATAAATATAACTGTTTTAATGTAAAGTTTCACTGAAATAAACCTTGAAACAATTTTTTATCTCTAAATAATTTTTCTTAGAGCTTAATCACTTAATTAAATGGAAATACTGATCAGAAGACTTGATTAATGAAGTTTGTTGACATACACTAAGTTGTGAATGCTCGTTAGTTTGAATTGACTCGAACGAGGAACAGTTGTTGATGTTTTATAAAACGAACACTAGCCTAATGATTCTAAGTTGAAAATATTGAATAAGGATGCTTACTGCTGGTGAAATAAAAGTCTTGGGAGATATTATTTCGGTAATTTCTTGTATAGAGTTGTATTTTCTTAAAATTGCGTCGTCAGAATGAACTCCTTGATAGCTAGCGCGATTTGCAGTTTTATAAACTTCACAGTTATGTGTTTTCCTTCATATTTGTTATTTAAATCTTCGACAAAATCCATTTTAAATCAATTTTTGGAAGTAGATATAGCTATATGGAAAATACGAGCAAGTCTTCGAAAATAGGTCACTGAAGCGTTGATGCGAGGGGCTGTCTCAGAAATAGTTCGGACCGGAAGTATTTGATAAAGCATCACCCGTTTGATAAAGCAAAGGTTTATCACACGGGTAGTATACACCACACGTATGAGATAAATAAATGTATCTTGTTTACCATGTGTAAAAAAAGGGAGCTTTCACAGAGTTGTAAGATTCAGGTAATGCCTTTAAATTTGTGAACAGGTGTTTCTTTTCTAACATCTAAACTCAACAAATTCCAAAGTCGAATTGTGTCTTGTACAAAATATTTCATAAATATCTCTATTCTGCACTTAAGGAAACTGTAATTTTCAAAGTTTCTAGTTCTACGTGTAGAGTCATCACCTCTTGTAATTTAGAATAATTTGAGATAAATATTCAAGGACATACTTAATACCATTTTACGGGGCGGACCTTTAGTTATAAGACACTGTCCCAAACAACTGAGGCATATTCAAGAATGGGTCTTATAAAAGTAGTGTACATTTTAGAAAGAGTATTTTTTCCTAGACTAAATTATGTATTTTTCAGGAGACTCTATTTTTAAAGCTTTATTTACTATAATATGTATACGCTCTGACCATTTGAAGGTTACTAGCTAGAGGTAAGCCTAGGTGTTTGTTTGTTGAGATATATTCTAGTTGACAATGTTGAAAGAAATTTCTAGTAATTCAAATTTGATTTTTATGGCAAAGAAGACAGCCATGGTTTTGGTAGGATTGAATTTGAGTAACCAAAGGTTAGACCACTTTCTGAAATATATGAATCGTGATTGATAATGTGTTCAATACATGAAATATCTTGCGATGCATAAAAAGTCTTCAAAAATAGCATATTGTCTGCAACATCATTCACAATTGTCAGAAAAAGCAAGGGTCATAAAACTGAACCCTGCGGCACACCCGATTTAATATCAATAGTAAATGATAAAACATCTTTGTACTACATAACTTTTTGTGTGTGTCCTGTTACAAGATAACTTCTGAATCATTTTTAAAATGTTGCCAGTTATACCATATGTTTCAAGTTTGAATAGGAGACCTTAATGTCAGACTCTATCAAAAGCCTTGGACACTCTTCTCACATCACCTTATTGATTCACCCCTATGTCAAAGTGTCTGTTAGATGTGGAATACTTCTTTTTACATTGTCCATTCTATGCCTCACAAAGGCAGTCTCTATTTAAGTATATGAACATAGATAGTTCGCAATTCAAAATTCATAATTCATATATGGGGCCTGAAATTTTCAGGGTCATCTACTAGTGGTACAAGTAAATCTCTACCACCGTAAAAATATGGTGATGTGGTCATCTGTAGTTTTTGAGATATGGGGTCTCAAAAAATGCACTATTCATTATAAAAAGATTTTAAACATCGGGCTCGGAAACATCGAGGGCCCCTACCCTGGACGCTGAAATTTACAGGGTCATTTACTAGTGGTAACTAGTAGTTTTTTTTAGATTCGAGCCCCATTTATAAAACACTATTCATTATAATGGAGTTTTAAACATCGGGTTCATGTTTATTTGGCTATTATCTAGGGTTAAGTTCTTTGCAATTAGTTAATGTAGATTAAAGGTTGGATTGGTTGGTTTGAACTTATTTTATTGTAGTATGATTACAATGGGATTGGGCACAAGTTCTAAAACTTATTTAGACCCCTCCCTTTACAATAATTTACATACAAATTTTTCACATGAAAATAAAATGTCTTATAAGTGTATATAAATATAAAGATTCGAAATGATTTACAAAAAAGTTTTAGATCACACATTTTGATGCAAATGTAAACACGTAATCAAAATATTTTGGGTTTTTTAATAAAAATGTGGACTAAGGAAAACAAGCGATCATTAACAGTATTATTAAGTTTGTCATCTCCCCAAAGCAAAATATGTGTATCAATTAAAGACTAAGGAATCATTCTTTGAGTATTACGAGGTGATAATTTTGGTCGGGGCGTGATCAAATCCCGAAGGGCTTTATGATGGATTTGATCACGTCCCGACCGAAATTATCAATTCAATTCAATTCTTTATTCACTCAAGACCAGTTCACTGGTATATGAGGTTCATTTCATTTCATTTCATTTATTCTCTCAAAACCATGTAAATGGTACAAGAGGTACATTATGAATATATAACATATATACATATATACACATTCTGAGTGAGCAGAGCTTGCTCATTTTGCATATGGAGAACAGATCTCATAAATTTTTGTAATGAAAATACATAGTTTTTGTAAAAATAAAGAATTGGTATTTGTCAATAAATTACTGAACTTGATAATATTTGGTTGGACATAGTATTTTCTTGCTAAAAATCTTTTCTAATTGAAGCTAATGCATTGCATTCTAACAGATAATAAAATTCGTCCCCAATTTGATTATTATTACACAGATTGCAGATTCTTTCGTGGCGTTGTAATAATTTAATTTTGTAAAGATAGTGTGTTTAAATATTTTTCACAAACAGATGTTGTTTTAAAAATTCTGTAACTGATTCCTTTACTAGAGTTGTTGATATCACTGTACCATTTTTGAAGGACCTGATCTTTAAGCTTTTGATTAATTAAAGCACTTATCCACTTTACACTGTAAAAATCTTGATCCATCCAAATATTACTCATTCCTGTTGTGTTAAAAATATTATGTATACATGATATCCATGGATTTGTGTACTGGTTTTTGGTATATCTATTATACAAATGCTTATAAACAATTCTACACAGTTTGTTATCATTTCCATATATCAATCTCCCCCAAAATGATATCATTCTTGTAAAAATACTTATATAAAGAGGATAACGTCCAGTTTCTCCATACACTATAGGAGTACTAGATTTAAGGTTTAAAATATACATCAAAAAACGTAAATGTAAACGTTCGATTATATCAACATTTTCAAAACCCCAAATTTCAAATCCATATAACAGGACAGGAGTTACAACTTTGTCGAATAAATCAAGCTGACAGTCAAAAGGTAAATTATATAATCGTATTTTTCTAATAATGCCGTACATGGCTTTTTGTGCTTGGTCACAAAGATGTTTTTTTGCCTTGCAGAATGATCCCGATCTTGAAAATATAATACCCAAAATAGTTAAATTCTTTGACAATTTCTATAACTTCGTCGTTAAATTTAAATGTATGTTTAGGAGCTGGTCCTTTCGAAAATATGACAATTTTAGTTTTATTAACATCAACATGGAGTTTCCATGTTTCACAATATACAAAAAGTTCGTTAAGAGCATGTTGAAGATCACTTGGGGTTTCAGATAAAATTACAGTATCGTCTGCCTAGAAAAGTATAAACAGTTTCATAAAAATACATAGATCATCTTCAATATCTTTAGAAAAAATCTCTAAACCACTTATTCCTTTTTCAATAAGATATTTCTCTAAGTCATTAATATAAAGTGAAAATAAAAAAGGTGATAGATTTTCCCCTTGACGAACCCCGGCATTACAATTAAAAAAATCAGATGACTTGCCGTTCACAGTAATTTTTGATTTAATACCAGCATACATATTTTTAATAAAGATAAAACATTTCCCGTTGATGCCACTTGAAAAAAGTTTGTACCAGAGGCCATCTCTGCAAACAGTATCAAAGGCCTGTTTGAAATCAATAAAAGCACAGTATAACTTTTTTTTTTTAACAATTAATAAGTGTTTGAGTCAAAATGTAAAATCAGTAAATTATCTAATGTAGAGTATCCTTTTCTAAACCCTGTTTGGCTTTCATTGATTAAAGTATTACTTTCTGCAAATGTCTCTAAACGGTTTCTTAGAATGCTAGTAAAAAGTTTCCCCAGGCAGCTTAAAAGGGTAATCGGGCGATAATTCTCAGGTTGTAACGGATCCCCTTTGTTTTTATAAATTGGTTTTACAATACCTATTAGCCATTCTTCCGGTACTATTCCAGAGTCGTTTATAAGATTAAACAGTTTCTCATATATAGGTAGGAAAATAGAAATTGTATTACTAATGTGTTCATTAACAATGCAATCACTTCCGGGTGATTTGTTATTTTTAAGTTCTTTAACGGACAATAAAATTTCGTTTTGCGTAATTGGACAATCAAGGATTTCATTATATCTGGAATGTTGCGTCTGGGTTTCGTCGGGTATAAGAGTGTCCTCTGTATCGACATCGTTAAGATTTTTAAAAAAGTTATATAAATCACCAGTATCAGCCGCACAGTCGTTGTTTTTATTGTGGCTATTTAATATTTTTTAGTATTCTTTAGTATTATTGGTACGCAAGTTTTTTAACTTATTAGAAAGCTCTTTGCTGTAGTATTTCATCGATTCATCAATGACATTTTTATATTTTTTGCTCGCTGCTTTCAGCATAGATATATACAAATGAACACAAAAACAGGCAAGGATCACAAGTACAGTAGTAGAAATAGATAAAAAAAATTGAGTAGTACGTACAATACAGTAGGTTGTATAAGTTTGTTTTAGGAAGAGCAGACTTTGAAAACTTTCTTAATAAATTTTGACAATGTTTTTAGTTTTTCTACATCACAAGTATTCATCAGATCGTTAAATTTTATATTTGGGTGTTCATAGTATCTCTTGGACAAAAACATGTTCCTATCGTTTGCAAAATATGTGCATTCTAAAATATTATGAAATTATGAATAGAATCAAACATTGTACATTTTCTTAAATTTTTGTCAATGTTATACCATCTACATGTTTCTATTGGGAATCGATGGTTACAGGTTCGTAATTTTGTGAACGTGATCTGTAGATCTCTAGGTAAAATCAACACTTATTTTTCTAAATTGAAGTTTGTTTTAAAGATACTATAATTAATACATTTTGGTGAGTTATCTACTATACTTCTTCACTCTTGTACAAATTGATTTTGTAATATTTCCTTAACCATTGACTTGAGCCAGTTATAACTATATATTATTTGATTTTCCCATATATAAGACAACCTGCATGAGTTGAGTGTATCGTGTATACATTTTATCCATGGATGTATAAAAGATCCATTTTTGTAACATCTATAAAAATAACAATAAATTACATTAGTGAATTTACAATCATGGGCTGTTAGAACTTTCGCCCAGAACATTATCATTTTAATTTTAGGAAAACAAAAAGTGACAATGGATACCTTCCAGTTTCTCCATACACCATACAATTTGGAGTACTTGATTTAAGATTAAGGATAAATTTCAAAAGTTTTAAATGTGCTTTTTCGATAATATCGAAGTTTTCGTAACCCCACACTTCACACGAATAAAGTAAAATTGGGTTAATGACTTTGTCAGACAGATCTATCTGACAATTAATTGGTAGGTTAAAATAACATATTTTTCGTAAAACAACATATAATGCCTTTGACGCTTGTTCTGCTAAATGTATTTTAGCATAATCAAATTTTCCACTTCTTGATAAAACAACACACAAATACTGTTGAGCTGGCAAAACAAAAAAAAAAACGCGCGTAGTTGCACCCCCCTTTTCCATCAAGTAATTTTTCCCAATTTTGTTTACTTATTTGTGGCTTTTCTCTCCTTTTGAAAATATGAGCTATATATTTATACTGAAGCCACTGAACTTGTACAATACATTAAATCAATTACATTTCATCTTAAATAAATATTGATTTGGGCAAACTATAACCGGAAATTTATCACACTGTGTAAAAAAAAAGAACCGGACACGAAAAATACTGGATGCTAAAAACATTATTATTTAACTCGTCTCTGGCTTCAGCATATTTAGTACATGAGAAAAAATAATGATACGCGACTTCAACCTTACCACATGTACATAAATAAGTCGCACTTTAGTATGCAATTGTGGCGTAGTAGTGCGAATTATATTTTGAAACCTGTTTCTAAAAGAAAAATATGGTGGTGGAGATTTCTTGCGTCTAAAATATCGTCACAGGTGACAGCATTACTGAAGGTCTCGAGTGAGTCAAGCTCCCTAATATTCAAAGGTAGTGAATTCCATTCGCGTATAACAGTTGGAACAAATGGTGATTGTATATTTGTATTCGACACTGCGGTAAGTAATAGTCTTGAGAATGCCTCATAGTATATTTTGACATATTACAACGTTTGTCAGTGAATAAATTTTTAATATAAGTGGGTGTGATATTTTTGACGACCTTAAACATTGTTTTGAGTCTAGCAATTTTACGTCTTGAACTTAGTGTACTCTAGCCTGCTTCGAGGTAAAGAGAGTCTTTAGAAGCAAATATCGGTAAACCGGTTACTATTCTGGCAGCAGATAATTGCACTTGTTTGAGTTTTTCTGAGTCCGCGGGAGAACACCCTCCCCAAACCTCTGAAGCATATTAAAGGTTCTATTCCTTCTTTTTAAAGATGAAATATTAGACTATTATTTAGGGAAGCCCATTAATACGGAAGCGTATTAGTGCCACATATACACTCCATTTTTTTATTTTCTACAGTTTAATCTGTAAAATTTGCACTTTAAAATATAAAATCCACACTTTAATCTGTAAAATTTACACTTTAATCTGTAAATTTTACACTTTAATTTGTAAAATTCCCACTTTAATCTGAAAATTTTACACTTTAATCTGTAAAATTCACAGTTTAATCTGAAAATTTCACACTTTAAAGTGTAAAATTCACACTTAAATCTGTAAACTTCACATTGTTTTTTATTTTTTACACTTTAAGTGTGTAAAATGTCACACTTTAAAGTGTGAAATTCACACTTTAATCTGTAAATTTTACACTTAAATCTATAAAATTTACACTTTAATCTGTAAATTTTACACTTTAATATGTAAAATTCACACTTAAATCTGTAAATTTTACACATTAATCTGTAAAATTTACACTTTAATCTGTAACATTTGCACTTTAAATTGTAAAATTCACAGTTTAATCTGTAAATTTCAAACTTTAAAGTGTAAAATTCACACTTTAATCTGTAAAATTTGATCCTTACTCTGTAAATTTTACACATTAATCTGTAATATTCACACTTTAATCTGTAAATTTTACACTTTAAAGTGTAAAATTTGCACTTTAATCTGTAAAATTCACACATTAATCTGTAAAATTCACACTTTAATCTGTAAAATTCATAAGTGTGTTTTTTCTTAGGTTGCTGAAGGTTTCGATCGATCGATAAATTGGTTAGAACTGGATCGTGTTGATTTCAATATTTTCTAGAAGAAAAACAATGCTAAATTTACTGATATTACTATATCATGTATACTATGTAAGCATCCTCATGATTAAACTGACCTTCTTTCACTTTTTATAATCATTTATATTTCACTTTACAGTTTTGTTATCTTTGATGCGTTGAGACCTAGGATATTAGGGATCTCCAAAATCTGAGAGACGAAGGAGTCCAGAAAGGCGCCGAAGTCCGCCGTCAGAGCACAGAAGGGGTTCATTGCAAGATCGAAGGAGAAGTCCCGACAGAAGGAAGAGCCCAAGTAGAAAGCGTCGCAGGAATTCCCCAGACAGAGGAAAAAATCAGAATCTAGACAGGAGGCGAAGTCCAGGTTACAGCAAACTGCAATGGGACCGTCCACCGAAGTCCCGCACGGGGCAGACGAGCGAGGAGTCCTAGAAGTTATCGGCACAGGTAAGTCATTGACTTTGGGAAGAATTGTGTGCTACTTGGTCTTTTTATCGTAATATAGAATATAGTCAATGAATTTCCTCATTATTTTGCCTACTATTTTCCTTTTAAATCAAGATCACGGTAGTCGGAAAGGAAGCCAAGCATAGTGAATTATTAGTACGGATAATGATACTATTTGGTTCAGGATAATTCCCTAATCCTTATCTTTCTATCAGTCATGATTCATATGATATACCATTGTATATGCCATTGTATGTACATGTCTATATGTATTTTCGTTTTTTTGGGGGATGCCTGGTGGACGTAATTAACTTAAATTAAACAAAAAAACATAGCACATGTATGTAGGAGTTGGTTAATGTTTTGTCATTTATGATTTTAAAGTTGATTTTAAAATAACACAATTTACAAGAAATGTTTTTGTACAACTGTATAAAAAGAAGAAAAGATATATAATTTACCTATCTATGGTTGCATACATAGTTGTATTTGTTGAAGAGGTTGGGGTGGGGGGGGGGGGGGGGGGGGGGGGGGGCTTAATTCCTCTATTTTTGCAGTTTGATCTGCCATGGTTTCGAAGTGTCAGAAATTTGATGACTGAAATGAAATTAATATATCTTGTTGAATAATGTGACTTGAAATATTGATGAATTTGATACACATAATAAATGTTTTTATTTTCCAAAATTCTCTGTTTGTTTTAGGACACTTTTAAGATATAGGGAACATTTTGTGTTTGTCTTCAATACAAGTTCATCATTATATTATATTCATTATTTTCATTGAAGTAAAATATATTTTGATCATTCTGCTCTTTACGAAACCAGGTTTCTTGGATTTGTTTCATGTACAGGTGTTCTTGAGTTTGATCCATGGTCAAGAGTCATAAGCTGGTCTGGAAGTAATTGTAACTTTTCAAAGCAAATGGAATAAAAATGTGAAGTGGCTATTTTTTAAAATGGGATTTTTTTCTCGTTTATATTTTTTCAAAAAGGCAGATAATCAGCCCCGTAGTAACATTTAATGATAAGCATCTGCTAGTGATATAAAGTTGCATTAGTTGTCACAGTCCTGACCCTTATTATCAGTAACTAACTACCAAGCCACCCACTAATGATAAAATTTCAAACTTGTATCAATAATGGTCAAACTTCACATCCACTAATGATATAAACTAAAAAAGTCAGTTAAGTACACCATTGACAATGGTATGATTGTATATTGCTTTAGTGGATGGACTTCAACCAATGATACAATTATGTTTTGATGACACACATTTTTTGCATGTCCCTCTGTCTATTTCACTGTTACATGTCGCTAAAACGAGTGTAGTTTTTTTTTCTATTCTGCTTTTCCAATTCTTTTGTTTAAATATGTTTAATCTTGTAAGTGCGTGCATAAGACAACCATGACTTTTTGCCTGCATAGGCAGCTCCTAATTCAATAAAGGAGGACACATTTTACTACAAAGTTTATCACCCTATCTATTTTAATACATCCACTTATTCCACTTCCACACAAGCTTGCTAACTGCTTACCAGTACTACCAGTACTTTGATTATTTAAAAGGTTTGATATTCTAGCATGTGAACGCCTTAAAAATTAATTTATGGCGTGCATGCCCGTTATGTGCAAGTTATTTTGCTATCAAATAGGTCGATATGCAAGATAAATATGTTGACATGCAAGATCGTTATGTCAACATTCAACATAACTGGGTTGACATGTAAGAAAATTGCAATCAGATAAGAATTATGAAAAATCTCGCCTATATGTGACTACCAACGTGCTTGTTGTTATTTATGTTGAATTTATGTTATATTTATTAATGATGACATGCAACTTCTTTATGTCGACATGCAACTTAGTTATATTGACAAACAAGAGAATATATGGTAACATGCTACTTATTTATGTCGATATACGAGATAAATATGTTGACATGCAACGTCGCTATGTTGACATGCAACCTATATGTTAACAAGTTGCATGTTGACATAAATAATTTAAATGTCTACATACTTATCTCGCATGTCAACATAACAAATTTAAGTTTCATGTTAACATAAATATTTTGCATATCAACATGAATTAGTTGCATGTCGAATTTTAACTCGAAATATGTGGATCACTACTTGGTCTGATGTCTTATCTTCTCAACTATGTTTGACAAATTAATTTGTCGATAAATCATCGATTTTCCAGTGGAGTATCTATGTTGGACGTACTGACATAAAAAGTGAGAATTATGGTTGTGGGTGAATATTGTTCGGGGAGAAAAATTAGAACTTCAGCTGTTCGTCAATTTGTTATTCTTGTTTTCACCAGATGTAAAGTTCACTTTCTTATTTTGACATATTTTATCAGCTTTTGAGCTCACCTGAACGGAAGATTCAAGTGAGCTCTCCTGAAAACTTGTCCGTCGTCCGTCTGTCTGTCTGTAAACTTTTTACATTATTGATTTCTCTTGAACCGCTGGGCAAAATTTAATCAAATTTAGTTCAAGGCATCCTTTTAGGAAGAGGATTCTATATTGTTTAAGAAAGAACGATGTCCAAATTAAAAGGGAGATTAATCACGAAGCAGTGAAAATCTGTCTGAAAAGATCTTCTTCTCACGTACCACTGCACCGGAAATATCCATATCAACACCATAGTTTGTATGTATAGTAAAGATTCTAAATTGTAAATACCGTGACCCCCGGACCAATACTGGAGCCCCAAGAGGGGGTTCAAAATTTAACAAAGAAACATAGGGAAAATGTTTAAAAATCTTCTCATGAACAACAATGCTACAACTTGTGTGATTACTATGCAAGCATAATCAGATAATGTAGATTTTTAATTATTACAACTGTTACCCCCCGGACCAATATTGGGGACCCAAGAGGGGTTCAAAGTTTAACATAGAAATATATAAGGAAAATGTTTAAAAATCTTCTCAAGAACTACAATGTTACAATCGGTGAGATAATTTTGCAAGCATCCTCAGATAGTGTAATTTTAAATTGTTTAATATATATGAACGGTGATATGCAGGTGGCGACATTGCAGAAAAAAAATACATAATCCGCGTTAGAATTTTTTTCTGCAATGATCGTTACCTACATAACCCGCATGAATCATCAAAGAAAGCATTTTAGTGTTTATATTAACATCTTTCTTTTGACAACAATCAAGGTGTTGAGAGATTGATCATACTTCTCATAAACAATGTAGAATACTTTGTTTTCATCATTACCTTAGTGCACTAAAAAAAATACCAAGCTCAAGTTTTTTTTCTATTACAAAATAAACCCCGAAAAAAAACACCCCCAAAAAACCAAACACAAATTAATTAGGGGTGATTGTTTAAAAATAAACCAATGGAGAAATAAAAAATATTTTCTTTAATAATTATTTCTTATTCATGGTAAAAATATATAACTTTACAGCACATTGCAAGCATCTACACGTTGATCACGAAATTCAACAGACACAACATACTGTATACATTCTTTTACATGTTTAAAACTATAATCCATTAGATGTTATTTTTTAGCCGGGCTCGTTGCGTAAGTATTTTGATACTTAAAATTGTATATCTTGTATTTTACTTTTCTTTTAATGTTACGTGTAATACAATAAGCTAACCATTTAGCTTTAATTTAGACAGCTGTTCAGTAACTATCTAGTAAACTATCTGATATTATCCTGCCATTGCTTACGCAATAAGCCCGGCTAAACGTAACCATTGATAAATTATTATAATAAAAGAATGCATTTTATCTATGTTGAATTTGTAACAATTACTGTGGAATCATTTTTATTCATGGGGGTCAATGTTCGTGGGTAGCCAAACTTTTCCTAGTTCGTGAGGACGTTATTTCGATGGTAGAGTAATCAGGGTGTAGTGTGGGGATGTAAATTTGCGGGCAAGGGTTACCCACGAACATTGCCCCCCCCCCCCCCCCCCCCCCCCCCCCCCCCCCCCCACGAACAATGATGATTCCACATCATTGCAGAAAAATACCGGTACATAACCCATCTTATTAGAATAAGACTTGTAAAACCGCTCCTTTACAATACATTGTCATAATACCAGATCTAACAACTTTTAGTACGTGGATAAACCAGGCTGAAGCTAGCAGCCACTAACAGCAGCCACTAAGCCCGTAGAAGCTAGCAGCCAATAAGGGCAATAATTCCAAGTTCCTGTGATCAAACTCAAGTGAGATATAAACCCCTGAAATGAGCCCGAGCCCCTGGGAGCCACTTGGTGGTACCCCTACAGCCCAAATTTGAGACCGGAGAATGATAGCCCTATGGGTCCCCTACACTGCCCTGGTATCCGTTTGATGCACACTTCAAAGATAATGGAGATAATGAACCACTTTTACCCCTCTATCATTGTGAAATGCTGAAAAATGCCAAAGTTCGGGTGAGCTAACTGGACCCTTTTAGTGTTATAGGCGCCCTGTAACGCTTAGTATGAATACCTCTTGGGGTCCTCTACTAAAACCCAGTGTTTCCAAGTTCCTGTGATCAAACTCAAGTGAGATATAAACCCCTGAAATGAGCCCGAGCCCCTGGGAGCCACAAAGATAAAGGAGATAATGGACCACTTTTTACCCCTATATCATTGTGAAATGTTGAAAAATGCCAATGTTCGGGTGAGCTAAATAGTCTCTTATTAATATCTTAGCAATTTTCTCGAAGGTTCACGTCAAAACATGGCTGACACAAAATAATACCTATTTCACCTTTGGATTTCTGTTGTTTTGGTTTACTACAGAGGCAAATTTTTTAATGAGAATAAAATCACAATGTAAGATTTCTGATCGTCCCATATTTGTAATAATATGAGGACTTTTTTTTATTTTCAAAGCATGTTATTTCCGGAGAAAAGTAAACAGACTCGGGGATCAATTTTTAAGCCTACGTATAAACAAATACCAATATTCGATTGAATTTCATGAGACACAAACGCATTTATAATTCTTATCCAGGTGAGCTTTACTGCCTCCGAAGTTGTCAATGCTCATAGATATTATTCTTGCATAAATCTTCTTGATATTAATTAAAATATTCCGATAATTAAGTAAAATATAATTTTCTGTTCGAGTACTCTCAGTACTTTGATGATTTTCCTTATTGGCTGCTAGCTTCTACGGGCTTAGTGGCTGCTGTTAGTGGCTGCTAGCTTCAGCCTGGTCGTGGATAACGGTGACTTTTCGTAGAGGAGCGTTTTTACGAGTTTAGGTACAAATTCTAGCATTGCATCTGCATGCAAAAAGAATATTCTTTAAAGATTTCCCCCATAAATTGCTATTCTGATTAGAGGGCATGGTTTGAATATTTTTTTGATGAACAATCTAAACTGTATTTAAACATAGAATCCATCCATTGAGCCATGCACAGTTTTAATCTAAAGGTCACAGTTGTAACAATTAGAAATCTACAGTATATCAGGATGCTTGCATAGGAATATTACTTAAACAAAAAAAAAATGCTTTTTTTTGGTGATTCATGCAAGATATATGAAGGTGGCGACATTGCAGAAAAAATGCATCACCCGCGTGATTGCTACCTTCATAACCCGCATGAATCATCAAAGAAAGTAATTTAGTGTTTATATTTTTTATATCTTTCTTTTAACAAATCAATAAATTGATTTTAAAAAGTAAGTAAAATTCACTAAATCACTGTTGATGTACATCAGTACGTTAGCTAAAAGAAACAGCCAAATCGTCTCCTATGGGAATTTGAGTCTGACATCATCATGATTATTTTGTACAGTCCATGATTTTTCTTAGGTCGCTGTAGATTTCGACCAATCGATAAACGGGGCGTGTAGATTTCAGTCCCGTCCGTTTCCTGTCAGTTTCAGTTGCTGCAGGTTTCGACCAATCGATTAACGTGGCGTGCAGATTTCAGTCTGGCTGTTTCTATAGAGCTATGAATTAACTATATGTTTCCGTAAGAAATAGAGGGAATCATACTCGGTAGATGTAAACAAATATCGTTATATTGCAGTTCTTGAGATGATTTACATTAATATATTTATATTCCTTCATCAAACCCTGAACCCCCTCTGAGGTCCGAGGATTGAACAGGGAGGAGGGGGGGGGGGGGGGGGGGGTAAATGAACCAACACTATCGTGCTGGGCAATTATCACCTCTTATAAAGAGGTATTACTCTTCATGCTGATTAATTATCTCCCCATGTAAAGAGTATAACTTATCATTTAAACAAGCTTGTCCTCAAGCACGGATTATTTTTGTCATGTTTAGTGGAAATTGGCACAGCGGTTCTTGAAAGGAAGTTAAAAATGTTAAAATTACAGAAAGACAGGCGGACGACAGAAAAATATTAATCAGAAAAGAGCTTTCAGTTTAGTTGAGCTTCAAATGTTGAAATATATTAATTAACAGAAAAAGATATGTAAATTACAAAATGCCTAATCAAAATACCCGAAAAAAGAGGCCTATCGGTCACATTGCTCACCTAAACAACTGTTCTTGTATCTCTTTTGAAAAAAAAATCCTCTAAAATTTTTCTAAAATATTGTAAACCTGACCAATCTTAATATCGTAGGTCTCAACGCATCAAAGATAACAAAACTGGAAAGTGAAATATAAATGATAATAAAAAGTGAAAGAAGGTCAGTTTAATCATGAGGATGCTTACATATATAGTATACATGGTATAATAATATCACTAAATTTAGCATTGTTTTTCTTCTAGAAAATATTGAAATCAACACGATCCAGTTCTAACCAGTTTATCGATCGATCGAAACCTTCAGCAACCTAAGAAAGATCACGGGCTACACGAAATTATCATGATGATGTCAGACCCATACAAGGCGATTTGGCCTTTTTTTATCTAACGTATTGATGCACATTAAAAAAAAATTAGGTTACTTTTACTTACTGTTAATTAATTTGTCAAAAGAAAGATGTTCATATAAACACTAAAATGCTTTCTTTGATGATTCATGCAGGTTATGTTGGTAACGATCATTTACACATAAATTACACTTGAACCTTCCTTTCAGGCGAGCTCAAAAGCTGATAAAATATGTCAAAATAAGAAAGTGAACTTTACATCTGGTAAAAACAAGAATAACAAATTGACGAACAGGTGGAGTTCTAATTTTTCACAGCTCCTCGAACAATATTCACCCACCACCATGCCTCTCACTTTTTTGTCAGTACGTCCAACATAGATACTCCATTGGAGTAATTATTAATTTGTCAAACATAGTTGAGAAGATAAGACATCAGACCAAGTAGTGATCCACATATTTCGAGTTAAAATTCGACATGCAACTTATTTATGTTGACATGCAACTTATTCATGTCAGCATGTAGTCCGAAATATCTGACGTTTTCCTGGCTTTTTTAACGATTTTGATATTTTACTTGCCAGGAAAACGTCAGAACCGGCGCCATTACGAAAACTGGAAATTCACCGCCTCCATTTGGAAGCGGCATTCTAGGCTCGATTTTAAATAGATATACTTAAAGTCGTTGGAAGTCACATATAGGCGAGATTTTTCATAATTCTTATCAGATTGCAATTTTCTTACATGTCAACATAGTTATGTTGAATGTTGACATAACTATCTTGCATGTCAACATATTTATCTTGCATATCGACCTATTTGATAGCAAAATAACTTGCACATAACGGGCATGAAGAAGTATGTCACCATAAATTAATTTTTGAGGCGTTCACATGCTAGAATATCATACCTTTTAAATAATCAAAGTACTGATAGTACTGGTAAGCAGTTAGCAAGCTTGTGTGGAATACAAGTTTTTGTATTCAAATAGATAGGGTGATAAACTTTGTAGTAAAATGTGTCCTCCTTTATTGAATTAGGAGCTGCCTTATGCAGGCAAAAAGTCATGGTTGTCTTATGCATGCACTTATAAGATTAAACATTATTTAAAGGTATATGTGGCGTATTTTTAGTGAATAACAATTATAAGATCTGATTATTTGCTTCAATACATTAGTTAAAGATAGGACTTTCGCATAAATTACGGTGTCTAAGTCAATCGCATAACAAAGATACGAGAAATAAAAAAACCATATTTTATTTTTTTATGTGCCGTTAAAAAATACAAAAGAATTGAATAATAACACCTTAAATGGGTCACGTGACATCCATCTCGGTCTATCAACAATGGCGACGACTAGAAAAGGGGTAGACCGTTAGGTTTGACAGATTTGGCAAGGAAATTAAAAAAGAGATAGACTACCAAGGATAGGCACAAAGGGAGTATCGTCATCGGAGAGTATGTAGATTGATGGAATAAGAATTAAAGCCGAATTGAACTTAAGTTTCCATCATGAAGTTGTAGGGTTTATGCTAGTTCGTGCTCCATGTGTTCTGTGTCTTTACTTTATAAGTTATAAAGCACAGGTTGGATTTTCGTTTCGGGGAATTTTCTTAATAAAGATTAAATAAACACTCTCAGTACATGCATCCCTCAGGGGAGAGGGGTTTACTATGTCGATGACGCTAAAATCGTGTTTCACCTTTATTACACATGAATTTATATCGTTCTACCTTAATGAATATCGGAATAATAATGCTTCGAGTATCATCTGATATAAGAATTGTCTAATTTAAGACATGAAAAACGTGGTTTTAATTTGTAAACAAACTGTTCTTCCATCGTCTTTTCACTGCTGGGTTTTCCCGCACTCATGCGCAGTGGCGTTATAAATGGCGGATCACATTAATATTCATCAGACATGTAGCAAAGTTTACAGACAAATAACTAAAGACAGAACATGTTTTATGGGCCTAGAGTTGATGAAACGTCTAATTATAAGAAGCATGATGTATATTTCAACTCAAACTCATGTCAAAAATTTTACTCCAAATACGCCACATATACCTTTAAACAAAAGAATTGGAAAAGCAAAATAGAAAAAAAAAACTACACTCGTTTTAACGACATGTAACAATGAAATAGACAGAGGGAGATGCAAAAAATGTGTGTCATCAAAACATAATTGTATCATTGGTTAAAGTCCATCCACTAAAGCAATATACAATCATACCATTGTCAATGGTGTACATAATTGGCTTTTTAGCTCACCTGAGGTGAAAGTTCAAGTGAGCTATTCTGATCACATTTTGTCTGTCGTCCGTCCGTCTGTCTGTCCGTCTGTAAACTTTTCCCATTTTCAACATCTTCTCCAGAACCACTGGGCCAATTTCAACCAAACTTGGCATAAAGCATCCTTAGGCAAAGGGGATTCAAAGTTGTGAAAATTAAGGACCACGCCCTTTTACAATGGAAGATAATTTGGAATTATTGAAAATTTTTGAGAAACTTTCAAAAATCTTCTCAAGAACCATAAGGCCATAAAAACTGAAAGTTGTGAAAATCATGACCCCTGGGGGTAGGATGGGGTCACAATGGGGGTCAAATTTTTACATAGGAATATATAGAGGGAATCTTTTAAAAATCTTCTCAGAAACCAATCAGCCAGGAAAGCTGAAACTTTATGGAAGTATCCTCAGAAAGTGTAGATTCAAAGTTGTGAAAATCATGACCCCCGGGGGTAGGGTGAGGCCACAATGGGGGTCGAATTTTTACATAGGAATATATAGAAAATATTTAAAAATCTTCTTCTCAGAAACCATTTGCCCAGGAAAGCTGAAACTTGGGTGGAAGCATCCTCAGGTAGTGTAGATTCAAAGTTGTGAAAATCATGACCCCCAGGGGTAGAGTGGGGCCACAATGGGGGTTGAATTTTTACCTAGGAATATAAAGTTAATATTTAAAAATTCTCTTCTCAGAAACCATTTGCCCAGGAAAGCTGAAACTTATGTGGAAGCATCCTCAGGCAGTGTAGATTCAAAGTTTGAAAATCATGACCCCCAATTGAAGGGGGGGGGGGGGGCACAATGGGGGTCAAATTTTTACATAGGAATATATAGAGGGAATCTTTAAAAATCTTCTTCTCAGAAACAATTTGCCCAGGAAAGCTGAAAGTTATGTGGAAGCATCCTCAGGTAGTATAGATTCAAAGTTGTGAAAATTATGACCCCCGGGGGTAGAGTGGGTCCACAATGGGTGGGTCAAATTTTTACATAAGTATATATAGAGGAAATCTTTAAAAATCTTCTCAAGAACCATTTGCCCAGGAAAGCTGAAACTTATGTGGAAGCATCTTCAGATAGCGTAGATTCAAAGTTGTGAAATTCATAACCTTTTGGGGTAGGGTTGGGGGCCACAATGGGGGTCAAATTTTTACATAGGAATATGTAGAGGAAATCTTTCAAAAATCTTCTTCTCAGAAACCAATCAGTCAGGAAAGCTGAAACTTGTGTGGAAGCATTTTCAGGTAGTGTAGATTCAAAGTTGTGAAAATCATGACCCTGGGCATAGGGTGGGGCTACAATGGGGGGGGGGGGTCAAATTTTTACATAGGAATATTTAGAGGGAATCTTTAAAAATCTCCTTCTCAGAAACCAATCAGCCAGGAAATCTGAAACTTGTGTGGAAGCATCCCCAGGTAGTAAAGATTCAAGTCTGTGAAAATAATGACCCTGGGGGTAGGATGGGGTCACAACGAGCGGGGAGGGGGGGGACATATTTTTACATAGGAATATATATAGAGAAAAATCCTAAAATCTTTTTCTAAAAAATCATTTGCCTAGAAAAGCCGTAACTTTTGTGAAAGCAACTTCAGATAGTGTAGATTCAAATTCGTTAAATCAAAATTTTGAGGAGTAGGGTGGGGCCACATTTGGGATCCAGTTGTACAAAGGAAAACATTTTAATAATTCACAAAAACTGAAATGTTATTATACCGTATATGGTTTTACTTATATGCAAGCATTTTTATATATTCCTGATTCTTTAGAATCGTTTAGACTTTGGCCCCTGGACGATTCTTTGGGCCTCACAAGGGGTTTAGAGTTTGATGTAGGTTTATATCCCGTATATAAACAATTGTTTAGGATCTTTTTGAGAACTGCAATGCTCAACATATGACATGACTATGGGGGGAGGGGATAGATTTTTATTTATACAGGATCTACATGTATTATACCACTTTGTCCAGATATTTTTGTATTATGATTCCATTAAGCTGATTTTATCATGCCTATTGTTGCTCAGGTGAGCGATGTGGCCCATGGGCCTCTTGTTTAGTTTATATCATTAGTGGATGTGGAGTTTGACCATTAATGATACAAGTTTGAAATTTTATCATTAGTGGGTGGATAGGTTAATGATAATAAGAGTCAGGACTGTGACAACTAATGCAACTTTATATCACTAGCAGATACTTATTAAATGTTACTACGGGGCTGATTATCTTTAAACATGCAAATGCATTTTTGAAAAAATATAGACGAGAAAGAAATCCCACTTTAAAAAATAGCAACTTCACATTTTTATTCCATGTGCTTTGAAAAGTTACAATTACTTTCAGACTAGCTTTATGACTCTTGACCAGGGATCGAACTCAAGAAACCTGTACATGAAACAAATCTAAGAAACCTGGTTTCGTAAAGAGCAGAATGATCAAAATATATTTTACTTCAATGAAAATAATGAGTATAATATACCGATGAACTTGTATTGAAGACAAACACAAAATGTTCCCTTTATCTTAAAAGTGTCCTAAAACAAACTGAGAATTTTGGAAAATAAAAACATTTATTATGTGTATCAAATTCATCAATATTTCAAGTCACATGATTCAACAAGATATATTAATGTCATTTCAGTCATCAAATTTGTGACACTTTGAAACAATGGCAGATCAAACTGCAAAAAAAGAGTAATTAAGTTTTCCTCCTCCCCCACCCCCATCTCTTCGACAAATACACCTATGTATGCAACCATAGGATGGGTAAATTATATATATATTGTACAAAAACATTTCTTGTCAATTGTGTTATCTTAAACTTAACTATAAAATCATAAATGACAAAACATTAACCAACTCCTACATATATGTACAGAATGTATTATGTTTTTTTGTTTAATTTATGTTAATTACGTCCACCAGGCATCCCCCAAAAACGAAAATACCTATATACATAAAATGGCATATACAATGCTATATCATATGAATCATGACTGATACAAAGATAAGGATTAGGGAATTATCCTGAGCCAAATAGTATCATTATCCGTATTAATAATTCACTATTCTTGGCTTCCTTTCTGACGATCGTGATCTTGATCTAAAAGGAAAATAGAAGGCAAATAATGAGGAAATTCATTCACTATATTGTATATTACAATAAATGACCAAGAAGCACACAATTCTTCCCAAAGTCAATGACTTACCGGTGCCTATAACTTCTGGGACTCCTCTCTCGTCTGCCCCGTGCGGGACTTCGGTGACGGTCCCAATCCCGTTTGCTGTACCCCGGACTTCGCCTCCTGTCTAGGTTCTGATTTTTTCCTCTGTCTGGGGAATTCCTGCGACGCTCTCTACTTGGGCTCTTCCTTCTGTCGGGACTTCTCCTGCGATCTTGCAATGAACTCCTTCTGTGCTCTGATTGCGGACTTCGGCGTCTTTCTGGACTCCTTCGTCTCTCAGGCTTTGGAGACCTATGCTTTGGACTAGGGCTTTGTTTTCTTAATTTTGGACTGTTTCTTTCCTCTTCCGAATCACTGCTGCTATGCCTGTCTTCCAATTCTCTGTGTCGTTTTTCTCGCTCTCTTCTCCTCATTTCCAATGTTCGAACTCTTAATTCTTCCTCTCTGTCCTTCAATTTTAAATAATAAATATTTGTTTACTGGTAAACATTTATTTATTTTGATTTTGGATGTATATGTAACCACTTTTTTAATTGTTGAGAAAATAAGTTCAGTGTCAAAAACTAGAAACTGAAATGAACCTTAAATGAGTTTTAAAGCTGTTCATAAGTTAAAAACAGACATGTAGCATCGGTGGTTCCCCCCCCCCCTCTTTTTTTTGAGAGCATAAAAACAATTAAAGTAAAATTATCAATGCTAATGTTAAACTCAATTTCATTGGTTAACATTCTGGCTATTTCTGATCATGACCTTTTGGTCAAATCAGAATCAGTCTTTCTCGAAGACATCAAAATGGCCAGAAGTCGATGTGGTTGCAGAATAAAAGTTATAAAGAGTATTTAAGGGATTTTATCAGAGTTTGAGGATGTAAGTAGTGTGCGTTTGATGCGAGTTTTTAAAAGATTAGTGCGAATGCTTCTCCACTTGTCTAAATGCTGATGTTGTCATAGGCAAAAACCCATCGGGAACCCTGGACCAGTACATGTCCGAGTAAAAATAAACTGGTGACTTGAGAGAATAGTGATGTATATCTCTGCTATCTTAAGACCCAGCAACTTGAAATTCGGCATGCATGTATTTCAGACATTACTTTTTTTAAAACTACATGCATATTTTGAATGTTATAACAATTAATTGATTTATTAGGCTTTTAAAGCAAGCTGGTAGTTTTTATAATCTGGGTCAGAGTTCAACCCCTTTCTTTATTATGGTTACATTGAAATTAATGTCAAAACGGGCTTGGTCCCTGTGGTGAAGATAGGACAAGTAATAACATAGATAAAGGACCTGCTTCAAAAACTTTAACCAGGTCCGGACGCTGACGCCAGGGGTATAGCGTAAGCTCCCCCTTACTTCGTCTCAGTGAGCAATTGTAACAGTGAATGTACAATGAAATGAAAGAAACCATTTAAAAACTTCACGTTTTTTAAAGTCTGAAAAATTTAATGCAATCATAATTTCTAAGTCTCTCAAAAAACTTAAAACTAGTGAGCTTTTGGTCTCCTCTTCAAAAAGATATCAAATTAAAATCAGGTACCCTAATCACCTATCAAAAAGATATTAAATCAAAATTAGGTACCCTAATTACCTTTCTCATGATTTCAAGATGAAATACAAAGAAAATGATTCATTTTATACATTAATTAACATAAATTTATATATTAGTTATGATTCATCAAACAGACATAAGGGGACCTATTAAGATTAACAAACAAAACTTCATAATTATGCCACAGTTCAATAGATTCTAGCTGTACAACATGCATACAATAAAGTTAAACAATTACAATAAAAGGTACTAGGTATACTACATGTATACAATTACAACAAAGACTAGGAGTTCATACCTGTCTCTCCTGTTCCATTTTATTCTGTCTCTCTATGTCCGCCTTCTTGTCTGCCTTGTCTACAAAATACATGCACAGTTGTTGACTTAGCTTTCAGCATGTACATACATTCAGCTAATCACAACAAGTACATAACAAACTCTGAATTAGAACTGACAAACTTAAGTAACCATGGTCTTAGTGTACTCACATTGTCTATTGAGTGCTGCCTGCATTCTTCTCTTAAGGCGCTCTTGAGGAGTAAGTTTGCTGACCTATAAGTGATGCATTTGTTTTATATTGTGTCCATTTCATATTCAAATCTCATGCAAAGCTATTCTCTAATTAAGTTTCTGTCGGTTTTACCCAAATTGCACAAGAGCTAAATTAATATATATTTAAATATACTAAAGTACTTTGATAATTCTTTTTGTTTCGGACAAAGATAAACATCATGATAAGCAAATTTTCCCAATATATAAAAAAAGTTGTCTTTGCACTATTTAAGTCTTAGAGATAAAATTGGAGACTCAATCCTAAAGCCCACTTCAACAAACTAAAGGATGGTGAATAGTTTACAGCGCTGCATATATGTATCAAACACTGAATATTTTAATACAATTACAGAATTTTTTTAAATATCTATATAGATATATTCAATTTCACATAAATTTGTAAAAATCTGAACACTCTTTTCAGTTCTAAATTGAACCTACATTTTTCCATATGTGTGATCAGGCAATTTGTTATGGTTAAACAAAAAATTAAAAAGTGGGTATATTAACAAGCATCTTAGGACTATCTGCAACAATTTGCTGTTTTCAAGAACAATACTGCATGTGCTTTTACTACATAATTATCTTACATGTACTTTATATGAATGTTATTTTGATTTATGGATCAATTTAACCAACACTGGTGTGCAAAGAATATTGATGGAACCACTGTATCATATTCTTATTGTAACATGTTCATGAAGGTTTTCATAAAACCAATGTGATAATAGGCCCAATGAAAAAACCCACTTTACTAATTTAAAATAATCAACAGTTGATAAATTGCATCTGCATTAACAAGGATTAGATCTCCCCGTAATAATTATTAGTTAAGAATCTACTAATCGAATAATCTTCATTTCCTCCTCAGGTTTATAAATGAAATTCTTATCAATGGTCCAAAACTGGTTTAAGAATTCTTATACGAGGGTCAATCAAAAAATACGAAGACAATGTGCCTGTCTATCATATATTTTTCATTAAAGTCATAACTAACAGATTAATTTATGCACCAACATTTATATTATTGAAATACGAAGTTTCATTCCATTTGATGAAAAGGTATTTTTGTTACCCGATTTTAATATCAACATGTTTTGTCAGCACGGCGCACAGTAACGTTGAAAACATGACGTCAAAATGTTGCAAGCACAGTTAATAGAAATACTCAATCTTTATATCTCCCTGAGTCCTTTGTGCTTTTCACCATACAATTTAAATTGGCATCATATCAAATATATAATAAATATTTATGGATATTATACTCTCTTTCATAGTGCTTCATGTTCAAAATACATTAATCACAACCCCAACAAAATGTGTTAAGAGTTAAAAACAAATGTGCTTAGAATTTTTGACTTATTTTTTTCATCATTGAGCATTTTCACAGTTTGTACTATTTATACATTTTGTTGCGCCGTGACGTCCGGCGACGTCAATGTTTTCAGTCACTTTTAAAGCAGACTATATATCTTTAGTTACTGATATCTGTTAAAAAAATCTATATATCCCGTCGTTATTCGGTACATAGAATTTCATGACAATTCTTAATTTTAGGTTTCAATATTAATTGGTTTTACACTCAACTAATGGAGATATTGCTTTCAACATAACATGGTTTACTGTTAACATAACACAAAGTTTGACCGTGCGCCGTGACCTCATTTTTGCAGAATTAGATTCTTAATAATTCTTAGAAATAAAGGAATTTATGAAATTTTTTTATTTTAAATTGTTTAAAACAATTGTTTAATTATGTCTGCTAAATTTAGTGATAATTTGATGTTAAATAACATAGCTATGGCAAAAGTCTTCGTATTTTTTGATTGACCCTCGTACATGTATAATTTTAAATCAATATCAAAGAAAAATGCACACTAGTAAAATCTTTACGTTCTCTTATTCATTACAAGAGGCCCAGGGGCCAAGAAATGTTTTTATATGTTTTTACAATTTTGAACTGTCCAAATTTTTCATAAAGGACAAGGGATCTGTTATTTCATGAGATGTTTTTATCAGGGATACAAAAAAAAAATTGTGGGGGGAAAGAAAAGGTTTTAATCGGGGGAAAAAAATAATTTCTATCTGTAAGAGGATATGGATAGGCTGCTATTTGAACCAAAATTGACTGTGCTGAAATACCCACAGCATTAGCTCTTTGTTATTAAATCAATGTGATGCATAAAAAGATGTTTAACTGTTGACTCTAAGTAATGAGACAGACTACTTCGTTTTCATAAAATATAACTGTTAAATCACTGTCACAGATAGAACAGCAAAATAGTCAATAGGATGTGTAAAGTATGCAAAACATTTTGGGGGACCAAGTTTTTAATGTCAGTGTTTTGAAATGCATTATTCTTTTCTCCCTATTTGTAGTACAAACACCCAGAGCATCATTGATCTTACTGACTTGAGATGTGGCCAAGGATGTGTTACCCACACCAGATACAGATCTGAAAAAGAAAAATAGATAGGTCTCTAGCATATCAATCAATCTGTTAGTAATGTCACCACTATTAATTCTATACATTATTTATTTTTGTGGTAGAATAGGTTTTCTACAGAAAAACTTGGGTTAAATAAATAAGGACCAGTTTACTTCTCTTTATCCATCATTCATTAAATTCATAAAAATGATTTATAACTAGACATCCTTGAGATGATGACCATCTCAAAGAGCCCTGCTTAATAAAGGACAGAGTTTGAAAGAATTTAGAGGACTTTGCATGACCTTAATCTCTATTATAGAAATTTAGCTCTAGATCTTAATACCTATATCAAACAGCCATCATGTGGCTGAAGTATAAGTCATATAGAATCAAGAATGAAAAACATAGGTTCTAAACAAGTATTTTAAACAGAGGTCTGCAATGACCTTGACCTTTCCATTTAGGAACTTAAATCAAGGTTAACCAGTGACAGACTGTTTAGTCTGAGCAAGACGGGGTCATAAGTGACAAATTAATACCCAACATTATTTTCCTTGCACAAATTTCTTAAAAGAATGTCAACACTTCTGTAGTGAGTTTTATATTATTTACAAATATCGTCTTAGATAAGTTAACAGAGTTTCATCCAGTGAACATATCATTTACAATCTGCATTCAGTGTATACTCGAATTGAAGTAAAGTTAAACATACTGTCCCCTTGATTAAGTTTTGGAGAAATTTGTCATAAAAAATGTCTAGCATTGTCTAATAGATGTTTGGTTTCATACATGTATATCATTTGTACATTAACCTTTTCTTAGAGTTTTCACAGTCCTTTTTATGTAAAGTTGAAGGAAAATAATGACACACTGCACTTTGAAATGCTCCCTCATAAAAACTAAGTCGATGACATAGTCATTTTTTACATGATATTATTTCATAGTTATCACATAAGTATCTTATTTTAATTTGAATTTATCTATTGCAGATTTTTTTAAAATCATATTTTCTCTCTCAAGAATGCTTTCCCGTTTATGTTCAATTTAAAAAGTGATGTTATACATACAATTTTTGAAATGCTCCTACTAAAAATCTAATTTGTTTTGATTTTGTAATATCTTAAGTTACTCTAATATTAAATTTTCATGAAAATCAAATGAATTAGGTCTGTCTTCCCTAAGCTGCAGATAGAAAAATTACATAGGTATAGTCTGTCCCAAGATATCTATGCAGGACATTTGGACGATTTTTAATAAAAATACACACACCTGTGAAAGGAAGTGCAATTGAAATAGATGAAAGGGAAAATTTCCAAGATAATTTTGTTCACACATTATCATTTTTCACTCGAACGAAAACTGATTTCTTAGGGAGATTTATAATGGGAAATGTTGACATCTTTTCTCCATTCAGAAGTCACTCGGAATACCTCGCATAGTTTTTCAACATTATCTCCGGGTCTGTTGCAATACAAAATCCCCGTAGACATCACATTTTTTAGCCGTTTTTTGAAACCTGATAAGCTAGAGGGGGCGTTTCAAAGGAGAAATCTTGAAAATTTTTCATATTTTTGAATGAATGTCATTGGAACACTGAGGTATTTATGAATATCGAGTAATTAAGCAAAATGTGAATTGAGGATATCTTGGGACAGAGTATAGACACTGTTTGTACAACAGTTCTTTGCAAAGCACCATTTCACTCTCATCTAACTACACCTAGAAGTAAAAGCATTATATTACAAGAAAATCAAAAACTACAGGTAACACTTACTTTTGACTATCGGACTTTCTCTTCTTGTCCAATTCAGAGTCACTACTAGATTCTGCTGAAGATGACAAACTTTTTCTGCGATACCTTTTCACAACAGATTTTTGTGGACTTGGAGACCTTGAACTATATAAATGAGAAATCAAACTATTTAAAAACCGTCATTTCCAAGTTTCATTATTAGGCAAGTTGGGGTTGCAAAAAGATTGAATTAAACTAGATGTACTGTGAGCAATCTCACAAATAATACTCCCCACTAAGAAAATATAATAATCAAGTACCGGTGTCATATAATAATTTGAACACCCGCGATATATTGAACCCGTGTCATATAGTATTTTGAACCCCGCAATATACTGAATCCGGGTTCAAAACATCGCTGCAATATATTGAACCCACCCATAAAATATTGAACCCCGGGTTTAATATATTATGGCCATGATGCTAGCATATTGAACCCTCCTCATATTTCCAATTCCAATTGGAGAGGGGGTTCAAAATATTATGGCTGCAATATACATGTATTAATACCCCCCCCCCCCCCAAATATCCATTTCCAATACATTGAACCCCCCTTGTATTTCCAATTGGAGAGGGGGTTCAAAATATTATAGCCGCAATATATTGAACCCCCCTCCAATTTCTAATTCAGCGATATATCGAAACCGGGTTCATAATATCGCTATTTATAATTACTGATATATAATAATGTACATGTATAATTATAATGATGCTTTCATGTTAGCAATATAACAAATTACAGCATTGTAGAACTTCATTGAAGATTTTTCTCTATGTATCATTATGTTGAGGTTTGTAACCGTCTTTAGCCCCATTATTTATCAAGTGTTTAAGTTTGAACAATTAATAATCTACACTAAATACTAAATAGAGAAGCTATGTTGTAAATATTAGAATATCTAGTGTTCATTAGTCAAAGGTTTATGATCCACTCCGCTCTTCTTATAAACCCCTTGGCTTGCAAAGATGCTAGTGCAGTAGTTAGCAACATTCTCTGAAATGCCCACTCTATTTTAACAATTTTTTTTTATCATCTCCCTGTGGAAATCTAAAGGGTATGGCTCTTTATCTCAACACTTTAGAATTTCCTTCACCTAAGAATGTTTTTTTCTAAGTTTGGCTGAATTCTGCAAAGTGAATCTAGAGAAGAAGTTGAAAAGATGAAAAGAAGAACATATGGACCCCAGACAAAGTATGATCAGAGAAGCTCACTTAAGAAAAACTAATAAATTGGATTATACTTTAAATAAGATTAAATAACAGAATTCACATAGCTGGATTATAAAAAATTCAAAAAAACTTACCTGAATGATCTTGATCTAGACCTTGATCGACTAGACCTTGACCTACTTCTTGATGATCTTGACCTTGACCTAAAACAGAAGTAAAACCCTAGTAATAATTACACAAACTTCATTAGACCTGCAAAGTTAGTGTTTCCAATAGATTAACAACTGCAGCTTAAGAGACTTCTAACCCTTACATCTAATGGTCAACACTATGGGTGTTATTTTGTAGACGTTGTCAACATTTTTCAAGGGAATTCAGTCATAAGCTATCATAAGCATTATTTAGTCATGAGTTATCATTAACATAAGCAGTTTAGAGCAAACTTTTAAAAGTTCTCAATCACATTTAAACATAGCAAGAGAACTTTGACTATAATTTCACACTGACTTCATACAATTTACCAGACTCTTATTACCTCGATCTGGATGATGAATATGATCTTGATCTGGAGCGACTTGTATTGCTTATAGATTTCTGAGATGATCCAGATGATAATCGCCCATCCCCAGATCTACGGCTATTGCTCTCCTTTTTAACTGGTTCACTTGGAAACTTTTCACTTGAAGACTTTGATTTTTCTGGTGATCTGGATGTTGAAGATTTCTCTGGTGTTCTGGAGTGTGATCTTGATGAAAATCTCCTTTTCCGTTTTTTTGCTTCTTTTTTCTTTTTCCTTCAAACAGATTTTAAAACCATTAATAAATAGTTAGCACCTTTATAGTTTAAAATCTGATCTTTTCTCCTGCAATCATGATCACTGACAGTTCAGCACAGCATACACAATCATAACTTACCACATGCTACATATCTCGCAACACATTTAATCTGATTACTTGTAACTTCACATGGATTTGTAATGTCTCATTGTGTATCTAAGAGTTAGTCTAAAGAAGCCTTATTTGTAATCTCTACAATTGTAGATGCCCATATAAACATAATTAAGTGGCACCGACCATGTGTGGGGAGACTCGCTAACATTTAATTGTGGAGGAAGGGCAGGACCCTGGACCACACCCTCTTCATCACTTTCTCCACCAAAACTCGTAATGAATTCCACTTTTGTTTTCTTGGGTTCCTCTGGGGAACAAGAGCGGGATCTTGACGATGAAGACCTCCTGGAAAGAAGAAAGATTCAAAATTACTTTATGTATTGGATTGTGTGAAGTAAATGTACATGTACAGTTCAGTAAGCGTCATGCTCGAGTAAATACATTGTATGAATAAGCAATAAAGATACCTCTGATAAGGTTCATATTTTGGACTATCTCTGGCAGCATAACTGTAAGATAATTCATCATTGAAATTATTATCCTTTAAAACTAAGTCAGTCAAAGTCATTTACATAGGACTTTGCACTACAATGGTGGAGTCTGGTCCCATAAACCAGCATATTTGAGAGTGTTTAAGGTAACAAAAGTTAGATTCAATTTGGTTTTTACTAATTTATTTGTAATCATTGGTAGCTAACTAGTAAATATGAATATGAGACAAAAATGAGTATCATGAGGTTTCCTCTATCAATAGCAATGGCACACATAAAGAACAAGTAAAAAAAATCTGTCAGTTTTGAGTATAGAATAGATGCATATTTGATAAAAAGATGTTTTATAAGGCTGCAATTAATGTATCCTATTCCAAGAAGAAAACTTGCCTAAATAAACACATTTTTTTTAAATGTACATGTACATATCAATAAGATATGTGCTGATATGGCAGGTAAAACTTTACTTCATTATGACATATTTCTAAATTGAGATTTGGATCAAATTGAACATCATTAATAAATTTCATGATCATGTATATGTATACATGTATTTGTACAAATTAACCTAAATGTAAATATAAAGTTGAAAGTAACATTGTTGTTTTAGAGGTCCATATTTAAACACTACGTCTAGTCAAACGTACTGCATGAAAACCACAGGCAAAGATGGATTATGAAAAAACTTGTGATATCCTGACCAATACACAGCTCTGTCAATGGTCTTACGATAATAATAATCAAGAAGTTAATGATAGTATATGAAATAATAAAATGCCCCCTTTTTTTTTTTTATCTCTGTGCAATATCATTGGTGTAAATACCAGATACCTAGGATTGTACTTTTTCTCAAGATTTACTCTTACCTGGGCGGGCTTAGTTTTCTACCTGCTAATTTCTTCTCCTTATATGCCCTTCTTTCTCTTCTTGATTTTCTGCCCTATGTGATGAAATAATGCATACTTTAAGAAAAAATTCTCATATTTGTGGTAAGTTACATGTAGAATGATTTGCTCTTATATTTATGTACCCCTGTACATGTGTATGTCCAATAATTACAAACTCAATAAGATTTGTCATTTGAGTTTATCAAACTATTACAGTTACTAGTACTGTGCACATGCTGATCTAGAAATCCCTTTTCAAATTAGCTTTTGTAAACTAGATGAAAAACATATCTCTTTTACAACTTTAAAAGAAAATTTTCTACTGGCTCCCAATTAGTTTCAAACAAAATTTACAAACTTACAGCAAATTGTGCCTTTTCCTCTTCAAGCATTTTTGCTAGACGTATTTCTTCCATTTCCTCTTTGTCACGAGTTAACCAACTACAAATATATGTGCATTTGTTTATCATTTCATAACTTATGTCTTCATTGAGCTCACCCAGCAATCTCTGAGAACACAAATTAGATGCTGAAATGCATACAGCTTCAAATGCATTGGTCAAATATTATCAAGATCACTGCAAATTAAAATTTTATGTTTTAGGACTTTAAATTCCTGAAGTTATAATTTATGTATCAAATCAAATCCCTTAGGATTTAGGATTGCATTTACATCCTTTAATTACTGGTAATTTCTATCTTAAAAACAATCCACACAGAACTCATTACTGTAGTATCAGATCTATATATTAAACCAAATTACCAGACAAAGTCCTCGTCCTTCATCCCATATGTTTGAGCACACTGATTCAGCAAGCCTTTTTGTTCACTTGTCAGTGTATCAATGTCTAGAGTTACGTCTGGAAAATGAAAGAGCAAGCAAATAAAATTGAATAGTTTTTGCCACATTTGATGTCTCAAATACAAGTGAAGTCCTTCTTGGGCTATTGGAGTTTTTGTTTTTTTTGTTTCACATGTATTCATTTCTACATGTTGCAGAAATACATGAAAAATTGTCATGATGAATCACTGAATCAAGCAATCAATATCAATCACAAAATAGAAACTATATAAAAAACAAAAAACATCAGTTGAAGATGTGGAACTCTGGTACTATGGATCTGAGGTGATGCAACACTACAACTCATGGACATGAAAGACAGCATAGTTCCTACCAAGTTCCTAGGCATGCACACTTAAGCTTTATCATGCCATAGGGCTGATTAGAACCCATGACATCACCTGATCAAGTCGTTGATGATAAATTATTCTTTTATTCTTTTAAGTATGCATATTGCTGAATTTTTTTTTAAACTTCAGAATTAAGAACAGGTTTAATATTTTGTTGTACCATGTCATACATGTTAACCTCCAGTGGTGAAAAACAGGTAGATTTAGAACCAAAAAGCGGTAGCATTGCGCACAGCCTTTTTTGAGCATATTTCAAAGCACAGATTTTTATATACTACACATATGTAGCAAGGGTTTCTGATTAGTAATTAACGATATCAACTAAAATATAAAAGACTTTTGAAATTTAGTAATATTAACACATGCAATAAAAAGGTTTGCATGCATTTACCATCAAATTGATTAAGCTATTTTTTTGGAGAAAAAAATCTGAGTGCAGAGACTTTAACAATTGCTTTTGTTCAGTAAAAATAGGTTAAGTTTCCAAAATTGTACATATAAGAGAAGTAAGAACTAGTAGGAAATCATATATTCTTTTTCAATATCAAAAACGATGTTCACATGCTTATCACAAATCATGCAGTGTTGCAATAAACTGAAAGTCAAGTTTACTGTTATGGCAAAGTTAAAAGATGTGTTCAGTCATCGTTAAAGCCACGTGTGGAATTGAAAAGCTTTTTTTTTTTTGGTGAAGATAATACTGACATGTCAAATAACTAATGTAATCACTTGAAGTGGCTTCTTTCATCGTTCAATGTAAAACACATGCTTGAAAACTTATTATTCACTCCGACTTAAAAAAGCGTTTTTGTGCCTCAGATTCAAAGTCATGCGCTAATTTCAAACCCGACGAGATTTTTGGACCACAATGGCTTCCAAAATGGCTATCTATCAAAACAAGGAACGTATTTTGAAGAAAAGCGGTAGGCGGGAGACAGAGCTAAAAAGCGGTAGACTTCCGCGTAAATCGGTAGAGTTAACATGTATGACCATGTGTACAGTACATATAAAAGCTATTCACTTGTATGCCTTTACAATTGAAATGATTACAATTGAATAATTAATTAGAAGTAACAATAGATTTACTGTCACTAAATCAAAAGATTTAGTTTCTTCACTATACATGAATATTATCAAGGTAAACTTTTACACTTGATTAATTGGCATATGCTGTTTTTACATTTCTAAATATAGACTTTCATGTACAAGTTTACTGTTTCTACATACAAGGCTGATATACATGTACATCAGTATACTTTTATGGCAACAGTTTACCTAGATATAGTGTTTCCTTGTCAAACATATTTAGTTTTACAGTAGTTTTACAGTGTAGGGTTTAGCTGGATGAATTAGATCAACTTTTTAAAAATTATATTTATCATTCCTTCTGTTCGTACAGCTAATTGTGCTCTCTCTCTCTCCATCTCTCTCTCTCTCTCTCCATCCTTGTCTACAACACGTAAGTTACCTAGATCTACTGTCTCAACATCTAAATCTGATTCCTCATCACTTTCTTCTTCCTCCTTTTTCTCCCCCACTGGTGTGCTGTCTTCATATGTGTAACCAATGGCTGCCTTCTTTTCAGCCAATCTGTTATAAAAGGTAACGATAATGTACATGTAAGTCTTACTAATAAATACTGTGAAATGACAAAATCCAATGAATTTCTATATAAAATACTTTGAACACAAGGCCCATTGACCACCATCTGACTCTTAGTTTGGGGGAGGGTTTGTCAAAATTTAAATGAATTTGAATTTTTATAATAAAAAAGAGATTTTTTTTATCTGTATTTCTAAAAATTACATTGAACAAATTCTAGATTGGGGAACCAAATGCAATGTTAAGAACAAGGTTTTAGGATACTAGTACCTGTTTGAATAATATATTTAAATTGTAAATCTGGTCACCATATTGTTGTCGTCTGAATCAGAAAATTATGTGACATCCATTGCTCTTCCTATTAGTTTTTACAGACTTTTACCACAAATAATTCCTATCTGTTTTGACACTCAAAGGTAAAATCTGAAGGATTTACAATGAAATACCTTTCTATTAGCACAAACAACAATTAAAAAGGGAGTATATATAATTTACTTTCTGGGTTTTTTAAAGATATTTTTTTTCTAATGCATGGTAAAATAGGGATAAGCCCCTTCACAATGTTTAACTTAAATGACATATAATGGTTTAGTTTAAATTGCTAAAAGTATGTAAAGGTATAAAAAGGACATACAGGAAAACAGACAGACAGGACCAAAAAATACCCCACAATACATAGAAATTGAGTTCATCACACTTAAACTTACTTTTTTTTATCCTCCTCCACACCCCTGTTTACAGCTCCATACATCTCATCAATGTATATCTGGTGCAATGCTTGCTCTTCTGAAACTATAAATATCATAAAGATTAGTACACATTTCTCTCTAAAATTTCATTGTTTAGTCTAAAAAAGGATACTTCTCTTATGGCTCTAAGATAGTTTTACTCGTTAGCATTGCTAGAACATATTTTCACACATTTAATTTTTTTTTTTTTACCTCCAGCACATTCATTTTCCACTAAGGTCCGATATCTTTCATAATTAGCTCTCCTCTCCTCTTCTTCCTCCCTCAGACTTAATCTGAAAAAAATATTTTTCAAACCATTGTGGTTTCATTTCTTTAATATTCCCGGACGTCAATTTTCCAGAATATACAGTAAAATTCATGATACTTAAAATTGTGCGACAATGCCTTACATTTGCGGAGTCACCAAATTGAATTTTGGCATAATGTCTAGATGAGCTCTCACATCAAATCTGTCAATCATGTTTTCTTTGTCTCCTTGCCATGGCATCCTGTAAACATAACAACTAACTTTGTCATTCTTGTTTATACACAAACCAAGCTGCATCTCACAAACATGTTATAATTCAGATTTGATTGAGAATTCTGTACACATTTGATTACAAAATAGGTTTACTAACATGCTTTGTGGACTTTCTGCTGCAATCGCCACGGCAGGATCCAAGTTCACCTTTACAGGGCGCCCATACACTCTTAAAAACTGAGTGGGGTCAAGTTTCTACAAAATGAAAAGAAATTTGTTGCTCCATAGTTTAAAATATTTACTTCAACCTTTAAATTACATTTTCAGAATAAGCATACGATCAATTATTGTAAACAAACTTTTATTCGCTACTACTTCATTTCATGATTTACAGGAAATAACTGATTTGAGCTACTTATTTTTGCAATCAAGATGTAGATTAGCAGGAGAAAAATATATCAGAGACATTTGAGGACTGGTTTGCGGCTAGAAATATTCAAGACAACGAAGCTCTCATGCGAAACGTTCTCGCATAGTGAATAAAAACTGGCTTACAGTATATCATACTTGTACTCAATAACAACATTTTATCTGCATGAAATACATGAAACATGTTAATGTACTTGTAAACAATGCAAGTGCTAGTATAAGTAGCAAAAATATAAAAAAGACTTTTCTTTAACCAATGAAGATCAAAAGTTATTAAAAATAAGAAAGCATGGTGTATTCATATTTCAGTAAATATAAATAATCTGAAGTGTTCCATTTCTTACAATTTTTTCATAAAATTCTCTCCTTCTCTCAGCCCTTTTCTTGTAATCCACCATCAAACCCCTGATCTTCTTCTCTTGCTTTCTAGCTTCATGCCACATCTTTAATCAGTCTGTTTCTGTTAGTATAAAATAACCAATAACTGAGTAAATTGTTTAATAAATAGGTTCGGATCATCTTAACTCTGTGCATTTATCAGAGAAGATAATTAAAGTATGAGATTTAATGATTATTATTTTCCAAATTATGAATTCTATATCTAAAGGAACATGGCCAATTATTTCAGCAGAAAATTTTTATATCTCATGTTATCTTTTTAAGTATTTACAATGTTTAACCAGAGCATTTATAACTTTAAGTTTTGAATTTATATTTGCTTTGAGATTAAAGCTTTGTCATAACCTCCACTTGAACAAAACATGCACTGTCAGCATAGGGACTTGCGTAGAAAAAAAGTTAAAGAAGTAAAAAAAAAAAAACAAAATTTTTTCGTTCTATTTTTTTTTTTTTATATACAAGCCTCTGTGCTGTCTACACATACAGGTAACCTTTCCATCAGTAGCTGCAGAACTGTAGCTCCACATGAAACTTGGGTTGATGGAGCTACAGTTCCATCCTTACAAAAACCTGCACATTAACTGCACACAGTTTTGGACTTATTTAATTTATTTAGGAATATATTCTGTTAATCTTTTCATGCCAAAATATTCTGGAGATTCTGATTCACCACTTACTTGCCTCAAACATTTTCCTAAACACCCTAACTGACCTCTAAAAGTAAAGTATGTTAAAGTCACGTTGGGATCAACAGTCGCCATTTTCACCTGTACACAAACCACACCATACGGGGCTGGTGAGGGTCGTACGTGTTTAGAAGATATTCAGAGGCAAGTAAAGTAATGACATCTAAAGAAAAATGTGTCAGGAATTTTTGGCATTAAACAGTGTTAAAATTTTCACAGAATATATTCTTAAATTAGGTCAGTAAGTTCAAAACCATTTGCACCTTTTAGTGTGCAATAGATATATAGATTTTTGTATGGATGGGACAGTACATCTACAGACCGTCAACCCGATTTCCTGTGTAGATACAGTTCTGCAGCTATTCCCTCAGCAACTATTCGCACGACCGTCGGGTTCTCATTAATATCTTATTATGCGCAGACTATTCGCATGACGTTTAAAGTATGATATCACCAGGAACATGTTTCGCAGAGGATATCATTGGAGTACTAGTAGTTTTTTGTTTGTTTGTTTGTTTGTTTTTTGCTATAGATCTACCATTTATCTATGTGGTTTTCTTTCACGCGCTTCGGAAAGTTCTACAACTCCTCACCTCTACCTCACTATAACAAAAACAGTTGAGTCTTTTACCTGTTCCTTTTCTTGCTTGTCTTTCTGTGTTGAAATTATAAACACCATCTACCTCCCTTATATAAATGACAAACTAGTTACCAATCGACATTGTGACTGTAATTTCGGCGTAACATTAACGGTAAAGAAAAGTTGACCGCCTCAAAACCGGAAGTTATGTCAACTGAGATGGTGTAATGTCAGCTACTCGTGATACTGTATGCTCTGGGTCAGTTGCTACTTATAAAAAGATAAAAAAATTGTTGACATTTTTTATAAAAGTTGTGAAATTTTTGTCTTAAAGAAAACCAATGATATTTGGTTTGCCTTTTTTGTTATTATATTTTTATCTAAATATTGAGGAATAGTTTTAGAAGTCGGGCTCGATAAACACCCGTGTTGTCGTCTGCTACTTTGACATTCGAAGTAGGAAAGCAAAGCTAGATAAGTAAGTTTGATATTCAGATAAATTTGAATGTTACATGTCATAATGTCTCGGTATATCATAAAAAGAGCAGTATATAAATAATGTGTGGTCGAACTTCTTAAAAGAACTATTTTTTAAATGACCTACTATACTGAGTTTCAGACACGACGCGGTCTTTAAAAATCATTTCCATGTTGTTATTGTTTGCTATACAGTTACTATTGCTCTGAGATCCAATTTATAAAGTATTTGGGGGATCATTATATTACTATATATGGTACATTTCATTTGATATAATTTTGTCATCACACATTTTAAGATGTCAGATAAACATAAACCGAAGCACATTTTGGCATCAGAAAATCGTACTTTTTGCTTTAAAATCGAAATGGGCAGTAACTTGCTTATCTAGCCTAGTTTATTTTATTTTATTTTTTTTTTTGTCAACTGTGTCAGAAAACCAAACATATATGTTAAAAGTAATCGTTGGTGTAAGAAAAAAATGTAGCATTTATAGACATACAACTGAGAGAGAAATCAGAAAAGAAAGTTAAAAGCATAAATAAAATGTACGAAGAACTGGGAAAATACCAATATTACACCCAACGCTCAATTAGGCCTAGCGCACTGCGCCTCGGAGAGATTTTATAAAGAACACAAAAATCATAAAATAAATCAATAATTTAATGAGCCAAATACGCACACAAAAACGTGTGTGTATATATTTAAACGATAAAATGCTTTTTTTTTTTGGTGATTCATGCGGGATATGAAGGTGGCGACATTGCAGAAAAAATACATAACCTGCGTAAGCCTCCTGTCCTCCAACTGAAAAATTGCATGAAATTAAATAAAATTAATATTAAAATAGAAGTTTTAGGTAACCCCCCCCCCTCCCGGGATTAAGATAGTAATGTTCAAGATTTCGGAAAAGTCTGGTCCCCACTTTAAAAAAAAAAAAAGATGCTTCTTGGCGTTCTTGCTATAATTTTTAAATATATTTTCTAGTTGAACCAAAACATTTCAAGTGCGTTTAAAGCTTAAATGGATGCATTTATAAAATTAATCATTTTCTAAAGATATTCGGTTTAAATGCTTTTTACTAATTTTTGTATGAGTCAGATTGTTAATTTGATTTTGATGTGTTCATAGGTATACTATAAAAACAACGATGAAAATACTTCCTTTGCAATTTGGAGATGCTAACATCAGAGATGATGATCAAACCCACTGCATCAAAGACCTATGTCAAGACTCAAGCTCTGTTGATTTTAACCTTCATGAAATGTTCGATGTGTTTAACGATGATGGCGACCAAGTCCCAGATATAGTGGGCTGTGATCTGTTTTGTCCAGAATCTCTCTCAGACGAAGCTGATTATAGTGTTCCATTCTCCTCTATTTCTTCCATTAATTCACAAGACCCCGAGGAAATATTGGGAGGCATAGTATATCCCCTTGTCGACATAGTATCACCGCCAGTTTTAAACGAAAACGAAGAAGATTTGAACCGGCGCATCTCGGACGAAGAGCTGAGTCAATCGGAGAGCGACGCGGAGGACGTACACATGGAAGGCCACGCTGAAATTCGGAGAATTAGTGAGGGTCAGAGTGTTGCCAGAAACCCTGCATATTTTGATGATATGTTCACACAGAACAGTGCACAGAACCGCGACCGACGCGTACCAGATTTAAATGGGTCGATGTATGATTCCGACGAGGAAAGGATCCTGTACAGTCCATGTTCCGACTCTGACCATGTTGTACCAGATTTTTACATGGAAGAGTAGGCTATGTTATTGGCAGGACCGGGATGTTGTTAGTAACTGTTGTTTTAACTTGTTGATATGAGATCTTCTTTATTTATTATTTATAACTATTTATCATATACATGTATTTATGTAAAATGCATTTGAATGCAAACTTGTCTGGACATTAATGACTATGTTGATCATCCTTTTTTAAAAGTCTGTTATGTTCTTGTTAACCGTTGTTGCATTGTATGTTATACGTCAATCATGGAATAGAGTTGAAATATGTACTTGAATCGTATATTATTTTTTCGATCAGGTAATCTACCAATTTTACCTTTAGAGTTTGTTGATTTGGAGCATGTATAAACGAATTGTAAACACATCGCTGCATTGATTCAACTAAAGGAGAAACACATCTCCCAAATATAACAAAAATAAGTTTATTTAAAAACAAATAAAAAATGACATTTATTTGTTTACTTCATCACCTGTAGGTGCTTCTCCGATTAAAGAGAAGTATACAATGCAAAAAATAATTTCTTGAAATACCAGAGATTGTAGCGCCCGGAGTTCTCGTCGATCCCAAGCATTCATGTAATCATTAGACGTCTGACGAAGAACTCTGTAAATAGCTATATGAAAATGTTTTGAATTTTGAAGCTAAAGTATTTGGATTTTTCTTTACTAAATAATAGTTTATATGGCCAAAAATATCAAGTTTAAGACAGATCTGATGCATAATTTGTTGACCACTTAGCCCCCGGGGTTTTCTTATGGTCAATATCATTATATCTATGCACAGATTTAAAAATTACTCACAGCATTAAAAGTGTAAACCTTTAATGCAGAACTTTAATAATTATTATTATTCTGCCTGACATGTAAAAATGAATAAGGGTTCATATTGTTTTACAAGACATAGTTATATAACATAAATCTAAAAATTATCCGACAAATAAATTCCACAAAAGGCGGTCAATTAAATCAAAAGACACTTAGTCTAATAACAGTCGTGTATACGGACTGAAAAACAATTTAGCAAAACCATCATAAACTTTAAATGTCATGCATTCGACAAAATTAAAAAATGCATGGTTGTCATCGCGTGTTTTGCTGGTCATCTTATAATCGCATCTATCCCGCTATGACAAAGCAAAGTCTCCTAAAATGTCGAGTATGTTTGCGTTGGTCAAAAGCGTTGGATCATGAGATATTCATAAATTTCATTAAATAATCTTAGTTGATATAAAACAAAGTTTTCCTCACGACATATATAACGTCAAGTGCCTGTGCATTTGAGGTAGAAACTGTGAGAATTGATGCATATTTAAAAAAAACCACAGACACATTTTCTTGTCCTGGATATCTAGCGGGCAGCTCAAGAACGTGCTTATGATTAGGCTAGTGATCAGCAGACCTTTTCAAATCATCAACTTAATTGTGATGTGGTAAATATACACGAACTGTTTAAAATTATATATTTTCTGCCTCCGAGCCTTTTTTTTCTTTGTTAATACCTATGTGAATTCAATAAGTTTAGATTTTCCAGGGTCTCCATCCCTAATCCTTCTCGAAATCCATGCATTAAGCGAAATCAATGTAATTTATAAAGTATGAATTCACAAAGGTTGTGAAGTTCATAACCCTGGTTATGACTGGGTTCATTGATATTTATCAGTATTTACATTTTCCATGGGCCGGCCAGTGTCTTTGTCTTTGATAACACTACGAATCAAATTTGAAACATACATGTATAGAAGTTTAATACATGCAATTCATCAATGACGCAAATGACGTTCTGTTGGGGCACAAGCTAGGTTAGAATTAGCATAACTATACGACCTAAAAATAACATTAAAATGTAGAAAATTCAATATTTAATCGTAAAATGCTGGAAATTATACAAGGAATAAAGAATCATTCTTTGAGTATTTGGGGGCGTGACCAAATCCAATAAGGCTCGGAAGGCTTTATCATTTGATATATTTGATCACGCCAAGACCGTAATTATCACCTCATAATGTTCAAAGTGTGTGTGTACTGAGATTTTTACAATATTGTCATTTCTTCTAATTATGCAAACACGCTTGCACCCCAAAAGTCATTTGTCATTGGTGAAACGTATTGGACTATACGTTAAATTACAAAATTGTGTTGTAGTGTTATCACAGACATGAAATAATCCCATAATGAATCATTCTTTGAGTATTGTGAGGTGACCATTCCACCCAAGGCAGCCTATAAAATTAAAAGACGGTAATATATGGTAAGAAAAAAAATATGCGCGGAAACCTCTACAAAAATTAATCGTGAAACTTTCAATCAGCATTTTCATTAATTTCTTAGTAATGGATCATATATATTTGCAGAAAGTTTTTCAATATACCGTTGATGACTAGAAAAGTTTTTCACCCCAGATGTAGACACACAGGGACTTCCATTATTATCGCTTGGTTACATTAGTCACCCATTAAATCAATTTCTATATCTATGTCTACACGTACCGCGGTCATAAACTTTTGAACTTAGTGATATATTAATGCAATTTCCTCAATTGCAGATCTTTATGTAATGAAATGACTAAAATCAACAAATTTCAACAAAACTTTAGATATTAAAAATTTTATTCATTCACAGACAGGAAAAAGAAAAATATAAAATACATGCTTTGTATTATTGAGAGTTTAGGTTTGTTATTTTTTCACTGACATCCCATAGCTTTTTCCATACGGCAGTATCAGTAGAAATGTCAGGCCATTTTTCCTCCTGACCAGTTTTACCATAATATTTTCCAGTGTCCTCTCCTAGATCAGCAGTTGCAAGATGAAGAATACCTTGCGAGCCTTCTATGGCAGAAGGAAGTAAAAAAAACTTGAGGGGATTTACTATAAAGTTCAAGGCCTGAGGAACAGAGTGTCTTGATAGTTCTGTATTCACCATTCCAGGGTGTATTGTATGCACAGCTACTTGTGTATTCTTTAGCCTCTCTGCAAGTTCTCGTGCAAAATACACATTTGCAAGCTTGCTATCTGCATATGGTTTTTTCTGCTGGTTGGAAAAATTTTCTAAATCAACTTTTCCATATTTATGCAGAGCAGAAGAGACAAATATGATTTTGCTTGGTGATGACTTTTTCAGCAATTCGAGGAGAAGGTTTGTGAGCAAGAAGGGTCCAAAATGGTTGACACTCATGTTAATTTCTATGTTATCTTCAGTTTGAACATATGGGTGATTCATAACTCCTGCATTGTTTATCAGAATATCTAATTGCGGTTCATTTTCAATTATGTCACTGCAAAATTCCCTAACCGATTTCAATGACTCTAGATCAAGATGTTTGTAGACTAAATCGCCATTTTTTGTGAATATCTTAACGTCCGATATAGCCGCGGTCCCCTTTTCTTTATTCCTGCAAGCTAAAATGACACGCGCATGTCTTTTAGCCAACTCCAAAGCCGTGGCTCTTCCGATACCACAGTTTGCACCGGTTATAATTGCAGTTTTGCCCTTCAGTTCTCCACCACAAAGAGCCATTCCGCGTTTGTAAACCTGGTAAACTTTTGACAATTTTCTCATAACCATTATTGAAAGAGTGACTACACAACCTGCTGTGACGTATTTCCAAACACTCATTGCTTTCATACACCGAATAGTTTTATAACCAACTTTTAGTTATAATAGTCAACATTTGTAGTCTACTTTCATTTTATTTTTTTCTTGTTAACTCTTACACATATATAGTTGATACAAAAAAATGTGAAATGAAAAGAAAAAAGGATAGTTTGCAATAAAATGTCATGAAACTACGAATATTAATTAGTCTTAATTTAATTGAAAATAAACATGATCATTAAGATTCATTGATAAACAATGTCAACAATGTACGACCACATTCAAATATGAGACCCTACTTTCATTTTCACTTTGTTTTCAGAACATGTCCAAAGTTCACTCTTGGCCGTTTCGGTTTCTTCGTTCAAGAAACATTCTTCAAAGAAAAGTCGGTGGTATGTTCATATTTATTTTGTGTGTTTTGTTAAGAATTACCCGGAACAGAAATCTATTCATACCACAGGTGCCTGCATATTTCATACTACAGTAGAGCTCTGCATGTTGTTCATAGCTCCCGGGTCTGAAAAGATTCGCATAGACGTCCTAGGAGCTAAAACTCTTTATAAATACGTGTTAAAAAGATGCATTTTACGGCGCATAAAAATTGCGCTTGTTTTCGATCAGCAGGCAAGCATGCAGTTGAGTTGATGTACCTGTATATTACCTGTTTACAGTACCTTTAATTTATTTTCAAATGTAAAATTAGGTCACATGTAGGTGATGAGTGTATACATGTTTTTTCACAGTGTCTTTGCAAAGTATAATACATGTATAATCAAAACAAATTCTGTAGAATGCAGCCCCTTCGTATCATATATTGCGTGGTTGCATGATCATGACAAATTATAAATTTAGATGTACATGCATAACTATGTGCTACCCTCATTGACAAGATAAGCAGTTTGCAACTTTCTGTTTATGTTTCAATACCTGATATTATGCCAAAAAAGCTCAATCAAGCTATTTAACAAAAAAAAACTAGCTCAAGCTTTTTAAATATATGCAATCTGATTAAAACCAGATCCTAGATCGCTCCTTTATTTTTTCTAATAGCCAACTGACAATATATCAATTGAGTAGTGCACATCTCACAAGTTAACAGATTCTTTAAATAATGTGAAAGTTTCTTTCTCTTGATTATACATAAATATATATATATAAATATATATAAATAAAGAGATTGAGCTGTTAATTTTTACCTTTACATATATATCTTTCACACCATCTAATTTATATACACTTTATTCATACATGTACCCAGTTGGCTCTCAGGTTTTTTGTTAATTCATAGTCATGAACTTGATTTTCCATTAGGTCACATACAATTACTACTGAGTGAAGCCAGGAAGATGTCGGATACCACAGAGCGATACAAGTTTGAGACCTTAAATGTGACACGACCAAGAGAGTTTGTCGTACAAGTGGAGATGAACAGACCCAAGAAATTGAATGCTATGAATCAAGCTTTCTGGAGGTAAAAACAGATGTATTTCATTTTTCTTATAAGTTATCAATAAATGAAATGTTGCAGGATTTATAAAGTTATGAGCAATTTCATTTCTGTTTTGTTGAGGGTTTTTTTTTATACCAATTTGAACAATTTTAAAGTCATTAGAGAAAATTAGAAATCTTTAGTTTATTAATATTATTTTGAATCTACAGTCTTACCCGAAAGAACTGTCAAATGATACCTCATCCAAATGTCAGATTCAATTAAATCAATATTGCCTAAAATACCTCGGCAAAGATAGACTCAGTAGAAAATATCAATGGCGGGGGGGGGGGGGGGGGGGGGGATTCATCAATTTCTTTTGGCAGGATGTAATTGTCTATTTCTTGCATCAAAACAAGTAAAAAATGATGCTGTTTTTGAGTGGAATATGCATAGATTGCGTAATCTTAGCTCAAAAGCCAGACAAATCTTGTTGATTTCAAGGAGGCAAGGCCACTCAGGCCAGCAATGAAAAAGACAGGCCTACATCACATTGCTGTTTGACATAACTACCCAAAGTCCAAGCTCTCATTAAAATGGTTCTATCTGTTTGGTCTTGATTGAAAAGATTAATATCCAAATGATTGATTGCATGTGCTCTTACAGTATGTAATGAGTTAGATTTCATTTCAGGGAGTGCAGAGAATGTTTCCAGAGATTGTCCACAGATAAAGACTGTAGAGTAGTGGTCGTGTCTGGTGCTGGAAAAGCATTCACTGCAGGTAAGGCCTAAAAAAAAATATTGTGTGTTTAGGGTTACCCGACCTAACCTACAAAAATGCCCTGATCCTACCATTTTTAGATGTCTGTTTTTATCCGATTGTGATTTTTATTTTAGTTCCATTAAAAACCCTTTTTTAGTATGACAAAAATTCTTAGTATTCATGCAGAAAAAAATATGATAAAATAAAAAAAGATCCTTACCTACCTAACCTATTCTTTTTTATCAGTGTTACCCTAAACACACAATTTTTTTCATAGGCCTAAGGTACAAGACACCTTCTTCGATGACTGTGTTCTGTAAAATAAAGCTTTGATTTATAGTCATGTGATTACTTCCCATACCAAAGTGGTACACAACAATAAATTTTCATGCCTTATGCATGTTATAGTGGTTCTCAAAAGAACAAGTTTTTGCAAATAAAATTAATGTGCTCTGAACTTTTCCCCTGCAAAATTAAAGTTGATTTACTATACCAGTGTCATTTGCAAGGATTTGTTAAGAATTTCGACGTGGACTTAACTAAACTTAGCTACATGTATATCGAAGATTACACTATATACATGTTCATACTTAAAGAGTTTACTGTATATATACTTCTATGAAAGTTCAACTTATCAGAAGTCAGCTGGTGATTTATTTTTTTGTAACAGGTTTGGACTTGGCTGATATGGCTGATATTTCCATCATAACTAATACGGAGCTAGATACCAGTAGAAAGGCTTTCCTAACCCGCAACACAATCAAAGACTACCAAGAGACATTTACAGTGATTGAAAAAGCAAGTATATGTAGTACATGTGTATATATGCAATGCAGTTTTAACAATTAAACCTCTGCCAGACATATTCCAATATTTTAATAATGTTTTATCTTTTAGCTCAATTATACACTCTCTGTAATGATAATAATTTGTATGGTAAAAAGGATTCATGGAGAGATCATTTGAAAAATCTTTTTTAGCTCACCGAGACAAAGTCGGGGGAGCTTATGCTATACACCCGGCGTCCGGACCTGGTTAAAGTTTTTGGTGCAGGTCCTGTATCTAAGTTATTACTTGTCCAATCTTCACCAAACTTGCATGGATGATGCATCTGAATCTACTTATGAACTTGAAAGACTTAGATGCTGAATCTGGGCCATGAATTTCAGATGCTGGAGGAGGTTAAAGTTTTTGGAGCTGGTTAAAGTTTTTGGAGCAGGTGCCCTCTGATGATTATATCTTAGTTACTACTGGTCTTAACTTCACCAAACTTGCATGGATGGTGCATCTTATGATACTGATGCAGTTGACAGGCTTGAATGCTGAATCTGAACCATAGGTTTCGGATGCTGGATGAGGTTAAGGTTTTAGAGCCGGTTAAAGCTTTTGGAGCAGGTGCCCTCTGATGATTATATTTTAGTTATTAGGGGTCCTAACTTCACCAAACTTGCATGGATGGTGCGACTTATGATACTGATGCTCTTGACAAGCTTGAATGCTGAATCTGAGCCATAGGTTTCGGATGCTAGGGGAGGTTAAGGTTTTTGGAGCTAGTTAAAGTTTTTGGAGCAGGTGCCCTCTGATGATTATTTCTTAGTTATTACTTGTCCAACTTCACCAAACTTGTATGGATGGTGCGTCTTATGATACTGATGCTCTTGACAAGCTTGAATGCTAAATCTGGGCTATAGGTTTCGGATGCTGGATCAGGTAATGGTTTTTGGATCTGGTTAAAGCTTTTGGAGCAGGTGCCTTCTGATGATTATATTTTAATTACCGGTATTAGTGGTCTTAACTTCTCCAAACTTTCAAGGATGGTGCGTCTTATGATACTGATGCACTTGACAGGCTTGAATGCTGAATCTGAGCCATAGGCTTCGGATGCTGGATGAGGTTAAGGTTATAGAGCAGGTGCCCTTTGCTAGACAAATCTTAGTTATTTTTGGTTCAATATTTATTAAATTTGAATAGATGATGCAGCTTGTGATACTGATGCACCTGACAGGCGTGGATGCTGAATCAGAGCCATAGGTTTCAGATGCTGGAGAAGGTTTAGTTTTTTGGAACAGGGCACATGTTTTAATTAATAGAAAATTGTACTATTTCAAACTTGTATGGTTGATTTAACTAAATGAATCGCAGAGGTAACTTCAGATACAGAGCCTGATCTCCATTATCAAGGATGCTAAAAAAACCTCCTACCTCACTCAAACTTGCATGATAGATATCTTTGATGTTCAATGATACAACATGATTCCTATGATATAGTATTGTATGATATGATGCACTATTGTATTATATGATACAATATTATATCATATGATATTATATTGTAAAAAAAAATATGATACTATAAGATATTGTATCATTTTTTTGTATATTACTATATGATATTGTATCATTTGAAATTGTTACATATAACATTGTATATGATGATACAATATTGTATAATATGATATTGTATTATGAAATATATTGTTGTGTCACATGATGTTGTATTATATAATATTATGATATTGTATCCTATTATATGATATTGTATAATATGATATTGTATTAAATAATATATTATTGTATTACTTGATATTGTATCATATGATATTATATCATATGATAAGATACAATGTTGTATCAAATTATATATATATATATATATATATATATATATATATATATATATATATATATATATATATATATATGTGTGTATGTATATGTTACAACATTGTGATGTATTATGTGATATGATATTGTATCATATGAATCTATATTTTATCATATATCATGTTATGATAGTAATATGTGATCAAATACAATAATGTATAACACAATACAATATTGTATCATATTATATGATACAATATCATCTCTTGATAGGATGTCATATCATATGTTATAATATCATATTGTATCATTATATATTACAGTATTATACTGTATCATATTATATTTCATATGACACAATATTGTATAGTATCATAGGTTGCAATATCATATTTTATAGTAGTCTATTGATATAAAACATTGTATCTTACAATACTGTACGAAATTAACCAATGATTATCAAACAATTTCTTAACATATGATATACGATATTGTGTTAAACCACACTAAAGTGTCCATGAATATTCAAGATCATTAACTATGATTTTCATATAATATGGTAAAGGTGATCTCATAAAGGTGATGCCTCATAAAGGTGATTCCTCATCTTGGTGAGCTTTGTAATCTGTGATTACCTATGTTTAAAGTTTGCTTGAATTAAAACCAGTTGGTTTTTCTTAATATTTATGTACTAATTAAGCTATTACACAAATGTACCTGGGAACTTGAATTTAACTTTCATCTAGCAATTGAATTTGAGTTTCATTAAAGAGATGCATATTCATTGAAGACGAAAACAGTGTGTTCCATTATTCATTGGATCGAGATGTAAATTTGTGGACGGGAGGCATCTACCAAATCAACAAAAAGTGAACCAATGCAAAAACCTTATACATGTTATTTGTATTCACTTTGCAGTGTTCCAAGCCAGTGATAGCAGCCATACACAATGCCTGTGTAGGGGGAGGCGTGGATATGACCTCAGCCTGTGATATACGATACTGTACAGGGGATGCCTGGTTCCAGATCAAGGTAATGACATCAAATCTGTACTGATGTTACAATACACAGGAAAAAAATTAATTCGTTTATTTATGAAAACTTTATATTAATTAGATTACTGATTTTTGCGTAGAAAAAAAACCAGGGTACAGTTTTTCTTATCAAAAAGTAAATAGATAGTTCATATCCTGGGAAATTGCTTTAAGAAATTGGACCCAACCATGCACTTTGGATAGTAAATGTAGTTTAGTCCGTATATATATATCAATTGCTGGACACGCAATCACTTAAAAACCCAAACAGTAATATCAGTCAGCTGCTACAAATAAATAATAAGTAGACACACTCAATTTATTTTTTGATACATGCAGATAAGATATGGGATAGTATGATCCCTTATTAAAAAAAAATTAGAGGCCTCTGTCTGTTGAGACTTTTTGTGTTTATTACAAGTTGTATCGGACAAATTATTTTTGTTTTATAATTTATTTTATGTGTATTACAGGAGGTGGACATAGGATTAGCAGCTGATGTGGGAACTCTACAGAGATTTCCAAAAATTGTAGGAAATGACAGCTTAGTCAGGGAGCTATGTTATACTGCAAGGAAATTCCACAGTGATGAAGCTAAACAAATGGGATTTGTCAGGTAAAGCATATAGGGATGGGACTTGGACACGCAGACATGCTAAATCATTGTTATTTGTTATTCAAAATGAAATAATTTCAAATGTTAATGAATTGTTTGAATGATATAGAATCTAAACAAATGGGATTTGTCAGGTAATAAAAGCAATATAGGGATGAGACTTGGACAGACATGCATGTATCTCTAAATCATTGTTATTTGTTATTCAAAATGAAATGTTTTTAAATTTTAATGAATTGTTTGAATGATATAGGATTTGAAACACGCTTGTAGTTGTTGTCACATTACAACATCCATTGAGCTCCATGAAACTACCGGTAGTTATTTTAGTACATGTATATATATCGATATTATGATTGGTTCTGAACATGAATAATAATTTACAGGAATATGCTGTTCTAGTTTTTCTATCTTTGATACTGGCACAATAGTATATAAACTCATTAATTTCATTACACTTGATTTGACAGCTGGAAATCCTTGTTCCTTGAATAGTCTTAGATATTGAGATATAGCAAGTTTTTTTGAGTCCCCGGTAAAATTCTTAACAAATCTTTATAAAATTTTAGGGTTATAACGAATTCAGATATAACGAATTTACAGATATAGCGAACTGATTTAGAGGTGAATAATAACGAAATTTAACACTTTTATAACGAATTTCTTTACAGTTTAAAACGATTGCACTACCATTTAACACAATAGAATGAAGTTCTTCAATTTACACTCCAATTATTAAAGGTATCAAAAGAATGCATTTTCATTCTAAGCCTCAATTAGCAAATATTGTAGTCTGGTGAAAAGAAAACATGTATATAGTGAAATTGCTATAGTTATTATTATGATTTATTATATGCATATAAAGAATTAGGGATATAACAAAGTAAATCCATTGGTCCCTAAGACTTCGCTATAACCGAGTTTTACTCTATAGAGATTTGGGCTAGGAATGAGTCATTTTTAGCTTTAAGTGAAATGAAATTTTGTAGGAATTATGCTTCACTGTTATTACTGTGTCAAGAAATGAATTTTCAGTTTTAATTCGTCAGGAGTTAACTTTGGTAATAAATTGTCACTGGAGTATATGCTGAAACTATGTAACCTTTACCTCCTCACTATATGACATCAAAAGAAATAGATTCTGATATTTTTTATTTTAAATTTAAGTTTTAACTGCTCTAAAATGATTAAAGATTTCTTAATCAAATTTTTTTATGTGCCACCTACTCATAATTTTAACAATGACATTACTTATGGATCATCCCTCATATTTTGTATATGAATTCTTTAAAATTCATTTCTCTATTTGTTTGTCAGCCGAATATTTCAAGACAAAGAGGCCATGATGGGAGGAGCATTAGAAGTAGCATCTTTGATCGCATCGAAATCACCAGTGGCGGTACAGGGTACCAAAGTAAACCTGGTGTACTCTCGAGACCATGGTGTGCAGGAAGGATTGGATCATGTGGTAAGAGTCTTTTGCTAGATATTCCATGCTAGAGAGAGAGAGAGAGAGAGAGAGAGAGAGAGAGAGAGAGAGAGAGAGAGAGAGAGATCATGTTTAATTGAGAATTGTATTTTTAGGGAGTATGGAACCAGGGAATGCTTCAAAGTGAAGATGTTATGAAATCTGTTATGGCTGCCATGGAGAAGAAACAACCAACATACTCCAAGCTTTGAACTAGAACAGTTGTTATGACAACATCATGCATGAAGTTTGATGTCAGTCACTTAATGTTATTTAATATTTCATAAACTTGTACTTTGTACATAATATTCTCTTGTATAATATTCATGGACAATGATTTTATTGATATTTACATGATTGAATACTTTAATGTACGAAATAAGGAATAAACATTAAAACATTTGAGCTAAACGCCACAGTGTCTATTCCAGTCTTCCAATTGTTATTCTATTCATGCAATCTATTTGGAAGAATTTACATGCTGGATTTGAAACCTACACCTATATCTCCATTGTATTCAATTGACAATGTTTTTACATATCACCTAATCCCACAACTTAAATGTCATGGAGCTTTTCTGATCTAGGAGTCTCAGGTGCATGTCCTATTATTTTTGCTTTCTTCTAAAAAAAATACAGGCACTTGACCTTAAGAATATTTCTTTTTATAGTAAGATAATTTCCTGTCTATAATTAATAATATAGTATAATATAGTATAGACTCCCTTGAGTCTAAAATAGGGGGAGCGAAGCCCCTTTTTCATTCATTCAATATTTTATTCCTCTTTTCAGAGAGTACATGAAATATGTATTATGGAACAAAATCAAATATTTGTATTATAAAACAAACATGAAATAAAAGAGATACAAAAATCGATATACATGTATAAACAAGCGTGAAAATGTGTGTATTATAATTGAAATGTGAAATGCTACGTGCTAATTACATGTAAATGTTTTTTTGATGTATTTATAAATTTGTACCATAGCTTGGCGTGTTTTCTATTGTTTAAAGTGTGGGTTATCTGTACATACCCCACACTTTTTTTTAAAACTCCGCCCACTATCTCAGGTAAAAACAACATCAACAAAGTTGTTTTTTAACACGTCCCTAATATTCCACAGTAAGAAATTCCTCCAGATAAAAATTGCCAAAACTCAACACGGATAATTGACTCAAACAAAGTTTCGTCAAATAAATCTCATTTGTAGCTCGAGACAAAACAATATCGGCAACGGTTTTGTCAGAAAGACTCTATTTTCATTCTCACCATGTGTGCGAACAAGGAGAGAAACGCGTGTAAGATGAAATAGGGGTATCCTGTATAAAGGTTTTATAGAAAGGCAATCACATGATCGGTACGCGTTTGAATAGTAAACTTGTTTTGTGGACAGAGTGAATAGCGGTAGCCAATCGTATTTGACATTTACCATTCACGGTTTCGCAACATGCATTTCTCAAAAAATAATTATTTTTTTTTTTTGCTTATTGATTGATTTTTTTAAGTATATATATGTACATGGTTTTTTCAGCCATTTTAAAAACATACATGTATATTATTGATACAGAGTATCAAATAGGATTTTAAAAAGAGTAACTACCCTCATCAATTTAATTCTAATTTCAATTGTTTAAACAGAAGCATTGCACAACTTACGGTTCGTAAACATGAAGTTATGTTAACAAGTTTAATTCTTTGAAGCAAATATCGATACTAGAAGTCGGAAAATGATTAAATATGAAATGAAAATATGACAATGAGCAGTCGATTTATTCCTAATGGCTATGAATTTTAAAAGAAATAAAAAATAATTGATATTTCTTGGGATATAGAAAGTCATTTTCGAAATTCACGGAGTACAATGTACATATATTAAGACCAACGCACTGGCACGGTATTGTTTAGAGGCAAGTGCACTCTCAATAGCTATAATAATAAGATATAATGAATAATCGTAAACTATGGTACAAGTAACTTACCCCATATAATATTGTTGATTATGTGCAGATACCCGATGGGCGTGGTCATAATGACACTCGGGAGCTACGCTCCCTCGTGCCATTATGACCACGCCCATCGGGTATCTGCACATAACCAACAATATTATATGGGGTAACTACTACATAATCTTGAATACAGTACTTTAACTAACAACAGGGATTAGCTTTTTTATTAGCAGACAAAATAATTCTTCCTTTAAATCAATTAACCTTAAGTTATTTCAAGAAACAACGAACAGACAGAAAAACGGCAGAAAACGTGGCGAAAAAAAAAATCTGTTGTCATAAACTCTTCAACATCTTAAATTGAAAACTTATAATAAGTACCTTCATACCTAAATGCATGCACATTCTGTCTATACAATATAATCAGTGGTTTTTAGTGTATTTCATACAAGGAGACGCGGTTCATGCTATTTTACTGCGCTATATTGTAAAGATTAATAAATACTGGGTAGCTGGTATTTTCTCTCCTATTTCTGTATAGAAATAATTGTATAGTTGTCTAGCTAGTATTAAAAAACGGATCACAACCTAATCAGTTTCAATGACGAATGAATATAATTTATCTACGAATTTATCTACGATTTATGAAATAAAATGTACACGTATGCGTAAAGATGTAGTCAGGTGAGAAAAAGTTACAGTAAAGGACACACTAGACGTTCCTCAATTTTATATAGTTTTCCTTGATATATTATTCCTTATTTATTAACATTTAAACCTGCTAATCAAAAAATTCAGGGTACATTAATTACCAGGCTATTTTTGGAGCTAGAATATTTAGAATGCAAAATGCATTTAAATCTTTATAAATAAAGTCATAGTATATATTTTCAATTCAAAACTTAAAATCTAAATGAAAAAAAAGTATCATAAAACATGAAAATATAATTCATGGAATTACTTGGTCGAAATCTTCACATTGTGGAGATAGTAAAAAAATAGAAAATAATGGAAGATAGTCGCGTCTGACCTTAAGTTATAGTACAAAATCGATACTTAGTGTTATCACACTGAAAAATGTAAATATTTTCACTTAACCCACGAAAATTAATATTTTGTCCGCGAATATTAATGAAACCAGATAAATGCAAAAAAACCCCCGTATTTTATATTAGCGGTAAAGTTGTCTGCTTTTTAATTCTCCTCTTTAAATACTAGTAGTTTCATTATTCGGTTAGATTTGAAAGTGGAATTTGAAAGATGGAACGCTTGAAAATACAAATTCAAAAGTGAAAAATTTAACCAACATTTTTTTTTCGGTGTTTATATTTGATATTATGTATAAGAAGTAATTTTATAACAATGAGCTCGTTTGCATATGAATTTACGCATTCCATGACCATTTTATTAATTACTGTCTTTAAACGCATCATGTAGAATTACGTGCAGTTCATAAACTGCCTTTGATAAATTATACTTTGTTAATTATTGTCGCATTTTTTTCGGTTTCCTATCAGCGGATAACATATATTTTGTGATCGAAAGTTAATTTATTGATCGAAGAACGGCTGCAGGAACTGTTTTTGGATTTACGTGACAAATATTTGTACATGATTCATACCTATATATTTACATTCAGTGTATATTTCCCCTTATGTTTGCATTGGAAATCTGCGACGTTCAATTTCCTGTGAATACACTTAGCCTATTCATGCGCCATGAGCACAAATATAGAAGTCATCACGCGTTTTGAGAGTATTTATCATTATAAGATTAAATGAAACGTTCAAACTTACATAACCAATTTGATATGTATTTATAAAAAATAATCATTAAATCATATGTACTTGTTAATAAAAATGATGTTTCTCTACTAAGATTCTAGCACTATATTTTTAGTTGCGGAAGAGAACTAAATAGCATGTTAATATGGCTGTTCCATGTATGTTTCATATCCCTGACTAAGAGCGTATATAAAGGATTTAAAGCGACGATACACAAATACTCCATACAAATTAACATCAATATGAATATAAATATAAGCATTGAATACTTTTTTTGGATGTCCTATAACACACCAAGGCGGTGCAGACAAATTATCATAGCGCGCTAACGCGCGGTATTCAATTTGTCTGCACCGTATTGGTGTGTAAAAGGACCGACGACATTCAAAAATAAGCATTCAATGCTAAAGTGGAAGACTTATTCAAAGTCCCGCATGATCGATCGGCTGCAACGATAACTATTATCAAATATTTACATTTTCAACTGTCTTTGTCTGTGATAACATTACGAATCAATATTGAAGCCTATAGCGCAATAATTTCGTAAAAGATGAGCGACACAAAATGGGCGTGTCTTATAGCATAACCCGAAAAACAGTATTGGCTGCGCCGCGTAGTAAAACATAGCATGTGCTACATGAAAAAATAGTGCTTAAAAAAGGCTGGGTTTTTTTAAGCATAGAAATTGGAAATAATATAAATATAAGTACTATTTAATATTATATAATATATAAGTAAAAAATCAAATAAAGCCCGAAGGGTTTATGATAGATTTGACCACGCTCCGACCGAAATTATCACCTCAAATATTCAAAGAATGATTCCTTATTCCTTAAATATCAAATTTTGATTCTCTCTATAATCTTTTAAATTATAAAGCAGAATTGTCCTTTACAAAAATATAAAAGATTATTAATAAATTTGATTGTCTCGTTCAAATCAGAATCTGTTGTTTATTGTATATTGTTTATCACAAACACATGCGTTCACAGGTGCATGGCACACCTTATATCGGGTGACATATTAGTCATTGTCTCAGGTTCTCATCCTGCCCTCCCACTAAGCTTACCACATTCATTCTTTGATAACATTGCAAAATTCGCGGCAAATGTGAAGCAATGAACAGATCCAAAATAAGACTCTTTCTTTCACTGATTCATGGCTTTTTCTTTAGAGCAAGCGCGGGGGGGGGGGGGGGGGGGGAGGGGGGGAGGGGGGTGTCCGAGGGATATTTAATTAGTTTTGCCAGGGGTGAGGTGGTGGCGGTAGTGGTAGTGGTGGTGGCGGTAGTTTTACTATAAGCAAATTTATGAAATTTGATTTTCCAGGGTGGGGGGATGGGGGGGGGGGGGGGGGTCCGGACTTGAGCTTATCTACGTAACAAAGACTTTTAAACTCAATATTTCGTTTGTAAGTTGACTTTTGACTTTCAAAATTTGGTCAAGCAGAAAGAGCATTAATTTACCATTCTAGACATAAAAATTGGAAGAAAAAAATTTAACATTTTTTTTCTCAAATCGTGTCCAATTTTAAGTCACTTTAAAAAATTGATTCTTAAATTATATTTGCAGCGAAATTATTTTCCTATATGCTGTCAGATATGAAAGTTTTCAAATATTTATTGTAAATTCTCGAGGCATCATACTGGTACATGTACCAAAAAAATAAAACCAAAACGTACTATCGTCTTCTTATTGTACTGGGACTGTCTAGGGGTTAGCTAAACAAACGTAATAGATACAAAACAATATCATAAACAATCCAAGAACGTGTTAATTAATTATTGTAATTAGAAATAAAGGCCCCAATCCCCGTAATACATCTAATTGATAATTAATATTGCCGACTGCTGCTGGTTAATCAAATTCACACATTATACTGCAGAATCATCATTCTTCGTGGGGGATCAATGTTCGTGGTTTTCGTGGGTAACCCTTGCCCACGAATTTACATCCCCACGAACGTATTATATACTTAGTCTAGCATTTGTTTCATAATAATTTTCCTAAACTTGCTTCCAACGAAATTACGTTCCCACAAACCTGAGGCGCCGTTTTAATATTTTTGAGGTATTTTCTGATATCAAAAAATAAATATTTGATATCAATAATTCGAATTATTGATATCAATAATTCTAATTATTGATATCAAAAAATAATTCTTGATATCAAAAATTCTATTTCGTGATATCAGAAAATCATTTTTGATATCACAAATTCGAATTCTTGATATCAAAAAATGATTTTCTGATATCACAAAATAGATTTTTTTGATATCAAAAATTAAAGTTGATTATTTGATATCAAAAATTTGAATTCTTGATATCAGAAAATCATTTTTTTAATATAAAAAAATCGATTTCTTGATATCAGAAAATCATTTTTGATATCAAAAAATCATTTGTATTTTCTGATATCACAAAATCGATTTTTTGATATCAGAAAATAAGACCTACATAAAATTACTATCAAATTAATTAATGCTCCCTGTGATGCAACTTTTGTAATTTGTAGGAAATTGAATGGAATATTGAATGGAATTCCTTAAAAAATGATGGCGTCGCACAATATGAAGGAATTATACTGGCGTACAGTTAGCGCTTTCAATACATTAGACCAGAATTATAAAGAACGCATAATAATTTTTTTCATTAAATAAATATTCAAATAAAAACCAACAAATATTAAAATCCAAATCGGGCTCTGTAGTTCAGAAATTTAATTATGGACTAAGGGAGTATTCATTTATTTATTCGCCATTTTATTTGAATTTCTGATATCAGAAAATATATTTCTTGATATCAAAAAATCAGTTTGAATTTCTGATATCAAAAAATCATTTTCTGATATCAAAAAATCGAATTTCTGATATCAGAAAATGATTTTTTGATATCACAAAAATCGATTTTTTATATTAAAAAAATGGATCGTATTTTCTGATATCAAGAATTCGAATTTCTGATATCAAAAAATCATTTTCTGATATCAGAAAATACCTCAAAAATATTAAAACGGCGCCCCATAACCTGGAAAATTTTCGATACCCACGTACATTGGCCCTCACGAATAATTTGATTCCACTTTATAATAACACAAAATCCCGGCCGGGTATTATAGATTTTTTTTTAGAACGGCCAAGTTACTGAACGTTTTTCCGGAATTATTTTTCCCCCCGTTTTACAGCATTGTGTAACCGGAAGTTTCAAAATGTCAACACATCAGTCTCAGATCAGTGACATCAGGTGGTTCAACAGCAATATTTCATCAATGACTTAGAGAGTACCAATCGTTAGTTAAAAAAAAGAGAGAGAGAAATCCAAAATGAAGTCGAGATTTAGTACAGTTGATATTGCTGTGGTCATTAAAGAGTTGAAGAGGTTAGTTTGTTTCATCTCACGTGGTAAATAATTCATCTCGCACACTATGAACGAGGTTGTCTGACATTTAAAATTTCATATCACTTTGTGTTACTTTGAAGATATTACACATGTATTTTCATGTGGAGTCATCAGACATGTTATTGATGTCTGACCTTTAATTCACCGATTAAGAAGCAAAATTTAATATCCTTATGATAATTATAATCTTTTGTTTACAAATGATATTCTTTATCAAAAACATGTGAAATTGATTTATTAAAGGAATAAGGAATCATTCTTTGAGTATTATGAGGTGATAATTTCAGTCGGGACGCATGATCAAATCCAATAAAGCCCAAAGGTCTTTATGATAGATTTGATCACGCCCTGACCGAAATTATAAGTGTTTGCTATGCCACTAATCGTGCATACAGCTGTATAAGATAAATATGAACAATCAGCTGTCATCATATGTGAATACCAAATGTCTTACGGAGATTTCTTGCTAAAAAAGTAATAATAATTGTTTATTTGTATACAATGCACTTTCCTGATTTTCATTTGAATGAGAAATCTTATTTTCTGCTTTCTTTCCTAGGTTCTATGGCATGCGAGTTGTAAATGTGTATGATGTGGATTCTAAAACTTACCTAATTAAACTTGGAAAGTAAGTATTATTGAAGGTTTTTGCACAGGGTATGGAATTGATCTGATTAAAGGTAGATTCTAGCTTCATCTGCTTATGTATATTGCTACACTGTGAAGGATCTTAAGAATTAAACCAAATTGAGGGTCATATCACTGTGATCTTTTTAAAATATTTAATAAATAAATAATAAATCTGACCAATCACTGTTTTTGATCTATCAACTACATATAATGTGATTTTATGAATACATGTATTTGTTGAATATAAATTTTCATTGCTGTATTGAATTACAAATTTCAAATTAAATGTTCATTGAAGTACAATTTCTAAAAACATATTGTAGTGATAAGATCATTGTCCATGAATTTAAATATCCTTGGAACTATGATGTCATTCAATCCACGAAAATTGATGCCCATGAATATTGATTGGGTTATTGAAAAAATGATGGAGGATATTTAGTGACTTAAAGCACTATCCAAAACGATGTTTTTTATATGCGCTAAATTATTAAAAAGAGAACAATTGCAAATGTTGATAATGATAAGCAGTACGTATTATCATTACGTAATGGCAGACGCTCCTATTCTAGATTGCCTTTTTCCAGGTAAAAGCTTCACTTTTCATTTGTAAACCCTGGAGCTTATATTAGCTATAGGTAGTAAAAATACTTAAAAGTACCAAACCACTAGGAAAAAACTTGTCAGCAGTCATCTAATTGGATTACCTAAATAGGTCATTCAACTGTGACATTCTATTGGATTTCTTGAGATCCTGTGAAGAGATATACATGAGTGGATCAAGAGATCTGAATTCAATTTTAATAAAAACATATTTCTATGGGATTGCTCTGTTGTAAACTTGTGCTTTATCTTGTGTTTCCATGTTTAATTTTTTTATTTGATTGATGAAGGAGATGTTACTAAACTTGGCAGAAGAAGGCAATTTATCTCTAAAAGACTTGTTTACACAAAACAAATTGTTCTTTAAGTTTTTTGGATTTTTGTCCCATGAAACTGCCACATTAGGTAGAACACTACACATGTAATTCTTCTGACACTTAAATACTCTCTAACATGTTTCAGAAAGAGAAATAAATCAATTTTCATATTAATTTGAAAACAAAATGATGATTATTTTCACAATTATCAGTGTTTTCATGAACAGTCTGATGTCGCAGTAAACAGTAAAACACACGAAAATTATGTTTTGTGCAGACGTATATATTGGGTTATTCAAAATTGCTCTTTCCTTGTGTTTTTATGATATCACTATGAAATGGGCCATTTCTCACATTGCAATTTCTCTAAACCATAAAAAAATCATTAATTTTTCTTCAAAATTTGGAAGTCCATGTATTGAGTGCATGGTTGCTCCTGCGAAGTATTCACATACATGTTCATATTACATGTATATTCAAAGCAAGGCACCTTACATGTACATTATGCAGGAAACCTTGACGTGTTTTACTTTTTATAATTTATTCTCTTTTACTCATAGACCTGATGACAAAGCTGTCATTTTGATTGAATCTGGTATCCGGATACACGGGACAGAGTATGACTGGCCAAAAAACATGGCACCGTCTGGATTTTCCATGAAGGTAGATGGCATTTGGTATTTTTTATAAAACCTTCATGTAAAGCTTATAGCATGCATAACAATATGTAAACTGAATCACACCTTAACATTAATTGTCTTTCCTTTACTCTGTGAAGTTGAGAAAGCACATTAAGGGGAGACGACTGGAGAACATCTGTCAGTTAGGTATGGATAGAATAGTGGACCTACAGTTTGGTTCTGGGGAGGCAGCTTATCATGTTATTCTGGAGCTTTATGATAGGGTAAGGCTCTCTATCAAAAGCAAAACTATCTTCTATTAATGCATCTATCAATGCAACTTAAAATTATGTAATATTGCTTTCACATGCAATTGTCAATTGTGATTTCTAGTCAATTTTATAGCCTGTAAGTATGAAAATAGATTTACCAGTAAACTACAGTTATCTTTATTTTTATTTCATATTTTTCATATAGGGTAATGTGGTCCTGACAGATTTTGAATTCACCATATTGAATATTCTGAGGCCGCGTACCGATACGTGCCAGGATGTAAAGTTTGCAGTCAGGGAGACCTACCCAGTCAGTGCTGCTAAGCAACACTCGCTACCCTCAAATGAGAAGTAATACTGTATACTTTTACCTTCTTAGTCAACATACATGTACAGGGTATAATGAATGAAACACCCTGTATATTAAGTAAACTTAAGAAACCCTCTACATACATTGTTTCTATACTTTTAGAGATCCACAGTACTGCTATATTATTTAGTTTATGTACAATTTCTTGAAAATATAGAAATTGGATATGCACCATGCTAATAATACAGTGGGTCTTTAACCAAGGAAATGTTATTTTGATGTTACAGGTTACGGGAAGTCATACTGGCAGCAAAAGTTGGAGATGTTTTAAAGAAAGTTCTTTTACCGCACTTGGGTAAGAAAATAACCTTTGGTGGAAAGATATAATGATATTAAGTACATGTTTAACAAAATTATACCTATATATGTTGTATAGATCTGTAAAAAAAAATGAAAAACAGCAAAAGAAACAGTAAATAATAAAGTGCTCTGTTATTTAACACAAATGTGTTATATTATTAAGTACTGGGTACATGTTCTATAATTAAGTAATATACTCCATGTTTACTTGTCATGTACCCAGAAGTACTGAATTGCTTGAATAAAAATAAAGGAAGTCATACAACATTTAATCTAAATTAATTGCAATTTTCTTGAGTTCACTCACCAAACACAGTCATGCAATCATGGAAAACAGTGCATATAAGTTTATTGCAGTATAACATCACAGAGTTATTTCAATGTACATGTATCTTATCACAAATGCAAAACATACCTTGAGAGTCAGTTCTTCCTTAATATTTCTAGTCTTTTGTTATCATGATTTAAGGGACCCAGCCATTACATTATAGCTCCTTTCTGTATCTTTTATGACCACATTTTGTATTATCTGAAATTATTGTAAAAAGTCTGTTACAGTCATTCTGTACTGATTTTAGAACTGTTGACATTAGGTTGTGTGTAATAAATACTGGTCATTTGTTCCTTTGCTTTCAACAATTTGTCAAAACATTTGATATTAATAAATATTACCATTTGTATTCTTTTTTGTTGCCTTTTGGTGGAGAGCAGAGTTCATTGTGAAAAGTCATGTTTATCGGTATATACATGTACTATATAGATATGTTTGCAGTTTAACAATTATATATGCAAAAAATGAACAAGGCTATATTTTTGGCAAAGATGGAACATACTTAGTAGTTTTGGCCTATTCGGATACCATTATTCAATAAGGGATTGTTAAGTACATGAACTCAGTAGGTAGCCTTTTATTGCTATACAGATATGAAGTAATAAGCCTCTAAATCTGTATGATTGATGATTTACTTGAACTTTATAAGTGAGCTATAGCCAAAAATATATTGGATTTATTCTAATTACAGATTATGGACCGGCAGTGACAGAGCATTGCCTACAGTGTATTGGATTTCCTGAAAATGTCAAGGTCGGAAAAGGATTCAGTGTCACAGAAGGTCAGAGATGAAGGACATGTATGGTACATATGTATTAAATATTTGTTGCTGTATTGATCTTCCTTTTGATTCAATGTTATTTTTGTGAAACAGACATGGATAAACTTATGAGTGCAATAGAAATGGCAGAATCCTTGTTGAAAACATTATCAGAAGAACCTTGCCAGGTAGACTAATTTTTTTTAAAAGAGGATCATTTGCAGTATAAACAACCCTAAATGAACAAATATCTGATGTTTTAAGGATGACTTTTGATTTTTGAAAATGATAAGGAATTGGGGAAAATTGTATATTGTTTAATATCATAATGTTTGTGACCATTTGCTTTGCAGGGTGTTATCATCCAGAAGAAAGAAAAGCGAGCAGCAGTAAAAGAAGGAGAGAATGCTGAGTTGTTAACGTAAGTCTTGAAGCTTGTATAGGTGGAAATGAAAATGTTCATGCTACTGGCATTATGATCTGTCTCTGTCTCCATTTCAGCTAGTAACACAAGCATTGTTAGAGGACTACTTGAATTTTGATGTTTTACAATATGTAAATGTCAGAATCCTCTCAAGATGTTAAATTTCCCCCTTTTTTTGCAAGGATGTACATGTATAAATTGTATTGGAGATTCTGGAGATTGTAAGTGGTTCTATTGCAGGTATGAAGAATTCCATCCGATGCTATTCAAACAATTTGAAAATAAACCCCACAGCACATTTGACAACTTCAATAAATCTGTGGATGAATTTTTCTCTCAGATAGAAAGTCAGAAATTAGACATGAAAGCTTTACAACAGGTGTGTATCTTTTCAACGGACTGTTATTTGTATATTTATGAAATATTTTGCCAAAAAAAAAAATTCAAGAAATTTGATAATAATTTACATGTATTTATGACATTTTGCAAACAAAGAAGTGTTTTTGTAAATAAGGTGGTTTTGGGGGAAATTTTGGAAAGACAGTTCAATTGTAAACGTCTATATGTGTTTTATTGCAGTCAAAGTTCAGTAACTCTTTTTTCATTTGTCTTCCAAATTTTACAAATTTAAATGACTGTGTATTCTGAAGATTGACATATACTCTATGATACATGCATATGTTGATACATTTATTGTGATATAGTGCATGTACGGTATCTTTAATACATGTGTGCCATTATACTGGAATAAATATGTGAACATCAATGTAGGATCTCCCTATAGTTATGTGTCTTTATCCCCAAGCCTTGGGATAGACAACATGATACACATAGCTCATGGGATAAAACTATTTCACAAACTCTAGGAGATTTTTTATTACCTGTTTTAAACAATTTTTTTTTTTTTACACATATCAATAAATCTTTTATTGGCTGGCTTTGGGAGGCCAAAAAAACTAACATCATTTAAACATATAAAGTTAAAAAAATTTTGTCTTCTTTGGAGTTTTTACATTCTTTATATGACAATTCTAAAGGGAAAAATATTCAATAGATAATTAAAGAAAGCAAGTTTTATCAATTTAATGTGGTATATGGTAGCCATAGGGAGGAAAACATGTCCATTGTGAATTTACAATATAACTTCTGTAACAAATTATTGTTTGGATATAATAAATTCTGGATATAATAATTAGTACCATAAATTCATATGTCTCTAGGGATTCCCTATAACCAAATTAAACTTTCAATCATACTTTTATTAACTCACCAACATCATTTTTTTCCCAGGAAAAATCAGCTCTGAAAAAGCTGGACAACATAAAAAAAGACCATGAAAAGAGAATAGAAGGGTTGCAGAAAGAACAGGAAACGGACATTAATAAGGGTCGTCTGATTGAACTAAATCTACCACTGGTAAGATCACCAAGATGTACCATTAATAAAGCTTTTGTATCACAATACTAGTGGAACACCTTAATTATATCATTATCCAGACTTTCTGATTTGTTTGTTCATCATGTTATACAAACCAAAAGTGAAGAATATATCTTATTTAAAAACCATTGTTGGTTTATAAATGTATGTCAAAAAACTTGGTATTGTGCAATTTGCATAGATTTCTGATTCTGTGTCATACATGTAATATGCAAATTCAATTAGCTTGTTCTCTAACATTATTTATACATTTATCAGATAACAAGGCTTTGACCATGTTCTCTGTACATATATGTACCGGTGTCATATAATATTTTGCAGGTAGACCAGGCTCTGTTGATTGTGAGGAGTGCCCTGGCCAATCAAATTGACTGGACAGAGATTGAGAACTTGGTCCATGAGGCCCAGCTACAGGGTGACCCTGTGGCCTCCTGTATCACTGGCCTTAAGCTGGATTCCAACATGATAACACTACTACTCAGGTGAGGCCTTGTCTTGGACTCAAGTTTGTTTTGCCTTGGACTAAAGTGATGCAATTTCATTGGATAAAACCCATCATGTAATTGCCATCTACATGTACATATTTCTGTAGATGTTGATTAGCAAATTTTATTGGACTAGAATGATACTATTATTTGATAAAACATGTCACCTGATTGCCATCTATATTTCTGTAGACGGTGAGTGGCAAATTGTAGATGGTAATATGGAGCCCATAAAAAAATTCATTGTCTTTCTTTCCTTATTATATTTACATACAAGAAGTTTTGTCCTCAACAAGAAAAACACTGATCACTTATTAAGTCTGTTACTGACTGTCTATGGAAATGTGTCGGCTTTTCCTTGCCTTCAGACTTTGATATACTGACATGTTTTTGTACACATGCAGTCAGTAACAGACCTAGTTAGTACATTGTAGTAGTGGCTTTTTGTTCAACTACTCATTGCCATCTAATTTCAATCAACCTTACTGTATAGTCTATCAAGTTATAGAAGAATATTGAAACTGAAGAACTATTTCCATGGGATGCTATTACCAGTATAATATTCAACTAATCTCCTCTTCAGGGATCCATACAGATACAGCGATGATGAGTATGATGATGATGATGATGATGATGTACTGAAACCAACTAAAGTGGACATTGATATTTCAATGAGTGCTTATGGCAATTCTAGGAAGTAAGTACATTAATTTTGTACATGTATATAAATTTCTTTGATATTTTGTAGTAATTTTTTTCTATATCTCATTGGATGCCGATGATAGGTAAGAGTTATGATGAGTGTTTTGGAATATACATGCACATGTATGAATCGAGACTAAGGTGGTTATGATGTGTTTAAAAAAATATAAAGCAAGACAAGTCTTAGTATACTGTACATCATAACATGTATTTTAAATCTGAGGAAGATATGAACAAACGAACAGTTAACAAATATGTGAAACCAAGGTAATTTGTCAGCAATAAGAATTTTAAACAGTTGCTTTTCTTTTATGAAAAAGATACTGGTAATGGTTATAAATAGTATTGATAGGATATGGCTATACTGCTATTTGAATATTATTTACCAATTTAATAGATATTTTGACAAGAAGAAAACAGCTGCCAAAAAAGAGCAAAAAACAATTGATGCTTCAGCAAAGGTTAGTTACATGCGCAAGTACCCGTTTCTTGAAAATTTTTGTTTAATTTGATAAATGAGAAGGATTTGTTTTCTTTTTTGACGATATTTATATGTTTGCTTGTATAGTCTTATTGTAAATACTCTTGCTACCTTTGTAGCTTTAATAATCAGTCCTAGCCTTCACCAACATTTTGAAATTTCTCAACTCAGTTCTCAGCTTAAATATTCTAAAGACAAGTGCATAAGATGGAGGTACCGGTAAAACCTCAGATTTGAGGTTGAGAATTAAGATGAGGAAAGTTGGTGGTGGCGAGGCCAATTTTTTAAAAAGAGACTGGATAGTACATATTTGGTCCCTTAGTCATATTACTAACTTACTACATATTAATTGTTAATTCCAATTGACATCTTGGCAAAGGAAATTCATTTGCACTTTGTTGATTGTAAATTTAATTCTACATCATTCATGAATATAGTTAAAATTCACCTAGTACATTGTATCTTTTCTTTCGGAATTAGAAAATGCTATAATATGGCCATGTCCATAAAGTCTCATTAATTAATATGATCAGAGACATCCACAATTATTTATGCTACATGTTGGGCGGGGGAGATAAAATTGATTAATGCATTTTAAAGTACTTTGATTACATAGGCATTGAAGTCGGCAGAGAGAAAAACAAAGGAGACTTTGAAAGAAGTTGCAACAGCTGCCACGATAAATAAAGCAAGGAAGACTTACTGGTATATATATTTTATCAGATGAACATTTGTACTTTTAATGGTTGGAATGTAGTCACATGATGCATGTAAAATGAAAATAGTATAAAAATGTTCTAATTAAAAACAGTGATGCATTATCACTGCAGGTTCGAGAAGTTTCTGTGGTTCATTACATCGGAGAATTATTTAGTTATTGGTGGAAGGGATCAACAGCAGAACGAGATGATCGTGAAAAGATATCTAAGACCAGGTCTGTGTTCAATTTCTTTAGATGTAGGTAAAAAAAAATGAAAATATATGGACAATTCATGAATTTGACAATGATAAAATTGTATAGTTATGTTTAGAAGGAAAATTATATATCAAGTAAGGTCTGAATTATCTCTGTATTATCTATGGAAAAATATTCAGATTCAGAAGAAAGAAAATATCTGTATAGAGTCAGTTTTGCTACATTGTAAATGTAACCCTGATCACTGTTAATATGTTACTACATGTAGCAAGATTGACAGACCTGCCATCTCTATTTTATTTAGTGTAACTATGTTAATATGAGTGAGCAAATTATAAATCAAGGTTCTAAGATGGCAAATATTAATACATAAATGGACATTTCATTTCCTGATATTGATTGAATTTGAAATTGATTAAAACTATTTTTTTCTGGAAATAGGAGACTTGTATGTCCATGCTGATCTCCATGGAGCCAGTAGCTGTGTCCTGAAAAATCCATCAGGTCTGCTCTCAATCTTTATCTCTTTCTTTTTCTGAAATAAGTAATTTTAAAGAAATGTATTTGTGAAATTAGCTATGGCGAAGACTGTTTTTTAACCTTATTAAGAAAATTTTTTTTTTTAAATTTTTTTCAATAAAAGGGATTTATATTTAGTTTTCTTTTTACACCTTTACAATATTTGTACCCACCGATCAATGTTAAGGTATTGAAGCTTTGGACTCATCAGTGACTTAATAGTTTGACAAGTTACTCTTTGCCATGTTTACTGCCGAAAGCATCACACACTTTCTTACAAGTTTCTTTCAATGTTTTTGATAATTTCATGTTGCTCCTTAAGTTTATGGGGATAGTGTTTTGAGGAATCATAAAATATTTGTAACAGTATAGTTATGAAAGAATTATTTATAGATATGTTACACAAACAAACTCCAAATTGGGTGAAACATTCAGAGGTGTATTTATGAAACCTCGTTGATTTCAGGATATAAATGTTGAATACTTCTAATATTAATTTTTAAAGTGCATGTACTTGAAGATATCTTTAAAATTGACAGCCAAATTTTGTTTTGCAAGATATTGCCAAGATTTGTGTTGGATGCGGATGCTCTTATATAGTTTATATATGTACATGTACACCCAGGGTGTATGCTTGAATACACATTAAATGAGAATTATATTAATTCCTTTATCATTAATTTTGATGCAGGTGAACCTGTTCCTCCAAAGAGTCTGAACGAAGCAGGCACTATGGCCATCTGTAACAGTGTAGCATGGGATGCTAAGGTGGTGACAAGTGCATGGTGGGTCTATCATGACCAAGTGTCCAAAACAGCGCCCTCTGGAGAATACCTCACAACAGGAAGCTTCATGATCAGGGGTAGGTAACTTGTATCAGATTGTAGTCTATACATGTGTAGTTGTGTTACTGTTATAAATGTAAATACAGCTGTTCTTTCAATTCAAATGGAATCATTGCATATAAGTTTTTATTGCCATTATGAACATATCTGGAAGAAGACACTCTAAGTAGTAAAATCTAAACATAGTTTATGGTAGCTGCAGGTCTGTAGCTCCCGATCTGAAAAAATTTGGATGATGACCTGGGAGCTACAGTGCCACCCATTAAATTCTTCATACAATTTACTATGTACTGATATCATCTCTTTACTAAAAAACCCTTTCTTATTTCCCACCTTATATATCCATTACCCAATAGTACAGTAGCTTTAGGATGTAGAGTTTCAACTTGCAAAATGTTAAATATGGTGGTACCTATTTCATATAATTTATTTGAGTGCATAAAATACAAGGTTTTTAACCTCTGTTAGAATTTTGTTTTAATTTAGAGTCCTACATAAGTGTCAATTAATAAATAAATAATTGTATTTGATCGTTATAAAAAAAATACTTGTCTGTATTTACCAGTAATAGAAATTATGGCATATCAAAATAAAGTTTGAAAAGAAACTGTTTGCATACATGTATATTGGTTTATGTTGATTGCTCATCTTACATAATTGTGCATCTATTAATAGGAAAAAAGAATTATCTACCACCCACTCATCTTGTGTATGGATTCGGATTGCTCTTCAAGGTAAATTGTTTGTAGAAATGAATGTCCTGATGCATAGGTCATCAAACTTTTACAAAAGGTGATCAGATCACCTTGGGATGAACCTTTATATGATTTGTTTGTTGACAGCTTCAAACAGTTTGCAGAATAAGTATATGTACAATTGGAAGAAGTGGATGCATAACATTTGTACTAATTAAGATCTTGATCTATGAAAAATTTTTAATTGCAGTTAGATGTCAAACTTATGCATGCATATACAAATCATATAGTAGAAATCTGTTGTTATATAACCAAAAGTAAAAAAGACAAAACCCCAGAAAATTATGATATTTGAGTACTCTTATTTCATCACTATTCATTGAACACCAATTTATAGCTTACCTGACCTGAAAGCTGAAGTGAACTTTATTGATCAAATTTTGTCCTATGTCGATCTGCCTCTCTGTACCTTTTATATATGTCACTCTGTCCAGTTTTTTTTTCAGAACAATTCCTATTAAACTATCCAACAGAATTTCCAAAAATTTTTTAGTTAATAAAGACACAAGGTATAGATGAACATATCTGCAGGAAATTTCTGTTTTCGTTATTTTGCTCCTTTTGAACTTAGAATTTTGGCCATAAAAACATGGCAAATATTGTTTAGCTCCATTTCATGATTTTATGTATTCTTGAAACTGAATTTTTTAAAATTTTCAAAAAATGATGGCTGTGCATAGACATTAATGAAACCAGAATTTAACAGAATGAGACACGTTTTAATTTTCATTCCTATGAATCTATTTTAAAAATTTATCAGCTGGAAGATGATAGCATAGAGAGACATAAAGGAGAGAGGAAAGTCCATGGAGTTGATGATGACACCATGTCAGTGACAGATTCCATAGCAACAGAGAGTGACCTCACTGCTGACACAAACAGTGTTACCATGGACACTGACAGTGATAGTGACAGTGAAAATGACAGTAAAAGTGAAAACAATGAAGACAATGAGAGACTGCTAGAAAGTAAAAGTGAGAACAATAAAAGTGAAACTAAAAATGACAATGGTGATGATGTTCAGGGGACTAAAGCCGAGAGAACAGAGGAGTCAGATAAGGAAGAAGTATCTTTTCCAGACACATCAATATCATTACAGCATGTCAAGGGAGACAAGTATGTAACTATAAATTGTAATATAGATTGCATTGTACATTTTCAATTAGAATTAAAGGTGCAATTTGAGCCAAAAATTTTCAATTCTAATTTTGTATTGCTGTTGTTAGCAAGGCTTTATATAGTTGTATCCAATGGTCAACTGAATTTGAGTGATTGTTGTTCAGCTATAATTGAGATACAGATCTTGAAATACTTTGTTAAGTAAACAAATTTCAGACAAGTTATGCTTTTTTACATATTGAGTGCTGAATGGAAAATACCGGGTTTAAAAACAAAATTGAATGTTCAACACTAGAGGCAGTTTAATAGCTGTGTTTATAGCAAATAGAAAAACAGATTGTTTACCAGCATATTTAACCCACGTAAACATAAATGACACAATCCATGTTTTTCATAACACAGAGTTTTGGGCTTTCTATTTTTATCTCGCTTATAACTCAACATTTGACATTCAAATCCACAGTGAAGCATTGTAAATATTATAAATTTTTAGGCTCAAGTTATGACCATGCCCTTTTAAAGATTTGAAATTGCAAAACATCAACCAGTGATGTACATGTAGTTTATGTGTTATATGTTAGGTTTGAGCTACAGCGAGAAAGAAGTAGCACAAGAGGCAGCATTGAAGAACCCAAAATAAAGGAAACAACAGCAGAACAAGATGGAAAGGTAATGCACTGACAAACAATTTGGAAATATAAAAGTATGATTATAATCTAAAAAGAAGTGAAAAAATATGAAGTTAAATAATACAGCACATATCCATGTACTATATTGTGGTCTGGTTGAAATTTTAGACTGGAGGGAGAGGAGCCAAACTTTCTGCAAAACAAAGAAGGTAAAGTTTTCTCTAGATTGAGTCTTGCATTCATTGGGAAAATTTTAAAGAACTATGTGTGGGATGAAGTGTTTTTATGCCCCAAATTTCAAAGTTATGAAAAAAGCTTTAAAAATTTGCTAAAAGATAGGTTGATATATATCTAGTTCAGGTTTAAAAGATAAATTATCTAATCGAAGTCATGATAGAAATATGTTATATTAATAATAAGCTAGTTTCACAAAAAGTACGTATTTTAGCCAAAAATGGGAGATTTACTATCAGTTTTTTGTAAAGGAAACATCGAGCGCATGCTTGCTCCAACACCATTTTTAATATGATATGCTAAATTATATGAACAATAATATATGTACAAATGGTTTTGGAGCAACATTGTGCTCTATACCTCTTACTGTAAAATATGAAGAAAAACTGATAAAATTTTCGTGTTTTTGAGAAAATGCAAGAAATGACCCATTTATGTGATGTTCATAGAAACAAGAGGAATGATTGATGTTGTAAAATTTTTAGATTTCTGTAAACTAGTATTCAGTTTTATGTTTTTATTAAAAAATCTTTATAATATGATGCTTTTTTCAAATTTATAAAACACGGGGGCAGAAATTGGACCTTATCGCATATAGTTCTTTTAAGTTTATTTATTAAGTAAAAATAACAGTAGCATAACAATGATTATTTCCTCTTGGGTTGGGTTTTGGGGGGGAGATTCTATTACTTTCCAAGGGGGAAATTCATGATCCCCCCCCCAATGTTTATTTAGGAATAAAACTTTATTGCTTGAAATTATTTTTTACATAGAGAAATGAAAAAGGCTAAAAAATCACAAAACCAACTGACAGACAGCAATGCAGATGAAGAAGAAAGGGTGTCATGGTTATGTCAAGATAAGGACAAACCACCAGTCAAGGAATCAAGGGAGAACCAGTCCAAACAGAAACCAAAGCAGGAGGATCCTGATGATGAGGAAACTGTAGATAAACAGCCACAGATTCAGTTTAAGAGGGGACAGAGAGTAAGACCAGACATTTATTTCTATTATGTGTTAATTATCGAATATAATAGATAGATAAAAAAAATCCTAAGACTTATAAAATCAATTTCATGGAGAAATTTAAAAAGAAAACAGATAAGGAAAAATAAGGAAGAAAAAAAATCATTTCATAGAGCATATTTTATAATGTACATAGTCATGGATCCAATAATTTACATTGAAATCTCCGATTTGAATCTAATTGAAGAATAAGTTAAAAAAGATAAAAGAAAAATATGGAGACCAAGATGAAGAAGAAAGACAGCTGCGAATGGAAATCTTAGCTGTAAGAACATGATTTTCTCATTTATTTCTTGATTTACATGTAAAGAAATAACTGTAAATACTTTCAACTTCAAAATTTTGAATATTTTGTGTCGTAATGAAATTAAAGTGTAACAGAGTAGAAATTCCATCTCAGTATGAATAAAATGTGCCTTATATTCTAGAAGTTTTTTTTTTAAAACTAATAAAGCATAAGCAACCATAAGATATTGTACATGTAAGTATAGATTTTTATCTTTTGAAATTTGTAACAGTTATTTATTTTATTAAAAAACTAATGATGTAACCAAAAAAATTGTACATGTATGTTTGGATTTGTCTTTTGATATTTGTAATATATTTTTTTAAAACCTTGTAAAATTGCAGTCAGCTGGTTCAAAAAAAGAGGATAAGAAGAAGAAAGGGAAGAAAGGACAAAGTCAGAGTCAGCAGCAACAGTCTGGGCGACCAGTCAGTGGTAAACAGCAATTACAGCAACAGAGGGGCACGGTCCAGTCCAAGTCAGTGGAGCTCATACTGAAGCCGACCGCAGAAATCATTATTGATGGTAAGAAATATAACTAATGTAGAAATCATTATTGACAGTAAGAAATATGCATGTATATACCTAATGTCGAAATCATTATTGACAGTAAGAAATATACATGTATAAACCTAATGTAAAAATCATTATTGACAGTAAGAAATATGCATGCATAAACCTAATGTAAAAATCATTATTGACAGTAAGAAATATGCAGGTATAAACCTAACACAGGAATCATCTTGAACAAAGTTACAGTTTATTAGATTAAGTGTTTCAAAATATGTTTTATTTTAAATATTGGAAAGAAATTTGCATTAACATCCCTTTGTCTGTGATAGAGAGACACCCAAATAAGTGTGTCCTTTATGAGTTTGAAGAACATGGGCATTTGGTACACATAGTACATGTATGTTTTAAGTTGCTGATTTTTTTTTTCATTGAAGATGCAGACATTGTAGAAAAAGAGAAGATACCTGTAGTTACAGTGAAGCAGGTATTTATTTACATGTATAAAGCAAACGAGTTAGCTGTAATTGAGACTTCTTCGTTGTCAATTTAGTATTAGTTTTTTATATTACAAGGGTATATGCATGCAATTAATGTATAAACATGTATAAGGCAAATGCATTTTATCTGATATATATATCTTTTGAAATGGTTTAAAAATCAAATTTTGATTTGAATACAGTGATGTTTTGTTTAAAAAGTATTTTAATGGAAATGAAAATTAAGAACTCTCTTTCATTCATTAACACAGGAAGCTCAGAATGACTCTGATGATGAAAAACAGGAAGAGGATATGAAACCAGATGTATGTCAAAGATATGTCATTGTATTTTAGGAAAAAAATCACAATTTTAGATATGCAGTTTTAAACATTATCATTTTGAAGACAAAGTTAAAATCCCCATTGTGAAATTATATAGGACATTCTTTAGCCCTTGTATATACTTTAAAATTTCTAAATTTTGGAAATTAAGTTGGTTTGTGTGGATTAGTTATTTACAGGTACTTTTTTACTGATTAGATTACTTATTTGGTAGTTAAGTGATAGTGAATATATGCATGGCAACTCATCATTAGGAGTATGCCTTGTATTGTTGGGGTACTGTTGCAGGACGTGATGATGCTGGACTCGTTGACGGGTGGCCCTGTGGTTGAGGATGAGTTACTGTACGCCATTCCTGTGTGTGCACCTTACAGCACCATGTTAAACTACAAGTCAGTCCTCACTTTATTGTTTTATTTTCATTACTTATTGTAATGATTTAGGGCATAACAAATACGGCAACCCAACTGATTTTCAATATGTATCTATCTGTTTATGATCACTGTATTTATAAAAATTAATTTACTTTTAAGACACCAAAAAACTCATTTTGCAGTTTTAGAAGTTTTGTACCTACTAGCAGATCGTATGACATAATATTATAAATTTTTCCCCCTAGTTTTGTCATGTTTTGAATGAAATATTTTATTTTTCACAGATTCAAAGTGAAACTTACGCCTGGGAGCACAAAACGAGGAAAAGGTAGGATCAGTAGTTCAATATCACATACAGTTACAAGTTTGTATAGAATAGGAAGCTTCACTTGTACATTTAAGCATTGATTGCTTATTTTTGGATGTCGTCGGTCCTATGACACACCAAGTGGTGCAGACAAATTGAATACCGCGCGTTAGCGTGGTATGATAATTTGTCTGCACCGCTTGGTGTGTCATAGGACCGACGACATCCAAAAATAAGCATTCAATGCTTATATTTATATTCATACTGATGTCTATTTGTATGAAATATATGTGTATCGTTGCTGTAAAGCCAATATATACGCTCTCAGTCAGGGATATGAAACATATATGGAACAGCCATATTAACATCTTATTTAGTTCGGTTCCGCGACTAAAAATATAGTGCCAGAAACTCTGTAGAGAAAAATCCCATTTTTTTAAGGAATAGATATAATTTAATGATTATTTTTCAAAAGTACATATCAAGTTGGTTATGAAAGATTAAACGTTTCATTTAATCTTACAAAAATAAATGTACTCAAAACACGTGGAGACGTTTATATTTGTGCACATGGCGCATGAATTATCAAAGTGTATTCATAGAAAATTGAACGTCGCAGATTTCCAATGCAAAGATAAGGGGATATATACACTGAATGTAAATATATTACTGTCTTTGATTTCTAGCCGCCAAACTTGCTCTTAATATGTTTGCACATGAAAAGTCAACAACACCAAGGGAGCGCGACCTTGTACGCATTCTAAAGGTAAGTTACAGGTATTTAAGATCCTCTGAATGATGGATAAGAACCATGGTTAATAGTCATTTACAAATAAGAAAAAAAAATCCTTTTGTGATCTGCTGTTAATGTGAAATTATGATGTCATATATTTTCTTAAGCATCTTTTGACCTCATTTACCGTACTTTTTAAGGACGCTGATACAAGCCGTAACATACCGGGCAAAGTGAAAGTCTCTGCTCCTAATCTTCATAAGACAAAGGGAAAATAAATGGACTTCCTTGGAAAAACATTCTACTGAACTTTGTTTGAGTGAGGAGAAATAGAATTAATGCAAAAAATGTACATCTACCAGATTATCTAAAATCATATGGACAAGATAAAAAGGTTCATTAAATTGGTAAAATAATTCTCAGTCTTACTATTTCATTATCTTTATGCAAATACAATGAATCTGTTATGATCGGTTTGCCATTTGTTTTAAAATATTTATAATTTCCAATATCTTTGCCTGTGATAACACTACAAATCGATTTTGTTCCGTATAGTCCAATACAGTTCATCAATGACGCGTTGGGGTGCAAGACGAGGTTTGCATAAATATTAGAAATAAAAATAACATGTCAGTAATTTAAAATTCAATTGAGCCATAGCAGAAAACTATATAAATATAAGTAATAAAGAATCATTCTTTGAATGGTATGAGGTGATCAAATACGACCTAAACGGCTTTATTGGATTAGATCCCCCCTCCCCCGACCGTATTTGATCACCTCATAATACTCAAAGATTGATTCCTTATTCCATAAAAAGAAGCTTAAATAAAAGAATCAAGTTGTAGAGAAAACACTGTTAGTTATACCATTTGAAACATATGGAATAACCTTTGGTGAGAATCCTAAAGATTTGTCACATAAATGTGGATTCTTTCAAACTTTAGGTATTGTATATATATATTGTAAAACAAAAGCTAGATATTTCGATTGAAATGTGATTGCATTATCCTTCTTAGTATTCTCTGAAATACTGATAATTGTGAATTGGAACTGCACAACCTTTTTTCAAGGTTGTTTTTATTCCTCCTCTATTTTATTGCACATTACAGAGCTGGTTGGTCACTTGAGTCAAAAGAGCGATTTGTTTATGGGTCTCGTGTTGTTCTTTTTAATCTTAAAGTTTCTATTTTGATCATTTGACTGGTAAAATGGAAAATTAAAATTTAAAGCATTCGGGAGGTCTGCCTGATCCTCGTTCTTGAAATGTTCTGATTGCCTCGTTAGCTGCCAAGCAAATGTCGGTAGGGAAATTAACTATGTGATGTAGATTTTCAGAAAATTGTCAAAATAAAATCAATGGAGAGTTAAGTGTACTGGAGTATTGATGTTTGAATAGTGTACTTCAGAGAACAGATTCATCTTTATTTTTAATAGAAATAGTTGCTTGATTCACTTCATAAAAATCTACTCTTGGACAATGTAACGCCGGGATTGTTTTAGCATTATTATAACATTACATGCGCCGATCCATAATTTTTTTTCTGAGGAAGGGTGTCCGAGGAACAATTTTGTTCTCCAAGAAGGGGTGTCTTATGACTTTTTTGTAAGTTTACTGTGTGAATTTAATTTTTAATGAATAATAGTTTTAATTTTCCAAAGAGGGGGGGGGGGGGGGGGGTCTGGACGGACCCCCTACCCGCCCTATTCCTTTAGACCCGTACATTTATAGTTTAAAAGTGACGAGGCCAATGAGCATTATGATGTATCAGCTGTATATAGATAGCCACATCATAGACAAACAATCTAAAATCAATTTTAAATTTAACTTGAGTGATATGATAGAACTTGCATACTGCATACACATTTCTGACTGAAGTCTAAGACAGCTTCATGATCCAGAAGTCTGGGTGTTTTGAGCCTGGGGCGCGTTTTTCGGCTAATACAAACTTAAGGTGGTATGGAATACCTGTTAATATTAATGTAGATAAAAGTACATAATTATCAAAATACTTTCTGTAGAATTTTCAAATTTTACAATATTTGAAAACAAAATGTTTTGAAATTTTTGGGAAAGTAAAAATTTTAAAACCTCCAATGGGATTCGAACTCATGACTTACAGATTGGTGCTGAACGCTCTAACCCATTGCGCTACGCTGTTATGTAACAATTTTGGGAAAGAAAACATTTAAAAATTTATTCTTAATTTTATTGTTTATTTCGTTAGGAAGTACGTCACAATATGGAGGTGTCCCATACCACCTTAATAGATCCATGCATTTATTCATGTAGCATGTAGAACAAATTAAGGTATGGTATGGTATAAGGTGAAAATATGGAATATTGTAATAAAAGTATATCGGAAAAAACTTTTAATTACCAAATCCGCAACGGAACCTTGCTGTCTGCTATGCCCACGCAAATGTAAAACATCTCCCCTTTCGTATGTGTTTTACCTTCATTATGCCTTTCATGGTTTTTCTAATTAAAATATTATTGGATAGGAGAGACGATTTATAGAGTCAGAATGACCTTCATTTTCCAACGTTATTAAAACATAGTCTTTAGTGCCGTGCCAAAATAAGGATGATGCTAACATAAAGGATTGCTTGTTATGCTCAATATTAGTGCTTGTAATGTCTTTTCACTGCATTTTGTTTTTGTGGAGGTTGCCTTAACTTAGTTTTTTTGACCCCCTCAGCCTCTCTCAGTCAATAAAGTATATCATTACAAACTTTATTAGGCATATTAATCAACATCCATGCATAATGCCAGACAAAGCCATCAAACTCTATTAGAGATACTTCTGATTTTATGAAGCATTGCTTGGTGATAAATGGCAGCACCGTAAGGTTCAATGGTTTTTTGCTTTAAGATCAATGCACATATAATGTTTCCTTGTTTTTTAAGGAGGCTGGATGGTCCACAAATTAACAAATTAACCATCAAATCTGCCTTAAAGAAGATGGGGGAATAAGATAGCGCAAATGCCCATTTGGTTTAGTCATAAAATGCAATTTCAATTTTTTTCCCACTTAAATATATTTGATAATGTTATAATACAAGTTTACAAAGGACAATTTCTAACTATTATATTCAGTTGTGAATATTTTAACAAATGATAAGAAAAAATAAACCATAAAATGTTAGTGATATCGAACCCACAATCTAAAAACTCTACTATAAGGTTAACTAATGTCTGGTGCTCTAACCACTGCGCTATTTCAGTCACAATTAAGTGCGGTGTTTAAATGCTATATGCGACTTTGGCCACGAGTTTACGGACTTGTATTATTTTTCTAAAACGTTCAATTGTTGATATACAAAATGACATTTTTAAAGGATAGTGGGTCATCTCTCCACGTTTTTGTTGATTGAAATCGGTTTGATTTCCATTAAACATTATTTAGACTATGACTAAAATATAGAGCTCAGACCCACTCTATAAAAGAAAACGCATTGAAGTTCTAAAAACTAACACTTTTTGGAGGTTTTGACACCCATACTCTAGTTTAAATCAACACATTCCAAATATTTAACATATTTAAGGGTTACAAATCGATTTTATATTAAATATAAATTGTTTTTAATAATTTTGAAAAGAAATTATCAGATTTGTTGATGCTTTAATTTTAGAGTATCTTATCTTTCCTCATATAGGCATTTCACACGCCTTATTCGCGCATCTCCTTTTAAACATTATATTTTTTGGCCATAAACTATTATTCATTAAAGAAAAAAATCCAAATATTTTGGCTTTTATTGAAACGTTTTCCTATATCTTTATACACAGCTCTTCGTCTATAGGAGGTTGATATAGACTAAAAATGGCCACGACCATTCAGTCCTCGTAACACCAACCTTATGTAGTCTTAAATCTGTGTAACAGAGCTGCTAAAGCTGAGAATATTTCATCAAAAATCTTGTAGTCACCCGTCACAGTGCCATCACGTCCAGAATCAACATACTAAGCAATTGGTTAAAAGATAAAACTTAAACAAATATAACTCCAGTGTACATGAAATTGGAGAATTTTCATACCAATTTACTGAGGATAATCACGATGCAAGATTACACATTTTAAAAAATATATAGAGGCAATGCTCATTTATTTCTTTGTTTCATGTTTGCTGTCAGGATATTAATAATGTATAAAGGGTTATTTTTCGCCCCGTTTAACTTTCGCCCTTCTACACTTGCAAACAGTTTCGACCCGTTTTAAAATCGCCCAGACACAGGTGTGTTTAAAGAGAGATAATTTGAGACATTGGAATTCGCCCAGTCTTAAAATCGCCCGCTGATAGCGAGGGTGAAAGGGGCGAAAATAAAACTGGGGCGAATATTCCCTTGTATACATTACGTCATTATTTTTCACTTTTTTTCATAACCACAAAAATAGGGTGGGTTTTATTTTAAACCAGAATGATGTTTGCAGAATATCTATTGTGAAAATTATAAATCGTTAATGTCATGTCGCGTTGACCAATGTCTAGCATAATAATATGGTGCCGAGTTAAACATATGGATAGATATGGGGAAACACTTTTAAAATCTGTTTCTTAAGATTATAATAGTATTAAAGCATGTAGAAATATTATACAAGCATCCTGATAAAGTGAAATTCATAATTCTGCAAACAATGATCCCCTGGCCAATAATGAGGTCCATGGATAGTTGCAATTTAGGAATATGTACATAAACATCTTTAAAAACACAATGCTACAATTTGTGATGTTACCATGCAAGTATTCAGTATCCTGATAAAGTGTAATTTAAGATTTCTTCAATCTGTTACTCTTAGACAAATAATTCGATCAAGAATAAGTACAATTTCAAAATAAAAATATAAAATGAGATTTGCTGAAAAAAAAGGTATTCTACACATGACAAATCAATAATACCATTTGTGATTTAACTATACATGCATGCCGAGTCAAAGTTTGATCAAACTGTGACTCCAGACAAATAATGGGACAAAGGACGGGTGCAGATTTAACAATAGAAGTATATATTTAGAGATCTTCAAAAATATTCTTTCCAACACCTACAATAATTCGATTTTCGATATAACTATGCAAGCATCTTGATACTGATAAAACGTATTCAAAAATGTTCAATCAGCAATCTCGGGATCATTAATGGGACCTCATGATGGGTGCATATTTCTACATATGTATATGAAGATAATTTTATTTTTAAAGATTTATACTGCTTTAATTACCATTAGATATTACTAGGTAAACATCCTAATACAGGATGAATTCAAAATTTTTCGACCCATAATTCGGTGACCTATAATTGAGACCATGCAGGGTTGCGACATGTAAATATACCAATATAGGGAAAATCTTGAAAAAGTAGTTCCCAAGTACTACAATGGTACAGTTTGTGATATGCATACTCAAGTCTTCTTAATGAAGTGTTGTTTCAAATTAATTCACACTGAAACCCCCTGACCTAAGATGCGGCCCTGAGAAGAATGCAATTTTAATAGGAAAATATGAAGAAATGAATTGAATTTGATTTATCCTTTCAAAATTTACAGTGTTGCAAGAAATTGTATCATTAATGCAAAGATACCGATATCCTCTGACCCGTTTTGTGGCAACTTGAGGGCTCCGACATTTTTATCGAAATATATACATGTAGGATGGTGAAATGATCTTCATCTCATTTATCTTGGGACCTTAAACTAATTAAACAGAGAAAAGGTTACTTGGACCTAAAACTAATTAAAACCGAGAAATTCTTACTTGGACCTAAAACTAATTAAAACAGAGAAATGCTTACTTGGACCTAAAACTAATTAATACAGAAAATGCTTACTTGGACCTAAAACTAGTTAATTAAAACAGAGAAATGCTTACTTGGACCTAAAACTAATTAATACAGAAAATGCTTACTTGGACCTAAAACTAGTTAATTAAAACAGAGAAATGGTTACTTAATCTTTTCTGGCTTTATAAGAGTCCAGAAAATTACAATTTTTTATAATATAGGAAACTTTAGAAAGTGATACATGTACATTAGAAAAAACAAGAAAACTTTACAGTGTGAGCGATATGGTCTACTGGCCACTTGTTTTATACACAGGAGAGGGTTTAGGAAACAAAAAATTCAATTCAATAGAAACTTTGCACTTTAGGATCTGATTACCTATATTGTTCCGGGAAAAACATTGTTATCATGGCGGAACTAATAACCAGAAATTGTAGTCTATTATGACTTGATTGCCATTAAAAAGAGCGAAAGTATTTAAAAAGTTAGCCAATCTGTTCTATTATGATAATGATTGTTATGTCATGTTTCAGATTTTGATAATACAAATTAAACGATCTTCCTTTGGGATCGCACAATTACGCTAGATTGAATTTCTTTCAAAGGAAGCTGACGCTCTTCGAATTGTGTCATCATTACATGTATTGTTGGCGTTTCCGTTATCTTTGTAATTGCATAGGTCGCACGGACTCTGAAAACGGAGAAAATGAAGATCAATTCAGTTCCGTGTTAATACCCCAATAATAAACATTTCGGTCGACAAAGAACAAAGCCAAAACTTGCATATATTGGCTGCTCATACGTTTTCTGTAAGAAGAACCCTTTGGTCATATGTATTTGTGCTTGTACATAACTTAGGTAAGTTAATGCTTATATCATTTCATTTACTTTCAGTTTTATATATTGCTCACTGTTTGTTTAAATAGAATTTACCACAACAAAATTCAGTGAGCTAATTTTTTTTCCTTCAAAGTTGATTTGGCGGCAGGATAAACGATGCCGTATATTAATATATTATTTAGTAAAATTAGAAAAAAAAATGACAGTAAAATGATATGTATTTTGAAATACAATAGATTTTAGTTTTCATGAATTCAGCTAACAGTAACTGTAGAAGTGATTATTTACGCTGATGGTTAAGTTATCTATATCAAACAATAAGCATGGGTACTAAAAACGCGGGTGCGTGATTTACCACACTAAAGTTTTGATAGTTATACAATACGCGCAGGGGTATTTTATGTGTTTTAAGGTGAAATGATTTGTATAATTTTAAAGCCTTTATTTAAGTTGATATGATATATGATGCTTCAAATGAATTTTATAATTCTTTATATTTTTTTACTACACACTTTAGAACTTTTTTTAGCTAAAAACTATCAAGTTTCAAAATGTGAAACTACTTAAACTTATTACAGGTAATTTCGTTCTCGACTAAAGCAATGATTATATTCAAACTTTCAATTAAAGTAAATTAATTTTGTCATTCTGTATGGTGAAAGTTACGAATTGAGCAACAGTTTAATAAAAGGAAGTGTGAAAAACACAGATAAACTGTAGGATCTAATTAATTGATTCGGTTAAAAAAGGAAAGATTGACACTTTACAGGGGCGATCTGGAACTCTGAATGGAGTCAACAAACGAAGTGGAAGCCCCGCTAATCACCACAGGTTATGACAATCTGCGTGATCAATGCGCGGAATAATCTTATTTTCTTTAGTCACGCATCTATTGTTTGTCTTTTGCTCAGAACTTGTGCACTTTTAACGTTCGAGGCAAGGAGATACAATGTTTTGCGTGTTTGATTTAATTCTCTGATTGATAAGAACATAAAAACACCATTTGATGCAGGTTCAGTTTCTGATTTTATACTGCAGATATAAATATCTCAATCATTGTTAAAGCGTATCACTAGTAATTCTAAACATAATGAAGAGAAAAATATTTAATCAATGGGCTTTGAGTAAAAGCACTTCTTAATTCGTATTACATCTAACTGAATTCTAACAAAAGATATGAAAATACATTCGCCGTTCGTTTAAACAAACGTATGTGCATTCATATTCCCCGATTTCTAGTTAAAGTCTATGATAATAGTAGATGTTTTGCTCTTGGGTATATTAATGATGTCGAAGTAGTGTTTATGGTGTGTAAACTGAATTTAGACTATCCCATAAGTCAATTTTTCTTTCAAATGTGTAATAAAGATTCGGTTAATACCATCCTTATCCGATGTCTGTCATTCTAGCTAGTTTTGCACAGTTTTTTGAGAAACTATAACGCTAGAACTGTGCAACTCTATGAATATCTAATTTGATATAAGGAGGAATATTATTTGATATAAGGGGAAATCTTACTCAATTTGCCTTCACGAAACTAACCCGTTTTAGGTTGTTGTTTTCGCCTCAAAACAGAGAAATAAGTTGCCTTTTTATAACTAAAAAAGCTAGTCGTATAAATATATCAGAATATTATCTTCATCAAATCTGAGCTTCCAACGTATACTAAAGTATCGGTAGAAAAATTTTAAAAAATTCATTGAAAACTATATCTTGTATGCTTCTTTAAAAAAAACTTTTCTAAAAGGGGATGGTCACGATTTTGGCCAAAAACTATTTTTTCTGATTTTAATGTTTTTGATGCTTCAGTAAGGCATTTTAAAAGGCAACCAAAATTTGAGTGTCATTCGTTGAGTTATAAGGTTGAGTTATAAGCGAGTTACAGAGCTAACAATTCTTTGCTATGTAAACAAGGCGTTTGTTCACATTTTGAATGTTGAAGTGAAAATTCCAGTGGTAGACCTGAAATCAATGTGTTAAAGTCAGGAACAATTTATTTATGCCTAATCAAAATGAATAAGAAGATAGACAAATCAACTTCGAAAAAGATTTTTTACTGGTATATTGAACCTATGGAAACAAAAACAGGACACGAGCCTTGTTTACATGGCAGAGAATTGTGAGTCCCGAATCTTGCTTATAACTCTACGACTGACTCTCAAATTCCATTTGATCATTAGAAATGCATTTCTTAGAGCATTGTAAATAATAAAAACAGGAAAACAGAATTTGACCAAAATCGTGACCATGCCCCTTTAAGCTTCATAAATGTATATTACTAAGAATGATATTTGTTGGTAAGGTTCATTGGACTTGACTTGAAGAAAATCATCGTTTTGTTGATTATCTTGTACAAAATCATAGGCATTCAAGTTACCTTCACTTATATCATCTTCATTTGAAACGTGAAATAGGATCAATAGAAGAAATATTACACGCGTCATATAAAAATCAAAGTGATTTTGACGCTTTAACAATTAGTGGATTTCTTATGACTTTAATCAGGAGTCTATTAATAGCGTTTCAACATTTAAAGTCATTGTCTATGTGTTTAGTTTGTGAAATTTTTTTCTTCCGATTTTCTGTAAAATTGCGAAAGATAGAAAAACTTAACAACAAAAAAATATATAATCCCAAATGGTGAAAGAGTTATCTGCACTACTCGTGGTAAAAAAGATCGATTTAAGTACATGTAATCAATAAAATCCATTACACTGAATGTTGTTGCCTATGTTCATATAAATACTATGTTAAACAGTCCATATATGCTTGTTCTCATTGCATTTGTCTGCGCAGCTTTCAGGGAGTCGATCATTTATCATTTCGTCATGTTTCCAGGTGAGTTGTTTTTTTCCTATGGTATTGCGCGTATAAAATCTAATATAAAATTATATGTTATTTATCTCATTCTATAGAATTACATATTTAGAAATTTCCACGAGACCGACACTTTCGAAAAAAAAAATCACTACCGAAGAAATTAAAAAGATATCTATTCCTATATTTTTTATATGTATTATTTTTAGGAAGAAATAAAACTTTCCGAGTAATCGGGCTATCTCGATATAATACACAACATTTTATAACTGTATTTCATATGAACAAAGTTTTCATCTAGTAACAGCGAAAAGTTAGAAAAAAGACTAACTAAAGAAGTCTTTGAATTTAGTTCTTGTGTCGACTCATTTCTATTTTCTAATTTCTATATAATTTTGTGCTGAAAGTGTAGATAAATTAAACTTTGAATCATGTTAGCTGAAAAGAGCATTTTGTTTTATCTTTTATATTACGCAAACGATTTGATTTACTTATATTTCGTTATGTAAATATTCATTTATTTAGTCTTATATTTCCTTCATTGCAAAATATACAAGTATCATATTCTTTGCTCTCAATTATTTAGGAAAATAATTGTTATTCATAACAAAAATAAAAGCTCAAGACAAATCATATAGAAATGAATTTAAATGAAATTTGCTATAGTTTATTCCGACACAGTCTTTCCCTTCACATTCATACTATTCAAACGGTTTTTTTCTTCTTCAAAAAAAAAAACCCCCCCAAAAAAACGCAGTACTACGGAAGACGAATACGGCCACATAAAAAAAATATCTCGTAATAACGAGAAAAGATCTCTTTATTACAAGAAAAGATATCATTATTAGAAGTTATTATATATATTATGAGTTAATTACCTCGTAATTGCGAAACAGATTTCGTTATTTCCAGTTATTTATCTCGTTATTACGAGAAAGATCTCGTATTAACAAGAAAAGACATCGTTATAACGAGAAAATATCACGTTATTACGAAAAAAAATATTAATAATATAAAATGGTGCGTTTTATTGTTCTATTCTCTCTTTAGGTAATATAGATGGATATAAGAAATTCATTCAATTAGTGAACGAATGTTTAAAAGAAGGAGCAAAGCAGATTGATTAATAAATAGATTAACCAATTTATCAATATGAAGGATAATTTGCTTTCAAACTCCAAAATGTTAATATACAAAAACAATTATTTTCAATATAGATTATGTATGAATATATTAAACACAATCCGGGGATAATCTTGTGTATCCATGATTGAAACTATATATTCATCTGTAACTAACAGAATTGTGTTTAATGACTAGGACTACCTGGTATTTACTTCGGAGAGGGATTGTTATATACGTTGAAAAGTAAAATGACAGAAGTTCTTTTCACTTATTAATATAAGATAAAACGTCAAATCCGATCATTTTATGTAGAAATTAATAAATATTGATCGTTGTTATTTACAAAAATTAATCAAAATTTAATTAACTTTTCTGGAAAGAAAAAAAATAGACTGAAAGGGTGAACCAATCAACTTGGAGGTCTCTTCAGAAACGCACCATTATATATAGTTCTTTTCTCGTAATAACGAGATCTTTTCTCGTAATAACGAGATAATTAACTCGTAATAATAAGATCTTTTCTCGTAATAACGAATAAATTAACTCGTAATAACTACATGTAGATATTGTCTCGGAATTACGAGATATTTTCTCGTTATAACAAGATCTTTTCTCGTAATTACGAGATATTTTCTCGTAATAACGAGATTTTTTCATGTTATAACGAGATTAATAAAGAGATAATTTACTCGTAATGACAAGATCTTTTCTCGTAATTACGAGATAATTTTTTTTATACGACCCTATTTGTCTTTCTTACAGTACACATTGTTAGCGTTTGATGAATAAATAAAGAAGCTCTAATTTATTCTTTATTTCAAATTACTTATATCATCATTATTTTGCTGGACTAAGATCGACGTTTTCAGATATGGAGCATGGATTTGATTTGGTGTATTTTTTTAATAGCCGTTTCTTCATAGAATACATACAATATACGAATACACAATGTAATAAATGTAAAAAAAACAAAAAAAAAACCAAACGAATTATTTTAAAAATACATAGAAAACACATACAAAAAACCAATTTGTGATTAATGATGTATAAGTCAGAAATAATTAAATGAAAATAAATCCTTATTTGTATCAACTTCACCTTTGTCTTTGCATATTTTCTTCACTTCGTAAAACAAAATAAATACTGATATTGCTATTGGTTTATCGTAATAATTTGTATACTTAGATAATTTTTTGTCAACTCTTTACTCTGAATGTTTCTGTTCTTTTTTTATTTTAAAATGATGAACTAAAACACATAATTATAAGAATCAAAAATGATCATTAAAACACAAAATGACACTTTATTCATCATATATTTACAAGATATATATATTATGTAAGATAATATCAAAAACATATGCTTAATACTTTAACATACTGAGTAGTCAAAATTGTGTCATTGGTGAGGGATCTGTAATTTTGTTATAAAACATTGAACATTAGAGGATTAGTTGCTGTCAGTTAAGACCCTGGGTATAAACAGCATTCGTGCCCAAGTGGATGCTGTCATTTACAATACATATTTTTCTATAAAATTGTTTTAATTACTAAGGTATTCAAAGGCATGGATATGGTTTTATTTTCAGTCAGTATGCAAGATAATGCTACATCTCCAGAGTCATACCCTGAGTATCATTTCGCCATATATCTTTGGAAATACTGTTCTCCAATCATGATAGCTCTCGGAACAGTCGGCAACATCTTCTGTATTGTCACTCTGCTCCGTAAGAATCTTCGCCAACAGACGACCGTCATTTACTTAGTGGCACTGTCATTCAACGACATGATTGTTCTTTACTCTGGTTTACTTCGACACTGGATCGTAAAATCATTCGATGTAGATGTTCGACTCCTAAGTGAGCTAAGCTGCAAACTACACCTTTGGGTGGTCTATATGTCACTTGATACATCTGGTTGGATTTTGGTTGTTGTCACGCTTGAGCGGGTTGCATTGGTGTGGTTTCCACATGCCAGCAAGACACGATGTAACAAAACAGCAGCTGGATGTATACTGGGTGTTCTCATAGGAACCACTATGCTGATAAATTCTCATTTGATGTTTGGTATTGGTGATGTGACCAAAACTGAAAATAATCAGACCGTTTTTAAGTATTGCTATTACGAAAACGACAGTTATAAAAGGTTTTTTGTCGACATTTGGCCTTGGGTTGATTTAGCAAAGTTTAACGCTATACCATTTCTACTTATATTGATTGGCAATGTAATTATCATAACAAGTGTAGTTAAAAATCACCAGAAGTTAAGAAGAACTGTTGTTCCTCAAGGCACCCGACACAGTATGAAAAAAGTTAACTCAATGACAGCTACTCTGGTAGTACTTAATACAGCTTTTCTCCTTTCAACGACTCCTATAAGTGTGTACTTAGCATTTTACGAAGAATGGTCAGAGAATGCTTCCCACCACACAATAGCTCGTTTGACTTTATCCTGGGCTGTGGTCAATCTTTTAATGTACTCCAACAATACGCTGAACTTTCTTCTTTACTGTGTAAGTGGAGGAAACTTCAGGAAGGAAATTAGAAACCTCTGTAGGCGCTATCCATCAAACACCGAGGCGACAAGAGCCACAACCCTGGTTCAGATACAACGTATATCGACTCACGATATGCCTGCCGTTGGATAATCCAGTGTAGACAAGAAACTCTTTGTATCGCTCGATTTTGAAACTAATATCTATATTACGATTGTTATATGCTTATCCAGTTTATAGAGTTGTGTTTCTGAGTTGATAATAAAACTGTTAACTTTCATTGTAATATGTGTTCTGAAGAACATCATGTCTTAAATGTTAAGTTTTTCTGTTTTTTCTGTTATCTTTTTTCATTATATATTTGAAACAACTGATAATTCGTTATCAATTTGTTGTTCTATATTCTATATATTTGTTAAGATAAGTAAACTACATGAATTACATTTTAGTGCATCTCTGCTACATTTCTGTAAACTAAAATACTTGTACATGTACTTGCATGGCAAGAACCATATCAAAATATTTGTATTTAAAATATTGCTTAGTTTCAAATGCATTGGTTTGTGAAAACTTTTAGCAGAAGGGGAAACAACACGAAGTACAAAGAAGATTTTTAGGATCTAACTACCAATTATTACATGTATGAGTCTTACAATTTTTCCACTTCTTCTATCTTTTACTTAATGTAGTTGTTTTGATGTGAATGTTGTCAGGGAGAATAAAATGTTTTTGAATTGTTGTTTGTCACTCTTTGTGTTGTGAGTTTTCTGATTTACATTTTATGTGCATCAAAGGCTCAATGAACAAATAGAACGATCTGCATTATTTAAAAAAAAACCCCATAAAAACAAAACCAATAAAAGAAATAACAGTGATTTAGGCGCTCTATAAGTTGCAAAATGTCATAAAATGATGCCAACAAGTATCTCCTCATAAAATTCTATTTAGTTTATTAAAGCTGCAGTAACTATGTTCAGTTCCTTATAACCAAATAATATGGTACCTGTGAATAAATTCAGTTGCTAGTTTGCAATATTGCAATTATTCTTATAACAAATGATACCAGTATTTTTGCAAGACGTACTTCAAGAATTCAAATCATGCTAAACTAAACGCACAAATCACAAACGACAAGCATTTCAATGTAACAAATACTTCGAAAACAAACAATTTATCGACGAGGTTTACAATGTTTCAGGTCAAACGTTCAAACAGGTTACGATGTCACATTTAATTAAATTAGAAATACCGATGGTCAGGCGATATATGCCATGCATCTGATGGATGACACAGATGTTACTAATTACCAATGAGATGTCACGGTTTCTCTGGTATCTGAAAAGTCGTTAATAGGATGGAGAATCTTTCAAAAGTGATCACGCAATCTTTCTTGACTTTTGCGAAAGGTGCTTTCTTTTTTTAATGACTATCTTGAATTTTTTGACTACATATTTTAAGAGAAGATCATGTGATATGAAGCATGCTTTCATTTTAACAGCATAAAATTTAGTTTTCATGGTAATTTCATTGGTTTTAGAGTGCATTATATTTTTGATATGAAGTTCTTGAATTGATATTGCATTAAACAATCCGATAGAATGACAGTGAACTACATCGAATGCTTGGTATCTAATTCACCTTCTAGAATTTAAAAAATTCATGACCTATTAGAACTACAAGTTTAAATCATTTCAACTCTTAGTTTAACAGCGCAGAACCAAAACAAAAACAAAAATAGAACACTTTCAGCTATTTTGCAGATTTGCTATACTACTTTGATGTTAGAATTTAAATCTAAGCCACTTTTTTGAAAATCACACATCCTTCACATGAGAAACATTATAATAACAAATTGCCGATGAAACATCTTCATAAATCTCGGACTTTATAGAAACCCCTCGATATTCCACGCACGGAGCAAGCACCAAACCTTCAAGAAACACGGACCACTATGGCACATATTTGAAGGTACATGTACAATGCAAATCTAAAGGAACCTGTTAAAATGAAATGCTGATAAAAAGGGTAAAAAGATGTGCAAAGAAATAAACACTAACTTCATCTCTTTAACATGATCTGAAACACAGACTGAAGTAAACTTTGTTATTTAAGTATTTGTTTACTGCATTCGGAGGTGTATGATTACTCTGCCATACATAATAGGCCTCTATATTTGAAATGAATGCACTGGCAATTGGCTTCTTCATCCTACGAGGAAGCAATGGCCATTTATAAATTAGCAAACAGTGGTATTTGATAATAGAAAACATACATCGGAGAATTGTTTAAGGACCTTCATCATGTGGGCAACTAATGAAACACGGTAGATTTTATTTTGATTGATTAGAAACTAAACTGTCTAGCAAAACTTTTTTTACTCAATATATCCAACAGTAGATGCAGTGACAACACAACTGCTTTGAGCATATATAATGATTTAGTATATAAGGAAATATTATGGACACTTGTTCAAGTTCTTTGTTCAAGATTACCAAATACAAAATATTACAAAAAAGTATCATCCAAACTTTTCAAAAGGTCAATCGAGCTTTGTATCTTTCTAGGTATACTAAAAGGTCAGAGAGGAAAAACACCCAAATATTAATAAAGTAATAAATCTAAATCTACTGTAAACATCGTTACTATGAGGATCTTATGTTTTTGTTAACAAAATGGTGGACAAACATGAATTCAAACAAAAATATCGTATGTATTTATGAAATAAATATTTTCTTGAACTTCCAATTGCAAACAAAAATTATGATTTTTCCTATCTCTAGTTTCCGTTTTCGACACTTTTTGTCGATTATCCTTATAAGTGTGCATACATGTCATTAAAGATCAGTTGAATTCGATATCAGGAAAAGTTCAAGATTCCTTTTGATCTATTCCTTTTTTTATTTGAAGAAATAGACAAGCTAAATAAAAATAAAATAAAATTACACTGCTATCCATTCTTAAGATATCGGGACACCTCACATATTTTTCAACATCATCAACCGGGTGCCTTTATGTCGTTTGCAAATCGTTTGCAAATCAAAATCCCCGGGTTTTTTTTTAGCTTACCTGTGCCATCAGCTTTTCTGGTCATAATTTATCCATTGTCTGTCATTGGTGTTGCTGTGGTCGTAAAAGGACCAAATTGGGTGTTTGTTATTCATAGAAAAATGACAATTTATTACTTAAGTTTATTTGATCGGTAAGCAGAGATATGTAAAACAATTTTTCATTAAGGTCAGACGACACGTTCCTCAATTTTATATAACTTTTTCCATTTTTACTGCGACTTTTTACCTAAACAAATTACAAATTTTTCTCCTATCGTAGAAGAGCAGAAAGAGATGAAAGCCCGGGTTAATTTTTAATTTTTTGGAACTCTTAATTACGAGGAGATACAAAAAAGATGCTTGAGGGACGTGTCGTCTGCCCTTAATACCAATATCTGTTTTGTATTTGACATTGTTAAGTTGCTTGGATCGGAGATTTTAATCACGTACCAACCAAGTTCATATGGGCTTCTCAGAAGATTTGTTCACGTACTAACCATGCTCATATCCCTATGAACGTTTTAACATTGCTGTTTATTACTTCTACATTTACGTTTGAGAAAATCGAACTGCTCTGAATTATAAACAAAATCATGTTGTTAAATTTATGTTTACAATAATGCAAGTGTGTGTGTGTGTGATAAATTTCATGACGTCATAAAGTTCACACAGAATTGAAAGTTTTCGCTATTCGATAGGTTCATGAAAGAAAGGATATAAATTTTGCAAAATTAATATGAATTTTACATTCCACATGGAAAACAAGACTAAATTATTGTCAACTAGGCTGGTTGAATTTAAGGTGGGTCGCGGGTTTACACCATAAAAAATCTCACGAGAAAACTGTTTTTTTATTATGATTTCGAAATTATGAATGTGCGTGTGTGTGTGGGGAGGTGTACAGCCTCCCGTGTACCTCCAGTTTGTACGGGCCTGTAAAAAAAACTGTGATTCTTGTATTATAAAGGCATTTTAAAAAATATATGTAAATAGATCTGTTCAGTCGATATTAAAAAATATTAATGAGAAAAGCTATAATTTTACCTTCTTTTTCTAACTCAGAGGATGCAGGGCATATTAATATTTTAATAAGAGGGAAAGGGGGGTACCAAATTTGAAAGTGTGTGCAAGATTATCAAGTTCCCCATTCCATATTTGCTTGGTCGGGATATTAATTAAATTACTGTAAATAATCTCGAATCTCAAAAACGAATAATATTCGTAAGCTTTAGATTTTTATTTGCTTATCAAGATCTTCACAACTAATTTAGAAAATATAATTCCCCGACTGTGCTCCTCCTTATTTCTCGGTCAAAATAGTTAAATGATGTAATAACTTATTAAATGCTTGTTTTTTTTAAAAAAATATTTTTTTAATTATTGCCAAAGAGGAGGACCAACTATTTTACATCTTTCTCTCTGTATCTGTCTGTTTGTCTGTCTGTCCGTCCGTCCGTCTCTCTCTCTCTCTCTCTCTCTCTCTCTCTCTCTCTCTCTCTCTCTCTCTCTCTCTCTCTCTTGCACTGGCATTAATTAGATTTTATGTACAGTTTGACTGTCATATAGACTGAAAAATAACGCTCCAATTCTTTCTGATTATCTACTTAATTGTGATGTATTTCATGCATTTCCTACTTGTGATTCATACATAAAGAATAAATATGAATTACTACTAGTATTAACATCATTTGGCGTTATAGACTAGAGAGTGAAGCGGGAAATCTTAAGATGTCTCCGTTATTATAACGTCTGGAACAAAGTCAGGGTGTAAATTTTGAATATACCGGATGGCAGTAAATACAAAATTTACAACATATTTACCGCCATCCGGTAAACTCAAAATTTACAACATGACACGGATGTGGACAAAACGGCCACTCGAGTTGTGTAAATTGTGTACAAAATTTGATGACGAAAGTAAACCCGCGACTTACTTTAATCATTAATATAGTAAATTTTCATATTGCCATCTAAAATTAATGTGTGTGCAATTAAATTTGGACGGATTGCTGATAAATAATTAATTAACAGATCTGTATGAAATATATATAAACGTTGTAAATGGTTGATGATTTCTATTGGAACCCTGCCCACCAACCAGACATAAATTTCAACACTGTCGTGCAATATGAATTCAAAATCTATTTTTGTGTTCACATTAGGTGAGTGCTTTTTCTAAGTTTTCATTGTTTAAAAATAACTTTTTTAATATCTCTAAGAATAATCAAGTTGTAGTTTAGACACAACCTATACGTACATTGCCGTATGAAAAAAAAAGATGGTAAAAAAGTACATACTCATTTGTCTACCTGAATTCATTATAGACAATACATATTTAAATGAATGTATTAATTTACTGTAATGCATACTACATGTATTTCGTGTAATTCAACGTCTACGTATTAAAGGAGAAAACAATGCTAGAATTCAAATTGTAAGAACTTGTGAAAGAACGATTTTCATGGTACTTACAAGAAAATAATGCTCAGATATTAAGGTGACCTAGAACACCACCAAACATGTTCACGAAACTATCCTAATTATAAGATATGGCCTTACTGTGCTCCTAAGATATGACTTAGGAAAAAAGTAAGGAATATCCTAAGATCAACTTAAAACACTTCTTAAGATGTAGCTAAGGAACATATGAAAAGAATAATACAATACGAACTATCAAAGCAAGTAGCGCGCTGTCGCGTATATTAATTGAAACGTGGTTATAAGAAATAATGAAGTTCTGGTAACAGAATTATTAGTTTCGCCTCGTGATCGTAAAGAAAAAAAAATACGAGTATACATTTACATAACCTGAAGGTTATTTAATCACGTGCAGCAATTATAACATTCAAATTGATATCCAAATACAGATACACGTTATGATGACACGCATAGAACCATTTACAAGCAATTTGGTTGATACTGATTTGGTCCATCAAATGCCTCCGAGTGTTAATAAATGTTATTCGAAGAGGCGAACCATTATCACTGTCAACGGTCGTCAGATCAGAGCAAAATTTCAAAAGTTACCAAGTGACAGGGATGAACGAGATCATTTTTGTTGACCAATACTATTTGTCAATAATTTTACCAAAAATTCTCAATTCGTCAGAAAAAAAACCCCATATAAATATATTAGCGACATTTATTTGTGTTTATTTTCTTAAATGCTGTCTATGTAGTACTTGGACTTCAAGTCTTTGGAGTAATTGGCGATGACCATACAATCGCAACATCTGTATGCATTGGAATGGCCTCAGAGAGAACATACACTGCCGCTATTCCTCGCGACTGTAACAGCAGGCGGTCATGTAATGAAATATGTCGCTCTGTCGCCAACATGGATGAAGTAAATGACGCTTCAAAACCGTGAGTAATTATATATAGTATATTTTATAGTATAGTTAGAGTAATCTTAACATGAATGAGCTATTTCAAGTTATATAAAAGTAACTGAAATTCTAATAAAAAAGCTATAAAAACCCTGATAAGTACTTAAGTAATTTTGTCATTTTACAATTCATTTCTAATAATGATAATAATTAATAATATTCATACATTGTCATAGTCGACCCGAATGTATTGATGCCCTTCATATCTATGCTGATCGCGGACCCAAGAACACAGCTAATACTAAATGGGTCAACACATGGAAATACGGATCAAAGGGATGTAGGGCGACTCACTGTGGACCGAACTTCTGCTGCTGCTCCCAGTAGATGTATAAACAATAAATAATGTCATTCAGTAAACATTTTTTTTATTTTTTTTTTTACTGGAAATATGGTTCTTTTTTAAAACTATATTTGAAATCAAAATTAAAAGCCTCAAATGATTGAAATACACGTATTTTAATGCACAGAATTGCTACTTTGAAATTTTAAAGTTTGATATTTATGCCATCTTATTGGATTTTTCTTTAAAGAAAAACATAGTTTTTGTTTATTGCCATGTTTAAACAATGGCACGAGTATTTTTTATTAACTTTATTACAACAAATTACATTAAGGTGGTATAGGACTCCTCCATATTGTGACGTATTTCCTGTTGAATAGATAATAAAATCAAGTGAAATTTTATAATTTTCTTCTTTCCTAAATTTGTTACCTAACAGCATAAAGCAATTGTTAAGTACGAAATCTCTAAGTCGTGAGTTCGTATCCGCTGGGGGCTTCTACAATTTTAACCTTTCCACAAAATTTTAAAACATATTAATTTTGTGTTCAAATATTGCAAAATTTGAAAATTCTTAAACGGTGAGAGTATTTTGATTATAATATCCAAATTATTATCAACAGATGCCCCATACCACCTTCGGTAAAAAAAAATATATTCAGTCATAGAAAGAGAGAAGAAGGAAATGAGAAAGAGATAGAATGAGAGAGACAGTGTTATGATTTATCATTAAGTCGATGGTGTATGACAGTCTTATTAGTAAAAGTCTTCTTAGTTAAGGTGTAATTATTTCAACCCAGCTTCTTATTTCATAGGATTTCCCATTAATGAGTTCCATATTTGATTAATAAGCGTGTCTTAATTCTACACGCTCGTGTAGATCATCCATATTTTAATTTTGTCTGCTACGATGAGATAATATTACGAATGATTAAAAACAACATTTTGATAAATAATTATGCTTGGTTTCATAATATAATAAAACAAATGACTGAAATGACGTCTTCTTTGAATTGAGATTTGAAAAAAAAATTAAGAATTTTAAAATACCATGATGAAGTTATATCTCTCTGAAGAATAATTGTAATATGCTAAAGGTGAAGTTCCCTTGTATATTTCAAACGAGAGCAAAAGTGGAGATACATTGTGTCGTTTTCTGAATTTAATTGGACAGTCTTTAGGCAATGTTCTATCATAACATATATAGATGTTGAAAAACTTCAACTTACATTGGTGCAAAAATATCCCCTTGATACATACTGAGAGGCGATAGAGCAATATGACAAATTGTGCACTCAACATCTAAAAAAAATCCTAATCAAGGCATTTTGTGAAATAAAATTGTTCTCTTAGCAAATACGTTCTTAGTAATAGCAATTATAGCAATACTGCTTTTATCAATTAATCGTATTTCTCTTTTTGAAATAGTTGAATTTCTTTCTCCTATTCATTAAACCATGCGTTTGTTATAATAGAGATGCGTTGTGTTGTAGGAAATACTGTTCAGGGGGTATTAGCCACGTTTCTTCATTTTTAAAGAGGCTGGATGTTCAACAAATTACCCACCAGATCTACCTTTAATATTTAGCCATTAACTTTATATATTACATGTAGTATTACAGTTAATTATAAGAAATTATCCAAATAGTTTAGTTTACTAATAGGTTTTTATTTTTAATATTTTCCTATATGTTTATACAAAGCTCTTCGGCTTAAGGAAATAAATATAGTCTAAAAATGGCCACCTGTCAGGTGAAACAAACTTAAAACAAAAGTGATTATATACTCTCTAGACAATGGTCTATCAGTTGGTCTATATGGAGTTCTCCGAAACTGCATCTTAAGCGGGTGCAAAAATGCCACCTTGGCACTGTCATAATTATCCGGCACAGTGTTGTTTTCGTGTTTTATTTACATTGACCTACAAATGAATGATACGTAGATGTTCCTACTATCCTTGTACACGTACTGAATAAGTCTTTACTCCTTTGGTAAACCTATTACATTACAAGTGTTTATTGTGAAAAACAGTTTCAGTTAAACATTTTTTCCCGCAAAATATTGTATACGTTTACTGAAATACAGTAATTCTATCGTTACTTTAAAGCAGAAATTATATACCCTTGAATTTATGTGCTACACAGTGTGCATTAACTAATCCATCGGTTTCCTGATTTGGTATGGTTATCCTAGCTTCACAAGCAAACATCTGGTTAATATGTCTTTAATCAATTTCTTATTACGTCCTTTTTATACCTCGTCACACTCCTCTTTTCAGTGTTTCATAGCTAATTTGATGAAAGATAATTAATTAATTTGAATTTGCTTTTGTACACAAGAGAATATCAAGGGCGTATAGTTCTTTAAAAAGAATGAAAAACTTCATACAAGAGACCCTTGGGCAAAGATTGTGAAATTGGTATATTTCAATCCTGTGTAGTCCCCAGAATATGCATTTTTAAAATAGCAATACTTTGTCTCAATCAATTGGTTCTGATGCATGGACAGAAAAATATTTGTTATGGTTGCCAACAATTTTAGCAGTATTCGTGAGAATATGCATTTTGTGAAGGTGATGACGTAACAAGATATTTGTATTATTCTTGTTAATTCTTGTACCGTACTTAGATTAAATTACGTTTACTTAGAACACCAAGAACAAGGAAATAAACGTAAGAAAAACTTCAATGTAATTTCACTACATGATAAATTGAAAGGGTTGAAGAATTTGGTACCGGTAGACAATATATCTGACTCTTGTTATAAGGTGTTATGTACTCAATCATGTTTTCTCCTTTAAAACGAGTAGATGTTTTTTGAATTAAATGAATATATTTCTGTTTACAAAATGTAATTTATAAATCAGTAACCCAACCATTCCCCTTTATCTTTGCAAGCCAAGAGTTTATGATCTGGTTCTCTAGAGAATCGAAGCATAAGCCCTTGGCTAATGAAAATGGCCCCTAAACCAAAGAACAAAACTTAACTTCAGCATACATTGGCTGTGGGTTTTATCATGTTGGCAAATGTTCTCATTTCCTCTTACCTTACTACTCTCTTTGTTTGAAAGATGATGTGATTTTCTAAACAAATAATGAAATCTACTACACGATCAACAGGTTTCCCTCAACGCCAGAAACCTCTTTAGGTTCTCTAGGTCAGCAATACAATGCTTATGAATAAAGAGCGACAACTGATCGTTGTACGACAGAGAGACAGAGACAGAGTATGAATTATGGACTAACTTTTTAATTCTTAAGGTCGGAAAAATTTAAGTGCAGTGTATGTGAGTATAAATATGTCTAGTTGTCTTTCGTGAGAAAGCTGTACTGTTAAAACGTTTTAAGTAATTTTTTTCTGACCTCAAAAACTACTGCTTTCAATGATTTCGAAGCTAGTGGTTTTTTTTTCCGAAAAATAACTGAGCTTGATGTGTAGTTTCCATATGTGTCATTTTATTTTTTTAAAAATGACGAAATAAACTAACAAGTTACAAATAAATAACAAATCTTTCAACCAAATGTCAATATTGTGTACATAATACACAACCAACATGACATAAACAGTTCTCCCAGTTCCCAGTTCTAAAATGTAAGACAAAAGCAACGTTTAAAACGTTGTTATCCGTAGCACGACGCACTTCAGCAGTCGAAGAAGCAATAAGTTATCTAAGCTGAATACACGTATGAGCTTTTTGAATAAAAAAGTATGTTTTTTTAATTCGATCGCCTACGGTTGCATGACATGTGGTGATAACGAACAGTGTTCAAAATCAAAAGTCCAAAGGGAAAATAACAAAACAGGAGCAGAGCAAACACGGACCTCTAAAAAATTAGATATAGGATCAGGTGCCATGGAGGAGTGAGCATCCTCTGCTGACTGGTCACACCGCCGTGTGCTCTTTGTCGAAATCGGGAAAAACGGAAAAATCAATCGACAATTAGGTGACTATTTATGGTCAATAAGTATAAAAAACGTCAGTCAGCATGCGGCGCAGATTGTATTTGCTGACAAGGTCGTTGCATTGACTATAGAACTTACAAAAAGATGATTTCAATCGAGACTGTTGATAGTCCTGTTTTATCAACTTGTTTGACATAAGGTTGCCTCGCCTCAGAAATGTTCATACACTGGGCATCCCATTGCGTATCGAATTAACCAAGAGACAAAAACTCCATATGCAGGTGATGAAGGCACATTGCTACATAAGTAAGAAAAGTTGACTATACAAAAATTTGAATTCATAACGTTTATCATAAAGTTTTGTTGTTAGGTAACCATCAATGTCCTTTTCCAGTAAAATATGCAAATATGAAACAGGTGACACAGACTATGTGGTTTTATTTCAAGTTCACTGGGATATATCGAGTCGAAGTAAGTATGGAAGTTACAATTGTTAATTGAAAATACGTCGTCGATATACCTGAATGTTGAGTTGAAGGCCACATCAAGTGAAATATTTTTTTTTCACGTATAAGTTTTTGAATAATTCTGCTTCACTACATACATGTAGATGTTGTCTTTCAGAACTCAAGCATCTTTTTAATATTAACTTCTATCAGTAGTTGTGTGCACAATCCATTTTGCAAATGACCGATGACAAGGTAAGTAAATTTACTTGATCCATTTTTATTGAAAAGCAGCTATCAATGTTGTCAAAAGCCTGGACTTTAATTTATCGTGGGGGTGGTTGTATAAATTGTAGAAAAGTCATCAGTTTTTATGCTATTGATTTTGGTAAAATTTTGGGATTTCAAATTTTCTAAAAGTTCTTGCGAAGTCTTAAGTATCCACATCTAATTTACACCACTTCTTGAATATATTGTTGCCCAATACTCTTGAAGTTTCTCCTTTACTGCTGTTAAAATTTGGTAAGAAGTAAAGAACTATTCAAAACTGACATATGATTTTGATGAATTTCCTCCTTCGAAAGAGAGCTATGAGCATAAGTTGGATTGCCCCTTGCGGAATTAAATCCAAGTTCCATAGGTCTCTTGTCCTTTTTGGACTTTATCATATCACCGCGGATATTGATGACATTCAGAGAAAAAAGAAATAAAATGCATGCAAGCGGAGCTGACGGTTTACAAATTTTGCCATCCGTTGGGCGATTATCATTTCTAGTATTCGATGAGATCTCCGTGATCTCACCAGGATTTAGCAAAATTTTAGTCGTACAATGAGTGTAGTCAACAGCAAAGTATAAAGTTGTATTGTGTTAGCAGGTGCACTGATCTTTGATATTCCTTTTGGCGTCATCAAAGAGTCGACTAATGCAGTGTATGCAGAAAATACGATATAAGAAACTAAAAGTGGGAGTTTCAATTTAAGCTTTTTTTGTCACGGATTTTAACGTAAGACATATGCATGATTAATAACCTTTTTAGGAATGTTTGAAGATTTCAACATAGGCCTTTTATAACATTGTTATTTCGGAATCATACATATTCTGAGGACAATGATAATTAAAATTTTAATTAAATTAATTTTTTAATGTTAAAAAATCACCCAGTTGGTTTTTGGTAGATTTATAATTTTAACTGTCCCTCTGATTCATTGGTTTTCTGTCATGTTGACATCATCCTATGATGTATAATAGGTGTGTGTGTCAAAGAAGAAATTGCGTCTTTCATTTCAAAGTTGTAGAGACTGGTTATATACGGTAATCTCATCCACACTTCAAGAGATGTTTCCAGGTAAGCTTTATTTCTTCTTCTATATTGAAGATAGTGTGGTGTAATTATATTCGAAATAGTTTTTTTTCAATCTCATAGCGTTTTAATCATCATTGAATTTATGTAAAATCATTGAGGTTATGTAACTTTTAATAATTATCACAAAGTTCATTATATTTTTCGAAAAGTTTCTTTTAGAATGAATTCAAAATACAAATTTTATATTCAAAAGATGTAAAATAGAATTACTCACTGAAGGATGCCGGGTTTTAATACATGCGTCTTTCATCAGCTTGAGACAATCCTAAACAAAAGGGTAATAAGAGTTGAATAACGTAAGATAGAATAAAGTTGGGGCGGGTTCTCAAGCTGTAGATCGCTTACCTATAGTTGATTGAACTAGTAGATTACACGTACAAGTATATACACATTGTATCTATATAAGTGTACACTATATTAAGGATTATAATGGAAGGTTGCTAGATTTGCTATACCTTTTTGTGGCAAATACAAAATAGGAAAAGAGTTGCCAAAATTAAGCAAAAGTAGTCTTTTATTCTGCAAAAGTTAAGAATCGTTAAATTCTTAATATACGTCAAAATCAGTGGCATTACCAAATGCTAATATCATCAAATTTTACACCCTCCAAATTAATTTTCCTTTAAACCTACAAGTCTGTTAGATTTATATCTAAGAAGTTTTGGATCATTTTACTTTAAAATCAATTTTTTACACAGTTGGATAGCAGAGAAACTCGTTTACAAAAATTGTTACATTTTATTAATGCGGATTTACCGTATTCTTTGCAATATAAAGTAAATCGATCTTTGTACTGTAACTTGTATCCCATTTAGAATATTACATCCCAATAGGGTTATTATAACCCATGTAACGTAATGTGATTGGTCACAACATGATTTTTGTTTTACTTTTACTGGGTATACATTTATAGATATTAGGTAAACGTTATATACTTTATCATTATTGGTTATTTCTTTGTTCAAAGCAACATTGTTAGATTGTACAACCTACTTCTTTCTTTCATTGCATATAGAATTCATAAGCATAAAATGTATTGTATTGACAAAATTGAAGAAATAGAATAATCACTGGTAAAAGCGGTAAAAGATTCTGTTTTGTTACATTCAAATGTTTTAGATTTAATAGGAAAACCGGTGATTGAACTTTCTTTAAAAATATGTATGCAAGTTTATAGATCTTCTTCTTAATATATGTACAAAACTCACTGCAGGGTGTGTCAGTCACCCTGTACTTTATTCATTTCGGAGATAATGTAGGTGGACTCTGTAGATGCGTATAGTCTTGCCTCCGGATGAATGTGAGGTCATTTTGACAAAATTTGCAATTCTCGTTTATTTGCTTGTTCCATTTATTTAAATATAAATTATTACATAAAATGTTATTTAAAAGTTTGTAATTGAATTCAGCAAATTTTTTATCTTCCGTTAGTTTTATTTTATTCAAGTAGATAGGTTCCCATTCTCGATAAACAATGATTTGGGACTCGGTACTTAGTTATACCCGCACTTTCTAAAGAAAGTTCGGGTATATTGTTGTTACCCTGTTCCGTCTGCCTGTTCGTCCGTCCGTCCGTCCGTCTGTCACGTTTTACTTTCTCAAACTGCTCTTACATCTTATAAACCAGCAAACTGGACTCTTGGAGTATGATTTGGGATGTCGTGTTGTTTTGTAAAAAGGTTTCAAAAATTCTCTGGTAGTCCTGGGGGTCAAATAATTGGTAAAACAAGATGACGTTTTTTGACAAAAAACCTTCTTCCTCGAACTCCTTTTACATTTTCAACAGTAGACAAATCATCTCTTGGAATATGTTATGGGGTGTCTTATAGATGTGCAATAAGGTTTCGGAAATTTCAACTTTGTCCTGGGGGTCATTAAATGGCTGAAAAATGACGTTTTTTTAAAGATGGTTCACAGAACTCTTCTTACAATTTATGCAGTAGCTATGTCATCTCTTGAGATATGATAGGGGCTGTCCTATAGGTGTGCAATAAGGTTTTAAAAATTTGAATTTCATCCAGGGAGTCAAATAGTAGCAGAAAACTGACGTTTATCACTCCTAAAAATACCTACTCCCCAGAACTCCTCTCATGATTTAATGAATAGCCATATCATATCTTGGGGTATGATAGGGGCTGTCCTTTAATTGTGCAATAAGGTTTTAAAAATTTAAATTTCATCCAGGGAGTCAAATAGAAGCTGAAAATTGACGTTTACCACTCCTAAAAAAACCTACTTCCCAGAACTCCTCTCATGATTTAATGAATAGCCACATCATTTATAGGGATATAGCAGGGGCTGAGCCATAGATATGCAATAAGGTTTTAGAAATATAAATTTGATTCTGAGGGTCAATGCTATCTGCAAAATGATGTTCCGTCCCATAAAACAACCTTATTCCTGGACCTCCTCTTATATCTTGTGATTGAAATAACGTACCATAAGATGCATAAGGAGGAAGAATATATAAAATTATGCTTTAGGGGTGGGGATCACAAGCATTTTTTTTCAATTTGATCATTTCTGACTCTTCTCACCCCCACCTTTCTCTAAATCCACGCACACAATGATGTTGGCACACAAAAGCATATATAAAGCAGGCAACTGCCGGTGGGGGGGGGGGCATTATTTAATTTTGTTTGTAATAATTATATAGACCATACTTTCTATGAGATGATACGTTTAGATTATTGATTAATTTAAAATTCACATGCAAACAGTTCAACCCCAAATTGTACATAAAGGCAATATGTGTATCATGGGATGTGAACTCAGCATTTATGAAAGTTATAATTTTTAAAAAGTACCGGAAATTACATGTGGCCTTCTTTTTGACTAAAACTGGTACAAGAGAGTGTTATTTAGAGACAAATACTTGGTGCGGGTATTACTGTCTAATGACGGCATCTAGTTTACTTTGTGAACAATTTTTTCCTTTGATTTGAAAATAAAATTATTTTGTGTTTTGTTTTTTTGAAGTTGCGTTATTGATCTCTATATAAATAAAAGCTTTCTTTGAGTGATCAAACTGTTGTTCATATCTTTTAAATACCTTCTGGATTATAGTATATTCGCAGAGCCAATTGCTTTTATTTTGGATTACGGTTTAAAGGTCGTCTAGTTTTAGTTTTCCATTATCATTGAAGAGATGTTTTGTATATAACATTCCACTTTTTATCCAGTTACGAAAATAAAACCTCTTTCCTCTATATGTAAAAGCGCTGTTTGATAAAATAGGTTGTTTCAAAAATACTTCTGAAGTGTCTAATTTAAGAGATGTTTTACACATGTTGAAATATGAAAAAAAAACTTCCCTATAGAAGATAGGCATATGTTGAACAATATCAATTTTTTAAATAGTTGTTTCTGATCATGAGGTGTTTGAAATATATCGAATATTTATATTTAGCTCATTTATGTTTAACAAAGTTGTTAATAACATGTTTAGTTTCTAACAGTTTATGTGCCCTGGCTGCTTTTAAAGCTTGCAGTTTTGATTCTATATCTATAAGACCTATTCCACTCCTTTGTTAATGTATACCCATTTGAGTTTTATGTTTGTCCAGCCACAAATCTTTCACATTTAAAATTTGTAGACAGTATTTTAGAATTTTAGCACTTAGTTGTGTTATTCATATTACAATTAAAGTCTCCACATAGAATAACTGATGCAGTCCATGTATTATAAAGGTTTTCAATCTTTAAAAAAAATCTTCTCTGCTCGATTTTTGTTAGGTGAATAGACATTTACTACGGTAATATTTTGTTCATTTATGATGATATTAACAATATCTTTTGATTTGTGCGTATCTAAAATTTCTGCATTTAAGTTTTTCTTCAATAAAATTGAAACGCCTTTGCTATAATATGAATCTGAAAAAAGCACGAAAAGATTTCCCTGGCCATTTTATAAATATACTGAGATTCATTTTTCTCAGTGAAGTGAGTTTCTTGCAAAAAATATATATTAATATTCGTATTTAAGAACAAACTGTAACGTTTTTCGCTTTTTTCTTTTGAATTTAAACCTCTAACATTAACAGAATAAATTTCAATGCACACATTTTGAGTAATTCGTATAATATAGCGTTTACAAAAAAGTTCCAAAAATTTGAAGTTCAAAACGGCTGTCAATCTATCTCTGTGCTGATTTCACTTGCTGAATTTTGTGCCTTTTTCACTTGCTGAATGTTGTGCGTTTTTGGCTGAATTGATAGGCTTCCTATTGTGATTACATTTCAAAAGAAATAATGCTCAACACTTGAGGTTAAAACATCTTGGTCGTTTATTTTACAGTGGGAGTTCCTGGGAATGAGTCTTTTCCAGAGATATACTCAGAGTACCATATTGGGGAAAACCTCTGGAAATATTGTTCGCCGGTCATGATAATATTGGGCACCATTGGGAACATCTTCTCCATCGTTGTTCTTCTTCAAAAATCTATGCGTCGCCAAAAGACGGTCATGTATTTGGTAGCACTGTCATTAAATGATATGGCCGCCCTGTACACAGGTCTTTTACGAAACTGGATCTTGGTAGCTTTTCAAATTGATGTCCGCCATTTCAGCGAGTTCAGCTGTAAATTTCATATATGGATGGTCTATGTTACTTTGGACATCTCAGCGTGGATTCTAGTAGTCGTATCTCTAGAAAGACTTGCATTAGTCTGGTATCCATATATTACGAAGTCAATTTGTACCAGAGCAACAGCCATATTAATTCTAATAGCAGTAGTTGGAACAGTAATGCTGGTCAATTCACATATCATGTATGGTATAGGCGATTTTTTGAAGGACGACAACAATCAAACTACATTGGTGCAATGTTTCTTCACGCGCAAAGATTATCAACGATTTTATGTCAGCATCTGGCCTTGGATTGATTTAGCAAAATTCAATGCAATTCCATTTTCCATAATTTTGATTTGTAATATTTGTATTCTTTCAAATCTTTATAAAAGAAAACAAAAATTAAACTCAACAGTTGCCCCGCAAGGGATTAAAACGAGCAAGGTCCAATCCCCAACGATAACCCTCATTGCATTAAATACCACTTTCCTTATTTCAAGTACTCCAATCTCCATTTATCTTGCTTTTTATGAAACACTTTCTGCAAACTCTTCGAGTTACACAACTGCATGCCTCGTTTTGGCATGGGCTATCACAAATTTGCTTATGTATTTGAATAACACGATAAACTTTCTGCTTTATTGTGTTGGTGGAAGAAACTTCAGACGAGAGAGTCGACGCCTCTTCAGATGTCTGAAAGGTCAACCAGTGCCAGAGGCGCCTGTAATACAGGCAATATTCGTCGATAATTAGACTTTTAAATCAAACTTTTCTATTTTTTCTAGATTTTTAATTCTCATAAATTTTTTAACCTCCTTATCTTTTTTTTGTAAAATATATTATATGCGATACTACAACTTTTTTAAATTTGTATTCCATTTAGCGTTCCGGCGGGAAGTATTCCCTGCTAAGAACGGTAAATTAAAGGGGCATGGTCACGATTTTTGGTCAAATTTTATTTTTCTACTTTTATTGTTTATAATGCTTTAGAAATGCATTTCTAATGATCAACAAACAATTGAGTGTCAGTCCTAGAGTTATAAGCAATATATACAGGTAAAAGTTCTTTTTCAAGCTGATTTCTTTCGGTTCTAATCCGTTTTAAGCATAAATAAATAGTTTCTAGCGTTTATCACATTCATTTTGGGTCTAAAACTGGAATTTTCACCTCAACATTCAAAATGTAAACAAAAACATGACATAGCTTTGTTTACATGACAAAGAATTATGAGCTCTGTATTTCGCTTATAACTTGACGACTGACACTCAAATTTTGGTTGACTATTAGAAATGCCTTACTGAAGCATTGTAAACATCAAAAACGGAAAAATAATTTTTGACCAAAATCGTGACCATGCCCCTTTAATACATCACTAAATATATATTATATTATCTAAATATCTAATTTGCGGATAATTATGCTTATAAAAAGGTACATTTAGAAATAAGCCAACACAAATCTAAAATATTTAATGTAAAATTGTTGAAAATTGAATTGACCTTACACACTTAATACCGTATATAAGTAATTTTCGGTATGTAAAATTACTACTATATAATAAATTGCTATTTGCCTTTGCATCGTTTGTTCTTTAATATGAGAAATGTGGAGAGTCCTTATTAATCATCAATGCTATAAATTATTGTATTAACTGTTGACATCGCCAACGTATAATGGTATATCGCCGCCTTATGATAGAATTGTATCATTAAGCGGCACAAATGCACAACAACCCTAACGCTTAATAAAACAAGCAAATATATACACACACAACCGCTAATGATACAATCGTTTTATCATTAAACGTTGCAGTAACACCCTTTGTAAAATTGAAAGCAGTCTTTTATGAAATAACACCATTTCATTTACCTATAATTGCTCAGCAATAGTAATATGATATTTTTTCTATTACATGTCCCTGTACTGTTTTGTTCAAGTGTAACCAGATCGCCATGCTATGACCTTGAATTGTTAGTATGACAAATTAGTCATTATGATACTTATGTACGAATAGTTATGTAATCAGGTACGGAATTCAGTCACAGTAAAATCCAATTTGAAAATATATAAATAAGTTATCAACAAATTGTCATATTTGGCGATCCTGTGTCTGGAACGATATCCTTGATACTGTAAGCTAGTCATGTAATGCTTGTTCTATCTATTTAACCTTTGTAACCTTTAAGCCATGTATGAATGAATGTCTATAACAATGACCTTCTAATATTGTACTTAAGCGATGCGTCCTACTCACGCAGGAGACTCAAAACCTGCATCCCAATATTCTTTGATTGACAGTTCTGACAGTTTTGTTGCTGTATTTGGAAGCAAAACATAACTCTGGAATTTAAACAATAAATGTTCACTCATGATCATCTTAGATGTCTAGACTAGTCGGAACTGTCAATCATAAGTAATATGTTATATAATCCCCTGTAAAATGATGTTAAGGTAGATCTTTAATTTTTGGGTTTCTAATTTTGATTTTGGATTTTGATTCAGCTTACAACTTGTGCTGTTATATTTGATGTACTAACTTTGACAAACCTATACGATCATGCTTTCTAATAAACTGCTTGTGAAACTACTATTGGACTTCAAGGTGATTAAGAAGATGGACGTCTTACACAAGATCTGCATTAATGATGAAACTTGATAAAGACAGATAGATAGATAGATTGTTTTGGATCCACAGCTACATAATATCACTCCTTTTGATATACAACTGTTCCTCGGGCTGCAGAAAACTAATGACTTTACTTAATTTTTAAAAACGATATGAATATTTCATTGCATTTCGAATGATTATCTTTTGTAAAACAAACTTTACTGGCAAAGTTTTAACCTCTGAACGATTTATATGATCAAATACAAGATCTGTTACACTTGAAAGAGAATTAGGTAGACTAGTTACATTTTAACTGGGGGTTTCGTAGAATAAATCTTATGTTAAAATGACTGAAGGGCGGCTGCGTTTTGGGAACCCAATTTGTCTTACAGACCAATTGAACATATATTAAAGAAGTGCATATAACTTGGATTTTGATTTTTGATAATTTACACAAATAAAATACTAGCTGTTGAACTTACAGTGCAGCTATCCATAACGTTTTCAACTTAACCACTATCCTATTCTGTATCCTGCGTCATGCTATCGTTATTCTATCCATTCTTTCTTATCCATTCTATCTTATCAGATGAAAATTTAGAAATGCCATATTTAAACAAGAGGCCCGTGGGCCACATCGCTCACATGAACAACAGTTCCTTGTAATATTCTATTTCGTAGCATATGATATTTCTATTTTAAACTTTGAACCCCTTTCTGGGGCCTCAGTATTGGTCCAGGGTTTATGGTTGGCTTTAACAATTAAGAATATGCACTATTTGAGGATCCTTGCATAGTAATCTCACAAACTGTAGCATTGTAGTTCTCGAGAAGAAGATTTTAAAACATTTTCCCTCTAAATTTCTAAGTGAAACTGAACCGATTCTGGGGTCCCAGTATTACATCGAGGGTCACGGCTTTTATGATTTAGAATTTACACTTCTTGAGAATGCTTACTTAGTAATCAGACAAAATGAAGCACTGTAGTTCAAGGACAGAATATTTTTAAATATTTTCCCTATATACTTCTATGTTAAACTTTGAACCTTTCTTGAGGCCCCAGTATTAGTCCAGGGGTCAAGATTTCAAAAAAAAATTGAATTTACATTATCCAAGGATGCATGCATAGTAATCTCACAAATTGTAGCATTGTAGTTATTAAGAAGAAGGGTTTCAAATATTTTCTTATATACTTCTATGTTAAACATTGAACCCCTCTTTGGACTTTAATATTAGTAATATTTACCAATTTAGAATCTACAATAGCCAAGAATGTTTGCATAGTAATCTCACAAACTGTTGCACTGTAGTTCTTAAGAAGACGATTTTTAAACATTTTTCCTATATATTTCTATGTAAAACGTTGAACCCCGCCTGGGGTCCGGGGGTCACGATTTTTACAATTTAGAATCTTTACTATATACACAGGCTTTTGTGTAAATATTTGCATTTCTGGTGCAGTGGTTCTTGAGAAGAAGATTTTTAAAAAATTTTCCTATATATTTCTATGTTAAACTTTGAACCCCGTCTGAAGCCCCAGTTTTGGTCCAGGGTCACGATTTTTACAATTTAGAATCTTCACTAAATATGCAAGCTTTTGTGTAAATATTGGCATTTCTTGTGCTGTTGTTCTTGAGAAGAAGATCTTTAAAGACATATCGTAGACAAGTGGCGTTATTCAGTTCATCGAAGACACAGGAAAGTGAAACTTGTGCCACAAAGGGTTCAAGTAATTTGCATTCAAATTATGTTTTGAAATCATATATTGTTAGAGATTAAATCGAAGACACAGGAAAGTGAAACTTGTGCCACAAAGGGTTCAAGTAATTTGCATTCAAATTATGTTTTGAAATCATATATTGTTAGAGATTAAATAAGTGAAATGAAAGCATTTTAGATCATAAAGTTGACATGCAGCGCAATGTCAAAAACGAAAAGTTAAAATCAACATAATGAAATGAAAATTACAAGGAAAAGTACTTTCCGAATTAAAAATATCAAGTAAAAAATACAGTTGTGTTTGTTAATAGTTCTATTATTTACTCAGAAAATGTTTCGGCTATAACAAAACTATTAAAATTTTATAGCGCATTTTGTGACAGGTTGAAGTGTTAACTCGTAATAAAATGACGACGTCAGCGTTTAAGGCGGCGCAGAATTAACTGATAAAATTTTGTAAAGACATTGAAGTAAATCCTAAGCGACTTTTGAAGTAAATAAAATGAACAATATCTCTTAGAAATACATTTTATGAATATGTAGTCTAACAAAATTGAAACTATTCGGACAATTATGATGACAATAAGTGGAAAAAGAAACTCCGACCGATAGAAATGGACGTCAAAATGCTGAACGACACATTTCGGTAGGACGGATGTTAGACAACAAGTAATACAGGCAGGGCAAGTTTGGAGTCGGCAGATCGTTTGTACTTAGAAAATATTTACAAAAAACAAAACTATAGAAATGTATGGTGAATGTGCACTCAGGGTACATGTTCAAAGAAAATATTTTTTCCAAGACATTTTCGGAAACAAAACGTAAATGTTACAACAAACGATGTGGAATGTTAAGCATCAACGTAAAGACTGGGCATTTTTGACGTCGCACATTGCGCCGCCTGACAAAACCTGTTGTTACTAATTATTCATTTTCTCAAGAAATAAATAAAGTACAGGTTTGATTTTTTCAGTATTGTTTGCTAAAGGGTCATTGAAGAAAACATAGAAGTCTAATGAAATTGTAGTGAACAGATTTTAAGTTATATGTCCTGTCTACGCTATTTTGGGACAACCCTATTCTCACTGTTTCGCAATTATCTCCCTTTTAAAAAGGGTTTAGCCCGCTATTTTAATAATTTAGAATTCCCTTCCCATGAGAATGCTTTGTACCAAGTTTTGTTAAATTTAGCCCAGTAGGTTTAGAGAAGAAGTCAAAATGTGAAAAGTTTACAGACGGACAGACAGACAAGCGGATGGACGGACAACGGGTGATCAGAAAAGCTCAATTGATCCTTCGGTTCAGATGAGCTAAAAACAAGAGTGATCCAATATTTTAGCATAATGTTATTCTGATTTATACATTCCAATGATTTTTAGAATAATTGTTTACTCCTATTAGATTGCTTATTGAAAAAATTAAAATGAAATATGACATAACACTATTATTCTATTGTAAAATGGAAAAAATACAAATATTTGCATATCTCTGATATTATATTACTTCTAGCAATTGAGATAGCCGGTATAAATAAATTATTTATATAATCATTAAATGTTCCATTATCATCGGTTCAAAGTACAATGTACACATTGAGAAATATTAGAGAATGCGATGAACTCATCAAAATCTCAGTGTGATACTTAAGGTTAAAAAAGATATTTGTTGTGTCACTTCGTTGCAAGTTACCTACGATAAGGCCAGTGAAAAGTCGTATTTCAACAACTTTGTTCTACAAATTGTTGGATGTAAAATACATTGCGTTAAACTGTTAAAAAAGAGACTGTATTGTGTCAAATTTGATGAGCAAATGCATATAATTACACGTGACTGAAGGAAGGAGATATAAACAAACACCTGGGAACCACCTCGAAGTATCCATACAGTCCAAAACTGAGAACGACAAATGATAGCCCTAAATGTCCCCATACACAGGTATTTGTTGGATGCACACTTCAAAGATAAGGGATACCGTATAGCTGGGTTTTTTTGGCGGGGATATAATTTTGGCATATTTTGGCGATTTTTGAAAATTCACCAAAATTATAATCACCAAATTTAAGTACTAATTTTTTCTTTATAGATTTTAATGACAAATCTGAAGTTTTTGGAGTATATATTTTTTAAGTCCGTGAGCATGATAAAAAGGGACACTTGTTACATGCATACAGTGTTACAGATACAAATTACATTTACTCAAAATCAATAAAAAACTAATGTAAATAAATAAAAGCTAAACATTACTATAAATTAGAAGTTTATTGTTTAAACACCATATCCCTTGAGAAAATATAACAGCGGGTTAGTGTTGATTTTTTTGTGATATATGAGTGCATTTATGTTTAAAATGTAGAAATCATAGGTTTATTACGAAAATTCAGGGAAACTGGAGTCGATACATGGGTCGAAGCGTAGACCGTCTTCGGTTCCGACATTTACACGTTTTCCAGAATCAAAATATGGGGGCTTGCGAAGAGAAGTGGATGTAGGCTATGCCTGTCCACTTCTCAAAAGAGAATAACTAGAATATAGTATATGTACTGTGGAAAATCATTATTCTCTCTCTCTCTCTCTCTCTCTCTCTCTCTCTCTCTCTCTCTCTCTCTCTCTCTCTCTCGTAATTTTTCTAAGTCCTGGTTACTACAGTACTGATGGAGTGTTGCGCTGCCATAATGTTTATGCATTCACCTGAAGGAATCTGCACGCACAATTTGAAGTCGGTGTCGGATCTACAATAAACATAAGAAGACTTTATTATAAAATAAGTAAAATATATGTTAAAAGTCGGTGATTGAAAAATCAAAGTCAGTGAAACTACTTATAAGAGAGTTGATTTGCCGAAAGATTACTTTTTATCCGATGTATGCACTTTGCTAATTCAATGTATGCATGTTAAAGCTTGTTGTGGGGGGGGGGGGGGGGGGGGCTCTTAAATATTCTCATAAACTGATACCCGCATTTAAATCATTGAATGCGTGTGCTGTTATAGTAAATATCAAATATTAAAGGAAAAACCAAGAGACTGATTTATTTCTTAGGTAAATATTGTACCGGAATAAATTGTCCCAATCAACATGAATAAAAATATTGGCATTAAATAGGTTACAACCCCTACCCACCCATGTTTTACTCACTTATTAAGGATAACTATCACAAAATATTTGCTTGGTGTTTTAAAACTCAAGATCCTAATATCCTTTGGGGTCGATCCTTTAACTGTGTGTCCAATTCGAAGAGATCCAGGAGGTAGAAATTTACTATACGAGAAAAAAATTATAATGTATAAAAATTTTATATGTACATGTATATTAATCATGTTGACGTCAATCCAAGGATGAGTTAAAATTTTAATATTTCAGGAGGAACAAGAATTACGCATAGATAAGAAGTGATTTGTTATGTAAGAACTTGACCTGTAAACTTTTAAAAAAAAATATTAATGTTTCAAAGAATTTTTAATGATAAAAATTCATTCCATTGCTAGCATTTGAGAAAAACGAGTTTATTTAATCAAATTAAATCTTGATCAAAAGAGTACTAAATTTAAGTATCCAATTGCATAGAACATAGCATTTGAGAAAAAGAGTTTATTTAATCAAATCTTGATCAAAGGAGTACGAACCTAAAGTGTCCCATTGCATAGAACATAGGCTGTTTGTAGAACTCGTCCTTCTCTGCATTGACGATGATGGGGCTGTCTACATTATTGTGTACCCAGTTCGGCCCTCCCTCCATATTGAGAGCAAGGTTCCAGTCCGTCCATCCCGTGACCCAATGTTCTAGATCCTTCCGCAAAAAACAAGGGTTTTTAAAATAGTGCTTTTGCAGATACATGTAGTTGTTTTGTGGTGGTGGTGGTGGGGGGGGGGGGTATTTAATTGGAGGTGGTTGGATAATTGGTTGATTTTTGTATTTTTTTTTTTGGGGGGGGGGGGTCAAAATTGTCATCAGATTATGAATACGTATAATCTTGAGTTTATTCATAATAAAGTTATACGTGCCTTCATGTATACATGGGAAATAAAAAAAGGAATGTAAACCTTTTGTTTCCGCAACTCGCATACGGATCTATCAGTTTTGTTGCCTTCATTGATTTATATCATGATAGGAATATCACCTGACAACTCAACTTTTATAGGATTTTAGATCAGTGTCTTTGTAGAACTATAAATGAACATCTACCTGCATTATATCATTAGCGTATCCCTCTGCGTGTTTCCAGTTTCCAAGGTTAACTGGATGGATGACCGTATCATAACATGCCTCTGTTCCAAACATGAAATGGTTCGGGAACTTTTTATGGACGTAGTCAAGCGCAAACGTGGGGGATATCGCATCCATATACCAATGAACTGCAACACCGGAAATATATTTGCTGGCATCTGGATCCGTTAGAATCTTCGAAATTAAAGCAATAACATGAAATTTCGGTTATTAATTTCAAATAAAACATTATCAATTGATAATATATTATATAGATATAAATTTTTCGTATTCAAAAACGTTTAAAATTGAAAATAAGAGTTTGATACCAGCTGATATCAGATTTTATTTCAATAGTATGGTAAAACGTGATAAAATAACAAAAGATAAAAATTTGTCCATGGGAAGTAGCAAACTTACGAAAGCCTAAAGAGGTCAAATTGGAATATTAAAAAAAAAAATAAAAAGTTGTAATTACGAGATAAAAAGTCGTATTAACGAGACAAAAAGTCGTTATTACGAGATAAAAAGTCGTTATTACGAGATAAAAAGTCGTATGAACGAGATAAAAAGTCGTTATTACGAGATAAAAAGTCGTTATTACGACTTTAAAAAGTCGTATTAACGAGATAAGAAGTCGTTATTACGAGATAAAAAGTCGTATTAACGAGATAAAAAGTCGTTATAACGAGGTAAAAAGTCGTATTAACGAGATAAAAAGTCATTATTATGACTTTCAAAAGTCGTATTAACGAGATAAAAAGTCGTTATAACGAGATAAAAAGTCGTATTAACGAGATAAAACGTCGTTATTACGACTTTCAAAAGTCGTATGAACGAGATAAAAAGTCGTTATAACGAGATAAAAAGTCGTATTAACGAGATAAAAAGTCGTTATTACGACTTTAAAAAGTCAATATAAAGAGATAAAAAGTCGTATTAACGAGATAAAAAGTCGTTATTACGAGATAAAAAGTCGTTATTACGAGATAAAAAGTCGTATTAACGAGATAAAAAGTCGTTATAACGAGATAATAAGTCGTTATTACGAGATAAAAAGTCTTTATAACGAGATAATAAGTCGTTATTACGAGATAAAAAGTCGTTATAACGAGATATTTTTATCTCGTTAATACGACTTTTTATCTCGTTAATACGACTTTTTACCTCGTAATAACGACTTTTTATCTCGTTAATACGACTTTTTATCTCGTTAATACGACTTTTTATCTCGTAATAACGACTTTTTATCTCGTAATAACGACTTTTTTTTTTTTTTTTTTTTGACCTCACTAGGCTTTCGTACAAACTCTATTGACTACTACTATAAATAACATTGTGTAAAACAAAACCCATCAGATATTTTTACTGCATTTCAACCTCAAAAACGAAAGGAAGGACGTTCTAAATCAATGTTTGAACACAAGACAAAAGTAGATGAACGGTAAAGGTTAAGGGAATCTCATTTCTAAGAGAACTTAATTAAAATCAGATTTATTTCGTGATTACCGTGTCAGCCCAATATGTCATCAGAAGCCTTTGATCGTCTAGCATCATTAGTTTGATGTCATTGTAACCATTCGAATGAAGCGTCGGTCCTAGGTCCTTGGCGATAAAGTCTCGCTGTTGCTCAGGCGTCCAGCCAGTGGCTTGGAATGGAAAGTGGTCAATGTTCCCGTCTGTGGGTTCGTTTTGGGCAGTCAGTCCCCAAAAGCTTATGTTGTGTTGCTTGTATGCATCAAGAAATCTTTAATTGTAAGTTATGCACGTGCATCAGTTGGAATTTGCAATTATGTTACAATGGTTTACCGAGATTTGCTTCCGTGTTTAATGGTAAAATGGTTTATGATGGATAAATGGATAGATAGATACTTGACAAAATGCAGCGCCCACGCTTTGTGGTAAGGGTCGCCCGCCTCTCCTCTTAAAGAGCCTTTCCCAGTCAGGTTGTTGTTCGTCTTCATCCATGCAGGAGCTGTCCAAGGACTTCCAAAAAACGATATGTTCCTCTTACTGACAGATATCGCTCTTTGAATCAGGGGAATCTTAAAAAGGATTTGGTTATTAGATACATTGTATTGCAAATTGTCTTTAAAGGAAATACAGTGTTTTCGTGCCGTAAAAGGTCAATATGCATAGAAAGAAACGATGCAAAGCACCTTTAGAGTCAAATCTTCTTGGGCGAGTTGAAATTTGGTCAAATTAAAGTCGCCGTCAACATCATCATACGAGTAAGGATGAGTAGAGAAATCACAGCTTCCTATTGGCACCCTGCCGACGGAATACTCTAACCCTGGTAAAAGATTGTAATTAAATAAAGAGAAAATTATTGTGACTATAACACGTTATTGTATTTTATAAAGTTTCTTTAATTTTCAATACCATGAAATACCTTGATATACATGTACTTACAATAAAATGCATGTAGACTATTTTATGAACTCGCAAATGAATGTGCAATTAAGGTAATATACATTGCACAGTAGTAAGACATATATGAAGCTCGATAGATTAGCTTTTTTGTTGTGACTTAATTAAACACATCAATTTACATCAATCACTTACCTTGGGGCCCGTAATAAGAGTCAATGACGTAATTTGCTGTGCTAGATGACAAATTAGCTATGTTGATGGCTGCAGCATCAGTGAAAGCCCCACCAAAACCAAACAGAGACTGGTAGCTAGTGTTTGTGTCTATTCTAACCACAACTTCAAAAAAGGAGTGCAAATCACGTGCGCATCAAAATACATGCACAAAGCTCAGCTTTCCTTACAACAAGTTACACTAAAGCAACAAGTCAAACTAACAGACATCAATTAAAGAGAGAAAGGTGTGGGTGAATCAAAATAAACGTGAAACGTGAAAGGCGAGATCTACCTTAAAAGAGAAAAATTGATAAACAGAGGCTAACATCTTACCACCCGCTGGAGATTTGGAGAAGCTACCCACACGTTTTACCAATCGACTACCATTGACGTTGGACGTGTATAAAGCAAAGCTTCCAGCCGTCAGGGGCTCTATAGGTTCCACTGTATCACAATATGTGGCATTGCAGCGACATACAAAGTTTCCCGGACCAAACGATAACTTGGAGCATGGGCGACCTTAAATATACAGGTATATAGTACAAGTTTGTTTGCAAGTCATGGATACATGCATGCACATGGATATCTGGTACAAGTCCATACCCCCACCCCCCACCCCTTCTGGAAAATTCAAACTTATAAAACTTTAAATTTTTATTCGCATTGTAAAATTACTTTTAAAAAGGAAAACCAAAAATATCATCTCTCGGACCCAGCCCTTGGGAAAATTATCTGGATCCGTGCGTGATTATTATTTGCATTTGGTGTTATGCAGGTGAAATATCTTACCTGCAATTCCAGCAATAAATAATAACGGGAGACAGAGTGTATACATCATGCCAGTATGTTAAAGATCACAGCGCCCTGGAGTAGCTCATGGTGATAAATATACCCACTTTATATGATAAGATGTGACTTACAACTTGATAAGCTATCAAAATAAATGTGCATGTAACAATTTTAATCATGAAGCATAGTTAAATCATCGATCATGCCTGTATGGTATTACAGATAAAAAAAAATGGAAAAAAAAGTGCTATCATCAAAGCTTATTCTGGATATTATGTTTTTTTTAAAAATGCAAAAAGTGTCAAGTGCAATATTAAGAGAAGAAAAGTGAAAAACATAGGAAAAGTTAAGGTTGAAAATTAAGTTTGGTAATGATACAAAATGTATCTTCAACAGTCTCTTTATCGATATAACTAAACTAATTACCTTAAGTTTTCACTTAGGTTAATTTTAAACATATGTGTTTTGTTAACAGAAGTGCTCGTTAAATATGCTGCGTGGAATCTGCCCATCTTTGTAGGCATGATACAGACTACTACTATATATATTATAAGTTCTGTACATGGAACTTCAGGCACGTAGCATCGTTTTTGAAAGGGGGGGGGGGGGGCGAGACTCAACCAAAAAATCTTGACAAGCAAAAAAAAAAAGAAAAAAAAAGCGCATGACTTTTTGCATTTTTTGTTTGTTTTTTTTGTTATAACTTTCTATAGTATTGTATATTTATTCAAAATTAGAATTACATGTAACGTTCATTTGTTTAAAAAAAATTTAAAAAAGGGAATTCATGACATTATCTGGGTAAAATGTTAATATGGCACTTACGACATCATCGATTTCTAGTATTGTAAACTATGCATGAAGCTGAATTAAAATATGACTCTAATTTATTTCAGACGGCCTTGATAATTTTAAATGGTAGTAATGTGGAAGAAAACATGTATATTTGCTATACGGATACCACAAATTACAGATATAGCTAAGTAAATCTACTGGTCTCTAGAGCTTTGCTATATCCAATTTTTACTGAAAAATTAATGAATAAACAAAAATCTCAGTACTTTGCCATGACTGAAACATCACTAAATTATCGTAAATTCTATAATCCATTAATTTTATTGTACAATAAGTCATAAGTCATAATATATTAATATATTAAAACAAAATGAATTAATACATGAACATTTAAATTATTCATCTGAACTTTTTCTCCTAATTTGAGATGGAGCAAACCATTCATTGTCAAATGGTTTAGGATGGTCTTGCGTGTTAGCATCATCCTTCAAATCGTGTTGATCTGAATACCTGTTTGACAAAGCATCGCATTGTTCTTCCTTATCTTCAATGTGTTCATTTGCATAATTTTTTGCCAGGGCTTGAAGGAGTTTTAGCTCTTCAGCCTCCTTTTCCATAAGATTATTTTCATTTTCATCTGTAACACATGCATCTTGTACTGGTTGAGAATCGTTTTTACATAACTGATAAAGTTTCAAAAATTGTCCTTCAAATTTCTTGTGCTTCTTTAGATCTCTCTTTTTCATGCCAGCATCTATGTAATGAAATGTGTACAAATCCAGATGGCTATTCTCTTCTCTTTTTTCCTCTTCCTCGAGGATGGGAACAGGAAGATTTGATGCTCCACCAGCATTATGGAGAAGTTTAATTCTATCACTCTCGACAATCTCCTTCAGCTCTGGGTCGATAGGACCTTTACCCAAGTTGTTTCCTGCCTCCAGCAGTCTCTGCCACTTCTTTATTATCTTCTTATCATGTTGTACAATTTCTGATGGAGTTAAGATTACGTTTTTGTTGTGCAAAAGTTTTCTGACATTTTCTGTGCTGATGGGGAAGCTTTCTGCTATCTCCTGAGGCGACCAATCTTCCTTCGTACACAAGTGAATGATTTGCTGCTTTGCCTGCCATGTTAGGAGGTTGGGTTCACGAGTGCTCTCTACATATTTTTTGCGAAAAATATTTTTGTTCATCCTCCTTCGTTCATATCTGAAAAAAGATATAGATATTACAAATAGTGATTTGTTCATAATTTTTCAAATAGGCCAATGCCACATCAGATCAGGGACTTATACGTGTATACAGTAATACTTTATACTATATACTTAGAGTGTATCATGTGTGAATAACCCATTGATCAGACATATATGTATATGTTTTCCCTCCATCTGAAATGACATGCTTTCATTGGTTTAAACATGGCACGTGACTGCTCGATATATCTCTATGTCCATTTGGTGAGAATTAATATTCTGGAAAATGGCCGAAGCTTCACCTACTCATCGTGGCATTTCATTTTATTTAATAAAAAAACTGTGTTTCTTAAGTTTGTAAAGTATTTGGAGTAGTTGCCCTTTGAAATTACTTTAAAATTAGAGTAGTCACTCTTTGAATAATAACATCACATTGTTGTGTCTGGAGCGAGATAATATGGCAGCATCAAGATTTACTCAAATCTCTGCGGAGGAAAGTAAGAAAAACTTAAAATTAAATAGGAACAAAACATTGTACGTGAACAGAGTTTCAGCAAAGATTTTCAAAGATAATTTCAAAGGTAAAATTAGAAATTTGATGGGTTCGACTGTTAAATTGGACGAGATGTTGGCCACTTTAACATGAATTTTTGAAGATCATCGCTTCTTGTGAAAAGAATTCTCACTTAGTAGTCCTTGGGAAAACAAAGAAAACACTTATTAGGTTTGTTACTGACTGACTACGGAAATATATCAGGTTGATCAATCTCATAGAGGGTTCTGCTTCGCCTCACCATCTATGAGATTGATCAACCCCATTTATTTCTGTAGTGAGTCAGCAACAAACCTAATAAGTAATAATATTGCTGTAAAAAAACTATTTTTACTATACTAAAATGATCAATCAAAATAGAATTAAGATGTTGCATATTCTTCTATAATACGGTTTATCATAATAACTTGAAAAACACATACCCTACATGTTCGTAAGTGTTCAAAAGCGCATCCATAGGATCCCTTTCATATGATCCATCATAATCCAGCATTTCATCTTCTTTTGTTTCCTTGACTATTCTGGAGACCGTTTTCCCTGAAATTTTTTCGGCATACCTACTATGTTGCTTTTTATCTGGTCTAGAGGCTAAAAACCTTACTGGAAATCGTGCCCCTCTTCCCAATTTTAGTAACCCAACACATGTGGTCATCATCCTCTGTGTTTTTAATTTGGTTCTCTCTGAACAGCTGAAGTGAACCAATTTAACGTTTTACAGGCTTTTTAATTATATTTTTTATTTAAAAGTAACGCAAAACTAAAGTTATCAGAACAGAGCAGAGAAAAACATAAAAAATAAGCAATATCTATTGATATGAAAAAAATAATTGCGAAAGGGATTTGTGAATCATATCAAAATATAACAATATTATTTTTAAGGTTATTAGTCAACCCCTTATTCTGGACTTCCGGAAATAAACAAACTGAAACCAAAAAATGTAAATTCCAGAGAGAAATATATTAGGTGAGATGGAGACAATTAAAGACACTGCTCTTGCAGCACAGCAAGGATTCCCTATTCCAACATATGTTCTAGACGATTTGTGCAGGTAATATGTTGCTTAAATTCCGAATTTCCTCCATAAGTAAAACGAAATGAGAGAGAAAAAAATCTTCATGCTTAAATTCCCAACATTGTAGATTTTTTGTGTGTGTTTAGTGTCAGTTACATTTTAGATAGGCATAATTCTATTTATATTGTAATTACACTGGTCATTTCTGTCTTTTAGTCGATTCATCATCAATATCCCGGATGAAGAGAGACAGGACCTCATCAGGGTGTTCTTTCAGATAGAATTGGCTCATTGGTTCTACTTGGACTTCTACTGTGCAGAAAACGTGGAACTCAAAACATGCGGAATCAAAGATTTTTCAGCACAGAATATCCTTAATTGTTTAAGTCAATAAAGAATGCTGACTTAAAGCTGAACACCTCTCGTAAATAGGCACCAGCACACAGGTATATAAACCCTTCAATTTCGTTACACCTGATTGCACACCTGAAACTCGTGGCCGATGTGTAGTATTCCTTTCGTGGCCTTTGGATTTTATGCATTTATTTCTTATTTTATGTGCATATTCTGTTAGTAAATAATGAACTGACCTGTTTATTTGATGATAGTATTCTCCTGACTTGAAAAAAGTGCTTAAAATTTGATAATTTCATCGCGACCGAGTAACACGGCGAAGCTAGATGTACGTCCACACAGGTGAGACTCTACAGCAATATACTTTAAACTGTTAAGAGGTCTTCGGCTTATATACATGTAGGGGTTGCAGGGATAAGGGATAGCGGTGATGAAAGAGAAATATGGCGGACAGTGCCTGTTTACAAGCAGTGGTCAGCTTTAATAAGTAAAGCATACAGTAGGCCTACAATCACTTTATTGATAACAATTAACCATACAGCACCAATTTAAGAAAGAATCATCATTGAAACATTCTAAAAAAGATGGAGTAAAAAAAAAAATGTTCCCAATTTTTTTATTTTTGGGGATTGCATGTTGATTAATCCATGTGCCTTCAAACTGTGGTGGACATATCAAATTTCAAAAATGTAAACATGGTAAATGAAGAATAGTGTAGCTGCAATGACAATGATAATTCATGACAGAAGAATCACCCACATAAACGCTTAATTTTCTTTAAAATGCCAATACTTTATATCAGTTTTACAACCTTAACTGTGACACTTTTCAAACATTGTCCATTTCTAAGTGGACATGCTGGAGAGGTGGACAAAATCCTGGACAACTGGAAATCCTACAAGATGAGTGTGCCGACTTATGGTGCCATTCTGTTAGATCCTGAGATGAAATATGTATGTTGTTGCTTAAAAGAGAGAGAATTGTTTTCATTTAATCGATTTAAATAAATGATTTTGGATTGTTTTGTTTAAGTTTTCACTCTATCCTTATATATTCAAAGATTTGATATATTTAGACATTTGCTGAGGTACATGTACTTATGGTTTCAAGATTTGTCAGTAGGTAGAGCTTTAAGAGATAACGAAGATTGATATCCATATGAATAACATGAATACAATATTATATGTATGTATAGTCTTTGTAAATTTGATGCCATTTTTCTTTAGTGTCTGTTAGCTCAAGGATTCTGGACTAAAAGCAGTTGGGGATTCCCCAAAGGCAAAGTCAATGAAAATGAAGCCCCACATGATTGTGCTATCAGAGAGGTAAAAAGTCACAGATAATGTATTAAGATTTATCTCTCTTGATTCACATTGCCCATGCACTTTTAGAAAATCTCATTTTCTTTAGTAAAAATATGTACATGTATTCCAAATAATGTAAAAATGAGATAAGCTTGAAAAACTTATGAATTTAAGCAATTTGATTTTTGAATTATCAAATTTTTTATCATAATTGAATTTTTTTTTATTATTTAATATTTTGTTTCATTTTTATTGATTTAATTAATGTTGAATAAAATAACATCACAATTTGAACATTTTTATAAAACTGTTCATTTGATCTATCACATATTTTACCAGGTGGATGAGGAGACAGGATTCGACATTACTCCACTGATAGACAAAAACGAGTTTATAGAGAACTACTTCAATGACCAGCTATCCCGACTGTACATCATCACAGGGGTTGGACTTGACACCAAGTTCCAGCCAAAGACTCGCAAGGAAATCAAGGTATAGGGGGCATGTTAAAGGGGCATGGTCACGATTTTGGTCAAATTCTATTTTTCTGTTTTTATTATTTACAATGCTTTAGGAATGTATTTCTAATGATCAAATGAAATCTGAGTCAGTCGTAAAGTTATAAGCAAGATACAGGGCCCACAATTCTTTGTAATGTAAACAAAGCTTGTTCCTTGTTTTTGTTTATATGGGTTCAATATACCAGTAAAATATCTTTTTCAAGCTGATTTGTCTATCTCCTTATTCATTTTAAGCATAAATAAATAGTTCCTAAGGTTTAACACATTCATTTCAGGTCTAAAACTGGAATTTTCACTTCAACATTCAAAATGTAAACAAAAGCTTTGTTTACATAACAAAGAAATGTGAGCTCTGTTGATCACTTATAACTCAACGAATGACACTCAAATTTTGATTGCATATTAAAAATGCCTTATTGAAGCATTGTAAGCATTAAAATTGGAAAAATAATTTTTGAACAAAATCGGGACCATGCCCCTTTAATTTCAAAGGTCAAGTTCACATTTAAAACCATTAAGTTTTTTTGTGTGGTTTATAAGATACATGTTCCAGAATCACATAAATACTTGTACTGTGGTTTCATCAGTATTTGCTAATGTCAAATTTTGTGGATTAATTAAAATTCACAGTTTAATTAAAAGCTATGTAAATACCTGGACAATGATCCTTTCAGGACAATTTGTTATTAAAAATGGCAAATGCAATGAACATTCAATTTCCCAGATTGAGTCAACAATGAAATCCATGATAATTGGTTTTCAATAAATACTGGTGAAACCACGGTATAAATTTAAACCAATTACTGTGTATACATTTATAACCATTGTATTTGATACTGATTTACTTTTTCTGTTGTAAAGAGTTTGCAGTGGTTTCCAGTAGATGCATTGCCAGCCCACAGACGAGATCAAACTCCAAAGTCACTGGACATGAACCCCAACAATTTTTTCATGGTCATACCATTCATCAAGTATGTTTGTCAACATGGACTTGGTGTCTGAATTCATATAAGAGTATATGTCAAGTCTGCTTTCAGATAGGCTTTCAGATTAGCTTTCATGCATTTTGACAAAACTATGGGTAGTTTATGTCAAACTAGCAATTTGACATTTGTCTGTCTGTTTTATTGTCGGACATTGACCAGTAGTCATTTGCAAATTGAAATCAACATCTTCTGTCTGACTTAAGGCTGTGGCTACATACCGTGGAATCATTTTAATTCATTTGGGGGGATGGGAGATCAATTTTTCTCGGTTAATTGGTACCTTCATCTTCCTGAACAGATTATCATCTCAAACAAATAATCGTACAGTTATACTGTAAAATCCACAAAATTACATCTTAATGAACCTTTAAAAAAAACACTGATAATCGATAAAAATTGGCCCCCACAAAATTTTATGATTCCATAGATTTCACTTGAGGTCAGTATAAATTTCAACATGTTTTGATTGGTGAATTAGATAGTTACATCATACTAAAAGTCCATGGTCTTATAAATTTAGGTCAAATTCTTAGTGTTTTTGATTTTTTTATGAATATATTCATACTTTATGACCTGTTTATTTCTAATAGAGACAATTAAGTAATATTTTGTAGTTTTACTTGAAATTTTACTCCAAACTTACATTTGAAAACATGAACATTGGTTGCTGGATTCTTAATTCTGCATGAGATAAATACCTGTATAAAGTAATATGAGAAAATCTGGAACATACTTATAACTGGTAGCATTTTATGACTGGTAGACCACTTAGAAAATGGATTTCTAAGAAGTTAGGACAGACCTACCTCCTAGATGCTGAGTATGATATCAAGGGAGGAAACTTGTCAGGGCAAAAACAGATGAAAGCAAGAGACCAGGCAGAGGGCAACAACAGACAGTTCAATGAGGGCAGGGCCACTCAGAGGGAGAAACAAAAGCAGAAAGTCCAACAGTATTTTGCCCAGCAGAACCACAACGAATTCCAGGAATACATGCAGCATAAAGAGAAGAAACAGAGATCTGACTCTCCAAGGAAAGAGGCTGGAAAAGTCAGAGGAATAGAGAACAAATCACCCAAACCCAACAAGAAGCAGCATTATTCTATTTTGGTAAGTGATTTCATGAAAACATATATTGGAAAGAAAATTGTTTGAAATGTTTGATTTTTAATTTTTTATACAGTTTTAGATGTTATCTTAAGTGTTTCTAAAAGACTGAGTAAAACCTTGCACAATCAGTTTAATATAGCCATTAATTTTTCTCAATCAATGTCAGTCAAGTCATACCCAAACTAACTCAAACCCAAACAGACTCGTAAGCAAATGGTCCGATCGAACCCAAAACTTTGTGGGTACGACTTCACTTGGTTCCGTTTAGAAAAAAAAATGTTTGACAATATTGAACAGAACATCTCCTGAGAGTAAAGCTATTAAAAAATACTTTTCTAATTTGCAAAAAACTATCAGTGGAATCATTTGTTAAATGTGAACAGCAGGAGTAAAACATTGAATACTTGTAATACATTTAAAAGTGCAGTATTTAATTGTTGTCTAATTAAGTGCATAAGAAAGAGGTCCGTTAAAATAGTTATCATCAATTGAGATGAATAACCATTTTTTAATTAGTGTAAAATTAGTTTTTAAAGATAAATTTACATGTATGCTGGATAAGCTTATAGGTACATGTAGCTGATTATGATTTTATTTTATGATAGAACCGAGATGGAACTGTCACAGGTGCCCAGCCAAATTTACTACAGAATACTTGGGGTCCAAACCAGGTCACTGGTCAACCCAAGAGGAACCTGGGAAATACATTCAATAGTCCAGGTATGTGTATTGTAGAAAAACATTAAACTGATATATACATAATACTACATATAAAGACTGGCATTCATTCATTGTGTGTAAAGACTTGCATTGTCTGCCTTATTCCTGCACTGAGCTGTCAATCAGCATTAGAAAATATCAAAAGAATGCAAGGCCAAACTTCAGAATCTGGATCTTGGCTTTGCTTCCAATGTCTGTATAAGTACATTTACATAATTTAACTAATACACATGATATCTTTATACATTTTTATAGGTGGTTACATGCAAGGACCTAGACTGTCAAATTTCAACAACAATTCGACGAAATCCCCCATATCAGGAAACATGGGCCAAGACTTAAAACAGAGACCAAGAAAGTACAAAAAAATCACAGACCCTGACGGGTTAGGGTCAGAAGCCTGGCTAAACTTCCAATTGGATATGAATGCCATCATGGCTTGTCTGCCTTGAAAGTTGTGACATGGCCTAATGTTTTAAAGAAACTCTTTTGAAGATTTAAAACTTTCACACGAAAGCATGCAAGCATGAGAAGTCGTAGGCAATGATTCTCTCTGTCGTGTTTTAGACAAAATATCAAGGAAATATTGATTGATGTTGGGCATTGATGATGTACCAGTATTCAGTTGGTCATTGAACTATAGGCAGCAAATAGACTACATGTACATGTGTATATTCATATTTGATATCCAAGTATGCAATGTATATGCATGAAGAAGCACTAACACAATGAAACTTGTGTTTAAACATGTTCCTGAGGTGTTTTAGCTAACTAGCTACTGTATTACATTTATTAAGAAAAGAGAGACATTCAGTTTAATTAAGAAATGAGAGACATTCAGTTTATTTTCAATATTTTGAGCTACATGTATGTAGGGAGCAAATGAAAGTTAGAAATGAAGCTCTTAGCCCTAGTCAACATCATTACCCATTTGTTTGTACAATTTACTGCTGACTCCTGTGTACATGTAGTTATATGAACATTTGTATGTATCTTTTTGTATGTTGTTTACACATTTATTTAAAAAAAAATCTTTTTTATTGTTCCGATTTATAACTTACTTGTGTGACTAGAAATGATGTGTTAACCAAGTCGCTACCTATTTAACAGCATGAAAGCAAGTGTTTGGAGGATTAGGATGGTGGGGGAATACTTTTTTTTGAATCCCTTTGTGCCAAAACTCCATTATCTGTCAAAATTACTTTGCCTGCGGCAGCTCATTTGGTTTTTAAGACGCCATCTATTTTGTTTCTTCAGAAATCCAGAAGAGACCAGTCAAGAGAGATGAATTGAATTTGTCAGGCAAAACTAGTTGCATAGAATTTTATGTTCAATATTCTTGCTGAAACAGACTCGGATGTGTTTTGCTTGTACATGTATTACATGTAGAACGGAACTAGGACAGTTATAATGTTCATTTAGCATGCAGTGTATTGGTCGATCCATGAAATATATTCAAATCATCAGAGAAGCTTGTTGGAGGAGAGAAGTTTTCATTACATCAATTATTCCATACTTAACGACCTGTTAATCGTCTTTCGCATTGCAGAATCTCGTTAATACCATGGCATGATTTACAAATTTTCCAAGCAAATATGCTGGCAAGCCTATGACTAGTGTGTATGAGTATATATGTATTCAAATCAAACTAGAATAATCCTGATTTAGTTTGAACGAAGTAGTGCTTTCAGCGAGAAATAATGATATATTTTTTTCCCAATACCTTTTAATCTCGAAGCTTCATTAAGAGCTAAATGCCCGCGGGGCTGAGAGAGGCTGGCGTTGCTCTATCAAATTACGCGGTCCCTTTACCATTTTAGCTTAGAATTCTCGAAGCATTCAACCTCATCACGTATTGATTCCAATTTGCTAAACAAATGTACATCTTGGGATTATGTTTGATACGTGGAGATTAAAACGATTGTTCTGACGATTCTGTATTAAGTTATGTGGGAACAACATGCAGTCCTGTTTCGTCCCTGACCACCATTATACAAGCAGTGCATGGTGGTTATTATTTGTACAGTGGCTGATTTTTATCTCCACAGACCGCAAATTTTGTATATTGAATTATTATTACGATAAAAACTGTCTATTAAACCAACAGAGCTTGCTTGTAGAGAGAGAAAAAAAATCTCTCGTCTGCATCTGTTGAATTTACATTGGCTTGCAGTTTCGGAAAAAGTTCTGTTTATTTACGATTTGAAGAGTGGAAGCCCAGGGGAGCGATTCAGTGAATAAAAACATGAGCAGGGGGGCAACCATCTTTAAACATTCAATTTAGAAGAGCATTTTTATTTTCGTTATTTTGCCGCATGGGTTCTTTCTGCATTAAGAGTTCCTCAATTAAGTACTCAAATGTTTACAATTCCCTTGATATAGATTTATGCTTTGGCTCTCTCGATTTTATCTTAAGTAAGCCGGTGATGTAAATGTATGATGGGTGTTCCACAGCTGTGTTTATATAACAAATGCTATTGTGATACTTTTTCCGTTTTGTTAGCTTTTTTTAAAATATATTTTAAATGCTCCTTTTATTTTCCCTTAAGTTATAATATGAACTTTTAAAATTTTAATCAGTTGAGAATCGAATTAGTTGAATTAGCTGAGAATCGAATATATTGTTTGCATGTTGATGAAAATAGAAGATGAATAATACGCCAACATTTGAATTTACTTGGGTCAAATATATTATTGCGTCATCAGCTGATTCTTTAAAACTTCATTTTTGATATATTTTTAACTTCAGTTTTCAAAATCAACCAATCTTGAAAATATTATAAATAAAATAAAGTGATTAACGATGTCCTTCCGATTCCCAGTAACTAGGAGTATTTGGTAACATATAAAGTTATCACTGATATCGGCTCAGTGCTATCACAGCGAACATGTATACTTTTAAGCAAATCACACATTTCATGTATTTTTCATACATGATTCTTCTTCTAAAAAAAAATGATATACAAACTTCTAAATTCCCGGGATACAGTGATGAATTTTTTATGTTTTCAATTTTAAGTATAAAGAATAGACAACACATTTGGGATCACGGATAACAACACTTTGATGTTTATCGAGCTGAGGATCAGAGAACTACAGGAATCTGAATGATGATTCTGGATTTAAAAGTTATAGAACGATACTGGGGATCGGAAGGGAAGAACATCATTAATTAATCACTTTGTTTGATTTATTTAAGGTATTTTCCAAGATCAGTTAATATGCACACACAGAAGTAAATATTTACTTTTGAATCCACAAAACGTATTATATGTCTTGTGCATAAATTTTATATGGCCTGGTCACGCATATACGCGTTCATTAATAAGAAATGCATGTTAATGAGGCGACAAATGCATTTCTTCTTCGTCGTGAAATTCTTAAGGTTGAATAGACTTCCTTGAATTGCCAGTATACGCCCTAAACCAAGGCATCTGGCCAGCCCTGCTGTTGAGCTGCGTGTAGTTTCCTGTAGAAGTTTTGGATTTCTTGGTATCGCTAGAATTATTTTAATAGTGTTTTTTTGTATTCTAAGGCCAATCGGCCAATTAACTCATTAGACAAAGAGTTCAATAGGTAAGGGTTGATTTGATTTGAATATTTTTTATTGTACTTGTATACAATTGGGATCGGGCACAAGTTATGTAATTTAGGTCCACATCTCCCTTCACAAATGATTATATTACACAAGATATAGAGATCAATGAAATTTACAAGACAATTAAATATAACAATTAGCACGGTAAACAGGTGTGGTGTTAAGGATATATATAATTGGATGAAATGGTTCTATCGTTGAATAATTTGCATATGTAACTTTTTTGTCTATTTCGCTGTTGTAGTTTTTTTCCCTGGTAATGCATAGCGCAAATTCAAACGAATCCTATTTGCTTTTTAAGCCATTATTTATAAAGTAGTTCGTAATTTATTCAATTCTCTTATAGAAACACATCAACTATTTTCTTTTTTTTTTATCATTTGAGAATGATAAGCTGAAGTGATGCTGTGGTTTATGAGTATACTTAACACGTACGTCGATGAAACTATGATGTACCAGCTGTTACAAAATCCCATTACCTCCGATTTTCACGCTTCTAATACATACGAATCGTAAACATTAACCGTTCACTCTTGAAATTAAAAAAGCATATCATTTAGAGTCTTTGCTTGTCTTTCAGTATGTTTACAAAATTGAAACAGACGAAAACAATTAAAAAGCCCCATTAAATATTTTGCTTTTCCTTTCGCCAAAGTGCATCTCGTATTAAGCACGCAGATTGGTGGAATTGGTTGTATACTTCTTGCAGTATACTAGACTTTTAGATAAGAATTAGATTAACAGACGCTAAATCTTGTATTGTATGCTTGGAAATGACAGGGAGCGTGATTATATCGACATATACAGATATGATGATCTGTCTGACATTTACAGTAATCTCTTCCCGGAGAAATAAACCACGCGATGGAAAGATGAATGAATGCAATGGTATAACTGAGAAAAAAAAATCATGAGTATGAACCACAATTTCAGGTTATTTTAATTTGCTAGATCAAAGCCCAAATATGTGAGCACGTACATGATTAATAAATATGCAGTATTATGCAGCCATGTGAGGTGATTATGTGAAAATAAAATACTTGTGAATTTGCGTGACTCACACCGAACAATTTTGTTTAAGAGTATGCGTGCATATGAAATTTGAAGCCATATAATTTTAGCAGCAGTTTATAAGCACACAGGTGTTGGCCTCGTACGTAAGTCCCTCTTCCAAACCCGGTCCCATCATCATTGAAAAAGCTATCAAGATTAATACTTTCTATTCGTGCATATGGACACTCGGACTCACAATTTATAGAGTATCTTGAACCTATCAAGGGGAAACGTAAGAGTAAATATATCACAAACATGCAATTTTTTTCCACCCCTAAAAAAACTCGAAAGCCGCAAACTCAGAAAACGAGATAGTGAGATTTGATAAGATACAAAACTATTTGATGATATACTGGCTTTAAAAAAAAAAAGCCGGATTTAACAAGTTCCTATACAACATTTATGACCATAAGATTTATTTTGATTTACAATCAAACAAGGCAGGTCGAAACTTGCTCATTTTAATGGGGGGGGGGGGGGGGGGGGGGGGTATAAAAGGCGACTTTATAACAAACTGAAAACATAGCAAAATTTCCACTGTATAGAACCCAGAATATGATAGGTAAGGTATGATAAATTTTTGTTGTTGCCTGATGATGGATCGCCCTACAGATACAAGGTTCGGCGACTGTCATTGATATAATATACATATGTTACCCTCCAGTGCTATTACCAATTGTTTTCCTCCTCATAGAGTCAATAACTGAATTAGGTCTTCGCCAAGAATTATTCGGTAGATCAGTCTGATATATAGATCTTCGTTAGTTTTCTCCACGGTTTGAAATAATCAATGCCAAGTCTTATGACCGGCAACTGTCTTTTTTTTTTTGGCGCAGAATAACAAGAGAAGATTCAATTACTTTATATCTTATCTATAGAATTCCATCGTATAATATAACATTGTATCATCAAATTGATTTAATGAGTATTCGATGTACAATGATATTAGATAAATGAGTAACTCAATATACCCTTTTATTAAATCAAATTTTTTTCTTATACCTTGTTTGATTAAGTACAAAATAAATATACATTTAATTCTTTATTCACTCTTTTTCCTACCTACAAATAATTATAGTTTTTAATAACATCTGAAGTTGACTAAATATTTATAATGTCTTTCAACATTAGTGTATACTGCAGTAAAGATTTACATAATTTTTCCATGCAGGTTTTAAAAAAGGAATAATGAATCATTCTTTGACTATTGTGAGGTGATCAAATACGGTCCGGGGTGGTCAAATCCAATATTGCCCGACGGGCTTTAGCCTTTATGATAGATCAGATCACGCCCCTCCGTATTCGATCACCTCGTAATATTCAAAGAAGGATTCCTTATTACTTACATTTATATAAATTTCAGCAGTTGTACGATTAAATATAAAAATAGTCATTGATGAGATGGATTTACGAAAGCCGATTAGGCTCAATTCTAAAGAGGTAAAAAAAAATATTCAACTCGTTATTGCGAGTGAGCATCTCGTTATAACGAGCTAGCTATCTCATTATAACAAGTTGATCATCTCGTTTTTCCGAGTTAGTATCTCATTATAACGAGTTTGTTATCTCATTATAACGAGTTAGTATCTCGTTATAAAGAGTTAGTATCTCGTTATAACGTGTTAATATTCTACACAATACACAGGTATATGTAACTGACGAATGGCTGGTGTACAACTCCCCCGACTTTTCTTTGAAGAATTTTTTGTATAGACGATAATACATGTATTCTGTAAATACAGTGATTCCTAGCCCTTTACTTACATGTATTTACAATACAACATTTTTCCAACTTCTATATAAATACGTGAGCTTTTTTTTTGATTCAACCTCCTTCGAATCATGGTGTGGCTTTTGAGGTAAAAACCTTACAATAATGTAGATTTTTTTTTTATAAATAGTTTTGTGTTATAAACTTTGCGGATGCGGAATTGGAATAGATTAGAGTTGAGTAGAATGTCTGCCGCCTCTAACTACGAGTTGAAATACAACTAATTGATTGGCAATTAAAGAAATATGTTTTTAGACGTTTAAATTCCTTTACCGTGGAATGATTTCGTAGGGCTAGTTTTCGGGATTTCTAATTTTCCAAAGGTTCATAGGGATGAAATTTCGAGGAATTACTTGCACGATGAATTAATGCTTTTTGTATAATGCAGATGAATAAGTACTTTTTCTCATAATTCGTTGGGTTTTAATATGTGGATGAGGGGGTTCCACAAAATCCCTGAAAACTGAGCCTACACGAATTCCAGTTAGTCAGTGTACATGTTCTGTCTTTAGAGCTAGACTCAGAGGGATGTGATGTTACATTAAAGCGCCCGCGAAACAACACTATTTTTGCAATATATTTCCAAAAATGGAAACATGTAAAAAAAAAAAAAAACCGATATGATTATAATGTATACTTTTTGATTGTTCTTTGCTTAAATTTCTACCTCGCTATAATAAAATCTCATTCTTAGATCAATATTTTAAACTCAATATTTTGTTAAGTATTTATTGCAGATATCAATAAATTTGATCAAATTCAATAAGGTGATTTAAATTATGTAAAATCACAACATATAATACATTATAATTGCACAATAAGACCACAATACATTATATGTTGACAATAAATTAAAATGGAGGACAATTGATAAGTTATAGCAAGTACATGTATAGGTTTTGCTTCCGTACACCCTATCCCATTTACAATTAGGGAAATTATTGTCCCAGCACCTTTGATGGAGGACAAAAAGACAGGATCATCAGTAATGAATTGTTTGTTTTTTTGTTTGTTTTTTTTTTATCAAATCGAACTTTTAATTTATTTATAAAATACTTTTGTGTACAAAGAGGAACTCTGAATTGATTAAGATAGAGGGTGGTTTTATAACGAGAAAATTATCTCGTGAAAACGAGATAATTATCCTACTCGTTAAAACGCGATACTAACACGTTAATTAAAACGAGATAATAACTCGTTATTACGAGATAATCATCTCGTTATTACGAATTAAATATTTTTTTTAACATTTATAAAAATGAGCCTATTAGGCTTTCGTACGGATTTAACTGTTCATTACAAAATCGATTCGTAGTTGTACATGTTTCACAAAAACAATGGAACATGTAAATATACATGTAAATTATTAAACGACTTGGAAAGTTTTGCAGTGCACAGATCTGTCATTTTCCCTTCTGAACACATCTCATGCGCGGATCCAGAAATTTTTTCCGACGGTTATTTGAGTTTGCCGGGGGGGGGGGGGGGTCCGATGCATATTTTTGGCAATTTTATAATGTAATTTAAAGAAATTTGAATTTTGCAGGGAGGCCCCTCTAGATCCGTGCATGCATCTAAACTTGCATTCAAAAATAAGGTTAAAGTGCTAAATGATTTAATTAGCCGGATATATACAAAAGATTGAGCGGCTTTTAAAATACTCCGGAATCAACCTGGTCGATCACGCCACACGAATCGAAAGAACGCGGAAGGCCTAGCCACGGTTTACATTATGCCCACATACTTGTAAGTTTATAACAACATCGTACAACAACAGAGGCGCGGAGGAGGTATCAATGAAAGTTCTCAGATGAGCTCGGAATCTGAGTGTGTGATGGCTAACATCGGGCCGAACATAGGGGAGAGGAGGAATGTCCTCATTGCCATGGACGGGAGCGACTACGCGGAAGGAGCATTCAATTGTACGGTAACTCTCTGACTGATTTCTTATCAGATATATTCCCCATTTATATATTGTAAGGTGGTATGTAAGTATCACCACCAAATGCAATTTTGACTGCGTAAATGCAGGTGTTTTTTTATAAAAGCAGTCATCTGCTGTGTATGATTTTCTAAGCATAATGTTTACGGGTTTTAGGTAGACCTTTGACATTTTTCGAATGTGCATAGAACTGAAACGGTGTGTAATTTCCTATACAATTAGCGATTCCAACAGAATTTCAAGGACCTCGTCAGGACGATTTAAAGCTATGCACAACTTTTTTTTCGTAATCTAGATATAGTGAGTGTTTATCAAGTCACTGCGACCTACATATCTACGCACTGGGAGCAACTGTTAAAAATTGAAGACGCATTCATCATGCAGATTAAAATATATATTCAAAATTCACCTAGCCTAATTATTGTATCTTGTTTTCCCTGAATGCACTTAAACCATGTCTTATTCATGAAGTTCCAAAAATATAGACTATAAGAGTATTGTAGATGGCGAATATCGTTGAGGTTCATAATTATTTAAAATTGAAATCGATTTCTCTGGGATGACAAAACAAATCATTGATCTTAAAAAAATAAGATATGCTGATATTCCTTTATAAATGTAAAAGCTTTGACTGAACACAAACTAACCTGTATATTTAATGAACTCATTAATGCACTTTAATATGGAAGGATTGAGGAACTTATGCAAATTGTTCTAAATAAACAAGCTGTTAGTTTTCAGTAGAATTGATAAACATTTTATTAATTAAAACTTAACGTGCGTCTCCATGTATCCAGTTGTCTCCAGAATTCAATTCCTGTCTGTCTAAGGCAATAAAAATGTCAGCTTGCGAAATGAAACTGATTGAAATTTCCAGAAAAGAGTCTTATACACATCCCGAAAGAATTGGTAAGCCACAGAAAATCTAAGCAGACTCTCCACATTTTATTATCTATTGTCCAAATAGCTCTCACAGATTGTGTGAAATTAAATTCATTTCGAGCTTTTTTTTCCATTTTCTCTTTTGAACTGCAAAGCGATTGTCTGACAATGAACCTATAAAATCTAATCAGAGCGATGGTTTGTTTCTTGTGTTGACAAACATTGATAAGCACTCTAGTTCTATGTATCGTGAGATCTAGTAAGTTGTATATGAATATACAGTTGATGAACTTTCATTGATCCCACGTTTTTAATTCCATTGGGGATAAGCAATATACCTCATTTCGATAACGATGAATTTTTTATAACATTGGTTTTTTTCCTTACAAACCACCAACTCGGGATTTTCACATGCATCTATACATGTAGCATTACATAAAGTCCAAGACCGTGATTTACTAGATAAATTAATATTTTAAAAGAGTGAAAAATTTCGAAGAGCCTGATCGATATCGTTAAAGATATTGCGTAATTTTTTCTCACAGATCAATCCAGAAATTGGCTAATTTTTTTCTAGGTAAGCTTAAATATTTATAACATATATTCTGACCAAGAAACAGGACCACGTCAGCTATATCGGTGTTGTAGAAACAGCAAGGTGTGGAAATAAAATCACTATTTCACGAATCCCTTGGAGCAATAGAAGGGAAAAAAACACAATAATTATATTTTCTGTATTTAAATGTAATGTACTATGAATAGTGCTGGATTTGATCTTTCTGTCGATTGTTTTTCATCAATAACACCACCAGTGAATTCAGCATCAAATCTGATGGCCTTGGCGACATTAAATAGACTTAAAAACCCACATAGAGATCATTAATGGGATCGTTTTACAAATGTGTCAAAACTGATTTGGTTAATGCTTTCTAAACGGAAACTTGAGAATGATTTGTCTCTGTCTTTTTATACAATTTTCGAAAGTGTATCCAGTTTAAGTTTTCACTCTTTATCTCTCCAGAATTTGATTCCATAGGTTGCTGCTGTCATAGTGTATATATTTTGAATTTACTAAGTGGATTTTAAAAACAAAATTCAGTTGCCATGAATATATAATTATATTATAAGTATATAAGTATCTTTTGAACTATATATATATATATATATATATATATATATATATATATATATATATATATATATATATATATATATATACACACACACACACACACACACACACACACACACACACACACACACATTTATGGCCATTTGTATACTTAAGATTTGACCATTCCTGGTGTATATTTTCCATCTATTGAACTTAAGGCATGTTAATTGCCCGAAGACACAATATATTATTAAGATCTCAAGTTTACCGTGATAAGATATATGTGGCATTCATGTATATTCTTTAAAATTTTAAGACATTTGAATGGTATAAAAGCTTAATGATTTTATATCACTTAGAGAAAACTCAGATTAATTGATTATCGCTTCCGTTTTATTTTGATGCCAATTCACGGTTATTGAAAACTTACTACTGACTGAATTGCTTGCTTAATTTCGAGTCTTGCGACAAAATTCTCTTAGATGGTAAATATTACACTGTTCTGTAGAAATGTGTAGATTTGTTCGAAAGGAAAATAAGAATCTGTGAAAACAAAGAACGTCCTTATTGAAGGTCAAACGCTGTAATTATTACAGTTGTGTAATCAATTGACTCATGTTTTTGATATCATAACCTTGCTTCTTTGCGATCACTTTTCCCAAAAGAGAGAGAGAGAGAGAGAGAGAGAGAGAGAGAGAGAGAGAGAGAGAGAGAGAGAGAGAGAAATATTTTTTAAACCTAAGGGATTAGAATGAGTTGTGGGAGAGAGAATGAGTCTAAAGATTTTTTTATTAATTAATAATTAAAACAATCAAGTGTTTTACTCCTACAAGCCTTTGGTATGGTTAGACTACAGATAAGATTCATCGCATTATGGCACGTTGATTTTAGTGGTATTATTTAGTGGTGCATATATTTTTAAGATTTATGCCATTAAACGCACGCACATTGATGTAGGCTTATTATAGCTGCGTATCATGACATATTCAAGTATGACTTTTGTACTTTATCACCCATGAAGGATTTATAAGTCTGTTTATTACTCTGGTATAAATCAATCCAGCTAAAAGAACTGTCAAATCCAGTGAAATATGCATTGGTTAGCATTTCCAAGCTAAGAAAATCATTTTCCATCTGCAAAATCAAAGACTAATTGCACGTTAAAAAGACGTTTTAAGATTCCATGCTGTTAAATCTTATGAAAAAAAATCAATAAAATAATGAAATCTGCACTGAATATGCATGTTTTAAACATGAAATCAAAGGAACATTAAATATCAGATATTTTTGATTTGTATTCTACTTCTAGGGCTTCAACTATTCCTATTCCCATCATCTTTGTCTGTAGTTGTAAGAGACGTTGTTTCATTTGTAAAATAAACCCTTTTGGAAACCATCAATCTATAGTGGCAAGGGTCTGGTATAATGGCAATTAAGCAGTTGAGTCAGCTGCAACCAATCAATATAGTCACACTATGCTACATATGGGACAAAACGGTGACCAAGTGCTTACTGGTCTAAAATTTTTAATAAAAACTCTCATAAGCATAAAATGCCTCACAATCTATCATAATAAAACTAGTAACCGAGCTACCAGCCTGGAATGGCGTGATTCTCTTTTATGTCTGAGTACCAGTAGTAATATGAATTTTTAGAAGGAGGGAAAGATGCATTGTCTGTTTAAAATGAAGAATCGCTAAATATTGCGATTTTTGAGCGATGTTTTATACAAATGGCAAACTCACTAGAAATAGCAATAATCGATGGATATATATATATGGAAGAAATAACCCGAATTCACAGGTTTTTGAAACATAGTTTAATGATTGACAATTTGTAAGAAATATTAATTTTGGAAAAAGTAAATTCAACAAAAATCCACGACATATGACATCCAAATAAATCAAAGTATCACAAGTTAAGATTGTACCTCTTTTAAGGAGTTAAATGCTATCATCTTTTTACAGGGTACATGGAACATGTCCATCGGGCAGACGAAGACCACGCCCTCCTCGTGAACGTCGCAGATCACAGCCACAGTCTAACTCACGGGTGTAAGTAACAAACACAATTTACACAATATACCCTGATCAGGGTATTATTAACTCACGGGTGTAAGTAACAAACACAATTTACACAATATACCCTGATCAGGGTATCATTAACTTACGGATGTAAGTTAAATACACAGCCATCATCATCACGGTATCATTAAGTTAACTCACGGATGTAAGTCCTTTACACAAGTCACGCTGATCACGGCATCACAACCTGAGAGACGTAAGTCACATACACAAGTTATCACGATCACGGTATCATTAACTCACGGATGTAAGTCCTTTACACAAGTCACGCTGATCACGGCATCATAACCTTTCAGATGTAAGTCACATACACAAGTTATCACGATCACGGTATCATTAACTTACGGACGCAAGTCAAATATACAAGTCATCATGATTACGGTATCTTTAACTCGTGGATGTAAGTCACGAACACAAGTCACCCTGATCACGGTATTATTAACTCACGGAAGTCACTATTGATAGCGGTAACTGCAATGTTGCATACATTTATATCAAGTATTGATACGCTTATTTATATACTAAATACCCAACGACGCCAATTAAGATTGATGAAAGGTTTGCGAAGAAACCACAGTGCTTATGATATATAGTTCAATATAGCAAAAGACGTGTACTCGGGGAGGGGTCAAAATGAAAGCAAACGACGTGGAATATGCCGTTAAGCAAATTAAGACCGAAAGATACAATGGCTTTTCTGGCGTTTTGAAAATATCAGAGACGAGCAGAGATACTATTAATTATTTGTGTTCCTCGAATAAGTATGATATGACGATCCTTCATTTGAATAAAACACGCCATGTTCTTTTCCTTTTCTATTGAGGGCAAGTTAAAAGATTAGACGGTAATATGGCGGACCAAATAGCTTTCATCATTTCATTTCTTACGTGTATATTATGATATACAAATGCTTGGCATTGGTAAAAAAAAAAACAACCTAAAACACTTATTAGGTTGTTGCTGACTGACTGTCTAACTAGAAATTCCAAGAATACGACACATTTCCGTTGAAAATCATTTAACAACCCTAATAAGTACTTGTAATGTTGCAACAATATCTCTGAGTCAATACATTTTTTCACTTTCCACAAAACGAACATGATTGATGGCTACTAAGTAGTAAATGACAGTAGATGGTTATAAAAATAATTTTGATCAAACGCACAGTCCACAAGTAATTTACAGTGAATAAATAAATAAATCATTTTTATATATATCGACAAGTTGAGCTAATAGCCAGATCGATTTCCAGTGTTCCATAACTGAGCCTTGTTTCCGTTTTTGTCATCAAGTTTAGCCAAAGCATAACAATTATCTCGTCGTTAGATAAATTATTTGGATGTTAGGACTGAAACGACGGGCATTGCCAATGCCTTTCTCTTGTAGCATTTTATTGCATTCCATTGCGACGAGAAATTATGGGTCTGGTAGGTTTACAACACCCCCCCCCCCCCCCATTTTATCTTTCAGTTACTAGTATCCTCATCTCCAATTGGAAACCTTCACGCGAAATCATAAACCCATCCCTTGATAAATTGTACTGCACTGTCTGCATCAAATGAAATCTGTTTTAAAAGAATTGTCATACCATACATATACGTTTTAACTCTACGAGAAAATTACTACAAAAACTATGAATTTACGAGACCTCGACTGGTGTATTATGAGAATGCGCCGGATTTCATATAGATTCTTTTTGACCAAGCAGTATATAGATTTTTCCTGATACTTGTGTAACGTTTTCACACTACTTCAGCAATTTGAGTTTCTTTTTGTCCACATCGAGAGATTATTGAAATAGAAACCATGCTGCGGGGCTTACACAAATAAAAAAAAAATTAAAAACTAAGGGCTGATAGAGATGAATTTCTCATTAAAAGGACGTTTGGAAAAGAAGAATGTTAGTCTTCCTGTTCGACAGGTCCATTAAGCCCCAGAAAAGCATTATCTTTGATCTTAATGAAACCATCCTTTGTAAGGAATCACTCAAACGATGACTTCAATTAATTAATTATATGATTTCAGCTGCCTGGATGTCGGCTGATCCTAAATTAGTTGAGCATGCCATTCGTGAAGAGGAAAAGAAAGCCAAAGAAATGGAGAAAAAGCTGGAGGGATATCTCGTAGAAACTGGCGTAAGGAGTCAATATTTCATACGTTTTACCTGGCTCTAGCAATACAAACACAAATAGAGCCATTTTAACAAGACCTTTGACTTTAGGTAGGATGTAACTATCTATTTTTTGCATCAACACAGACGCTTGTACAGATTGCACAGTCTTCTTAGCTTAAAGGCCATACTAATCTTGATTACAAATAGCCATGGCTGAGTGGCCAACAATGAAATAGACAACCCTACGTCATATTGCTGTTTGAAACAACTACTTAAGTTCCAATCGATCAATTCCCATTTTCCATACCTCTCAAGCACTACTTATTTTTTTTCTTATTTGACTATTATAATTATACATGTACTCAGTACCACTTAGTAATTAGAATAAATTATACAGTGAAGTATGTTACTTCAATATATTGGTATCACATACTTTAATCGGCTTGGATCCCGAAGAAACAATATCAAGCGTCACTTGTTTACGTTTTTATATACATGTAGTTCAATTTTGCATTGTATAGATAGAGGGACAGGTCATCATTACGAAGGGCGATCCAGGACCTACTTTAATCAAACTAGCGGATGAATACAACGCTGCCTACATAGTGACAGGAACAAGGGGTCACGGGAAAATTAGACGGACTATTTTAGGAAGCGTAAGTGATTATGTGATGCATCATTCCCATGTGCCTGTTCTCGTTTATAGGAGTTAGGTTCATCCTTCCTACGCAATTAAGAACGAAGCCAGCTCTACAAGATGACGGAACAATACCGATTGACCAATAAGGCAAAATAAAAATCAATGATAGAGGAGTTGATTTCTAAATAAAACAATAGACTTGTTAACCTCCTGCAATTTGAAGGATTTGCTTGAGATATTCTAGTGATTTTAATTTGTATAACCATTCCACAATCTTATGAAGCATAATGTAGTTATTTCAACGTGAAAATAGAACTGTAGGTCTGTGAAATTAGTCGGTTTTTATGGTCTTTGTATATTTGCTTTTTTACGGTCTTTGTATGTTTGTTTCCCAGATCAACAGCTTTAGCTCTAGGCTTGATTAGTTCCGTTTCATAAGCTTACATGAGTTACAAACTTGGGGAGAAAAATACCCCGGCATTTTCTTAATGCAATTCCGATTTTTTGATGTTGTATTACCGATTGTTCAAGTAAAATACTACGCATATTTTTTTTTTGTGTTGCTTTAAAAACTTATATAAATACGCAAAATATAAATTTTGCAATATATATTTTGTATATTCAACAATATAATGTTTTGTATTTTAGATAAATTAATAAACTTTTAAATAAACTGACCTCTTCTTATTAGTTCCCCGAATCATTCAGACGACCAATTGCTATCCGTTTTCCTGCTGTGTCAACCGTTCGTAATGTGTTAACAACACAACATTTCCAGTTTCTTTTCAGTAATTAATTAAACTAGTCCAATTTTGATATTTATTTTTTTGTGTACACAATTAGATATGTGGAAAGAACACGCCATCAATGATTTACTTACGAAGTCACTCATATTAAAAATTTGCCATTCTAGTCTACAAAACAAACCACAATTTAGATACTGCCTACATCTATTCACGGTATGGGAACTTATCATGTTTGCAAACACTGTAACAGCCGATCTGTGTCAAGGTCACGATAGGAATATCATAATAGCATATAAACTAGATGTAACCATGTATATTTGTAGCCATATATGAATTTGGAGGGATATGTGAAGAAACAAGGGTTGTAGTTCTGCAGTTGTCAGATATTTACTGAACAATAGCAAATTGATTAAGCAGAGTAGATGAAAAGTTGTGATAATTAATAAGATTTCACCAAGATCACTTTTCCTCTGATAACTACTAAGCCAATTAACATGTAACATCTCTAGGAGAACCTAGACTGAGAAATTCATGATAACAATAATATTGGAACAATATATCTTAATATTTTATATTCGGTTTCCTCATAGGGCTTATAGATTTTGGGTAGAACTTAATATAATTAAGTCAATCTTTTTCTTTACTCCTGTGAAAAGGAAAAATCATAGTTATAATGAGGAAAAGCTACCAAACTTGACTTTTTTAAATGAAAAAAAATATTTGCACTTAGTTTAAATACTTTACCAGTCTTTCGTTTCTGTGCATTAATATTTTTATTTAATTGGCTTTCTACAAGTATGAGTCATGCATTCTTGAAAAATAGACGTATAAGTGTAAGCATACACTTTTGACATTGCTAGATGCTTCGTGTACTTTTTGAATGGGTAGTCGAGTTTCAGCCCCGTCTATAACAAACTTAAATATTTTATCAAGGATCACACAAAAAACATTTTGAAATGAGATAAATTTGTAGAATGACATGATGTGCATCTGCTCTTTTGGCAAGAACACTGCATACCATGTGTAAATGTCAGAGGTAAGTATCGAATGTCAAATAAAGGTGAAGGCTTGAAGCCTTCTAACAGTGCCATTTCGTTCCCAGTGAAATAATTAAATACTTGTTGTAAAATGACATCAAACATCAATAATCAATGTGAGTATTCAAGGACAATCATACGAAAACACTAAAAACATTTCACATGGAGGCAACATCATCTTGCATATAAGTGATAGATTTGGCGCCCACATGATATAAATTCTTACAATATAAAACACTTAATTCAATTTAATAATAGATGGAGATCACATATGGGCACAATCCTACTATAAAGTTTTTGCTCTTGAATCGATTAATGTCGATCATGGTACACAAAGAAATAAAAAAAGAAGAAAAAAAAATAGAAAATTCTGGAGGACTGGAGGATGAAAAGGACCACTGGTCCTTTGAATAATTAATCAACAAATTAAATTTACTGCCATAACAAGATCAAATGCTAGCTTTGGTGGAATCACTTTCCTGATTACAGTTACAGTTAGGTATCTAAAAGCTTGAACACTGGGCGATCGCTGCCTAATACTGCGTTAGTTATCGATGGAACGTGTTTCTCCTATTAATTATTCATATTACTGAGTTTACAGATAACATCCATTGAAAAAACGCATTGTACAAAGCAAATATACAAGAGATTGATCTGCCAGCCTAAAGTTTATTCACATATCAATTGTTGGGGTGCCCTTTTTGCACCACTTGATGAAAGGTCTATAATGTGGCTCGTCTTTGATACTGACATCAATATGATGCTATTCCATAGGTGTATTTTTAAAAATTGTTTTGGTCCAATTAGTAGTTAAAATGTTTTACCAATATTACTGATCTGCAATATGAAAGCCTGGAAGAAATAGAAATCATTTTTTTGAAATGATCTAATTGTTATACGTGACAAACAATTTGTAAAGTCATATATAAGTAACGCTTCAATATGATCTTATCGATTCTTTTGTACTTGTCAAAAGAATTCTTTGCTTGGTTTTATAATATTTTCAAGCAAAAAATACAAAGAACGGTTGACACTCTCCCTAAAACCAATTACACAGGTACAGGGTGATACATAAGTATTGATAATATAATATTTGAATGACAGATATAGTTTTAAAATTTCACAAAATCTATTTGAACATATAATTGAATTGGTGGAATACAAAGTTACACAAAACTTACTGTTTGACAAAAAAAAAACATATTTAAATCAATTAAGTACTTAAAGGAAATTCAATCTAACTTCATTACGGTATCAGCGTGAAGAACTTTCAAAATACTATATGCAATGGAGTTCATTGAACCATTTTGAAGTGATGGTCTGTAAATTTTGCATTAACAAAAGTAGAGTCTATTTGAACCAATTGAGATTAAAGTTTTTACCCATTCCGATTGCTAAATTAAATACTTGAATAAAGATTGGCTGGTTTTTGTTTCATAAATACGTTTAATTTTTTTTTTGGCCATTTAATAACAAAATATATAATGTTAAAGATTTATGGATGTTAACAAAATGACCAATAAATACCAGCCAAAGTAGGCTACATGGATTTTCCAACTTCGGTAAAGTTTCTAATTTCCATCCAAACAAAGCAGTCGCTAAATACATTTTCACTAAAGGCCAATAGAACCCTTTGTTAATACCAGGGCCCGTGCAATGAATGTCATGCGTTTCAGAATCCTTGCTCCATATTACCATATATTTACATTTTTCAGTGTCTTTGTCTATGGTATCACTACAAATCGATTTTGTAATGTATTGTCCAATATATTTCATGAATGACTATTTTAATATTTAATCGTAAAATTGTTGAAATTATATAAATATAACTAATAAGGAACCATTCTTTGAATATAATGAGGTGATCAAAAACGGCCGGGTGATCAAATCTATCATAAAGCCCTTCGGGCTTTATTGCATTTGATCACCTTCAAACGTATTTGATCACCTAATAATACTCAGTATTTGACGAATGATTCCTTATTCATTAATCGCTTACCTTTTTTACTTTAATTTGCAATTTATAGTTTTTCACATAGACATTCATACACACATTCATATATTCAAAACAGATTATACATATAATAGTTGAGCAATATAGTTGATAGCTTACAGCTAACAGAATAAAATGTATTACATATTTAAAAATATTTTTCCACAAAGCCTATCTTTTATAAAATATTTTCATTCAGAATTTTTTTAAAATGAACATTTTTTAATTTCGTATTTCATTTTCAGGTAACATAACCGGATAAACTTGGTAGCTTATTTTGTTTGGTACAAGAAAAAAGAATTGTTTTTCATATAAAATTAAGAAATTAACCAACATGTTTGTGTCAAGAAGAGGACATTCACCAAATTAGTACTTACTTTGTCTGCTCAATGTCCAGAAGCTGAGAATAATTTTTATAATTGTATCAATTATAAGGGTTTTTTTTTCCAAAATGTAAGCTCCTTCAAAAATGGAGATTTCTGCTCTCACTTAATTTAAAAATTATTACCTGGAAGTTTCAAAGAATTTATATGTGTTCCTAATTAAATAAGCTTACTACATGACTAACAACAGACAGCAACGGACAACCACAGATTGCTAGGTTTTTAGTACCTTATCCTTATCGACGCATGTGAATAAAAAATATGATTTCTATGACTGAAAAATATGTAACAATGATAATATAATTAGTATCTTTTAATCAAGACCATGAACTGCTGTATGTATGAATAAAACAATAAAGTCATTACAACAAAAAATTAATCACATTGGCAATTCCTTCCAAAGACACGTTTTCCCTTGCTCTGAAACACATACTTGTAAAACTTTGTTTTTATGCCATGCAAGGTTGATGATGGAGCGATGGAAAAAAATTAAAAAAAACTTGCAAAATAAACAAAAAAATATACAAAGATTTTATTTCTGTATCTTATAAGGGACATACGTCTTTCACCATCTGCAGTAGCGATTTATATTCAGTATATACATTGCAAGTTAGATTTATTGGGAAAGGGCACGGATTGATTCAGATCTTGTAAAGCTACAGCTGGTACATAATAATGAAAATAACTAGTGTTGATTATACATGTAGTTCCATCGGTGACAACCAAAGAAAATATAAATCAATAGTGTTGAGAGTTGTGAAAAAATCACCTAAATAGTGTTTTTGTGTTGCGTTCACACATATAAACATATTATTAGTAATACATGAATCTATTTTTGACATATATTGTAATGTACTGTTAGATTCAAAAACTCAATTTGCATACAACCATTTATACCTTAATTCCTCTTCATTTATCGCTTACAAGTATTACTACGAAAGTCTTCACTGGCATTTCGATTCGTTTTTTCTCACCTCCATCGCGAGAATAAATGTTCCGGACCCTTGGTGGACTACAAAGTTACACAAAACTGACTGTTTGACAACAAAAATATATTTATATCAATTTTAAAAGTAGTAAAGAAAATTCAATCTAATTTCATTATGGTATCAGCGTAAAGAACTTCCAAAATACTATTAATATGCAATGAAGTTCGTTGAACCATTTTGGAGTGATGATCTGTAAAGCAGCTATAAACAGCTACAAGTATAACATTCACACTTAAAAAAAAGAAGAATAAAAATATTTATTTTTTGATCTCTGTATACTAGTATGAAAAATGACAATAACAAACTGTCAACCGTCTCAAAAATCCATAAAGCGAAATACAAATTGAAAGCAGAGCAACTCGGACCTCTAAAAAGGCAGAGGTGGGATTAGGTGTCTAGGAGGAGTAAGCATCCCCTGCCGACCGGACCGATTGTACCCGCCGTGTGCTCATTGTCAAGATAATGAAAAACAGAAGAAACCGTAGTCTGTCCGATGTATAAATAATGATCTAACAAGTAATAAAAATGTCAGTTAGCAATGTGTTTTAATGAAACATTGTACTTGCTGACAAGATCATTTTATCGACCATAGAACTTACGTAAAGATGATTTTAATTGAAGCTCTCTTGATATTTTTGATCCAACAACTTGTTTGTTAGTAGCTTGCCTCATTTAATAAATTGCTCTTGCATAACAAATAAGCTGAGAAGTATAAACCCCATAAGCAGGTGATGATGGTATATTGCTACATAAGTAAGGGAAGATGACGATGGAAGAATTAAAATCATCACGTTTATCATGTAGTTTTATTGTTAAGTTAATTTTTTCTAATAAAATATCAAAATATGAAACAGAAGTTTCAGAATTTGTGGTATCTTTAATTTCAAGCTCACTGTGATATATAGAGTTAACATAAGAGTGAAAGTAATTGTTAATGGATAAAACATAATCAATAAAACAACATCAGTATATATCTCATGATCTTTCAAAAGATATATAAACACAGATAAATATTGTTTACAATAAAATTGGGTAAATGCCAAACAAAGATTTAACTGTCAGCTTATATTTACATTTTATTTCAGTGTCTTTGTATGTGATACCACTACGAATCGATTTTGTATTTACAGTCCAACAAATTCAAATGACTTATCGTTGGGGTGCAAGCGGGGTTTGCATAATTAATAGAAATGGAAATCACATAAATATGTCAATATTTTAATATTCAATCGTACAATTGCTAAACATAATATAAATATAAGTAATAAGGAATCGTTTTTTGAATATTATGAGGTGATAATTTCGGTCGGAGCATGGTCATTTGTTAGATTCGACCACGCCAAAGAATGATTCCTTATCATAAATATTGTGAATGTTGCATATGTGACAAATTTCCTTGTGATCATAATTCATTTATTCTCTGTACATAATCAAAATCAATTAGTCTAATTTTGTACATTTATCAATGAGAACTGCTTGCATTTTCTAAATATACATCCATATATACTAAATATACATCCATATATACATGCTATTGTATATACATGTATTCTGTGACCACACATTGATAAAATGAAGAGAAATAACTCCCCCCAATAAAACGATACAGGTTTTTTGATGAGTTATTGAACATGGTTTTTTTTTTGTACATACATATCAATAGAAAATACAATGAATAGCAACAAATTTAATACAGCAAAACTCTCCCTCTATGTCCTGGTTACATGTAGTTTTGTTGGTAATTTGAATTGACCTTTGAGACAACAATTTCATATGATTAATACATTCACATTAAACTTTGGAAATGCACTCGAATTGAAATGCCAATTAACATTTCAGTTGCAGTACATGTATATAGCACATGATCAAATATATGATATCAGATATCATGAGACATATTTTGTTGGGCAGTGTTTATATCTTGTTTGTATCGTGTCAGCTAAGATAAGAGGCAACATACCCATCAACATTGTGTAAGCGGATCCGTTTTAGTATGAAGGTTTTAATAGCCATTGACGGGAGCAAGTTTTCTAAGGAAGCTTTGCAGTGTGAGTACGATTAAAACTTAACTATCTATTTTGTTGATTACTTTTTTTTTTAAAATCGTCCATATAAGGTTTTTCTTATATAGTTTAAAATTCTCCATACTTATTTTTGAAAGTAAAATTATAAGAACTGAACCTGAAACATTTACATATAATCGTGTTAACATTCTTCAAATATGTTTAGAGAATCACTATTTCTTTTCTAGGGTACCTGAAAAATGTACACAAGACAGACAACAAAGTGATATTGGTTCATGTCACAGATCATCTTCATAACTTTGCTTACAACAGCAAGTACAATTCATTCTTTAACTTATAACATATCTGTTTTGAGAGAATAGCCTTATTTGACGTATTTGAATTCTAAAAGAAAAATGATCTGGACAAAAAAGTTTGATCTGCGTTTCCTCTATTGCTTTTTTATCTACTGCTTTGTGTAACATTATCACTTCTGTAGTTAAAGGTTATCAAGTTTTACTGCACCTAGCTGATACGCAGAATAAATCAACATCGCATTCAATTTTATCCACAAGTATATGTACTATTCAATGGCTACCAAAAAATCTTTTTTGTAGTTTGCTAGCTCTCTAGCATTTAGTTTCTTTTTCTTTTTTTGCTTCTATTACGAATAATCTGAGAAGTCGAATAAAATTATGAGACATTTTTACTTACGTTTTAACCAATTCGTGTATTGGTCCAACTTGTTGAAAAGCTTTTAGTTTTCCTCAGATATTTGTTAATATTTTTTGTCACAGTTCTAGGATTGGTTAAATGGAAAGTTTATTAAAAGCAAAAAGTGTCATTTCCTTTTTGTAACACAAGTCCCAGAATTCGAAAACTTTTTGTACAATTTTTTGGGGTAAATCCTTTCATGTAATATCTTGTTGATTTATGTATTAGAAGACAATCATGATGAAAAAAATTAAATCAGTAGAGGAAATTGAAATAAAACCTTATCAAAACTGAACATTTAGGCTTTTATCTCATTTAATTGTATTATTTTTCTAATCTAGATTTTATGATCATATATTTATGCTATTGATAATGATACTTAAGTTATATAATTTTTGCAGCTTTTTTTCATCATTTATCATCATCATTGTCTCTACACGGTCTTTATGTTAATAATTATTGTTCATCGTACGTGTGTGTAGACATAACAGAGAAAATGATTATTTCTGTATTAATTAAGACCTATTTAATTTGTTGACTATCGTAATCAAAATTTGTTATTTTTATCATTTGCAACTCTTTTGAACTGATACATATACGGAGAGGGTTAACTAAGTTTATAAAGCTTGTGCACAATCCCATGCTGTAAAAGATTGCAATAAAATATGCTCAAATCACCTCTTTTGCAGCGTCAATAATACCAGGTGATCCCGAATTAATTCATTTAGCGTATCAAGAAGAGGAGCATAAAGCCAAAGCAATAATAGATGAAATGAATGACGTCATCAGCAAAAACCAGGCTAGTAAAATGAATATTTATCGCTCTGTTGCTGAATGTCAAACGAACAATAAAAAGTTGACATTTCTGAAATGATCAAGACACACACTATCGTTTCTAAGGGGATTTCTTGTTTCTAGGTTGATGGTGAGGCTTTGCGAGTGTTCGGTCATCCTGGAGAACAAATCGTCAAAAAAGCCCACGACGTTGAGGCTGACTTAGTTTTGACAGGAAGTCGAGGTTTAGGAACCATCAGGCGGACTGTGTTAGGGAGTGTCAGTAATTACGTCATCCATCATTCTAGTGTCCCGGTTATTGTGTGCCAGCATCAGTAGATTCCATGAACCATACTTATAAAAAAAATAAAGAAAATATTTATCATATTTTTTGTCTTTGTCGATATTATTTATAATTGTATCCCTTTGTTCCATATACAGTGGTAGCAACGTTATTGTTGACAAACGACACGCACGATTCTGATACACGAACGATCACGCACGATACACGAACGATTACGCACGATACACGGACGATCACTAACGTACTGAATTTTCACGATACATGAACGATAACGATAAAAAACGCAAACGAACGATTCAACACTATTCAACACGCAAAATCAAAATTAATATTTCAGATTTGAATTGCGAAAACGTATTGCTTTAATTTGTATAACAATATGCCTGTGTTTTATTGAAAAGCGGTATGTACAGTAGCCATGCACTGTTTTATTTCATACAAGTAAACGATATGATAGGATCCATACACCAATTAAATTGTTTTGTCTCCACAACGAATATTAACTTCTATCATAAGTTAAAAAAATTTAAGTGAAAAAGAAATGAAGATAATGCATAAACTATACGAAATTATTTACATACGAGTTGATGTTTATGTAATCCGATTCCCTTACGTACAATTCAATTGTGCGATATACAGGTTAAATTTGTTACCTTGTTCCAAAAAATTTCGATTTTACACATCCCATATTTCCATAATGTACGGTACATAATTGATTGACTTTTATTTATAAATTTTAAAGCGTCTAAATAAATTTTATTTCTAATGAATGTTTATACAATGTAACAGAGAGGAACGCGTATCGTATTTTCATTTGAAACAAAACTGAATGATTATTGTTTAGCTTGAACGGGAAATGGTTAACCTTGACCGCTTACATTCAACGTGTCTCTTTTGCTTGACGCTAATATGATTAAAATTATGTTTGATGGATGCTTGATATAGACTGATTAAAAATTCATGCAAAACTAAATCGACCGATCAAAGGATTAAATGACTTGTTGAATTACTAGTTAACGACGAAAGAGAGAATATTTTAAAAAGATTAGCGCTGACATAATACATGTATGTAAACAATTGTTAATATTTTTCTATCAAATAGTTTAAATTCACATATTGTTGCGTTGTTTTAAAGACTACTCGTCGTTGTTTTAGAATAAATCCTGGCATTCCGTAAAAAAAGTTACAAAACGAAAAAACCGCACGATCACTTACGATCACGCACGGTAAAAAACGCAAACCAATTATTCTGATACACGCACGATCCCGCACGTTATACGAACGGTCACCCACGGTACACGAACTAAATAACACGATTAGCTTGTCAACAATAACGTTGTTACCACTGTATTAAAAAAAGAATATGATTGCGGTCCTTATAATGGTGAATACCTTCATATCAGTTTAAACATTCTAAAATGACTTGTCAACTACCATTTCATTGGGGTTGTTTCTAGACACATATGATTTATATAGGCTAAATACGTATTTTACATCTCAACATAATCTACATTATATTCAGTTTCAGAACAACATGGGATTACTGTAAGTAGATAAAAATAATGAGGAGGACTCATAAGTTTTCACGGCTAGGTCATTTAACTTTACATACATTTGTGAAACGAAATATAAAGTCATTACGCAGAAAAAAAATCTGCATACATCAGTGCATAAAAAGATTGACAATTTGACGTATCAACTATCTGCTTAGACGACTGAAATGAAGGTTCTCCTTGCAAATGATGGCAGCCAAATAGCCAAGGAAGCTCTGGAATGTAAGTCTATAATCTAAAATAAAGAAATATATCTCTCTCTCTCTCGTTAATCTTCTCAAAATGGTGCAAACAAAATTCACGAGGTATTTTACATAGGGTATCTGAAGAACCTTCACACGGACGACAACAGACTGTATATCGCACATGTCGTCGACAGTCGGTACGGTTTTGAAAACAAAGGTGAGTTAAAGTTCTTCTCTATAAATAAACTGCATAGATCTTAAAGCGGTGACAAGCCAATGTCAAGATCTGACAAATTAAAATCAATGTAAAGCAGACGGTAATGATCGAATCTCTGTATGTTTAACATCATGGTTTTGTTGCATGAGAATATTAAAAATTCATAACTGCTACTTACCTTGTTTTTACATAATGTTATATTGCCAATTAATAGAATTTGATATAACATTAAACATTTTCAGATAAGCAAGTCAATGTATTACTATATGAGTATCTTTTTATAAAATTGCACATAATTAGTATAGAATAAAATGAATTTCTGCGTTAACTCTTCAATTATAACTGTAAACTGGATGTAGTCATGCACCAGATTTCAAGTACTTCTATTCTCTCTGTTTCGGCATATAGTTAAAATACAGTGTAGATGACTTATTTACAAATCTTTTCATGATCTGCTCTGTATATTCACTTGCATGAAATTTTACAAGTAATTATTTTTGGTATATTTATTAAAACAACAAGACCCTGTAGTACCTGGAGATCAACACTTCGTTGTTTTGGTTCATAATGAGAAAGAAGACAAAGCCAAGACGCTCTCTGGTGAAATGGAAACCTTTTTAAAAGACAAAAATGTAAGACTTTAGTATTTGGGCTATTAGAGAGAAGACTTACATGTGTGCTGCACTTTACAAAAGAACAATGTCGTTAACCCTAATAGCCTCAGTGCATAATTTGTGCAAAAACATTTATTCCAAACTATTTCAAGCACTGTAGAACCATTTTAACAAGAGCTTTGCCTTTGGGTAGTTGTGTCAAACAGCAATGTGACGTAGGCCTGTCTATTTCATTGTCGGTCAGTGGCTCTTTGAAATCAACACGATATGTCTGGCTATTGAGCTAAGACTACGCAATATCTGCATATTTCAATTGAAACCAGCGTCTTTTTTAGCTTGTTTTGATGCAAGAAAAAGATAGTTACTTGTTCTAAGTAGTAGGTTTTTGTAGTATTTAGAAGAAGCAATTGTTCAAAAATAATAGTCGTAAATTGTAAATCTTGTTTGTAAAACACAGTCAAAGAAATTGTCACTGATCAATTACGATAACGATTAACGAAAAGTCGCCTGATGTATTTCTCTGCCCAGTGAAACGAAACAGTATCAAATTTAACCTAGTAATTTTCTTTCGTTTTTATCCGTAACCTAACATAACAGAAAGGGAGTCGCGAACCTATAGAAGTACACAAGTAAAATTCTTTAAAATATAGTAATGGAACATATTTATATACAATAATCATTTTGTACCACAAAGAATTGACATGCATTTGGGACAAACTTTTAATTCTCTTGAAGATCAACGGAGAGGTTAACATTCTATATGGTGATGCTGGTGAGGAATTCGTGAAAAGAGCTTCCGAGGTCGAGGTATCCCTAGTGGTCACTGGCACCAGAGGCTTGGGTGTCATCAGACGGACGGTGTTGGGAAGCGTCAGCCAATACGTTCTACACCACTCGAAAGTACCTGTTGCAATTTACACCGACAAAAGTTTCAAACAAAAACACATTGATAGCACCGTTTAAGTACAAAATTGTATATTAAAGTAGTGTTTTAGTTTTTCTTTTTTGTTTGTTTTTTGTTTTGTTTATTCGTTTCTTTTATCGATTTCATTTTCGATTTTGTTGACAAACATCATTTGTATTCTTGTCGAATGCGATTTTATCAAATTTTCTATGTAAGACATTATGAACATTTTATGTAAAGTGGACATTGTAGATAAAGCAAGTTATTAAGATTAATTTCAAGATTCACTGATTCGAATAAAATTATAAAGTTTGTTTCACCCTCTTTTTTTGCATGAAACCCAGTAGATGAATAAACTATGTACATGTAGTTATATTTACACTAGCAAATGTTTTCTCTTCCGCTGTTATACCGGCAAAACAGCAGTTTGGGTCAAGAGGTCAAAGTAGCGCATGAATAATCTACATGTAGGTCACTATTTTTTCTACATACTCACTAACCGACTTGCGCTATAACACACCTAATATCGTAATGAAAACATTATTTAGGCATTAATTAGGCATAAAGAAAAAATATCTGTATTTTGTTATACGAAGTTTTATTAATTGATTCTTTTTGCTATATATTACATTAATTGCGGGGATAAATGATCTTAGCATAAGATTCACGTAAGATAATGTTTATGGATCGACATCGTAACAAAGCGTTCTTGAAAATTACAATCGCAATTTATATACATATAAGTACATATAGTTAAATCAGTTATAGTTCATTTCTGACTAAGTCTCGGGATCAAAATCGCAAACGCAATATCACAGACCTTTCGTGTTTAGTCTATTCACGGTCAAATTTAACTCCTTCTGCTTCTCTGTCCGTTTTGTTCCGTAAAAGAAATTAGAATAGCTTGTCTCTAAAATGTCCGAGGAAAATCATCATGCTCTTGAATCTGATTCTGCAATAGAATTTCATCTGAAAAGGCATCAGTAGACTGTAACTCAGCTTTCAATCGCTTTGTTTTCAAATTTCCGACCGCTCTGCGACTTCGACGGAAGTTGCACTAATCCGCCAAGCTTCAATCGTTTTTTCAATTGTACAAATGAATTTTCTTTACTGTTTCACTTTATTATAATAATAAAAAAAGTGTTGTCTTGTCAAAAGTAGTGCCATATTTATTTAATAAGATTACCAATTTTAGACAAATACTTCCAACATTGTTGAACTATTTTTTGTTACGTCATGTTTATCGAAGCGGCTTTCTAGGTCATCACAAAAAAGGAAGTATGAAGCAATGTTTTCGTCATAATTTGCAACAAATGTAAATATAAGAAGTAAGGTTACCGTATCATTTTTGGATGTATACCGGGATATAAATACGGGTTGGTACGTTATTACAAATTCTATAAACAAATTTTCTATGACTAACTTTGCATTTCATATCGTTGTAATTTTTTATGATTGATGTAATTATTGTTGGGTTTCCGTAGTGGTCCAACATCTTCCTCAACACTTCTCTGACTAAGTTATTAAAAATTTTTAATTTGCAATTTGTTTAAAGTGAACTGTTTCTGTTACAACACGCAATAAAGCTCTTTAATCCATATCTGCAAGACCCTGCTTTTTTCTGCCTTTTTTAAAATCTTTTTTATTACATGCTTCTCTAATCTAAAATTATCACTTGAGGAACTTTTCGTATTGAATGTTCGTTTTTCTTTTCGAATTTTTTAAAAGTCTTGCATGAATACATCCTTGTCATGCATTATCCGAAACAAAATTTCTATTTCACCATCATTGAAAAATGCCATTAAACAGATAACATAAGTTGATATACCGGAACAGTTTGTGTGTGTTTCTTCTGGACATGCCAAACTTCTAACCTGATGAACACCTTGTATTCCAAGCACTGCCTTTATTGAAGTTTCTTTGATTCCTGGTGTCCTAAAGTTTTATGACAAAAATTTCGATTGTGTCCTAAATATTAACATTGCCACAAAAAATGATAGATAGTTTGATATCCTCCGATTACATTGTCAATCTAAGTATGCAAGTTTATAAATTGTTGCCATGCAAGATGAAAATTGCAGTTAGGTCAAGAAGAAATAAAGAATAATGATGGCATTTTAAAGTCGTTTATCAAAGGTGCAGTTTAAAATGTCAGTATATCCTCGTTACATAGTTTCTTTCAACTGAAACAAAGGTTCCTGTTAGCGTCGCCTACCTATATGTTCCTCTGAGACTCTCTGCTCTTTGTTTTAAGAATTGACCTTTTCCTAACCACTACAGAGCCGACTTTAACCCATAGTTGGCACAAAACAAGTTTGTTCAAATAAAGAACAATGCACACTCTTTTCCAACGGGACATCATTAGAAAATAATGAAAATTGGATGAGTCGTTGATATTTTTTTTCCCGAAGAACCAATAATATCAATGTCCTTTCAATTGCTATCATAAATATTGTTACATGAAAATTTACCAAAATCGCATTTATAATAAATCATTTTATACATTTTATACTTATATTAATGCGAATTATGCTAATACTGCATGGGGGAAAATGTATGCCACACAAAGTGTTGTTCATCAGTGGAATGTTCTGCTATGGTTAATTCGTTAATAATGATGTAAAAGTCATTATAATCATTTGCTGAAAATATGTATAAACGTCACATTCCTTCAAAAAATTGTAATGCAACGGAATAATACGTCTATATAATCCATCGGAAGAGAAATAAATGGAGACAACTGAAACTAATGGACCTCGCAGGGTCGTAATTACTTGTACAAATTGTCCTGTATCTTCCCGAAAAAAGAGAGGAATATATCTATGTAAAGTACTCGTAATTTGTGGGATTGTACTTAGTCTAGCTTACTGCTTTTAACCCCCCCCCCCCCACCCCACACACACACACACCGAGTTCGCCTAATCCGAGCATGGTATCATTGTTTTATAATGCTTTTTAAATTATGATGATTTTTACGGTTTTTACACAGGTAAATTGTGGGTTCAGATCATTTTCACGCCCCGTGTACATAGGTATGTATGTTAATAAGTTACACAACATTTCATGTTTTTCCTCCGGGTAGTGAATACATGAATTAAATATATACAAATACTTATACACTTATATTTACATCTACCGAGTGTGATTCTCTCTATTTCTTACGGAAATTTTGCTCTATAGAAACAAACAGGACGGAAATCGATTGGTCGAAACCTACAGCGACTGGAACTGACAGGAAACTGAAAGGACTGAAATCTACACGCCCCGTTTATAGGTTGGTCGAAACCACAGCGATCTAAGAAAAATCACGAACTGCACGAAATAACAATGATGATGTCAGACTCAAATTCCCATAGAAAACGATTTGGATGTTTCTTTAAGCTAATGTACTGATGTACATTAACAGTACTTTGGTTCAGTAAAACTTACCTTTTACAATCAATTTAATAATTTGTTGAAAGAAAGATGTAAATCTAAACAATAAAATGCTTTCTTTGATGATTCATGCAGATTATGAAGGTAGCGATCATTGCAGAAAAAATTTACATAACTTGCTAACGCGGGTTATGTATTTTTTCTGCAATGTCGCCACCTTCATATCCCGCATAAATCACAAAAAAGCATTTTATTGTTTAAATATACACAGTCACTGTATATAAGTATATATTTCCTTTGGTGCTTCACATCTGTCTTAATCATCTAAAGTTAAACGATCACCCTTTAACACTTCAAATAATGATAAATAGAATTGTTATTTAGTCAGATGATAATATAGCTCTCTCTCTCTCTCTCTCTCTCTCTCTCTCTCTGTGCCAGCTCAGATAACTTCAAGGTCGACTCGGTGTTGTTTGTAGTTTTAAACACATTACTCAAAGCCGATACTTCCCTGTCGGGGCACCAGCTTATTGATTAAAAAACTCAATGCGCTAAGCGACACAAAACATATGCACTGACTGCATTCTGGTATTATCTGGAGTTTTCCTAAATGCCTGTTCGGATTGTCATCGAAGCGTGACCCGGTGTCATTTGAATATTGTAAAGTGATAGTAGAGTAGATCTAAAATTATCTCGTCTTTGTGCAGGCCTCATATTTGAGTGCACATTAATTTTAGGCAATGGCGGATACATTAAATAAACGGAAAATAATGATTGCTATGGACGGCAGTGAATATTCAGAGGGGGCGTTAAAATGTAAGTACTTCTATCTATCGATTTCTTTGTCGAAGCATGTTTTTTTGCCATCGGATCATGGTCTAATTGTTGATATATTTACTGCGTTGTGTTTTACTGAATCAAAGCATATGCCATGATCATGCATTTACATGTAAACAATACATGCGATTGTTCACCTATCCAACCTCGAAACAAGGTATCAATTAAAAAAAAAAGTTGCTCAACTTTTTCTCGGAATCTATTATATTTCAGGGTTTGCGAAAACCATGTATCAAAAGGATCATGATGAGGTCATTGTTCTTCACGTCACAGATCACAGAAATTCATCGTCATACGGATGTAAGTTGCTTTAACTTGTCCATCCACACTTTGCAAGAGTTGTTTCCCTTTGCGGGGTCAACCCAAAGGACAAAAAGGGAAAACCCCAATTTTCCCCTTCTTTATGCAACCAAATAGTTGGGCATCCTGTGATGAAAGCTCTATGAATTTCATTCATTCCTTCGATGGGTGGGTTGCCCCATCATGGGGCAATCAAAATACACAACAGAAACAAATTTTTAATGTCAAATAAGTAATAAACCCCTAAACGACAAGGGCTAGTGTGAGAAATATATAGGTTTTCCCCAAAGATGGCGACCAAGGGACATAACTTTTGTAAAGTGTGGATTGGACTGTATCTTATTTTCTTCTATAAAAGGAGAGAAAAAACAATGTTGATGGAGCATATCTCCATATATTTTAATTATTTTTTTATTATTAGTATTTTAGTTTTAACCTCGACTATAATATATTTTCATTTTTCTTTTTCACATGATTCAAGCTTTTCTAATCCGCTCTGCTATACATAAATGTGTGTATGTAGAACGGAGCGAATCAGAAACTCTTGACTTGGGAAGATGCCTTTACGAATACTGTATTATACATTTACATGGTTTCATGCTTACATGGTTCTTTATAATGGTTTAAGAGAGCACTCACTAATAAGACTAATTATCTGAAGATGTTTTGTAGATACATCAACAAAACGGCTGTTATGCCTTTTAAATGGATATATGATGAAAAAAAAATAAAAACAAGGAACAAATACAACTCTATGCCTCATTCTCATTTTACATCGCAGCTTCATATCGAGGAAGTTATTCACTTCACGGGGCATCATGAATAGCATTTGATAAAACACCACATGTCTGTGATTTTTTGAAATGATCACACGAAAGTAATTTACCATGTCTAAAGATAATGTAATTTTGATACGTTCAGTAGCAGCTTTTTCCGACTTGTTGTTGATAGATTTCGTTAAAAAAAAATTGGTGATAAATACAGTTATGATTTTTTATGCAAGCAATTAGCATCTGCCTTCTATGCTCCAGATCCATATAATTCAATAAGTTTACATTCAGCGAAGCTTGGAGGTTAAAACCTCAATTATACTTAGTCTGCAGGATGTAGAAACAAGCCGTATTTCCTTCTGTCGAAGTTTCTGCGGCGTCTCCTAATTCTCTCTTTCTACTTAGTTGTTTATTTTTTTATGTCAGTCGCTTCATTATTAAGTGACGCTCAGTGAGTTTCATGTGTCTCAATTGGGCGTGTTCTGAAAAAACCAGACATGGAAACAAATATCTGGTGCCGTTATGTAGCTAATTCTGAAATTCATTAAAATGTCATCTGAAAATAGGCTGATTATAACGCAAACGACAAAACAACGACCATAAACGTAATTATCAGCAAGCTTTTCCCCCCCACACCATCGGTTCATATTTCCTTGATCTATGATTCACGTGTTAAACTGTAGTCAGTTCAATGCACTATTTCAGTCGTTTTATCGATAAGTTATTCTGCAGTGGCTTTTGATATCATAAGTAGGTTGCATACTGTTGCACAATGTGATAAGGTAACTTAATGCGTAAAAATATTATTTTAACCTACGTCGTACTTTCATGTATCAAATTGAGATTGAGTTGCATAATTTTGAAATAAAGGTTGTGGGGTTACTAAAAAAATTCAGAGCTGTATTTTTAATATTATGGCTACGAAGCGATTGGAACTGATTTCATTTCTGTTGCTGACAAACTATTTTCAATCTTCCGCATGTGACCGATCGCACGCTTTCCCTATCTTCACCAAGATATTCGTGTTACTGAATTCATATCTCACATATGTCTCGCATATATACAAGGATGATAATCCAGAACTCGCTATTCCGTCAACAGACTAAAGATTTGTTGTGTCATCACGTGCTTGTATTTATAATTTGGGGTTTTAACTACATGCGTGCTTACACTGTAGATCATGTTTATTTTATTTTTCTCTTTTTCTTGCAGCTAACTGGATGCCAGTTGATCCCAACACGGTTCACATGGCTTATAAAGAAGAAGAAGAGAAAGCTAAAGTCGTCATTAAGAAACTAGATGCGATCCTAATGGATGCCGGGGTAATGTGTTTCTTAAGACTGATAATGCACGCTTATCAGTAAATACAGATTTTTAATTTACATTCACTTATTGAATATGCATGAAGCGGTTTCCTAATTCAAAGACTCTGCTTCTTTGCTCAGCACAAGAATAGCTATACGAAATCAATATCTATTTAGCTATATCGCTGATTATTCCAGGTCCAAGGAAACATGAAAAATTGATATAGTACACTTATCAGTAAATATAGATTTTTAAATTAAATTCACATATTGAATATGCATGAAGCAGTGTCTGAATTCAAAAGACACTGGGTTCTTTTTCTCAGCCCAAGAATGACTGTACGAAATCAATATCAATATACTCAGTAGCTATAACGCTGATTGTTCCAGGTCCAAGGAAACGTAGTCCGAGCCCACGGAATTCCCGGAGAGCAAATCATCCAAAAGTCGGAGGAACTAGGGGTCACCATGATAATCATTGCCTCTCGGGGTCTCGGAAAAATCAGACGGACTATCCTAGGAAGTGTGAGCGATTATGTTGTCCATCATGCGTCCGTCCCTGTCATAGTATCTCGCCATTGAAAGATTTTTGTACATATACATTCACTTCACATACTGTACAAGAATAAGGAAGAACTTTATAAATCTGCATTGAAAGATCTACGTACATAAACTTTACAGAACAGGGAGGAACTTTATAAATTTATCTGTGTTTAAAACTTTCAAAAACCATGTTCATGAACTCATCCTGTTTCAACTTGAATAAGTCAAAATACCCTCGATTGATGTTATGGTTTTCTTTTTCTTTTTTTTTAAATTAATCTTTTATCATCTGAAAGAAAAAGAAATCGATATTTTGATTATTAAAAAAACAATCATAAAAATCTTTCCAGTAGAATTAGAAAGCATACAAATACGGACATTTAAATTTTTTTTGTTTTTAAAACTCATTATCTTTTTTATATATAGATAACTATATTTCTTTTTATTTGTACAGACTGATTCAATTTGTACGTGTTGCACTTATGCTGGTAAATTTGTACTTAATTCTTTTTATGTTGTAGTTAGTATCCAATAAACGAATACTTTTTGTATAAATCGTGGTGTTTTTTTTTGTTATTTTTTTGAATTTATAAAAGTGTGCCATATGAAGGTAGAATTACATCATTCTACTAAAGTCTTGTTCCATTCTCCAAGTTGTAACCCATGTGATACATTATATTGGAGTGCAGCATCTTAATAATATCGCATGTCAATTATTTGTTAATGTATATTGCAATTGAAATTGAAATCATACAAGCATACCTCGCAGACACCAATTGACGGAAATCGCATGAATCTTGGTCCAATTGAGAGTTACCTTTCTTGTCCGAGGGGTGGTATACCTGAAGTACTGTACAACGCACTACGTATTTCAATCAAATACAAAGGTGTTTATTAATTTTGTCGACTAAATGATATGAAATTGGAGCAATGTTTAAGGATCTTCAATTTTTTTTTTCAACTCGGAGAAAACTATATCGTATAACGCTGACTATCAAGTTTATCCAGCACAATTTCGACTTAGGGTACGTGACATTTTAACACAGGAAAATAACTTTAACAGACTTCAGTGGGGAAAATACATGACAATTATATTTTCATATACTGTGCTTGGTCTAATTTTAAAGTTCTGAGAACTTGAATAAAAGTTATGATATAATATACTGTACATTTTATTTATTCATTTTTGTAAATGGGCCGATTCCTCTAATTACCCTAAGGTATCATAAAATCGGAATGCAGTGTACGTAGGGTAAATATGTTCGATTCTCAAAGCAAGGCTGCTTTTTAGTTTGAACTCAAGACATTCAATATCCATATTCCGTTGTCGAGCGATCTTGTATCCTAGATTTTAACCTAACAGTCCAGTATCACGAACTATTACGAAACACTGCCGATTCCTCTTGATAAGACCCACCAGACCTAACAGAGTCCTAGCTGAAGATCGTCGGTATCAAAGATTTCTAGCAACAGAATGCATTGCCTCACGGGACTCGGTTTTTGCATTGCTTTTGGCATTGTCATGGTATGCTTGTGTATTTTTTAAAAAATTAGATTTTTTTTTCTTTAAAACATTTTTGCAGAAAACTTAAAAAAGAATGGCGATTACCTATGTGTAGAAACTTTGTTCCGAGATACAAATGTCATATCTATATAAATTTAAGTACTTATGACATATATGCTAATTTAAATTAACATTTTATTGGATGAAAATTCTCTAAGAACACATTTATATTTGTGCATACTATAATCTTTGGATTTTTGTATTATAAATATTACATGCACATGAACTACATTAACTTAAGTCTTTGAATGAATATTTGGACACTTGATCACCTTGGGCAATCCATATTTCTTATCTTTTAGACAAATATAATAAATGAATATACTTTGCACGAAATGTTACCATGTAGGGGGCTCTAAGGAACGAATGTTCGTCGGACCCCGACTGCCCCTCCACTCACTGCTGTGTGACGGACTATCACGGCAAGTATTGCTCCGCCTACCAGAACGTATCACAACCCTGCCACCTGCCGGGCCATTCTCTTCATCTGTACCACTGTAACTGTGCTCCAGGTAAAACAATAAATATTGTTATTCAATCTGATTTGTTTGTAAATTGTAAGGTTTTTTGGATAAAATATTCGAGCGAGAAGCAAATAGATCGAAGGAGGCTTAATTGGTGGGAACAAATACGCTTAAATTGTCCAAAATGTGAATACATCATACTATATTTAATGAAAAATTCTGTTTTTTTTATTATTATCTTTTTGATAGAAATAAAAATAAAAAACCAAGATAAACTAGCGTCCACGGTTTGAATTTAAGTGTATCACTTCCGTTTAATTCTATAGGTTACTCCTGTCAACCGATGCACCTAACAGCCGACGGATCCCTAGCACAAGCTCTCCATCAAGTGGAAGAGGTTTTGACGCACACCGGTTATGGAACTTGTCAGATAGTCGTATAAAATTTGTTATTGCAAATTGTTATTGTATGTTTTTTCTTACATGTACATGTTATTATATAGTGTCACGTATAAATGCATGAACAGACGGAAAAAGAGTGTTTGGGTTGTTAGATGATGTACATTGAGTTCATTGGTGGAATTTAATGAAACACAAGAGGTGTTTTCAAGTGATCTGAACTTTAAGACTCCAATGCAATTTGTGCAATAAAGTGCATACTTCACGATTTTGCATTTATTTTGTACCTGGTGACATTGAAGAGAAATCATTCAATTAGATATTGAATTAAGTCTACTGAATTAAAAAAAAATCCAGAACACAAAGGTCATTTCATACTTATGCCGTAAATATCACTTGAGCAATGGCCTAAAAGCTAAAAAATTAATGACAATTGAACAATGCATGCACATTGACGAAAATAAAAATTGAATTTTTCAATTAAAAACTAGGTCTTTCAACTTATTTTAAATTTTACGTATTCTAGAAAATGTGCAAAAAATAAACTAATAGATATGAAAAATTGTCAAAAATTAAAAAGACACTTTTTTTTAATCTGAAGAACTTATTCTCAGTAAAAATTTGTTTCGACTCCTTCGGTCTAAAAAGAGGGCAGCTATAACGTGGTTGCCTTTATTTATTAATGAACTTAAGAACGTCACAACAACACTATTGTTATTCAGCACAGGCAGATGGTAATTGAAAACATTATGGTTTTGAGAGGTAACTTCTGCTGCATTTAATGATTCGATATGGTCTTCAGTTCATGCCATTTCCAGACATGTTTGTTGGTGACTTCTTTAACAACATGTTGCAATACATTTGACCGTTTAACTGTGTCTCCCGGCCTATATTAACTAAAAATTCCAGAGATAATAATGAGCTTTTTACGTCAACGTTGGAAGAGCTTGGTCTCAAGATTTATTAAAACGATGGCATATATATCATACACCATCCCACATTAGTTCTTTTTACCCCCCCCCCCCCCACCCCCCCAAAAACCCCCAAAAAACAAATAAACAAATCCCAAAGCAACAACAAATCAAATAAAAAGAGCAAAAAAAAACCCAGCCCCAATCCCCTCCCCAAAAAACATAAACAAACACTTTTCATGCAATCTATTATACTCAATATGTAGGCAATTTGCAAATTTGGTTGCATGCAAATGCATTGTAGCATGTGTGACATTAGATGTGAACATTTTTAAAAAGAAAACGCAATTGATATAAATGCTAGTTCCCAGAAGAGACGTTAAACAGTAAATTAGACGTGAGTTTAAACTCTAAATTCATTTATCAGAATGAAACAGACTAAAAGTTACATAAAGCAATATGAATTTAATAGTAAAAAGAAAATAAACAATTTCAAAACAACACAATCATAATAGTTCAACACAGTTATCATATTGCAATCAATAGCGTATGGTTTTCTAAGCTTTCATTGAGGAACTAATTATTAAAATATATAGATTGGCTTTAAAATCAGAAGAACAAAACCGACCTAACTAGGCCACATGTAGCTAATCGGATACTGCAATAATGACAATTTTGAGGAAGTTTCCAAGTCTCAAAAATATAGGATGTATGATTTATGAGACGAATCGCTATTGATCGGAAACAGAACAGATAAAATGGAAAAAAAATGATGTAAGAATTTCTATCATAAACAATGTATTGACGAAAATTGGAGTCGTACCAATTAACTTCCTGAACTATAGTTTGCCTGGATATTTAAAATTTTATCGTAAGTTAATCACGAAAAGTCACGTTTTTTCCTTAACAGTGATATTTCGTTTTCCGGGAGTGATGGACGACCCGCTAAGGTACTTGATTAAAACAACTTGAAAACAGAAAGCTGACGGTGCTATAACTTCATTTGTATGTGTTGTTTCTCGTATGTGAACGCCATTATGCTGACTTTCTTAGTTTATTTTACCTTTGTTTTGGCAAGTAATCTTTTCCCTTATGAAGAAATCATGTTTTGTTTATAAATATTCACCACTTTTGATTGCAAAACCCAAGAGTTACAATATTTGTTTTGATTTTCTAGGTCTCAAAAAGCTATGGGGGTAGGTGATTTGCAATATTTTTTTTCAACGAGAAGAATATGCAGATTTCTAAATATAGAAGCATTTACATTTTTAACCTTAGGTTATTTGAATTTAAGGGGGTTTTGTCAAGAATTTGAATTTTTGATATGATTTTCAGATTTACAATGTACCGAGAATCCGGTGGATCTTATGTTCATAATTGATTCATCCTCTAGCATATTCCCAAACGAATATGTTCGTCAGTTGGAGTTTCTGGAAAACATCGCTGGAGCGCTAGATGTCGGCTCTTTTTCGAACCAGTCGAGGGTTGGAGTAATTTCTTTTAGTGATGAGCCACGTTTGGAATTTACCTTGAATCAGTACTTCGAGAAGTCAGAACTAATCGCTGCAATTAGAAGAATCAACTACCTTTCTGGTGGAACGAACACGGCAGCTGCCATCCAACTTGCATTGGAGACCATGTTCAATAAGGAAAGTGGTGCTAGAGAAGAAGCAAAAAATGTCATCATAGTCATCACTGATGGAGAAAGCTTTTCTGAATCTGAAACCAAAGCATCCGCTCAAAAAGCAAGAGAAATTGGTATCCTTGTGCTTGCAATCGGCGTTGGAGTCAACGTGAATGTGAAAGAATTGAACCTTATTACAGGAAATCCGGAACATGTGTATCGAGTGTTGAAATTTGAAGATCTTAGAGATATAACAGAGGCTTTGATCAATAAGACGTGCACAGGTTTGTACTTAGACTGCGATATGTTGATATTATTAAATTTACTCATTTAAATCAGATCGGTTGCAGAAAAACAATTTAATCATGAAAATTGTCGATTTACTTAACTAGTGGTACTCAATTAATCAGATATTTTGCAGAAAAACAATTTAATAATGAAAATTGTAGATTTACTTAACTAGTGGTATTGTTTTTACAGAAACATCCGTCACAGCAAGTCTTCCAGTTGCACAAAAGGATTGGCCCCATAACGAATCAACGATTTTCGAAAGTAAGTATATACTCATATTAATAGCCAGGTGGGTGAATAGATAAGAAATATACCGTAGTATTAACTACATGATACATATGTGATATATATGTTTTTAGGTTGTGACGGAAAACCAGCAGATATTCTGTTTTTGTTAGATTCCTCCAGCAGTATCCATCGTAATGACTTCAAGAAACAACTAAACTTCGCGAAAACAATAGTGAGTGCGTTCGACATTGGCCCTGAAAAGACTGCTGTTGGGATATCTACTTTTAGCGATGACTTTCAGTTCGTCTTCAACCTTAACGACTTCACAAATAAAGATGATATTTTAGGTGCAGTCGATAATGTTCCATATCTCAGAGGGGGCACTGACACTGGATTTGCCCTTAAAAATATCAGAGAGTACGGTTTCAGATATGCCCGCTCTAATGTTGCCCATATATTAATAGTTGTAACGGATGGGCTGTCACGTGATCCATCTGACACTCTTTTGCAAGCAAGTTTGTTGAAAGAAATTGGAATCAATATATTTGCAATTGGTGTTGGTCCTTTCATCGACAAAAAGGAACTGATATCGATGGCAAGCTCTCCAACAGAAGATCTTAATTTTTTCTTCGATGTATCTACGTACGACGCTTTGAAATATGTTGAGAACCTTCTTGCCAAAAGGACCTGTCAAATTGCTGCAAAGCAAATGGACAATTACGGTACGACACTCAAGAAAGAATTTCAATTTAAATTCCAGCAACTAGTATTTGACATTATATAAATCATTCAGATTGATATTTCAAAGTAAATTGAATATTTTTTATCACACTTTTATTTTCCCTTTTTTCAGCGCTCTGTATTATGGAGAAACCCGTCGACATTTTGTTTGTCTTTGATTCGGCAGCAATTGGTTATCAGGACACCAAACTAATTTTGAATATACTCCAGAGTTTTCAGAAACTACGATTTGAAAATGCAGCAGACATACACGTTGGAGTTGTTTCTCACTCGTGCGTTTCTAATGGCGACATTCCCTTTCAATCCCCTAATGATAACCTACTGATATCGTTTGACAAATTCACATCATTCCTCAAACGAGCAAAAACCTTTGGTTTGACAGCTGAAAATGGTGCTAGAAGCAACGCAGTGCATGTAATGGTTTTTTTTGTAGATCGTCCCTTGACAAAGGAAGATGAACTGGAGATTCTTGAAATCAAGACCATAGTTGATAGGCTGTACATAATTTACCTTGGCGAAAACCACAGAAAAGAACACATCCTTACCTTTTCCTCGCTGAATGCACAGTCAGTCTTTGTGACAAATATAGATAAAACTGAAGATCTCTCCAATTATCTCCAAAACGAGCTGTGTCGATTTGATATTGATTGACCTATTATAATACTCAATGATCCTAGATATCAATAGTTTTACCAGTTTCTTAGGCTTGCTGAATAAGATCCAAAAATCCAGTTGGTTTACTTTAAGGAGGCTGGATGGTCAACAAATTAACCATCAGATATACCTAAATTTTTAACATATGATATATTAAGTATACTATTATTTTGTAAAGAAAGATTCATTATATTTTGCCTGTTAAATTTTGGTATTATCCTAATGTATATTTTAATATAGAGCTCTTCTTTTAAAGGAGATCAATATAGTCTAAACATGGCCACGACCATCGGCCCTTTTAACATACATGTACATTGCTACTTTTACAAGATGCAGTTTATTAAAGGATGATTTTTTCTGATCTTAGTGAATTTAATTTCATGCTTAATTTCTATATACATAAATCTAACAGAATTTCTTTTTTTAAATGCGGAATTGTCTATTATAGAACGTGAAACTTTATATGATACATATTTAACATTATTAGAATACACATGTAAAGAAGTAGAGAAGATTATGTTTACATAATAGTTAAAACTATAGGCGTTAATTATAACTGTATTGAACTTTATACGTTATTTAAATTTGAGTGGACGGTTAAGGTTATATAAAGTCATCAGAAATAAACATTGTTTATATATCTCTCAGCAAAATCGTGTCTTCCTATTAAAGATAAATTTTTATTGCACTTTTTAAAACATGATTATTTTGTACCTTTTTATCAATACTAGAAGTACTGAGTCTTTGGTTTTGCCAATAAATCACAGTAAAACAATGAACATAATATGGTTTTCATTAATAAAAAACGATGTCCATTTGTGATTTACACAATTCAAACGACCATTTTTCAACAGTGCAAAAACAACTCCAGTTATATTGGTTATTTTCTTTATTTCAGAAATATGTTAACGAATATTTACATGACAATTAAAAAAGTATTCAAATTAGGAATGATGTAGAAAATGAATGCTTGTAGTTGACATAAAATAATACCGGACCAAACAAATAAAAAAAAAAACAAAACCAAAAAAAACAAAACGAAAAAGGTTCTTGGGGCATATAACTGAGTATTTGTCTTTTTGTATAAGTTTTTATAAATTTTGTAACAAGATACTTTTAACTCTAAATGGCACAAAATCCTGACTTATATTGGAAGGAAGGGTAATAAATAGAAATCTACATTTATTTGAAAACACCCTATGTTTTTTTTTTAGTTTTGAAAGAACAATGATTTTTAATTTTCTCCCTTCCATATGTTCTTTTGAAGAACTTTGCAACCTTTATATGCCCTATACATGTGTGCTCCTGGAGGCTGTAAATGATAATAAACATACATGAAATATATACGATATGAATGTATAAGAGAAAAAAATACAATAAATGATTAAACACGCTTATCGTGGTAAAAATATTCACAATATTTGTGGTATAAATGTTAACAATATTATTTTCTTTGAAGAGAAAACCCTTTGATTTCAGTAAATCAAAGTCATTGCATATATACCGGTATCAATTTATTGCAACTTTACATCAGTAGACCACCAGATACCTCAAAAGTAATTAAACTCAGTGTTTAAGACCAATGACAAACGACCTCTTGACGATTGTACAAAGCTTATCCAAAACTTGACTGAAAGCCGTACTCAGATCAGAATATTTGGGAACTCGAACTAAATAGTTAAAGTCGGGATCAGAGGCCAAATCAGCTGCAAATCCGGTAGTGTATGGATCACCAATTGCTATGACCATTAAGTCAAACGACGGGTTCTTTTTAATGAAATCTATGGCGTCCCTTTCCCCCGTTGTGCTTTCATCTACTACAAGTACACCGACCTTTTTCACATTCAACCTGGTCGGAAAACTTTGGTTCATGGATTGGAGCAACTGACCAATACCTGGGAACTGTAAATCTGTGAACAGTTTGGTGTCGCGTCCAAGAGGGACATTGCTATATCTTGGACAGTTGTCGGTGATCCGGCCTACATTTACTTTCCCAGTAGATAGGTCAAGACTGGAGACAAGAGTGTAAACAAATCTACCAATGACTTCACTTTTTCTGAATCCCAGACTCGATGCATCGTACGCGAACAAGATATCTGTTTCCTTGTCACCGCTGCATGCTGAAACAAAAATAACATAATATACATAGCCGAATATTGTGAAAATGATGCTGTTTTGTATGTACGTATAAAGCGTCTCAATTGATGCATTTTACCTGACCTAAATTTATAAGGAAGGGCATTTATAAGAAGGGTTTCATTAAAAAAAATAATTGTATTGTCAAGTGGTCTAAGCACTGTAACTATGTCTTATTATTCATTCAAGAAGAGGCACTTGACTGTGTTCGTTAAGTATTGTGACGACGCAATTTATTGTAAAACAAAACTTTTAATAGCAAGAACACTACCTAGTTCATATTGTATACTAATAAAATTAATAACTAAACTAATTAATTATTTGTTGCATAGTTGTATGCATCTGATTAACAAAATAAATCACTCATGGTCGTTTTTGAACGGAAAATGTTCACCAGTGTATCAGGTGACCCCATATTCTTTTCATTTCTGGAGTTTTAAACCCACCCTTTTCATGCTATGTTAAAAAAAACCCTCATGTAACCTACAAACATCCTATTCATAGGCTTTCTAATTTCAGCATTAATTGAATTTCGAATTTGTTAATGATTATGGTACATGACCGTAAAAGCACAAACCAATGACAAACTTAGACTTAGAGCCACAGTGTTAAGTGTGCAAAGTATCCTCTTTAAGATCAAAGATATCAAAATTCAGGTCAAATACAGATCATGAAGTCCAAAGTGAATTTATCATTTTCACTTACTTTGAAGATTCTGAGGAACATCTGGTATCACAGCACAAGCAGACAAAACAAGCAAGTTTTTGATTGCGTGGAGACCATCATAATCGCTGACATGGAACAAATGCTTGTTGTTGGGGTCATTTGCAATTCTCTTAAGCTCTGTTTTGTCCACTTTGTTTCCAATGCCAATAGCAAAAATGGTTATGTTTTCTTGTCTTGCGAGTTCAGATTGTTCCTTGGTTTCTTGAGGGTATCTAGAGATTCCATCTGTCATTACAATTGCAATTTTAATGGCACCAGGGCGGGATACACCTTCGCGGAAGCCATATCTTCTGACAAATCTGATGGCACCAGAGGTGTGGGTAACACCCGTAGCATAATCAATTCCTTTGATTTGCCTCTTGAGTTCCGCATTGGTTCTTTTGGAATTCAGGGCGACAATATTCCTTGTTCTGTTACTGAATACCACTACACCAGCCCTTATCCTTCCGTTGACGTTGTCAATCTTTAAATCATCAACCATATCAGCTACAAATTTCAGTTCTGTTTCAAAGTCATGTTTCCAAATGCTGCTAGAAGCATCCATCACAAAATAGATATCAGCTTCCTTTTCTCCGCAATCTGTAAAACAATTTTTATGTACATCACGTGTGATAAAAATGAATTTGTCATAATAATCAATCGGTTTTTATTGTTCAAACAAGCTTTTAGTCTTTACAGGTATGAAAACGAAGATCGTGTTATGAAAACATGGGCGATAACTGATTTCGTCTTAGTGAAAGTGTGAATGAGCCAATCGAAATACAGCATGGATTATTCAAGATTTCGTTCACAAACTAACGCCAAACCAATGAAAGTGTTGTCCAAAACAGGTAAATGTATGTAAATATATTTTAGCAATAATTTCAATTTACACAAGTAAATCATTACTTTCAATAGTGAAAGTAGTTTTTATAATGGTTGTCAAAGGAACTTTGGCTAAACGTATGGTATCAATATCTTAAACATAATGATATCTTTCTTTTATATTTGAATATACGCATTCAAAGTAAAGAGGCAGGGAACAAACACAATTTGTTAAGATGCTTTCGTTTCCGTAAACAAAACACTTCTTTTTTTCCAAGAAATCTTGGAAAAACTTCCTTGTATGAATACGTTTTAAAGGAAACTTCAAATTATACGATTACAAAATATCACATCTTGTCCGGAAAGCTGTTTTGAAGAGCATAATAGAGACGGCATATTATTTTCCAAAGACCTTAGATATAAATTTCCTTGTTTTTTTTTTTTGTTTTTTTTACATAGATATACATATGTATCGCAGAAAACATGTATTTGCATTTTGCACAAAGTTTAGTGGTTAAAGGCAATCAATTAAAACCCATTGTGACACGAGACGCGGAGGTGGTAGAAACTGAAGTGATGATTAACCATAAGAGGACCACTTACAGTCTGCGGGTTTGTCGCTAACGATTTGGTGGATATTATTGCCGTTTGGCTGGTCGTGGTATTGGTAGTAGTGCCTTTTGTAGAAGTCCGCCGGTTTCTGACCATCAACTGATACATCAACTTTAGGTGGCGGTGTGGTTGTTGTCGTCGTAGTCGTAGTAGTTGTTGTTGTTGTCGTAGATGTTGTTGTGGTCACTAAAAAAATTGTCTTTGTTTAAATTATGGTGGCGTATCTGCCCATGCTTAAATTTTCAAGTATAAGGTTGTTGTTTTTTCTCTGACCTCACGCCTCCTTTGATAAAAGTGTTTTAATGAAAGAAAAGGCATGAAATTTGATTGTGCCAATTGAAAGACACAATTTGTTCCATATTAAGGAAAATAATTAGGAAGCAGCAGAGAATAAACTAATTAGTAAATTAAAAGTGTTCGTTTTGTCGAGACATACCTTCACATGCGTTGGATGGCAGTTTGTCTTTGATTCCTGCAAGCTCGGAAAAGGCCGACACATTAAAGACATGTTGTTCAGCAGGTTCACTCCCAATGCCCTGCAACTCCTCAATGTCTAAGTATTGTCCAACTCCGATTGCAAAAATCTGAATACCCTTTTCTCTGGCGATTTTGGCTGCCTCTAAAGTGGCTTGTTTGTTCTGTGATCTTCCGTCCGTAATGATGATTGCAACATGGTTAGCACCAGGCCTTCCCCCGGTTCTCGGATCAAACATGTAGCTGTGCAAGAATTTAAGAGCTCCAGCAGTGTTGGTACGGTATCCATATTTGTGTCGGATGTACCTAAGCGCTGTTTTTACTCTTCGTTTGTCCAAGTAAGTCCGCAAGTAGAATTGGGTCCAAAAGGTCTGGGCAAAAGTTGCCACACCCACCCTGGTATCGTATTTATCTGGGCCGATCTCAAAGTCGTCGATGATGTTTTCAACGAATTGTAATTGCCTTTTGAAGTCTGGCTCCCAAATACTTCGCGATGTGTCCAGAAGAAAAACAAGGTCGATGCCCTTACACGGGGCCTGTCCGTCTACTAATACTAATTTGAAAAAAGTTATTTTTAACATCAATTAGTACAAAAAAGTTGTTAAAAAAAATCAACGTACTGATATTAAATTTTTATTATTTTCAATTAATAGTAGTAGGATTATTTGACACAATTTATAAAAAAAATAAATTTGATAATCAAATAACAATGTGAACTTCATAGAATAATACTTACTTTCATTGCTGAGTAGCCTACCGGACTATAACAGAAAAAGATATCAAATTGATATATAAAGTTCAAAACAACTTGTGTGCAATCAGTTTACATAAAGTAGGTGAATTAAGACGCATGAAAGTTTTTAAAAAATCATTGGCATATTTGATATGAAATTTAAAAATAAATACTCACAGCAAAGCTGATCAGAAACAAGAAAGGTAATATTTTGCAGAGCTCCATAGCCTCAGGGTGTATCCCGAGAGACGAACAAGAAGTCTTTGATTAGTATGCATCAATAAATCTTTTATATATAACCACGTGATCATAAGTGTCGTAAACGTAATATATATTCCGGTATAGATTGAAAAGACGTAACATCTTGACAAACACTTGAATGTTAAAAATAAAATATTCAAAATGTAGGTAAATGTTTTGTGTAAACAAGTCTTTCGATAGAGGAAGTTGCTATCCTCAAATAATCAAACATCCTTCCAAGCATACACTTCTTTGAATATCGATGACAAGATAATGTGATAAAGATATAAGAATGTCTTATTTTGATAAACTAAAGCCAACATGAAAACTTCTATAGTATAAACATATATTACTATGATTGATAATGTGTTTTTGTGTTGTACATTTTAGTTACTTTGATTTATTTTGTTTCTTTCTTTCGGAATGGTTGTTATTGTTTGGTTTTTGGAGTTGTGTTTTCTGCAAGTATTTACTTTCATTTATGATTGGCATTTAATTTGCTGTTTTGATTTCCATTGATTTTGCATGTTTTTATTTTGCTTTTATTTGTTGGTTGTGTAATTTTATAAACATAAGTAATTTGTATATTATTTTTACCTTGATGATATTACTTTTATGCATGCTATGAAACTAATTACATGTACGTATACTTTGTCAATATGAAATTACATGTCATTGTTTAGAAATATTTTGTTTATAAAATATAAGATGAAAACGGTCATAACTATTCATTTTAAGAATCAAAACACACCTTTGATCAAAATAAACCTCTGGTCTTTGAACGATAAAGTTTTTAAAAGTGTTTTTTAAATAAGGAAATTCAATGCGTCAATTTTTAAAAATTATTTTCAAGAAAAGTGACTGGAAGAAGAGAAAATACTAGAAAAGTCCTTGTTTGGAAATTGTACATTTTTTTTTTAATTTACAAGCGTTAGAAAGAGTTCTTGCACCTTGTGAGTAGAAAAATCAGCTCTTTAATGCATCACTATTTAATAGCTAAAGTATAACCATGTTTAAGACATTAAAAGAATGACATTATTTATGCATTGTTTTAACTCACCTTATATGAAGGATAAGGTGTCCAATCTTACTATATCTTTCTCTTTTTATCAACACCTAAACAATAAAATTTGTTCAAACAAAAACAATAAATGTGATAAACTATGTAAATCTTTTCCAAGAATATTTGTTTTTGAATATGTATATAATTATGTTTTGGTATAGTTATAAGAAATTATAAGCAAGTTATTCCAGCTAGAATAACAACTGATGTCAGAAAAAACCAAGTCTATGCTTGTTCGTAATGAACACAAATAAACAGTTTTGCTAACATAAAAAGAATCGTGAGATCTGTATAACTCACTTATAACCTGACGACTGATAGACACTTAATTTTGTCTGACCATTAGAAAAACTTACAATAAGCATTTTACATTTTCTCAACATAAAAATAGGAAAACAAAATTTTCAGCTGAAAGCGTGACCATGCCCTTTGACGATAGATACGGAGCTCTAGACTTTTTGTTACGTAAAGATGAATTGTGCCACGTTCATGTTTACATATATAGTATAGACTGTTGGATAGTACAATAGTACAATACAGGGGTTTTATCAACATTCGTTCAGTACAATTTTTGTGGATTCGTTGTTGATTTGATTTATGAAATTAATGTTTCAAGTGCAATATCAAATGACATATTGTAGTGATTGAATGATTTGCACGAATTTAGAATACTTATCTTTGAAACTGTCATTTTCATTTTCACTAATCCACACCTAACATTCAAATGTCGGTTTTTCAACAAAAATACTTTAGTAAAGCATTGTGATTAAAAGTTATGCCAAATTATGTTTTAAAATGTTCAGCTGATACCGTGGACCATTGCCGTAAAAACCGAGAATAGAATCTAATTTAAAAAAAAGAAAAGAAATGTAACTAAGAAAAAGTGAAGACCATTATTTGCATGCAAACTATGGAAGGACGCTAAAAATAATTTCTGATCTTATTTATACAATTCTTTGGCATCTAATAGGGGCACACAATTTAGTATTAGTGTAAAATTGTACATAAGATTTTCTCAATTTTCATACACCATCTTACGGAGGAAATAGAAAAAAAAAATGTGGAACTAACATAGAAGCATGCGTAGGTTTGAAGGTTAAAACTTGTTGGTATTCTCATGAATTATTTCATGGAGTAAAAAAGCGGTCGCATCGAGATTCCATTTTTCCAACACTACATCAATCTGATTAAAATCAGATCCCTGATCCGCTCCTTGTTTTTCTATTGTCGCTACTCGAGGATCTGAAGAAACCCCACTTGAGATGAACTTTGTTTTGACCAATGAAATCGTCGGTTCCATTCCTCAGTTACGTGTTTTGTAAGTCATATTAATACAATCTTTGGATTCCCGAGGTCGTCTAATATTAACGTATGCTCCGTCTCTAGCTCGCTGATACCAAACGATTTGAGAACATGTGCCATTGCTTCGTCATACGACTCAATTTTTGTTTATAACCTGAAATTAACGTTTCTAACATTTGCTATGATTGGCTAAAATAACTCATGAATATTCTTCAATCAAAGTTCACCAGGAGGTGACCTCAAGCGGGTTTCTTCAGATCCTCATGTAGCGACAATAGAAAAACAAGGAGCGGATCAAGGATCTGATTTTAATCAGATTGAATAGTACATATGATCGCTTTTGTTGTACTAGTATAGTAAATAAAAGCAAGTTGATGTGGTATCCACATACCAAAGATTATAAATAGACCATTAAATCCTGTTGTACTTGTATACTGTGGATCAGGACTTTTTCATAATTATTCATTGACAACATTTGATAACAAGTATGTCGATTCCGTTATCTCCTTAAATTCTAAAAGCAGAGAATAAGCTAGGGTTTCGCAAAGATTTTGATGGACAAGACATGTTAAGGTAATTCTGATAAAAGGTATATAGTTTTGAAAAATCCTTTTCAATTTCTATAACTCAATAACCACAATTTTCTTTATTTTGAAATTATTACAAATAACAAAAATCAATTGGTTAAACAAATACAGCTTAACTTGTTATAATTATAAATTAGATTTATTCTGAATTTCCTCCACAATTTTATCTATTCTATCAACAGTAGCTTTGAATATTAAAATAAAAACTAATTACAAAAGGATTTCTATATGTAAATCATTTATTGTCTTTATTTAATTATATTGTCTGTATTTTGTTGGTATAGATATTCAACAACCATTGTATTAGATGCTCAATGTATCTGAAACTTATTTTGATCAACACTACCAAACATTATTGAAAAAAGAATAAATCTTAAACCTTCAACATACTAGTATTCTACGGTAACACTCTCTAGTTAAGACAAGGTACAAAATAGACATACACAAATAGTCATGTACATTTTTGGATTTTGTTATCTTCATCTTGCATTAGGTTTTAAACATGTAATACACATGTAGAACACGTTGTTGTTGTTGTTACATCTCCGAACTGAAAAAAGGAAAACTGATAAAAAAAAAAAGTCATTGGGAATGGACGTGTTGCAAAAAGAGATGTTTCATTTTAAACACTATGTCTAAACACAAAGTCGCGTGTCTCTTAAAAACCTGAATTAACAAAATTAAGGAACTCAAGTTTTAAAAAAATCCGGTTACTGATTCGCAATAGATATATGGTACCGTTTTGTTGTGACAACCTGCATTTTATTATACCACTTACTAATTATTTTGAAGCTGCAAAATACAATATATAAATAAACTCAATTATTATTTGAATCTATTGTTGATGACCCTATCTCTTCCTCTATATCTTTACTTTTTTTTTAAAAAAATGCTCGACAAAATATACCAATTACTTCAACTTTTTAATTCAAGTTCAAATTCAAACCTCAAATATCAAAGACAATTAATTGTTATTATGTAGAGTGTTATTGTGATATTGATCTTGAGTTTGTCTTAAAGTTAACAAAAATTCGGATGAAAATACTGAAAAAAAACCCCTTAAATTTAATTTGATATATATAATCATTAACAGTTGAAAATTTTAAAACATTGTGTAATTTGGTTGAATATGTCTACCTTGCTTTTTAATGCCGTAATAGTGCAAGATGATTGTCTGTTTCTTCCATTTATGTAGACCTTATAAATAATTTACTAAATTATATGTGTACGTATATGTTTGGGTATTTTGTATCTTGAGCAAATAAAAGAATTTAAAAAATCCTTCAGCAGTCAACACAGTGCACTAACCCAGCTATTTAATTATGATACTGTAAATGCATGAATGGATCTTTATAACGACGCGTTTAAAATCCGTGTCAAAAATTTCAAACGTCACTGTTTAGATGGAAATCCCGAGTTCCTTGCGTAATGTTGCTTTTTAAATGAAACTGTATTTTCATTTTCGTAAATGTTGGCGACAGTGATTCAGTAAGTATTATTTTGAGACTTATTTTTTTCCTCACTGCAAATCATCTTCATAAATACTCTCTTTTCTAAATAGAATTAAATTTTGGGATCAATATGATGGTTGGCATAAAAATAAGTGTTATATTGCGTCATTTTGTATCACTTGCTACATCTGTTAGTTATATTTCCATCCTCTTGGCTTTTTTTTAGAAAGTTAATACACTTGAAATGCTGTTGGTATTCTATTAATAAACAGGCACGCGATGATGAGTTAAGCGTTGTAACACGAGTTACACGAAAAAAAATTTAATAATTAAATAAACAAATAACAAGCATAGGCGCAGGCATTGATCAATGTTAATGAATGCCAACCTATCTGCTCTAATGTTTTCCTTTTAGAAATTTCAAGAAGCTTTGGGATGGAGGAAAACGAAAAGTTTGTAGACATTCTAACTGATTGTTTTGTTGAGTTCCGTGAAAGTGTGGACTTGCTTATTATTAGGGGTGACTTGATACAAGGAAGAGTCTTTACTTCCACGCAGATAAAAGACATTGAAACTCCAGTTCGGTCCAAGAGTAGTGAAAATCTGTTGATGGAATTAATCGATAAGAAGCCATCACATATAAAATCTTTCCTTAAAATACTAGAAAAGGATTATAATTTTCTCGTACAAACGTTTTACTCTAAATTTCATAAGAAGTATGGCAAAGTTCACGGCCAAATGAAGCTGGATATATTTACTGACTACAGAAAGAAAAATTCTTTGCCATTGCGTCATAAGTTAAAATTACTCTCACACAGAGGCGAGATCAGTGAATTCAATTCCATTGTTGCATCGTGGGAAGAGAAATGGGAGTTGTCACTAAAAGAACGTTCCATTTTGACTGAAAAAGACAAGCGTTTAGCGGACATGTATTTTATGACACTAGATGCTCAGCTCGAACATCGTCGAGTAATATGTGATCGTGACCTCGTCAACGATAAACTGCTTTTTAACAAGGTCAAATCCATTGGATCCATGACTTCTCAGCCATACCTATCATATACGATGTACTTGGCCAGGCTTGGTTCTGCTAAGAGACTGGCTAGAATGCCTTTTGATGATTGCATAATGGACGTTGAAGAAGCCCTAAGCAGATGCGCCGCCTTGATTCCTGCGTGTCGCGAAAGGGGAATTGTGTTGTATATTTATTTCAACATGATATCTAGCAAATACGAAGAGAAGCCGAGTGAATCAGAAAGAGACCGTCTTCTAGAATTGGCCAGAGAAGCTATTCATCACTTTGAAAGAGAGGATGAAAAGATGGGAGAAGATTTTAGGAGGATGGTTTTAACGAAAATTGCTCTGGTAAATCTTGGAATAGGAGTTTTTGGAAATCATTTAAAAGATATTTGTGTGACCGAAGAAAACCGAAGGAAAGCCGGTGATATTTTGAATGAAATAGGAACTAAGTATTGGGATCAATTAGAAGATCGATGGAAGATGTTCTACTACATTGCAAAATCAAAAATATGTGAATTGGACGACAATTTGCAAAAGGCTCATAAAAGTATAGAAAAAGCATCGAAATTTTCGTCCAAAGGTAAATTTGTAGGCGAAGGGGTATACATTAAATATCATTCCAACCGATTGTCTTTTCAATGGAAAATATTTCTCCTTAAAAAATATTCATGTTCTATCTTATTATGTGCCATGCTATTACTTTATATTTTTTACCTTTTCTTTAGTTTTAATCTTGAATGTTTGTTTGGTGATCATTAGATACGAATTATAAAGGACTTGTAAAAGTTTGTACATTTTTTACATTGACTTTTGTATAAAATACAGAATCATTTTAAATAGCTACATACATTCAACTACGAGACTTTTGAAACTATTTATTTTTTATAACTATAATTTGACAATCATGCACATGAGTTATTGTAATTATCTTTTCATATACATGTATAAGATTTTTCATGTGATTTTTTATCATTTAATGCCAAAGACAATTAGGATATTTCAAAGTAAAACTGAATTTTATTTGGATTTAACCCATTACTACCTTAAAAACTTTATGATGTATTAGAATTATATCCTTATTAACAAAAACTTTTTTAGTCAGTTTTTAAATCAGTCTATAATAAGAGATCTCATCCATTCTAAAAGAACAAATGAAGATTATTTTAATAGCCAAAATGTATCAGTGTTTAAAGTAAGAAAATTTTGTTGCACAAACTCAGTGATTTCTCAAACAGTTTTACCGGTTAATTAATTTTATGAATCAAAATAATTTTAATTGTAAGTTATCAAAACTCTATCAAACAGCCTTTTTCCAATGTATATATTGAAGCATTTTTCCCAAATTTGATTTGAATTTAAATTCCAAAGTTTATCATTACAATTATACCGTCAAACGTATCGCTATCCATATCATTTCCTGAGCTAGATTACTAGCCATGGTTTCCCAATGAGTTTGATAAAAACACATTAAAATAACGAGAGAAAATGCTGAATATGTTCACATAACGGTATACACAAGAATGAAAAATAATATTAAAACTTGTAGCTAATACATTGAATGGCTACACACGTTGGAGCCACTCTTCCAGAGCAAATTTAGTCCCGGTGCTGACTCTTTCGTGGTGATCACTGACTGCTCCTGACACGGTCAGCAGAGGCCCTAGGGGGATGTTCCCTTCTACTTGTCGATTGTCCTCATCTATTATATGGCCTCTGAAATAGTACCAGATTTGTCAACCTTCAATTTACAATGCAGCATTTACATCTTTTATACACCTGTATATGATTTGATTTTAATGCTTTGATTACCAGTATTACTTTATGACATAATGCACAATGAGTACAAATTTAAATGACAATTTTTTTTTATTCACATGTGCCAAATTTATTAAAACATGTTAAATGTGAGATAAAATTGTAAATAAACTACTAGTAAATTTTCCCAATCACTTGGTTTTATCAAACAAACATGTGCAGGTTTATATTATTGTTACAGCATTTTATGCTCCGTGTATATATTTTGTTTATATTTCATATATGATTTTACCTGTATATATTTTGTTTCATTTTATGCTCCGTGTATATATTTTGTTTATATTTTATATATAATTTTACCTGTATATATTTTGTTTATATTCATTTATATAATGCTATTTTAATAATGTTATGCTCCATTCGTGCAAACTTATAATTTGTAGATAAATTATTTTGTATATACGTTTTAAAATGATAAAAAAAAAGAAAAGAAAAAAAGCTAAGTAATCTAATGTTGCAATTATGCCTTTACTAAATAGTGAATTAATATTACTTTATATGTCGAAATCTTTAAATACTTAATTTCTTTAATTCATAGAATTTTCAAAATTAATGTCAATTGTTAAATAAGCCTCACAGGACCGCTTAGTATTTTAATTACATAATTCAAACTGTTTTGACATCTTACCTGGCACCTGTGAGCGTTTTTAATTACATAATTTGAACAATGGTTATTAACGCTAATTATACTTATTGTTACCTGTTCGTTTCATTTTTATCCACGCCCATAAGTAATTAAATTACCAATTATATTTTGTATTTCAAGATTATCTTTATGGGCGTGACTTTGTAATTATCGACGAAATAAAACCAAAAGCCAAACGCAAATTGTCACCTTTTGACATTTGCTATCAAAATTAATAAACTTTATATTTTGGCTTATTTCGATATTTGGTTTTATTTCGAAGGTAAATATATTTCTTTATTTTATGTTCTTCTTCTTTGTCAATTTCAAGAACTGTTATTATTATTATTTTATAGACCTTTTGACATTTGCTATCAAAATTAATAACTTTATATTTTGGCTTATTTCAATATTTGGTTTTATTTCGAAGTCCCCCGAAGATCCCTTTATTCCCCGGTACCTCAGCGAAGCGAGTCCAAAGGAAAATTCCGTAGTAACATTATTAATACTATTTAATGTATTTATTATTAAGATTCGGTCATTATCTCATCATTATTTATATAAATGTATTTATGTTATCAATATTATTTGTTTTTATTATTTATTCACAATCTCTTTTATTTTGATAAATGAAGTCATTACATTAAAATTTTGTTATTTTGAATAAAGAAAATTTAACTTTTATTTAATCGTTATGTACTTGATCAGAGTGTTTTTTTTTTTTATTTGAAATCTCTAAAAGTACGTTCATTTTCTATGTTGTTAATGATGTTATTTTTAACTGTGACAGAAGATATTACTTTGCGATAACCTGTTTTTATAGAATTTATACTTTTTTGATCTCATTTTCTAATTAGATTTTTTTTATTTCTATTACTTTTTAAATGTTATACAATATATTTTATATAATAAATAGTTGAACGATAATGGTTTTTGAGCTGTTTTTAATAGTGAACATTTCCTTCCAATGGAAGATATTTCACATTCAAGTCTAGAAAACTTTTACAAAGAAGTAATGAAACTACAATCATGAACATTTAGACTTAACATTAATTTTATAATTTATTCACATTACTGTATGGTTTTTCAAAAGATTAATTATTACCTCACATATTCGCTTTTTCCAACATATTCTTCTGCCTTACACCCATGTTTTGTAGCTTTTTCCTCATCTGCCTCGGTGATGCGTTTTACTAAATCTCTGTCACACCACGCGCATGCGTCAGTCTCTAAAGGTTCTAACTGAAGTTGCTTGTTCATCGTATTGGCGTCAAAACCTGGTTTTAATTTCCCATACAAATAAACCACGATGTGGTGACGCTTTGGTGGCCCAATGGTTAACTTCGTAGGATAAACCGACTATAAATTGCAAAGGTTTCCACATATTCAATATGGTCATTGCAACAAAAAAAAAATTGACAAAAGAAATTGTAGATTTCGTAACTCATTCTCTTTCTCTTGGAAGACTCTTTACTTTTGTAGATTTATTTTAACTTTTACACACCTCCCATAAAGCCAGCACTTTTAGATCTTCCGAGACAAACTGCTGAGGACTCATCTTAAGGCCGGTCTCTTCGTGACATTCACGAAGTCCAGCCATCGCAAACTGAAAAAATTATTAGACTGCATGCATAGATCTAGCTCGCCTGTTTGCAATGGTATTGGACTTTTAGTGATATTGCTTCACAAAAGATCTTGCAATGAATTGAAAATTATTTTTTAGAGAAAAAATAATGTTTGGTATTAACTAAAAATACGAATTTTAAACGTTTTCTTTTAACGTTACCAGAGTAATGCACAGCTTTTCATTTTTCTTCTGTTTTATCAGCAAAATGAAATGCATTTTATTTTTCAAAAATATTTTTGAATTTATAGTTAAAATCATATAAGCAATAAAAAACATTTGTCTCACAGGCACCTGGCGTTATACATTATTCTCGTAATGAAATAATACATCACCGACCAAATAATATACATGTGTATAGTACATGTAAATTATAACGCCAGGTGCCTGTGATTTGTCTCTATTCACCGTCTCGTTTTCTTCAAGATGACCACCTGAAATTTAAAAAATACCACTATATCAAATGAATTAACGTGGTGTCATAAGATGTATATTGGTTAATATGCACCAACTCACTTTAACTCAAAAGCAGAAGAAAAGTGTGAAAAATTACCAGGAGGCACCCACACTCCAGGGAATGTTCGCAGATGTTTCGCCCGCCGAGTTAGGAGGACCTTGCCGTCTGCTGACTCCAGTATGAGAGCTACCCCAGAGTCGATCCCACGACTCTTTGTGTCGTTTGGTAAATCGTCATGGATTGGTGGCGTCAGATTTGTGATGGGGCAAAAAGAAGGGCGCTAGAATCGAAAATAATACGCATAGGTCTACAGCAAATCATTGCAAAAGAAAATTTGAATGCAAAAAAAAAACCAAAAAACCAAACAAAACCCCAAGAACAATGTGATATAAATAATAAAGCTAATTAAGTTATAAGAATTTAGAAGATGTGACTATCTAAAAATACTTCTACTCATGACATTCAAAATATACACTGTATATTCAATATACATTCTGACATATTGGTCCTCTATTCATATCTTATAGTTGACCAATTGTATAAAGAAATTATAGAACCTTGAGCTTCACGGGCTGGCCTTTTGTCCAGTCATTGGAAAGAATAAGCTTGTTGTCCTGTAGATACGCATTGACTTCTGTAGCATGGTCTCCCGTTGTCCCAAAATGCTCAATTACACTCTACAATTCATACAATTGTACAGTGCACAGACATTAATGATGACATTTATTTTTATATGTAGATAATTTCATGTACATGTATTGTAATAATTACCACAGTAGCGTAAAAGAAAAGTTTTAAGGTCATTCATTCATTCATTCATTCATTCATTCTTTACTTAATTTAGGCTGTCAAGCCCATCAGCATTCAAGTACATATAATACAGATGACAAACTCATAAGCAAATGGAACAGGATAATTAAGTTATAACCAATCTTTTCACAATTTTTACATTTTCTTGAGCTCAAATGTTGCACAAATTTAAACATCGAAGGCCTTTTCCAAATATAAGGTTTGATAATTTTTAACAAAAAATATTATACTAAGTACGTATCAAGATAAAATCAAATTGAAATTCATCTTCCAAATAAATACTATTACATTATAGATCTCTGAAGGTTTTATTTTATTCGACGAGTCTCAACAGCAAGAATATGAGATGACAGTCTAATTTTGGAAACTTGATAGGTAAAGCTTTTGTGAGATAGTAATGTGAACAATGTTGTGAATTCAGGTATCGATGAAAAGAACATATATAACATTAATGTATGATACGTTCAATATATCACGTTTGGCTTAAAAGTAAAATACTACTAAGTTTAAAAGACATTTCTGATTAATCTTTTTAAACATTTTAATTCACTGTGTATTACATATGTATATTATTCAAGAAATAAAATGTATTAATGAATTATTATATAGAGAACATACGTAAAACCAAATCATATTCATATAAGTATTGATCATTGTCGAATGTGACGCTTCATTCCCTTCTTTATCATTTGGAAAGAGGAGTGGAGTGTTATCAACCGTGGGCTGCTGACGATGGGCATTGCATGGTTTATTTGATTTTACAGAGTCATACACTGCATATAAAACATGATGGCATTGACTAAAATATATTTATATACATGTAGAGAGAGGGAAAATATCATTTCAATGTCAACACAAGACCATTTTGAAAGAAGACTGAAAGCAATAATAATAAAAGTAAATACATTAACTGTAAATAAGCAATTACACCTAATTAATGCTAAACTAAATATAAATGAAACGGATCCAAAACAACCAATAATTTTCCCCCACAATAACATGTTCTTATACATTTCAATGTATTCCATTTTTACCACAATTATTCTTGCCTTACGAGTGATTAACCCTATGAATTACAATTTAAATGAACCAACACTTTACAGTTTTAGGCAGGTATACATTTTCATTGATACTAGAGGAGCACATGATTAGCGTTCTGTTGGGAAAATTTGAATTTATGTTCAAACGAAAATTCATATCTCAATGTTCTTACATCTTCATAACAGCATAAACACTTTCCATGCATCTATTCCTAGCCATTGCCTAACTGTCCAGTATTGATGATACATACCGGAATATGTTTTATAATCAATGATTACATCGACTTACTTGTGTGAAACTTGCTGGCTTAGGATGATCTTCGTTTCTAATAACATTCTGCAGATTGACAAGTATTCGTGTCGCTGTCATTGCCCTAATCCTCTTAAAAATGATTCTTGACAACTTCATGCAACATGAAAGTAAAAGTAGGGTTGTGTATTAGAAACATAATGTTTAAATTTTCACGGTATAAAATTTCCGGAATACCCCCCCCCCCTTTCCAATATAATTGCAGATATACATGTAGATATACGACTGTTTAAAACGTAATTATTTTGTATATAAACAAATTAAAGGACAGAAATAATCAGAAAAAATATTTATTGCTTTTTTCTACAATATACGAATGAAATGTACAAAATGTATCGCCACCGCAAAATATGTATTCTTTTTATCCGCATTTAGTCCGAAATATCTGACGTTTTCCTGGCTTTTTTAATGGTTTTGATATTTTACATGCCAGTTTTCCTGGCATGTAAATTATCAAATCGTTAAAAAGTTAGCCAGGAAAGCGTCAGATATTTCGGACTAATGAGTATGATCATGGCATATAACTGCACGACTTTTACAGTCATTTTAAAACAATATTGTTGGAGAAGTGGCCGCCATCCTGTTTAGTTGCCTTTATAGCACTGTAAGCACGTGCTTACAATTTTTTTTTTTTCTGAATCTCAATTTAAAAAAAAAACATTGTTATTTTTCATTACAAATTCCGCCAACCTTTTGCGTTTCCTGAAGCATTCCGATCTTGTTCTTATGTACATACGGAGTAATACACTTTCCGAATATTGACTGAGTCTTAAGTTCAAAATGTAGACGCATATGGTACACATTAACCAATATTAATTTCATTACAGTCAACTGATCAGCGCTTTAATCCGTATAAAACCGAAAAGAAGCAACACTGCTTTTTCAGAACACAGTTTATGTATACGCATCTGCTCTCCAATTTTGGAAGAAAAAATATACATATCATGTAACTTCCAAAAACGGAGGTTGACTGGACCTGGTAAAGGCGTTGTTGATTTGTTTTAATGTGTTAGTACGTGTATATCTGTTGGTGTGTTTTGTTTTGTTTTTCAATTTCTTTGATTTTTTTAAAATTATTTTATGTAGACAACAGAAAAAAAGAACAAAATGAATATCTATAAATAGAGCCTTTTCTGTAAGTACAGTTACAATATCATGGCTAAGGTATCAAATCTAGATTAAATTACTGCCGTCGGATTTAAAAAAATGTGCTGAGCTCAGCCCCAGACCCCCTGCTTACAAGTATTTTCCCCCCAGCTACGCCACTGCCTTGCCTGAAGTTCATGCACTACTGACAATGATGACTGAATTATATCAATTGGCAATGCCAACAGTACTATAAATAGTTACAAAGTCATGCACACTCATGTATAAATTGAATGCATATTTTTTTTATAATGAACTTTGCCTCAATCAAATAGCCCTATCATTTATTCGACAATCACTATCCAAAAAATCCTAACAATCTTTGCATTTTAATATAATAAACTTTAGCATTGCCATATCCTTTGGAAAACCATTTTTCCCTTTGTACCGAAATTAATTGTTCTTGGGGTCCATGTTTGAGCAAGGTATATAAACAACGTCATTCCAAGCCACGGTCCGGAGTCCTCATACCTCTCTCCTACCCGCCAGATGAAAGAGGATCGTATATATTGTCCGTGGTTTGCGACGATGTTTCAAAATTCAATTTTCTGCACCCCACCCCCTCCTCTGTGGCTCCATTATTGGGTATTGGCTTGAACAATACTGATATATCAAAATGTTTTTATAGTTACTGTAGTTTCACAAACTGTTGTTTAAAGCATGCAATTCTTGTGGTGATTATAAAAGATTTTTTCTACATTATTCCTATTATGTTGAACTTGGCAACCTTCCTTTGGGCACCATTATTAATCATGGGGTCACAACTTGAACAAACTATTCTAGTTTCTTTTCTAAAAGTCCAGTGGTTCTTGATAACATCTTTATGAACCCGCCACTTCAAAACTATCTCTTGATTATACCTCACGTTGGAAAAATAAAGCTAAAAACAATGGGATAGTACATGTATACGTGTAAACATCAACACCAAAGCTTCAGTTGAAAAGAGCCAGCAAAGCAAGTACCCACTGTTTAGAAGTGGTTGGAATGGATCTGAACATTCCAAATTTTAGAACCAAATATATATATATATATATATATATATATATATATATATATATATATATATATATATATATATTATTTGATCCCTCTTACTCCTTAAAGGCTTCCTCCCTTGCAAATTATGTTAACCTGTTCAAAAGAGGAAGAATGGGCTTGCCATTTTATATTCACCTGTAATTGAAATGCACATCTTACTAAAAGTCTTTGAATTAAGTTAAATTTTTGTGCTGACAGTTCATCAATGAAACACTTATAACACATTACATATTACTAATAACTTTTTATTACATGTATATTTGTGTTTCCACCATTTGAAATATAAATCAGTCATATCATTTAAAAGTGTAAAAAATTATCTAAAATATACAAAAGTGGGAAACTTTCTTTAACATCATCAGTTATTCCAAGACAATGTGGGCTTTATAACAATATTGTCAATTTATGTCAAGGGATTTTAACAATAATTGGCCTGTCAGGTAAGTTTTTATTTTAGTGTTAATTTTAATCATTATGTTGAAAATTCAGCATGGATCGATAGAAAGTTTTCTAATGATGATAACACATACTCTGAAAATATAAAATTGTCTAAACCTACATGTACATCTCTCTCCTACATATGTAACAGGATCATAAATTTAGTCATGGTTTGCCATGATGCAATTATTAAATGGATATACCGGTAAATGAAAATACAACGTATACTGATTATAAATCAAGGTACATGTAAGTTGCTTTTGGCTTTGACACAACCATGTTTTGAAATACATGTACATCAATACGAATCAAAGTATTTTGGTATGAAAAGAATTAATAATCATATCACTTGAAGACATGTTTTTGAAACAATATCATAATACTAAATACAATATGTGAACATGGCTTCACTATATAAAGGGAATGAATCAATTCTTGATTTAATGAAGCACATTCAAGATAAATGTTTTTTAAAAAAAATACTGGCATACTATAGTGAAAATCCTGTATTTCTAATAGGGTACTTTAATTCAAACATGTTGCCTTCTTAAATGATGGTACAAAAATACAGACTACTGATACCTATATTGTAGCAAAATAAGGATTGGTTCAAAATGATACATTGTATTTTTATAAACTTAAATAAATATACACTAACACATGTAAAGTCAAAAAGTGAAAACTTTTGGATTAATTGAAACAAAATAAAAACTTACTGGTACTTACTAAATAACACTTTTTAATGATTCAAAATACAGAGAGGGGTGACCCAAAATAAATAATTCAAACTCGTTACGTTTTGTCTATCTTTTGCAAAAGCTCCTAATTATTTCTTTGTTAAACAATTAATGTGTATCATCATTTTTAAAAACACATTTTTTCACTCTGTACACCTCAGATATAATTGAGATATGAAAATTCTCTATTATACAACTTTGTTCTAGTATCTTGAAATCATTGTTTCTGATTTATGGCACATACATTTTATGATATCATTATAATATTTTGTAAATATTAATACAATGTACCATATTGACAACAAATCAATTTTAAGTAATAACATATGAAAGTTTTAAAACTGGCATTCTATAGTTTGTGCCTTATTACTTTACATTTAAAAATGTAATTAAAAATATGGTAACTTTTGTGATATGATATCACTACTGTAGATTCCTTATCAAACATGAGGAATTAATAACCACGTAAAATTGCGAGAAGCACCCCTCGCATATTTAAAAATCTCGCTTTAATTTTCTGAAAGTTGAGAATTATATTATATTATGATAAAGGTTCCGCATTCACGATTTTATATTCTCACATTTTGATAAAAAATACTGGGATCGCTTAATTAAGTACTCGAGTCAAATAAAAAAACTACAGTATGTGATTGTTTGATAGATGTATACTTGAAGTTGCAACAAATGAGCTGCACATAAGTAAAAGTGATAACATTAAACATGTACAGATATACAACCCAATATGTAAAATGAATTTTCTCTTTTTAAAATTTTTATGGAAACAAAGCCAGAAAATATTACAACAAAATGAACAATAAATTCTAAAATAATGTTTCTAAAACTAAATACAAAAAATTCTATTATGCTAATCTTCATTCATAAAAATAAACCATTCACATGTAAAAATTGTCAGTAATAAACACTGAACCAGATGAAATTTAACATGTGATTTTTCTGGGGAAAAAATGATACCTTAAATTGTTTTAACTTAAAAATGGTTAAGTGTCTTACAAAACAGCAAATGATGCTTTTTAAAAAAAAAAATACAAGTCAGTGTCCAGTCAGGATAATAAAAACTTAGTTTTTTCTCTTGAAATAACAAAAAAATTCATGATCCCTTTCTCCTATCTTTCTGGACTTCCAACTAAAAAAATAAGAGCTTTCTACTAAAATGTAAATGATATCATATCTTTTTCCATTTTAAATCTAAACTGCAACTTTTTGGAGCAAATGTAAAAAGGTTGTTGTATAAAAAAATTATACAATGAAACTGTAATTTCTTGAATATTGTAAACTTCAATCAGCAAAATAAATAAATTTATTACCAAACATTTAATGGGTAGCTAGGAACTAGCATGTACTTCATAGTTTGTATATTACTGTAAACCGAACCAAGGAATGACAGAATTAAAATGAGATTCTATTATTAACAACCAATACTGTATATGCATCTAAGTAAATATAATATTTGTGTTTTGTATGTATAAATCAATGAGTTTCTATGATATAAAAGAGAAAAACTAAGTCAAATTAATGTTTGAAATAGAGTTACTCTTTAAGATTATGAGGCAGTATGGCGAGCATTTCAGATCTCTATCCAGAATTGATTTTTAAAAGTCCTCAACTAGTTATTTTTAAAAAAAATCCTAATTTTGTTCACAAAAAGAAACATTAATCACACATACTTTACAGATCCATACACAATATGATAACAAGTTCATGATAAAATCAGTGCAGCCTGTATGTCATGGTTTCATCTTTATAAGAGGAATGTTTTTATTGTTTAAACACTTGTCACAGACCCATTCAGCATAGACCTCTTGCGTAAGCATAATGAAAGCAGGCTCTGTTAATCCAGCACACATCCGATGAAACCAAAAATTACAACCACTCTCACACAGAATTGCTTGGTCATTCTCATGAACTTCCTTATGGCACACTCCACACGGATAAATTGGAGGGGCATTTGGATTTGCTGGATTGAATACCATTGATTGATTGGGTGGATAAATTTTCCCCATGGAATGTGGACCCCCAGGTCCCATGTGCATGGGCCCACCTCCTCCCCTAGGACTTGACATAGGATGAGTCGATCTGGGATCTGGCATATTTCCACCAGGACCAGACATGGGCATTTGCCCATTGGGACCTTGCATTTGCATTGGTCCATTTGGTCCTGACATCTGCATGGGTCCATTAGGACCAGACATTTGCATTTGCATGGGTCCACCACCTGGCCCCGCCATTGACATAGGTACATTTCCTTGTCCCATCATATGCATTGGCCCATTGCCAGGACCCCCAGGGCCCATATGCATTGGCCCATTTCCTGGCCCAGACATCATAGACATTGGTGGTCCATTACCAGGGCCTGACATCATGGACATGGGAGGCCCTGACATTGAAGGTCCGCTGACTGACATTGGTCCGACACCGCTCATATGTGGTCCAGCCATCATTGGTCCTCCCCCTGCCATGGACATTGAGGGGCCTGACATAGGGGGCCCATTTCCTGGTCCTCCCGGTCCCATCATGGACATGGGATGTCCTGAGTGGTTTTGCATCTGCATCAGTTGTTACCACACCATTCCATGAAAGTTTCAGACCTACAAAAAAAAGGTAGGAGCTACTGGTACATTTATCTGGATTACCATTCTCTCTTGATTTCAAAAATGAATTTAAACATGTATAATATACAATAATAATTTACATAAAAAGGGAGGATGAGATAATCTGATTGTAACAAGGATATATAACTTAGATAATCGATCTTTATCTTTTTTTATAGGGTTTATTTATATATGCTAGGGCTAGTAAGTTTTTTTGTGGGGCTCTTAACTGAAAATTCAAAACCCCCACAATGATTTAAATTCTGATGAATGACTATTGGGACAAATAAATTTTGGGGATGTACATGTAGTCATTTTTTTTTTATGATAGCTGTAATAAAATACCTTGCAAAAGGCCTAGCCAGTGCTTAAGTGAAGTCCTTTTTTATTGTACTAAAACCCTAAATAATTTGCTTTGCTTGCTGGCAAAGCACTCACTATGCTTTATTCCAAAATATCCACATCACATAATGATATTCAACATTTATAAATACCTCTGGCCTCCTATTTATTCACATGTAAGAACAAAAGGCCCATGGGCCACATGCTCACCTGAGCAACGACAGTCATGATAAAAATAGCTTTATGGAGTCATGTACAAAACATCTGAACAATGTAGTAAACTACATGTAGATCCTGTATAAAAAGATTTTCAAACTTTTCTCCAGATATTCTTATGCTAAACATTGAGCCCCTTTTGTACCTGGATGATTTCATAGTCATATTACACATTCAGCATTGCAGTTCTCAAGAAGATCAAGATCAAGAAGATCAATTATTCACATAAATATAAACTTACATCAAACTTTGATTCCCTTGTGTGGCCCCAGAATTGTCCAGGGGCCACAGTCTAACAATTGAGAATCAACAAATGTCAAGATGCTTGGATTTAATTAATCCTATATACTATAAACAATTGAGTTTTTGAGATTAATCAAATTCATTTCCTAATTTTCTATGTATAAATTCAACCAATCTCCCCAGCTTGTCAAGCCAAATGGTTTTGAGAAAATTTTTAAAGATTTTTCTCTATGTATTCCTATGTAAAAACTAGACCCCCCCCCCCCCCCCCCTTGTTGCCCCATCCTACCCCTGAGGATCATAATTAGAGCAAACTTGAATCTACACTACCTGAGGAAGCTCCGACACAAGCTACAGCTTGTCTGGCCAATTGGTTTTTGAGAAGAAGATTTCTGAAGATTTTTCTCCATACATTCCTATGTAAAAACCAGATCCCCCGCCTTCCCTGCCATTGTTGCTCCATTCTACCCCTGAGGATCATAATCATGATAATTAGAACAAACTTGAATTTAAACTACCTGTACCTGAGGATGCTTCCACACAAGCTACAGTTTGTCTAGCCAATTGGTTTTTGAGAAGATGATTTTTGAAAATTACCAACAAGTTTTTAATAATTCTAAATTATCTCCCCTTTAAAGGGAACATGGCTGTGATGGCCCGTCATTTGAACAAACTTGAAAGCACTTCCCCCAAGGATGCTTTGCACAAAGTTTGGTTGAAATTGGCCCAGTAATTCTGGAGAAGACAATGAAAACGTGAAAAGTTTACAACGCCAACAACAACACCAACAATGACGACAATGAGAGACAGTGGACAAATTTTGATCACAAAAGCTCAGGTGAGCTAAAAACTCAAGATTTCTCCTTTATAATAACCCCTCTTAATTTTGCATTGCAACCAGCATGAAAGTAACCCCATTGATAATGTTGAAAAATTATGTGAGGTATTAAGAGAACTTACAAATGGAAAGAAATAAGATTTTCCTTTTATGAAGCTCTATATGAAATATATCTTAGCTTTTGTCAACTTCTACAAGTGAAAAGAGCTGACATTTCAATGACGAAATCTTGGATTTTTCCCTTGTAGTCATTTTGATTGAACAGGTATTTCTTTAACAGGTATGTGTTTTGCTAAAAAAATCTGTCAAGTGATAACCTGGTTAAGATATTAACTGTGATCTCCAAGCAAACTATGCTCATCAGCAAATCGATGGATGTACAGTTTAAAATACAATGTTCTGTCGTTCAATCGATATTTTTCAATAGATAATTGAAAAAATTTTGAGAAAATGTAATTTTAAAATTTTGTATCCATGTACCAGTGTACACTAGGTCATTGCTCATAAAACATTATACATGTATATAGATACCATACATATATATGAGCGATGTCTCAAGCACCACTGTGGAAAAAAAACCCACCAGTGATTCAAAAGTGAATTGCACAGTACCATTAACAGATCTATAGATAACGTTATTTGTTTTATACTTATACATGTAACAACAAACAAACATCATGAACATGTACATAAAATTTGGGAGTTAAAAATAATATATATTTTCACTTATTGATCAAAGTGACTACAATTTGTTTCCCATATTGTAAACATAAGTAATTATAACGAATGATAACGCTAATGCCTGAACTACATTAGTCATTACAAGTTAACTCGATACCTGCTAAGCTAACTTTTTCCACAGAAGCTTCGCCGGAAGTTTATGAAATTGAGAACAAAATGGGTCATGTGCTGGAATACTATTTTTCCATTTGATTTGCTCCTGATTGACTTGTGATCAAATAATAAATGAGTTAAGGTTTTGCCTACTTTTAATTCAGGATAAAAAGTTCACAGCTTTAATCCTTTTATCAGGTTTATTTTAAAAACGAGACACGGGAATTGTGTCTGAAATTACATTCGGTTCTCAATGGTACAAATATGGCGGCTCGCTATGAGGATCCGTATCGTCCCGCAAATAACGGGGCTCAAGGGTCCTACAATAGGTAGGGCCGCTTTTTACACAAAACCAAAAAGCCTCATGGAAAGTTAATTTAGAATATATATTTGACATATCATGATACAGTATTATCTGCGATTTTTGGCAGATTTTCCCGAATTTCCTTTATTTTCTAAACATCCCAGCCTCCTCCATAATTAGCTTCCACATCCAAGTTGAAGATGAGTTTTAGATAACTTTACAGTATCATCTACCTTTCTTAATGATATGATATTTCTTTTTCCACTTTTCTAAGCTGTTCTTGTAGGAAAGTACATGACTTTGTTTTACAATGAATTTTAAAAAAAATTTTAATTGAATAATTCTCATCCTTCACGGGGTTTTGACACAATATGTGACATTTTTTTTTCTTCAACATCGTAAATACAGTTAATTTTGTTAACAGATTGTGACAAAACCCTGAGTGATCCTCTTGTTTACTTTATAGAGCCATGATGCAGAGCCCAAGTAGTAATGATTCAAGGCCTCACAGTAACAGCAGTGTTCTTAGTGAAAGAGGACCAAAATTAAGGGAGGATGTGTGTATTGGAGAGGAGGTCAGAATTTCCTTACACTTAGCAATTGAAAGATTTAGACGAAATGAAGAACAAAAAGGTATATACAGCAGTTGAGCACATAGTTGTTGTCCATGCATACGTCTTTCATTAAATATATGAAATCAATGTTCTTCAATTTTTCCTCCTAGAATTGGAATTTCCATCCTCTCTGACAGCAACAGAAAGAGCATATGTTCATCGATATTGTGACACTGTAGGACTCAAGCACAAAAGCAAAGGGTAATTAGAAAAAAAAAATAAAATATAGTCTTTGTGAATGATACATGTAAATGTATTTTGCAGTATATAAAAGTTGATGTCTCATTCAATATTCATATATTCATGTACTGTTAGTGACTTCTGATATACTGTAGAAGCAGAAATATTCGTTGAGGATTTAATTTCGTTATTTTCATTGGCAGTATAAATCAACGAAATTAAATCCATGACGAATTTATAACCCAAGTATTAATGAATACAGAGTTGATACACGATACATTTTAGGGATTATGATGTGAAGAAATTAAATGCCAACGAAATTGTATTTGGTTTAAAAACAACGAAATTGTAACCCAACGAAAATATGTGCTTCTACAGTATGTAATGTATCATTTTCAGGAAAGGCAACAACAGATTATTAACGGTATCCAAGAAAGAGTCAAATCAAACTCAAACATCAGCTTCTTCCTTGAATATGATAAGGAATTCAAGGCAGCAAATTTGTAACTTGCTGCAGAGGTTTCCCTTGACCACAAAAGAAAGACAGGAGCTGATGCCTCAAATGGAAAGAAATCCAGGATATGATGGTATAAATTCATTATTTGATGCATGTATATTATGTTTAAAAGCAGCATTTTACTTATTGTCTATTATTTAGTTATTATATATGTATTAATTTCAACCGCATTGTTCAGATCAAAAGTACCGTAATCCGGTGAATATAATACACACTTTTTTCCCAGGATTTTTTACCGTGAGAAAGGGGTGCGTAATATACATCCCTATAGGATTTTGACACATTTTTTCCATAGGTGAAGCACGAGATATCATATTGGCATATTATCTATGCTGACCACAGACAGAACCGATACCCCGCTATACATCATATCATTACTTCATTATCATATATATATATATATATTGATATTTTTAACCCTTTGTTATTGCATATTAGAGAAAATGTATAATTAAAGTATGTTAATCAATAAACTGTTTCAAAATGGCCTTTAAAAATTAATTTGAACTGCTATATTCTTTATCTCTGTGTACGCCGCCATTACAGCTGTTATTAATAGAATGTTTAGATAATTTGGCCTTGGTTAGCCACGTTCTATTTGTAACCGATCTTTGAAAACAGCTTACACATCATTTGGCACATTTTAAAGCATTTTCATGTAATGATAATTGATTGTATTTCCGCGATGAATTTGAGCGCGTATAACTGCTTTGTTATACTCAGGATTACCATTTGGTCAATTTTTTCAATGCTTATTATACATCCAAACTAGCTTTTTTCACCACTTTCAGGCCCAAAGTGGGGGGTGCATATTGTACACTACTGCCTATTATATTCACCGGATTACGGTACTAAAGTACAACTCGGAGAAATCATATATTAGAATTTATTATTAAACAAGAATTGAATCCTTGAAATTTTAGCAAACAGAGATATTGCCAAAGCAACTATTGGCAAACTAAATAATGGAGTGGCACAAGTTCCTCCTGCCAGAATTAGCACGGAGTTGGATTCATTTAGGAGCACCTTGCCTGTTTTTCAACACAAAGAGGAGATAATCCGCAGTATCAACTCCAACAGAACCCTTCTTATTACAGGGGAAACTGGTTCAGGAAAGACAACTCAGGTATGTTATTCATGGCATGACACTATAAATTTGAAACCTGTAATGAAATATTTGTAGGCAGATTATGTTTTGAGGAAATATGTACATTGTTGACCATAAAACCCAATTTGATACAATTTTAAATTTTTTGATTGTCAAGTGGTAAAACTTAAAAAAATGAAACCAAACTTGTACCAGTTATGTAATTAACAGCTTTCAGGCTTAACAATTTTTTTTACCTAATTATAGATCCCACAGATGATACTAGATGATTGCACAGCAAACAACAAGAGATGTCGCATACTTTGTACACAGCCCAGAAGAATAGCAGCACTAAGTATCGCTGAAAGAGTGTCAGCAGAGAGAGGGGAGAAGATAGGACAAACTGTCGGCTACCAGATTCGTCTGGAGAGCAAGTAAGACCTGATGCGCAATGCTAAAGAACAATATTTGTATCTTCACATTTGAATTTACTGCATATAATTGATTGTAATGATGCTTCTAGATCAAATTCACAGGCTCTGAATGATGTACATGTAATATTTTTCTTGGGGTTTTCAAATTATTTCAACATCACAAATTGAATTTTCTGTGGTTAAATATTGTCTTTGAAACTACCTAGATTGCAATAAGTGAAAATAGTATTTGTTTTTTACTTATTAGATTAATCCATGTTGTTTCTTTAAAGACAAACAATAACTTAACTCATCATATTTTACAGGACATCACCAAAGACGCTTCTTACATTTTGCACAAATGGGGTCTTGCTGAGAACTCTGATGAATGGAAGCCACTCTTTGTCAACTGTAACACACATTATTGTGGTAAGAGCTTAGTACAACTAAAGTCCCTGTATTACAGTGCCATCTCTAAAGAAGGTTTAAGAATTATCCTTTGATTAGATTTGTTAATTAACAGCTTTTTATAGTAGATGGGGAAAAAGCAAATCATTAACATGAATTTTTCGCTTTTGTAAAATATTACTGGGTGCTTTATTGTATTGTTATCTTTGCTTTTAGGATGAGGTCCATGAGAGAGACAGATTCAGTGATTTTCTTCTCACAGCCATTAGAGACGAGCTATCTAAATATCCACACATGAAAGTTATTCTCATGAGTGCGTCAATGAATGTGGACCTATTTATTAGATACTTCAATAATTGTCCTGTATTGAGATGTAAGTTTAAGCACTACTGTGAAAACTTTTCTATCACTCTGAATTTTCTCCTCTTTAGCATGATTTATAGGTATATGTATATTACTCTAACCTAGAACAAAAGCTGCTTTACCTTTTGACATAAAGTTTTTTGTACATTTTCAGTCCCTGGAAATCTTTTTGAAGTGGAGGAGCATTTCTTGGAGGATGTGCTTAAATGGTAATTTCTTTATCAACATTGTTTAAGTACCATATATCTTCAGTGTTACCCCTGATTATAAAAGATACAAATTTTGTTTAAAAATTGTATAACACATATTTTATGTAACTTAAAGGACTGGTTACACCAACAAGAAGATGGAAAAGTTGAAGAAAACCCAACCAGATGGTATGTACATGTACATAAAGCTAAGTTTTCATATAGTCATACATACAAAATATAGTGAGTTTTGTTTTTAGCTCACCTGAGCCAAAATAAATTTGTATTCATGGGAAAAAGGCATACTTGCAAGTCGATTTTTATGATGTCTTCTGTCATTTTTCTTTAACAGTGGCAAACCAACAAAAACAGCTGAGTCAGTGGTGTAAGATTCAGATGGATGAAGTTCAGACCACAGCTCACTCGGAGGAGATAGAGGAGAAGATGGCTAACGAATTGTTAGAAGAGGGGAAAACTCCACAAGTAATACTTGGTCCAATGTTTTATTTAAAAAAACAATTGACCAACAAAAAAGATTGTTGAGAGATTTGAGGGTTGAATAATGAATCAATCAAAAGATTGGTATAGCTTTAATTTTTGTTTACTTTTTAAGGCGTCGAGCTAATGCTCGGCAGCCTTCTAGCGATCGTCTGGATTGGCAATCGTCCAAAATTCACGCGCTGCACCGCCTTTTAAATGCGCATTATTAAGAAATAAGTTCCTAAAAGTATTATACGTATTACAAGATTTTTTTCCATTTATTCAACTAAATTGTGTACAAAAAACCCAACTTTGCCTCCCTGGTGATTGACAACTCATTGCATAAGAATAAATTTGCCTAATCAAGAAATGGCGGATGAATACAATCAGGCCTAAGTGTAAAGATTCACTAGATATTATTTTAGTTTATCGCTTACATTTTAATTGGAGACAGTGCCCGATAGAAATAACATTTTAGATGTAAATTTATTTGTTATCGGGCACGATCTCCAAAATAAATGTAAGCGATAAACGTATCTAGTAATTTCGTTGCAAAAAATAAACTCGATAATGCAGTTAGTTTGGTCGAGCATTTTAGATAGCACATGTTGTGGATTTGTTTGTAAACAACCATACCATAGGAAATCTTGTTTCAAACGGGAATTGAAATAAATAAATGTATGTTTTATTATTATAATTAGGGACACACTGTTAATGTATTCAAATTATGAACCTGTGAAAGTTGTTCAAGACTGTTTGAAGCAGAAAGAAACAAATTATTTTTGAACTTTGGAATTTCTTCGATTTTTGCAATTATGATGAGTTATTGTATTAAAAAAGCACCACTACCTATTTTATAAGAAAATATACTGATTTTTGTTTTTAAAGCAGCAGAAAACATAATTCATATACTTTCTATTCTAGGTCTAATATCATTTGATATGACTATTAGTACAGAAATTCAAATTATTGGTATCATTCTATATAAAAGAAAAAAATGTCAGCTCGACGCCTTTGTGGCCGTTCCGGCCTTTGATTTTTATTATTGAGTTTTGATTAAATGGCACTTTAATTAGAAAGAACAGTACTTGAGAGACCAAAGTTTATATTTACTTTTGTGTACAGAATCTTGATGATTGAATTTTTACTTTCAAAAACTTATGAAATTGTGATGGTGTTTACATAAAACATGCATTTGTACCATGTTTATGATAGACTGCTGATGAGAAAGAGGAGCTAGAACCGTGGCTTATGAAGGAAATGGATGAACTTCTAAGTGAGATCTGGCTTACTGGAAATGAGGACTGTTTTTCTCAGCTCATCCATCTCATCAAGAGTGAAAATGTCTCAGGTTTGACTGGTTATGATATTATGATATCTATGAACATTCCATATCAAGCCTCAATTCAAAAGACATCACCATAAGATACTGAGTGTATTTAGAATACTGCTAAGTTGTACCTGAACCTTCTCATTCAGTGGACTACCAGCACTCTGAGACCAGCCTGTCCCCCCTGATGATTGCTGCTGCCCGGGGCTTCACTGCTATTGTGGAGCATCTCCTGACCTTCGGAGCAAATGTCAAACTCCAGTCTTCAAATGACTGGACAGCACTGGATTTGGCCAAGAAGTTTAACCAAGAAGAAGTTATTGAAATGCTGCAAGCTTACATGTGAGTGGTAGAGGATTCAGAATATATACTAAGTCTACTCTTGCATTTTGACGAATATCTTTATATAAACCACTGCAAATTTAAATTTTGGGGAAATGGTGGTACACTGAAACCCCCATATCCTGCTATTCATCTTTCTGAAGTCATAATTTTGTCCGAACATGTTCTAAGAAACTAGTGAATGGATTTTTCTGAAAATGATGTAAACATGTGCGCCTGATACACACAGGGATTAATGCATAACTTTAGATGGGAGTCTATGTGTAATGGAATCCTGTTCATCTTTTTATCCATGGCAACATTGATTATTGTTTATCTGTTGCCCAGAGTTATGTTTGGTCATTTACTTTTATAAAAAGAAGTATCAAGGTTCATACATGGCATAAATGTTGGACATGATATGAAGGTGTGTCATGACTCTGATTTGAGGTCATTGACCAAGGTTAAGGTCATTACAACATTGCATTATGGAATAGAGGATCCCTGAATATTTGTCATCTGAACAGTTCTACATGTAGTTTGTAAACTAGCTCAGTGAATGTACTTAATAATTTAATCATTTAAAATCTGTTTAAAAAAATCTTACACTTGCATTAAATTTATATTTTGGATTGAGTATTCAAAAGGAAACAACTACATGTATTACATTATGTCCCAAGAATATATATTGCACATTAAAATTTCCTTTGTAGGATTGAGTATGAAATGGGACCCTCTGATGATATCAAAGCTCTTGATACAGTAGCTGCACGGGAGCTCTCAGATGAAGAGAAAGAACTGCTGAATTTATATCAACACAGCTTTGATGATGACAGAGTGGATATAGAGCTCATTCTCTCTCTTGTGATCAAGATCTTATCTACCAGTAAAGAGGGTATGTTTATAATGAAAACTAATCAATGGTAAAAATTGAGGTTAATTGAAGTACATTATGTACTCATTTGATTAATGTGTATAAGAATCATGACTGCACCAGTTTACAAAGTTAACATGGCTCAAATGTTTCTGAAATATTAGTTGAATGTTGCTATACATATATTGTATATACACATGTAGTTGTAAAATTGAAACATGCAATGTACATTAAACAAAAAAAAATGATTGAACAAAATGAATATTACATGTGAATGAAATCTTGTGCATGTATGAATGATGTATGAAATTCTTCTGTAGGTGCTGTATTAATCTTCCTCCCTGGCTATGATGATATTGTGACTTTAAGGGAAGCAATAGGTGAACGCAAGTCTATGGATAAATTCAGGTAAATGAGGCCAACTATCAACTTTATTTTTATTTGTTACAGTATATTAAATCAACTAATGAGAAAGTGTTGCCTTACAAATTAGAAATTGGTGTTTTTATCTTCGAAAGATTTTTTACAACTTTCTATTGTCTAATTTGCAGGTATGTGTTGTACACATTACACTCATCCATGCAATCAAATGACCAGAAAAGAGTGTTTAAATCTGTACCCCAAGGAGTCAGAAAAATTGTAGGTACAGGCATGCTCATTGATAAACTTCATATCAGTAGAAATCGATACTTTTGCATTGTTATTTGACAATATACAGGATATGAATTCCCTTTAATTTATTGTTTCAGATTCTGGCAACTAATATTGCAGAGACTAGCATTACTATCAATGATGTTGTGTATGTGATTGATTCGGGGAAAGTGAAAGAGGTATTTCAGTTTAAATAATTATTTCAAATTTTGATACCAGCATTCTTTTATTTGTCAAACGCTTATACAATGTTAATTTAGTAAACTTCTTCAAAACTACCACAGTGATCTTGCACTTAATGAGTGATTGGCTTGGATGTTTGTAGAAAGCTTTTGACGCCTTACTCTCACTGTCAATGCTGAAGAGTACATGGATCTCAAAAGCCAGTGCACTGCAGAGAAAGGGGAGGTAAGAGCAACCACCAGAAGCTCTAGAGAATTAAATGTGCTTATTTATGAATATCAACTTTCTAAATGAACATTACTGGTTGACAGGGCTGGGAGATGTAGGCCGGGTGTATGTTACCATCTATTCAGCAGAATCCGACATAGTATGATGCAGGACTATGCAACTCCTGAAATCCTAAGGTATCCTCTTCAGGTAGGGTATAAATTATGTGTGCTATCTCTCTTTATTGAGCACTATTAATGATTTGAGCTCAAGGCTTAGCTTTATTTTGAATGCGTTTATGAAGGATGATTTATATTTCAGGAAATATGTCTCCACACCAAGCTTATAGCTCCTATTCATTGTCCAATAGCAGAGTTCTTGGCTAAGGCCCCTGAGCCCCCTCCATACATGGTGACAAGAAATGCTGTTCTACTGCTGAAGGTAACAGATGTTATAGCCCACAATAGATGCCCCACGAAGCCCAACAGGGTTTAATTTGTGGTTTATGCTTCTATGTTATCTACTTTTGTACTTTACAGTATAGATGTACTTAATATGTACATCAAATTTTTATGAAGGTATTAAAAACTTTTGATTCAAAATGAAAAAAGGGCCCTTTTACCATGTTTTTTTTAAAAGATTAGAGCTGGAAGTGTTTTGTGTTGATGTGTGATGTGAACATTTGCAGCAAATAGATGCTCTGGACCACTTTGAGGACCTTACAGAGATAGGCTATCACCTAGCAGACTTGCCCCTGGAGCCTCGACTGGGGAAGGTTGTGCTTTACTCCATCGTACTCAAATGTCTGGACCCAGTGCTGACCATTGTGTGTGCTCTAGCATACAAAGACCCCTGTAAGTTTCATCAACATTCTTTGAACACCTATTTTTAAATTAGTGGCTTTTGTTGTTGATTTGATCTTTGAAATCAAATTCTCATAAAAGTAAGATTTACATGTTATTTTATGACAACAGATGATATTATTATGACTGTTGACCATAAATTTACATCTCATAATTGTGAATTTTACCAAAATAAATAATCGATGGTCTTAGAATTGGTCAAAAGATATTCTCTTGATTTTTATTTTGCTTTAATAACCCAGCATAAACATAGTTACTTGTAAATCAATGTTTATGTACAACTTCACTGCAGTGTAAGTGTTTTAGTGTTGTATTTTGGATTATGTTGATTTCGCCATTCAGTTATGCTGCCCTCTACTCCTCATTTGAAGCGAGCTGCCGATCAGGTTAGACGAATGTACAGCTCCAACACGTTCAGTGATCACATGACCCTGCTCAGAGCTTTTCAGGTCAGATAAATGATAATATACATGTGTTATGATAGTTTGTAACATTGTTTTTTATCCTGTAAAAGGTCACGGGTCCTTGTATGTATGAACTTCACACTTTTGTTATAAGGGGTGGCAAAGAGCTCGCACTGACAATTGTGAGAGAAGTTACTGCGAAAAGAATTTTCTGTCTTCTGCTTCCATGGAGATGATAGTTGGAATGAGGTATTTTAACCATATTTTACACAAGTATTTCTTGTTATTTTGGTATAAAATCAAAATTGTTTCTATAGTACTTCTAACTATTTTTTTAATCAAAGTAAAAAAATTATGTAGAATATAGATATTTAAAGAATTTTTAAAAGTTTTCAACAAAAATTCAAATGTTGACTAAATAATCTTTACTTTAGAACACAACTCCTTGGCCAGTTGAGGGCATCAGGGTTTGTTCGAGCAAGAGGGGGTGGAGACATTCGAGACCTGAACACAAATTCTGAAAACTGGGCAGCTGTTAAAGCAGCTCTCTGTGCAGGCATCTATCCCAACCTGGCAAAGATTGAAAAAACTAAGCACTGCAAAATCTTTTCACAGTATGTGTATTTATTTGATTGGTATAAAATTAGTTTTTACTATAAAATTTGTGTAATATAATATACCCTTGCATATAATATGCACGCCAAACAATTGGTTGAACAATCCTTAAAAAAGTGCTTTTTCTTTGTATGATAATTATGTGCTCAGTTTAAGCAATACCTACATTTTAAGAAAAAAATGAGCTACATAATAGTTAAAAAAAATGTTATGATTTTCTTAATCATCATTATCAGGAATATTTTTATGCTATAAAATTAAAATTTTGAATATATTGCACATGCAAGCTGTATCAAGAGTTGTTGAATAAACATTGACTAAAAGAATTAAGGCACTTGATGCAGTAAACAGCTCAGTGTTGGAAAATTGTGTCATGAAGAATAACTAAACTAAGGAGAACTTGTTTTGATGTAGGTTGCCAACTTGGATTTGGCAACATTCATCCACAAAATAAATTCTGTATAAGTACATTTAATCCACATAGAAGATAACAATACAGGCTATCCAGAAACATGATCTGAAGAAAGAAGGTAAAATTTGTTCCTCTGCATAATACAAGTATGCACAACTTAGAATAGATTTAGAATGAAAATGAAAAGTGCTGCATACTATGCATGAGTCTTAATGGGTATGTGAACCATCTATGTGAAATGTTACATGTACCGGTATCTGTAAAATGCAAACATGATGCAAGTAAAAGTGTTATGTGAGTAAAGAGAATGTAGGATTTATTCATTACACTCTTTAGAACATCATGTACAGATACAGACACAGGCTTGTGCTTAAATGCAAATTATCATTTAGAAGCAGTTGCATATACATGTATAAATATGTACATGTATACACACTATAGGTACACCAACAGTTCTATCTATCTATGTTTCATAATTTCAGGAAGTCTTCAGGCATCAAGTTCCACACCAGTTCTGTGTTAAGGAACCATGCCTCTCCAAAGAAAGTTGCACAGAGTATTCCGACTGAGTGGATCCTGTATGAGGAGATGAGTCGCTATGAGAGGAGTGCCTATATCCGCTGTTGTACGGCCATCACCCCAATCACAGTGGCTCTCTTCACGGGACCCATCAAGCTACCACCAGAGAGTGTTCGAGATGGAGCTAAGCAACACGGTAATGATTGATTCACTGAGTTTTATATGTGTACATACAAATTTACATCTACATGTTGAAGGCAAATTTTAAAAGTACACTAATGTAGAAATAACTACTATTAAAATTTGTGCCTACTCTGCAATGCATTTCTTTCATCTTTTTGAATTTTATTTCTGAGTATCTTTGTTTAGTAAAAGAAATTGTCTAATGCTCTTACCAATCACACATGTACATGCAGGTAATTTTGTATTTAAAAACTCAAAGGAATTGTGTTAGATTTGTTTTATGTTTAACCCAAGTGTAAAAAGAATTGTCAAAAGAATCTATACATTGTGACTTTAAATTGTACAGCCATGCTACATGGAGGACTGGAAGACAGCAGTGACAGTGAGGGGGAGGAGAAGGAGGATACTACTAAAACCACTCTACAGTTTGATGACTGGCTGTCCTTCAAACTAGATAATGAGGTGGGCAGCAGATGTAAAAAACATACGTGCATCATCTACTGTTGTCTATAGACAGTCATTGCATTTTGCTTCATAAGCATGTGTCACTGTTTTCTAAAATGATTATTCATATTGTAGACTGCCAGCTTGGTGCTTCAGTTACGACATAAATGGAACTGTCTGTTTCTCCGCAGAATGAAGGCTCCTTCTAAACCCTGGTCTCAAGTTGATGAAGTACGTAACTCCTTTTAGGCTCATCATTGAAGGCACTTAAAGATTGAAAGTCAAACTTTGACAAAATTTCCTTCAAGTTTTAATGTTAAATTTCTCTGAGTTTTTGGAAGAGACAGCCTACCCTTCTATGTTACACAAAGACTGTTCAGGTGTTCTGAACAAATCTGGCCTGAAAATTATAAAACTTTTGAGCATGCAGTCTGTACTCAAACTCGTGCTCCATATTCAAAAACCCACACTCAAAAGTCATCAAGGAATAAGGGCAAAATTCTGAGAAAAAAGTTATGGAAACTGAGCTTGAGTTAATTCTCACTAAGCCTTAAAGCCTCCATTGCAATTATCTCTGTTTCTGAACTTTACAGGCAGTCATCAAGGCAGTGATCAGTGTCCTGAGTAACGAGGAACAATCTCTAGGATTCCAGCAGCCGGCTGGTATTGGTCAAAGACCAAGGCCTATGAGTAAGCTTAAACAAAAAAGCAATTGGGCAATAAGCATTATTTTTCAAGTTATAGATAATATACATCGTTTAAGTCCATTAAACAAATAGCAGCAAAATTTCAGTCAGAAGAATATGTGCACTAGGTAAATGTAATTTCTAACAAAAAATTAAATTCATTTATAGATAATGTACAAGCACTCTATGTTTTAGACATTTAAATTGTGTTTTGAATGTTTCTTTAAATCTTCCTTTGTGTTTTGTACATGTAGCTGAGTACATGTCGGCTGGTGGAGGGGGCTACAGTAGTTATGATAACGAGGACCACGGCAGCAGAGGCAGGAGAACCCCTGTTACCCCACCCAAGAAACACAGCAATGTTTTACCCAGTGTGTACATTAGTATATTACCAAGCTTAACACTTAGCTATTTATTAAGATAGAAAACAGTGATTTTGTTTTTTGCTAATTTGCATGCCCTGAGTATCTTGTATATTCACTCTAATAAAAAGAATTTTAAATGTCACTAAAAAGTTAATGTGTCCCAGAAAGTTTAGTGAAGTTACTGGAAATGAAAAAGAATGAAGCACATGATTATCATTACTTTGAAAGTAAGTCATCCATATTATAAACTTAATAGTCCTTGGTCTTGCTTGAAATAATAAGATTAACTCATCTATCATATTTGCCGTATTTTAAAGGAACTCCAAGGACACCGGGGGATAATCGGTCAGGAAGTTCCTCCACAGGCAGCAGTCCCAAGGGAAGCCTCCCCACCACCCCCTGTTCAAGCCCCCAGGCTGTCAGCTCTACCCCAGGAAGCCAGGGCATGTCCCACATCAAGTACTTTGTTGTCAAGCCCAGTGACCAGAAAACACTGAATGTCGCTCTATCAAAGTCTGTGTATGCCACTACTCTGAAAAGTGAAACTAAATTCAACAAAGCTATACAGGTATACATGTATCTTCATTGTTTGCTTTTGATTTTCATTCACCGATTTTGTATTTGTTATCCTACATTGGTACCTTTGAACTGTAAATGCATTTTAATATATTGCTTTCAGGATGGAAAGGAGGTGTACCTAATCTTCTCCACAATTGATAGTGCACAGTTTCAGGGTTATGCCAAAGTGACAGCCCAGAGCAGCCAGGAAAAATGTCCTGATATGTCTGGAGATGGCTTGGGAGGAACATTTGATATAGAATGGATGAAAAAGTAATGTACTTTTACCTGTGCATACCTGTACATACATAACCAACCAGACCTTACCTAACAGAAAGTAGACCCTAACTAAACCCCGGGTCTGCTATCGGGGTTTACTTGGGGTTTGATCTGGGTCTGCTAGGGCAGACCCAGAGTAAGCCCCAAGTAAACCCAAAGTAAATGCAGAGCAGACACACAGAGCAAACCCCGATTTCAGAAGCAAACCCTAAAAACAGACGCGGGGTCTGGTCTAACTGACCTGTTAGTCGGTATATCGCATATATCTGTTGCATAATCAGATCAATGGTTACATGCGTTGACCAATGACAGCGTCTACCAATCAGATCTTTAGTTGACAACTCATTGGTAATCTAATCATTGTTCAGTTGTTTGTGCAATTAACATGTAGAAATTTAAATGGTAATGTACAGTGTACAAACAGTATATAGATACACTGTGAATATTTATGTGGTTAGTTATATTTTTTATTCTGTTGAGTTTCATCATGGCATATGTGCATGTACATATATGAATATATTTTTATTTTACTACTATAAAATCTCATTTTTAATGCACCCTATTTTCAGTTACATGTAAAATTAAATAAAAAGTTTGAGTTGCAAATTATATGTGAATATACATATAGGAACAAAATTTTTTCCGCTTTTTATTCAGGGTGTGTTTTTTGATACCGCCGGACTAAGACAGACGATATTGTGTGAAATGCGAACTGTAGAGAGAGACAATAACAGAGTTACATCTTATTTAATCTAAAGCGCATTCTCAATTACATTCCCATAAGATTAATCTGAATTTTTATCTATCGTTCCTTACATCAAAAAAGTTCTCGCCAGTGTGTTTCCATATTGTAATCAGCTACCTGTCTACTAGTTGCGAGGTCAATGTTTGTTTAACAATTCCCGGTTTTATTTCACAGTTTTATTAAGAGCAGGAAAATTGAACAATTATGATGTATTTATAAAAAACTCTTTAAATTTCTTCTCGTGTAGTAACACAGTTTATAGTTCAAATGAATATACTGTTTAGATCATTCAATCATTGTTTGATTCAATAATTACTATATATATGATATTAACACGTTTCTTGTGATTGGTTTGGTTTTTTTATACACCAAACGGAGAATGGGACAATAAAAAATGTTTTTGCTTTAGATGAGTTTCACAAACGTAATTACTTATAAGTGCTTGGAAAACATTATAAACACGTACATCGGCATCTTTACAAAATTTTTATTGAAAATTTATATCTTTTGCTGTGGTCGTACATGTATTGGGGAATTCAAGTGAGTCGATTTACATCTTCCATTACCTCATTAAAGTAAATGCATGTGCTTACTCTACGATCACTACTGAAAACTGATCAAATGTCTATACATGTGTATTTGGAATATAAAAGGGGCAGGGCTTACAGGTGGTAAGATAAAAGGCGGGTCTGTTTCACACATTAGTGCTTTAAGTGGACCAAAACCCCAAGTAAACCCTGAGTAAACCCCAAGCAGACCCAAGCAGACCCCAACCAGACCCCAACCAGACCCCAAAAGTAAACCCGGGGTTTAGTTGTGGTCAGCTGGGGTGGTCAGGTTGGGTCTGGTCGGTACTGTACATGAATAGCATCCAATGGTTTGTTATATGAAGATTTATGATTCTGAAAATCATTATTTATGTAATATCAGTTTCAGAATATCAGTTTGGTATACACTTTACATTTGTGTTTTTGTTTGATTTATGTGCAGGACTCCAGTTCCATTTAGAGCAACACAACACATTTGTAACAATTGGAATGAGAACAAGAGAGTGCAATACAGTAAAGATGGACAGGTTAGGTTTTTGATGAATTTAAAAGTGATAATGGTCTAGATTTAATTCCTTTACAGTTATGGAAATAAGAGGGTTAAGTAAAACATCTTGCTAGTTTTCATGTTCAATGTTTTGGAAGGAGCATGATAAAGATTTGTTAATTTCTTTAGGAGTTGGAATATTCTTGTGGAGAAAGGCTTATTCAGATGCTACAGACATTTGAACCTAAGCTATACGAGGCTTCATCTGATGAATTGAAAGAGAGTGAGTTGGAGGAAGAGACCTCTAGTGATAAAGCTTCCAAGTCCTCACACTCAGAGGAAGATAAGGACTCACTGCTCTCAGACGAGGAAAGGTCCAAACACGAGGAAGGGGATAAGAACTCAAACAGCAGAGGGAGATATCCAGGACATTATCAAGGCCGACAGCAGCAGGGTTATGAAGGTCAAAGGCCAGGGTCGTATCCATATCCTTCATCTTCACAGGGTCATCAGTACTATCACCATCATCAGCAGGGTTATCACGGGGGTGGAGGAGGGGGAGGGGGACATTATAACTCCAGAATGTACAACATGGGATATCCCCCACCCATGGGGCCGAACTATAACCCCATGTACATGGGAATGCACTCTCCTCCTAGACACCCTTTGTCCTCTGTGATGATCCTACAGAGAGGGCAGAGGCCTGGAGGTCACTATAGAGGTTATCACCCAGGATATGGCTCAGGATATCACTAACATTAATAGATATCAAGGATCAGGATATCACTAATACAACCAGATATCAGGGGTCAGAATATCACTAACATGACCAGAAATCAGTTTACTGCCTGGTTTGCCCAACTTGGAGGTCTATCCAGAGATAATTGACTAGGATATGGTTCAGTTCATGTACCAGTATATCACTACTATCACTATCACAGATATCTGTCATTGCATAAATGGAAATGATAAAGCACATTTTATTTTGAAAAAGAAATTTGTATTACACTGTAAGATAATAAAAAAAACCCTTCTCTTAAGTTAATTGCATGTAGATAAGTTTTTTCTTGAGCAGCTTTGCAGAGAAGCTGTTGAAAGGGAAATAAGTTGTTACTGATTGTGAACTTGATAGATTAAGATTTTTTAAAGTGATGTTTGTTTTTATGTAATGGCTTGAACTGCCTACTGCTGTTTTCAAGGTTCTAAATGAATAATATGTAATTTTTGGATGTTTATAAATTTATTTTATTATTTATAACTTGATGACTTGTTGCTTGATGATGTTGTTCAAAGTTCCATTGCAACTTCCTGATTGAGACAGAGCTCTATGTCCATTAAATTTCAGTAAGATATTTATAACATTTTACAAAACAATATTATTCTGTTGATTGATTGAAATGAATTAAAAAAGGATTTGAATGAAATGTGAATCTAATTAAATTTAGATCCTTCACACTGCTATAATTTTGATCTGTATATCCGTGACAATTTAACAGGATCTTCACAGTGACATATACTTTAACAAAGAAGTGTGATGGATCAGATTTTAATAAGACTAATGAAATGCATGAGTATTTAGAAGAAAAATTGGCACGATTTTTATGGATAAAGAAATACACAAAATTTATTTCAAGTACACAAGTAACAGCTTATATCCTATGAAATTGCCAAAATATTTTTTTTAGCAATTGTAATAGAAAATGGCATATCTTCTTTGTAAAGTGTGGTGGCAAAGTTCTGCATCGTTATTTTAATTTAGGGATATATTTTTACTGTGTGGAATTCAGATAAGTAAACATATAAAATTGTATTGATAGATTAAGATACATATATATGGATCAAATACAAATACAATTTAATAGTCATGGACATGAAAAGCATGTTATTGTTAAACATACCAGAAGATATTGCAACAAACCGTAAAGCATGCCTTTTATATATTTATATACCCCATATTATACAAGGTGCATGTCCATATGATGTACTGGTAATTTAAGATTTCAAAAATTTGTAGGTATATAGGACATAATGTGTAGATATGCAAATTACCAGGAAAATCTGATTCCTTTATTTTTCTCGGAATTCCGGCCATTTTGAAGTTAGAATTTTGAACAGTTTGTAAGCGCAACTCCTCTTAAACCGGTGCAAGGAATTTAGTGTAGCTCTATAAGTATTAAGGACACAATTTGTAGATTTACACGTACCAGGAAATTTCGATTCCATTATTTTTCTGGGAATTTTGGCCCTTTTGAATTTAGAATGTTTTTGTTGTTAAATTAAGACAAAGGAATAGATGTGCATATTATTCCCTGTATAAAATTATTTAATTAAGTATGCATTACTTGACATTAAATATGGGTAGCATTGTCAAGTAATGGGGAAGCGCTGGGTATGTGAGCTTGCTAACGTTTTCTTTCATTGTAAATTATGCATGTAAATTAAACATATTGAAGCGTTGTTAAAGATGTTCTTTCATTCTGGATGTAAAATGTAAAAAAGCAAATGAAATAAGAAAATAGATAATGTAGAGCTTGTGATTGTTTTTTAATCTCAATGTCATTCTATTTAATGAAGATTTGACATAATATTTTTTGAAGGTGCCAAACTGCATGTTACTGATTTCATTATTCTTGTTGTTTACTGTTCAGTGTGTGTCAATAAAAATATAAGAGGAAAAAAAATTGTGAGTAGTTTTTTTTTATGTTGAATGAATCATACACAAAATATCTGTGAATCACCAACAATAATCTCTCTCTCTCTCTCTCTTTCTCTCTCTCTCTCTCTCTCTCTCTCTCTCTCTCTCTCTCTCTCTCTCTCCTTAAAATCAGTACTATAAAATATCTAATAATATAAAATGGTAGAATAATGTCACTGCATGTCCGAGGCATTGTTCATGTACTTTTAAGTTAGCGCATATATACTATTACATGTCAAACCATCTCCAATAATTGAATCTTATTCACCACAATTTGACATATTGATTCCCATCCCAATCCTATTTTAATTAAAAAAAATTAATTAATCCGGATTAAAATAAAGTTAATATTTTGAAATAAGTGTCTATCAAACGAATTAGATTAACTTACTTTTTGGGTTATTTGTATATTTTAGTACGCACTCGTGATTGGGAGCTTAGTTATAGATTCTATCTTGTTTGTTTTGTAATTAGTGATTAACTACCTCGTATACATGTACTAGCTTTGGTCATAAATGTGAAAAATTGTAAATGTCATATGAAGATTTGTAAAGAGCAATTGCGTTTAAATGTACTTCAAAGTTAATCTGCACTTGATAAGGTTACAAGTATTTCAGAATTAATTATTCAAGGATTTGCATTCGTTTGGGGTCTTGCCCACGATTACATTTCTAGCCGAAGTGGAAACATAACTGTAACATGTGTAAGTACAGTGGAGTTCTCGAGGGGACAGTCCATTAATATATTATAAAGGAAGCTCTTTTCAGCTTATGGATAAACAATATCATAATCAATACACATTTTATACGACCATCAAGAGTAGATGCGTGGGTGCATTTTTGACTGCACGCAAGGCGGGTGTTGAATTTCATTAAACATACTCTTCGTGAAAAACATTCACGCACTATTGATAATTGGTGCGCGTTTTTTATTAATCCGTGTGCAGTGATTTGAGAACTTTCCGCCAGATCAATTTTTGAGGTTTACAAAGAAGAGTATTAATTTACTTTTGGTTCATTTGTAGTATTTGTAGTATGTTTCGTGTTGTAAGCTTATTATTCACATTTATCATTATATTATTTCCTGGAAAATGTTAAATTTTCAGTGAAGCCTAAATCCTTGCAGTCTGTTTGAAACCATGCATCCCCTTTTCCTTACACTCGTCAGGGACCCTGACGAGTGTAAGGAGAAGTGGGTGGTTTTGATTATTAGACTGAAATCCTTGATAACTGATAGTATTGGAATTTTGAATTTAGCGGGTGGCAGTAAATACAAAATTTACAACATGACAACTTTTAAGTTTTGTATTAAATTCAAAATTTACAACATGACAGAAAGTTAGAGCTCCTCATATGTTAGGGAGAAAGTCGGCAAGATATGTATTACATTTTTTATGCCCTGTAAGACATTATTATCTTCAGTTATATTGTAAAAGCCACGTACACTACCAAAACAAATGTCTACCATAATTATGTCTCTATTGTTAGTATAGAACAGAAAAAATGAAGTTTACACATGAGATTTTGTTCACCCAATTCCTTGCAAAGCATTTATAAATACAATTTCGTGTAGATGTGCATGCACATCACTGCGTCTGGGAACAAGGTAAACGGAGCTTATACAAAGGTTTTTGCGAAAAATTGAACATTAAATCTCTTCTTTCTCCAACTGTTTCAAGTTAAGAACTTCAACTCTTTGATTTTACTAAAAAAAAAATTTGAACACAAACTACATAGTTCATGTAAAATAGCGTCAGTTTGTTCACCTAATAAACCCATGGAGTTGTCTGTTAAGTTTTGGTTTGGTACGGCTGTGCCCTTTCAATAGCCATTAATTAGGGAGGCTAGGTGGTCAACAAATTAACCATCAGATCTACGTAAAACTTTAAGATATTGTTTGTTTAGCTATACATATAACTCTTATTTAGTAAAGAAAATATCCATATATTTCATCTTTTAAAATTGGGTATTTTCCTATAATTTTATATAGGGCTCTTCTTCTAAAGGAGATCAATATAGTCTAAAAATAGCCATAACCACCGAGCCCTCTTCACCCCAAACACTGCACCCCCCCCCCCCCCCAAGTCTTTCGTCGATAAATAAAATCGCTGGCGCCTCCCTTTGAGGAAAAGAAATGAAAAGTTGGCTCAATTTTAGATTACGTTTAATCAGAGACATAAATATATAGTCTCTGCTGTTAGTGATTCGTTTAAAAAACACTTTTCAATAGCTATAATTTTAATAATAATTTTTATTGGAATTTGAAACAAACAAAAATCGTCTCATTGTGCCAGATTTACATTGTGATGGCAGTTGTCCTTACACGTGTTCCTTATTGTATATAGATGTACATGCATTTCTGTATCAGCGCGTTCACACATATACGCAAAAACAACTAGATACATGTAACACAAATAAAACAGTTTTGTTATTTGCTTTCATTTCTTTACTGCCACAAACAGTATGAGAAACGAAAATTCTTTGAATAATGTTTGATACGATTAATGTATACGATTTGCATCACGACATTGTATTTATTTCATCCGTACCAAAATTTCATGAAATCATAGATATGTGTAATATTCTCTCTCTCTCTCTCTCTCTCTCTCTCTCTCTCTCTCTCTCTCTCTCTCTCTCTCTCTCTCTCTACTTCCAACAATACACCATGCAGATAGCAGATATAAATTAAAATACAGAGCATTTAATATGGAATTATAAACAATTTACCATCCACAGGGCAGTTCAATAGGTCACGTAAAAGTAAATACAAAGATCTATATAATAGTCAGGTGCAGTGCCTTCGTTAAGCATTTCATAAAACTGTAATATAACAATGATGATATTAACATTGGATGTTACAGTTGTGGTCCGCATTTGCAAACGACAGAGATACCACGTGACTTATGACTTATTTCATTATTCCTGGTATGAAAAGACAAGAATATTGTTTTCGGAAGCCAAATGACTCGCTCTCTTTATTCCTCAATAATTGAAACAATAAAGCTATCAGATTTCTGGCAATATTAAGCTTTATTATATCAAAGATCAAAATCAAACGGACTTTTTGGTTTTGAATTTTAAATGCGTTGATTAATATCGTAAAACCGATTGTTATAGTGTCAGATTTCGAAATAAAGCGGTTGGTTTGTATCGAATTTTCGTATAAAAAATAGCATTCCAACAGCTTTTGGCTGCTGGTTTGTTTCTGCTAGAAAAAATAGTGCTAAATAATGCCAAGTAATTTTCTTCTCTATTTCACAGATTTTGCAGCTGATAAAATACATGACGTTTATTCTACACGTTCTACCACGCATCGTAAACAAATGACTACTTTTTTGTGATCTGCACAAGATTTTCTTTCCTATTTTGTTGTTTTTGAAAATGTATGCATATGTAAATACATGTATATAACGACGTGGTGTTTTTTAAGTAGCATTTGCAGACATTGAATGGGATAGATATGATGGAATAAAGAAAAGATACTGACTCAAAGTATATACATGGAATGATATTCAAAATTAAAGTTCTTATTACCAAGAGAGAATAACAGATGGTAAATTACAAAACATACATACATAAACACTAGTAAATCTCGCTATCACACAATTTCAAACATTTCAAATTTACCAACCATACCAATATCATTTACATCAATTTTTGACAGAATGATTGAAATAGATTAGTGGTATGGTGCATTTAATAGGGATTTTCATTTGATAAGTGTAAGCAATATTTAAAAAAAAACCAGTGCCATTTTAGACTCATCTTCCTCCAAAATAAGATACGATTCACTTTCCACGTGTAATGGTACCTGAATTTTACAGGCAGTCCAAAATAATTTCTTTCTTCTTCCCTCTCGTTAATCTCCAATGTTTAATCATGCAAAATGTGTATCATTTATAGATTGTAGTAACTGAAACGTACATTTCTCTAATCTGGAGAAGGTGTCACTTTATTTGTGTTTTCTGGTTCTGAAGCAAGATCACAAGATGTCTCCGAATCCCTTCAATGTTCGACATTTCAAATGAGAAAAAATCAGATCATTTTATAATCACAGAAAGAGTCGTTAATAATCCAATCAAATAAAAAGTGTTGCTGGATAGAAAACGAGGCTGCCCGTTCCCACCTGTAGAAATAGAAAAAAGAAAATTCAGTTGGTGAGTACATCCGTACTTAGAAGTTTACGCCACATTATACTTCTGCTCAACATAATAAAAACGTGCTACCCTTTAAATTTAAAATGTAACACTTTGATTTAAAAAAAAAAATAATAATGGATAGCTCAATATGATTAAAAGATGTGAACTAATGATCATTGTAAACTAATGTGAAATGTGGAAAAGGGGACCACAATACCACACCAGTGTCCTTTACTAATTTTCAATCTCAAGTTAAAATTATTTAATTTGTCATACAATAAATTTTAACTTTAGATTGTTTAGTATTACCAAGTAGTTTCTTTAATAGGACGGGATAAAGAAAATAGTGTGCGCTCATTTTTTTTTTTTATACGATTACAATTTTTGTGAGAACGTTCAATTGTGCGTGTCTAACCTAAAACAGTTTTATGCCGTGACGTTATTCGAAAACAATCCTATAAGTAAAGTGGCAAACACGTCCATTCACCACACAATACAAAACAGAATCCCATTTTCAGGTATAAAGAATGTTATCAACTTAGTGTGATTAAATTCAGTTTATCAACATGCACTGAATTGTTGATACATATTAGAAGAAAGATTTGACGGTTAAAATGATATACATTTTTTAACTTTAAAAATACAATGTATTTTTAAAGTTAAAAAATGTATATCATTTTAACATGATTTACAAAAGTGAGATAATGATTTTCATATTTTAAAAATTATTTTATTTAGCTTTGCATTTGACAAAAAAAAAGAATTAAACCTCCAAAAGGCATTAATTATCTAAGTAATATTTGGATTAAGTTATACCGTATGATATTCTCTTTAACGTGAAATTTTGCAAAACAGGTGCTATTGCATGTATTTTTAAAAAGCAAAGTAAATTTAATTGATTTGTAATTTTTTTTAAAAAACATGATGTTTTTCAATTAAATTATATATAATAAATTAAATTTTCAATCATTTTAGATGCTGTCTGTGCTCCGTAGTTGTTCTGTGGTCTGATTATTTATCATTATATCAGACTGTTATTAATACAAATATGAAATTCTGTTTTACGTCCTTTTTCAGCTCACCTGAGCTGAAAGCTCAAGTGAGCTTTTCTGATCACTTTTTGTCCCTCGTCCGTCCGTCCGTATGACTGTCTGTTAACTTTTTACATTTTCGACTTCTTCTCCGGAACCACTGGGCCAATTTCAACCAAACTTGGCACAAAGCATCACTGAGTGAAGGGGGTTCAAGTTTGTTAAAATGAAGGGCTTGTTCAAATCAAGGGTAGGGTCGGGCCACAATTGCTGGGGGGTCGAATTTTTATATAGATATATTTAGAATAAAATCTTCAAAAATCTTCTTAGAAACTGATCAGCCACAAAAAGCTGAGACTTTGGTGGAAGCATCCTCAGGTTGGGTAGATTGTAGTTTGTTAAAGTCATGATCCCCAGGGATAGGGTGGAGCCACAATGGGGGTCCAAATTTTACATGGGAATATATAGAATAAAATCTTTAAAAATCTTCTTCTAAAACCCATTTGCCAATAAAAAGCTGTAACTTTAGTGAAAGCAACCTTAGATAGTGTATATTTAAATTCGTCAAAATCTTCAGTAGTAGGTTGGGGCCCTGTTGGGTGGTCCAATTTTACAAAGGAAAACATTCTAAATTATTGAAAAAACTCAAATGTTTTTATATGGGGATTTATTTATATGCAAGCATTTTGACAAATTGTTAATACTTTAAAATTGTTTAGACTTTGGACCCTGGACAATTCCTTGGCCTCACAAGGGGTTCAAAGTTTGCTTATTAGGTTTATATCTTCCATATAAACAGTTGTTTCTTGAGAACTGCAATGCTAAATATGTGATATGACTATAACATTACCCTGTTACAAAAGGGGCTTAATAATAAACATTAGAATATCAAGGGGAAAAATTAAACTTTTTTTATACAGAATATGTTCAACTACCTGTACATTGTAGATATTTTGAATATGACCCCATCAAGCTGATTTTATTATGGCTATTGTTGCTCAGGTGAGCGATGTGGCCCATGGGCCTCTTGTTTACCTTTTTTCCCGCATGACGGACGATAATATTTATGTTTATTTTGTTCTTTTACCAATACAAGTTTGGTATTTGCTTTGAGCGAATAATTTAAGTTTGAACTTGATTATTATTGGTATAGATACGCAGTAAATACTGCAGAAAATATTTTACAAAGTTTTAATATTAATGCATACACATGTATATTGTAAAAGTTATAGAAAAGTAAAGCATAAATTCATGAAATTAAGAAAAACCACGATAGATAAAGTGAACAAGAGTGCACGAAGTTGAACATACTGTACTGTACTGTATCTATAGCTGATTACGATAACATGGGACGAGAAAAATCCCACCCTTCCGAACAAAATACACATGTCGGACCCCATTTCAAATTCAAACTTTAAAAATTCAAATGCTGCGCAAGCAGAAAACTCCCGTGCTGTATTTAAAGAAATACAAATGGACAGGATCGAGTAGCAAAGAAACAAAACAATAATTAATTAAGCTGACCTTTAGGTTTCCATTTTGGTGCAAGAATGGGCCGATCCTCTATTAAAATAAAACAAAACAAAACTTATTTGACAGAATAGCGCATGCCTGTGTGGTTTCTTCCTGACGTAAACTTAAAAAACCTGATACGTAATGCCATCTTGTAGGGTTTTTAAACACAACATATAGACTCACCGCTTTGGTAGTCCTGTCTGGGTGAATAGGTCCTGACCGCTGGAGTCCAGGTAAAGACGTACACATGGGTTGCCGTGGTGGTGGTTGTACTGGGGGTGGTAGGTGATGGTAATGGCGTCTTAGGTATCAGCTCTAACCAATGAACGAAAAACACCAGAATGTAATTTTCTAAAGTTATACAATAAAACCAGAATTTCTGCGAAGTGTTTTGGGTTAGTTTTAATTGCAGAATCATCCAAGGAGCAACAATTCAAAATCAAAGAATCTTTTTTGTCATCTCTAAAGAAATAGCAAGAAAATTAAAGAAAAGAAAAAAAAAAGCAAAAATAAAAATAAACTAGACTCTTGTTGCTATAGCAACAAAAAGGTCTTCCGTTCCTCATGTATTAATCTTTGAAAAAAATGCATTTCTCTTGTAAAAAGAAAATGGATATAATATATAATGTAAAGGAATTTCCCAGTAATTATTTGTATGTAAAACAAAACAAAAAGACAATAAGTCAATTTTTCAGTACTTTCTGTGTCGATCGGAAGTTACGCCGGATGAAACAAAAAGGTGTAAACACATGAACATACATATGTCTATCATCCCACAAAGTTTGTTTGCTTAAGTCTATACCATTTTTGAGATTTCGTGGAGAAAAGGTTTTTTGTTTCGGGACAGGAAGCAGACAAACGGAAGTGCTCAATGAAAATTAAATATAATATTTCTTGTATACTTACCTATCTTACATTATAATGTATCTAGCTAACTAAAACTATTGAAGGAAAACTGTAAAACTGATAAACAGCTTGGTTTGTTTGAACTCTTCCGGTGTGGACCGGAAGTGACGGTCGACAAAATGAAACTGTTTAGGCACATTTTCTATCAAATGTCTATCACCAATAAAAGTTTTTTGTCTTGGTCACTTACAGGTTCTCAGATCTCGAAGATACAAACTCTGTTTTAAAAAAGTAAACTGAGATTATTGAGATATCTCACCGGAAGTAGATTGTTTTTTTTTACCTAACATTGGATAGATGACTTATATAAGGAATAATACTAATATATTTATTTTATGTAAAATCAATTAGTAACGTAAATAAAATAAATTTTGAAGTACTTCCAGTGACGACCGGAAGCTACGACGAACAAAACAAAATAGTTTAAACACATCTACAACAATAGGTCTATCATTCAACAAAGTTTTGATGTTCAAGTCTTTTTCGTTTCTGAGATCTCGATTAGACAAGCTTTTTGTCGCGGGACAGGAAACGGACGACCGAAACTGAATTTTGAAAAAATGAAAAAATCGCCTAGAGATATTAATATTTCCCATCACTTCTAAAAATTTCAAGAAAATCTATCCAGCCATCTCTGAGAAATCTTGTGGACAAAAAAAGGAAAAAAAAAAAATAATAATAACTAGATACGATCTCGTTACGAGTAACGAGTAGGTCTTCCGTTCAGTTTTTTAAACAATATGATTAAAATATCAATAAAATTTCAGAATCCCCCCTCAACTCCTCACTTTCAGATAATGTATACGATTGTCAATATCCTTTACCAAGCTTAACAAAGCGTTTTGCTTTTTCACATACAGCACATGAAAGATTTAAGATTTTAGTCCCCTAAAGTCCCTAATTACGTCATCAATGGGTGTGGCAATAAGTTTTACAAACTCATAATGTTACGATTAACAACTTGCTTCTATATTGCATTACAAAATCTTGATCGTTTTTAAGTTATGTTTAAGATACTTTACGAGTGCCTTGGACCCTAATTTAAGGGGCCAGCCTTTTTTTCTTGAGTTCATTCGAAATGTCTCACGAATACTAACACTTTTTGTTCTTACTCCTCTTTTAAATTGTTGTTCATTTTTTAGATACAAATGATTGAATATTTAAGGGTTCAGCACATTGGTGTTTTGATTAGTGGAATCGATTAGTATCATCAATACAGACTTTTTCTCTTCTACAATGCTTAACAAAATTTGTCTCCTTCTCTAGATATATCGCGTCAAAGTTTAAGTACTTTGGCCCCTAAAAGTCCTTAATTACGTACAAAATGGGCATGGCAATGATTTTTTTCTGATAGATATTGTTAGGATCAACAAATTTGCTTCTTTAATTCATTACAAAATCTTGATCGTTTTTAAGTTATTTGTAATAGAGTTTACAAGTGTCTTGGGCCCTAATTCAACGGGCCAGCCCCTTTTGCTGGATTTTCCTGAAAAGGTCTTAAGAATACTAACATTTTATGTTCGTACATCCATCTAAAATTGTTGTTCATTTTTGAGATACAAATGATTGAATATTTTAGGGGCCAGTCCTGTAGATCCTTAATGGGGACAGACATTGTTGTTTTGATTAGTTGAATCGATTAGAATCATTAATGCAAACATTTTCTCTTCTACATTGCTTAACAAAATATGTCTCCTTCTGTAGATATATTGCGTCAAAGTGTAAGTACTTTGGCCCCTACAAATCCCTTATTACGTCATAAATGGCCGTGGCAATGATTTATTCTGATAGATAATGTTACGATCAACAACTTTGCTTCTTTAATGCAATACAAAATGTTTATTGTTTTTATGTTATTTTTAATAGAGTTTACGAGTGTCTTGGCCCCTAATTAAAGGGACCAGCCCCTTTTTCTTGATTTTCTTGAAAAGGTCTCACAAATACTAACAATTTTTGTTCTTACACCCATCAAAAATCGTTGTTCATTTTTGAGGTACAAATGATTGAATATTTTAGGGGCCAGTCCTCTAGATCCTTAATGGGAACAGACATTAGTGTTTTGGTTAGTGGAATCGATTAGAATCATTAATGCAAACATTTCCTCTTATACAATGCTTAACAAAATATGTTTCCTTCTGTAGATATATTGCGTCAAAGTTTAAGTACTTTGGCCCCTAAAAATCCCTTATTACGTCATGAATGGGCGTGGCAATGATTTATTCTGAAAGATAATGTTACGATCAACAACTTTGCTTCTTTAATGCATTACAAAATCTTTATCGTTTTTATGTTATTTGTAATAGAGTCTACGAGTGTCTTGGCCCCTAATTAAAGGGACCAGCCCCTTATTCTTGATTTCCCTGAAAAGGTCTCACAAATACTAACATTTTTTTGTTCTTACACCCATCTTAAATTGTTGTTCATTTTTGAGATACAAATGATTAAATATTTTAGGGGCCAGCCCTCTAGATCCTTAATGGTGATAGGAATTGGTGTTTTCATGAGTGAAATCGATTTATATTATCAATACAAGTATTTTCTCTTCTACAATGCTTAACAAAATATGTCTCGTTCTCTAGATATATTGTATCAAAGTTTGAGATATTTGGTCCCTAAAAATCCCTAATTACGTCATAAATGGGCGTGGCAATGATTTTTCCTGATATATATTGTTACGATCAACAACTTTGCTTCTATAATGCATTACAAAATCATTAAAGTTTTTAAGTTATTTATAATATATTTTACGACTCTCTTGGCCCCTAGTTCAAGGGGCCATCCCCTATTCCTTGATATCGATGAAAAGAACTTTTAATAATCTACCACTTTTGTTATATATGTCTTAACAAAATATCAACTGATAAAAAGAGACAGATCAAAACGTGTGAAAATTTTGATTCAAAATTCGGACCCAATTTTCGAGCCATAGCGAGCTCCAGGAAATGGCGCCACAGGAGTAAAACAAAAACAATGGGCATTACTTCAAACTATGGTCTAACTATCCTGAAAATTTCATATTCATATCTCTGATAGTTTTTGAGTTTTTGTGTGCACAAAATAGGTCGTAAAAATGAACAAAATGGCCGATAAATCGGTACCGGAAGTGACGACAGGAAAATTATCAAAAATGTTTAAAGATCATATGATGTCCAATTAGAATTGAAAAAATTGTGGAAATCGGTCGAATAGTTTTCGAGAAATCGCGTGCACAAAATTTGTGGAAAAGAAAAATAATAATAATAATAATAATAATAATAAGAAACAGTACGAAAACAATAAGGTCTTCCGTTAGAAACGGAAGACCTTAATAAATGGAACTATTTTGGATTCAAAATATAGAATTTTTTCCTAGCAAGAAAAAAAACAGATATACCACAATTTATTCATGCAGTGGTTAATACAAATGATCTAATATCTTTTTTGGCCATTGTTGTGATTACGATTTATTCAAAGGGTACATATCGTCTCAATGAATACTATATGTACTCTGTCCCAAGATATCCTCGATTCAAATTTTGCTTAATTACTCGATATTTATAAATACTTCAGGGTTCAAATGATGTTCATTCAAAACTATGAAAAATTTCCAAGATTTCTTTTTTGAAACGTTCCCTCTAGCTTATCAGGTTTTAATACACGGCTAAAAAACACCCCTGCGAATGTGTTCGGAATGTTTTCTTTATCGTTGTTAAGTATGTAATAAATCCAGAGGTGCTCGAATGAAAGTTCACGAGAATTTCCCTAGATTTGTTCAGTTCCTGTGAAATTTCGAGCGGAAGTATGAGTGTTTGGATAATATTCTCAAAATACGTAAGTACTGGTCGTTTTTCGTATCATATCTTACTTTGATATATGTTAAAACATGAAAATCTATTAAGATCTATTTCTTATTTCATCATATAGCGGTTATGTAAACTAAATGATAATATTCAGAGTTATCTTTCGTGTTCAACCACTCTACACGTGGTTGAAAATATAAACATTAGGTTGCTTGATAAAATCATAGCAATGTTTGATGCTTTGGTGTGCAATACCATCATGATGCTTTTTACAAAAAAGAATGGGCGTATGTTTTGTAAAAAAAAAAAACATAGTATATCGATCCATTCTCAAGGAACATTCTGCATAAAAAAAATATAGTCTGTTTCACTATTGATGCTATCACTAGGTCAGGCGCGGATCGAAAATTAATTCTTAGGGGGGATTGCTACTAAGCATGTTAATTGTTGCAACATCAAAAAATAGTTATATTTTCTATTGTCACATTTATTTCTAGAACTCATTTTATCTACCAATTAATGAAGATAGAGTTCAAATTCAATACACGTCTAGATTTTATATTTGACTACAATACCTAGATTATAGGAAATAGACTACATCCACGAGGCAAGATTTTTACTGCAAAACTGTATGGGTCAAATAAAACCACGTGGTCTAAATTTAAATGACAATAACATTTGCAGGGGTGAAAAATGTTACCAACGGTGATTTTGTATTGCAACAGACCCGGATGATAATGTTGAAAAATTTTGTGAGGTATTCCGAGTGACTTCCGAATGGAAAAAAGATGTCAACATTCTCCATTACAAATTTCCGTAAGAAATCAGTTTTTGTTCCTGTGAATTTTTCCGAAAGAAAAATGATAATGTGTGAATAAAGTTTTCTTGGATATTTTCCCTTTCATCTATTTCAATTTGCACTTCTTTTACAGGTATGCGTATTTTTAAAAATCGTCCAAATGTGCTGCATAAATATCTTGGGACAGACTATAGGTTCCTGCTTACAAACATTGATACAAACCTTTGGTTTCTGAAGGACATTCGTCGGTAATAATAATAAAAAATAAGTCAGAAAGTGGACCAATAAAAATTAGTCTCTGCAACAAATGTGAGGGTTTGGGATAAAGGGGCATTTCAATATACACATGTGATCAATCATTTGGAGCAAAATAAATCGATCTGTTGTACGTGTAAAAAGTTTTTACCAGAGAGAGTGGCGTCATCAAAATCTGTACCAAGCTCATTCTCCGCTTCACAGCGGTAAGCGCCAAAATCAGGCTCCTGAATATTAGATATTTTCAAACTCAGAGTCACTGTATTTTTGTAATCTTCGTAAATCTCGATTTTGAATTTGTCATCATTTTGAATAGGAATGCCATTCTTTGTCCACGCACTATACATGCTGGGATTAGATGTCACCTCACAATCTAAAAGGGTCTCCTTGCCAACACTCTGTTTTATCTTTTTGTTTGTCAAACGTATTTCAGGAGGAACTGTAATGTAAATTCAAAGCGAATTTAATAGGAAAAAAATATATTTCAACTTACAATTATTACAACTATATATTTATATTTTCAACTGTCTTTGTCTGTGATAACATTACGAATCAAATTTGAAGCCTATAGCCCAATAATTTCATAAAAGATGAGCGACACAAAATGGGCGTGTCTTATAGCATAACCGAAAAACGGTATTGGCTGCGCCGCGTAGTAATACATAGCATGTGTTACGTGAAAAAATAGGGCATTTGAAATGCTGTTTTTTACGTGTAGAAATTGGAAATAATATAAATATAAGTAATAAGGAATCATTCTTGGAATATTATGAGGTGATAATTTCGGTCGGAGCGTGGTCAAATCTATCATAAAGCCCTTCGGGCTTTATTGGATTTGATCGCGCCCCGACCAAAATTATCACCTCATAATACTCAAAGAATGATTCCTTAGTCCTTAAGAACATAAGTTTCACGGTAATATATATGAAGGTTATTAATTACTGACTGTATGTTTATTTTGGTTTTGACTTTTGCTTTTAACCTCAAGTATACATATCTTAAACACCATCTATAACTCGATCAAAAAGCATCGTTATAAGTTTTTACTTGTGATCATAAGAAATAGATCAACACCAAAAAAAACTAAAAAAAAAAAAAGAACATTGAAATAGCATTGTCATGGATGCATATTATTCATGTACGCATGCGCAGTACCAATTCAACAAAATCGACCAAGAAGGGTATCCCAGAAAGTTTGTTCAATCGAAACAGCGTACCCATTCTCCACTCACTGAGCTATTTCAACAAGAAATTGGACTTAGGATAGTTGTGTCATACAGCAATGTGACGTAGTCATGTCTATTTCATTGTCGGCCATTCAGTCGGCTAATTAATTGAAATCAACAAGATTGTGTCTCTGTAATCTGTGTATGTTTCGCTTGAGAACTTGTTTTGATGCAAAGGGTAAATAGTTACATCCTACCGGAAGTCAAAAGTCTTATTGAAATGACTCTATGCTTACATTGCACAGTGACTGTTATCTCTCTACTTGCTGGGTGGTTGACGCCATTGTCAGCGACGCATTGGTACACGTCATCACAGTAGCGGCTTATGTTACTTATCCGAAGCACCATCCCGTCATGACCTATCACTGAAAAGGGGGATTTTGTCCTGATTGCAACATTTGACACTTATATTAATTAAAACACCCGTTAAGCTAATTATTTGAAATATTTTCTAAAATGCAAACAATAATGGCACAATTGTTTGTAAAAGTTATAAATTTAAAAAAGATATATCAAATGAGGTATTGATAATTTATAAATTTAAAGCTTATTTATGTAAAATGAGGTGTTTTTTAATATACATGGATGGATTAGATAGTTCATTCATTGCATGACGTATCAAACAAACCAAAATAATCAGCCTACTTTCTTTATGGTTATAAGTGTAGTGCCTTCTGTTAGATGACTTCTTATACCATCTGACCGTCGGTGTAGGAACCCCCGTCACGTTACAGACGAGCTGGACCGTGTCGCCTTCCCTGACTTCCACCTTCTGCGGACTCGAGAGTTTCGGAATAATAGCAGGGGGATCTATAATATCAAATACATGTAACTCATGTGAAACCTTATCCATTTCTCAATTTATCAATGACAAAATTCACTATGATGATAAAGTTTCTATTTTTTATAGATTTTGAATCGAATGACACTTTATTATAAAAACAATCTATTGCTCGTAAAATTCTTACTACATGTAATATTAAAAAAAAAATTAACAGAAATGGTTATGAAGAAATACATTCATTGTACGTGTTGCAGCATTTGCTTTAACAAAACGGTAACTTTGCCAAAGTCAAAAGGCCATATCTTGCAAAACGAGGTGAATTATTTTGTTTTGTAATAGTTCTCTGTATATATCACATTTTGCTCTACGCTGATGGACATTCAAGAAACAACTGGTGGTGTAATAGAGTATAAAAGTAAAAAACAAAAACAGAACCTATGTAAACAGAAGTATGTTTGTAGATGTTGCCCATAGATATTTAAAGGAATTGAATGGGTCAGTAAATGAGGTAATGTTGTAGTGTTTGCCTACCGTGCACTGTAAGAATGACGTATTTGATTTTGACTGGTACGGTGTTGACCTGACACATGTATTTCCCGGCATCGGAGAGTTCCACCCCGTGTATATATAGGTTCCAGTCCCCGATATCAGGACGCTCTATCGTAATCCTCTCGTCTGCTATAATTCGTCTCGCCGCCAGGGTGAGCGTCTTTGTTCTGTGATCTAACCACATCACCTAAAAATAATATAGTTTTACTCTCAGTATTGTCTTTCACAAGATTTTCGACAATCGACTGCCAAATATTCCTTTTGAAAGGTCAAGAATAGCATGGATTATATTTTGCTTTTATGCAGATGACTAAGACACAGACACAATAACGAACTAAATGCTTAGCACATTGATAGATATCATGGTCAACACAATACTAGTATTTGACGCAAATTTCCATTTATATACAAAAAATGTATTTTTTTAATATATTTTTTAAGCAGTATTATATGTTATGTATATGTTGTAATTTATTTTTTACACATGCTAGTCTTACATTTTAACATCTTAATGTTTAAAAGATTTCAGAAAAGGCGGGAAGTCAATTTAGGAAATATTCTAGGATGATAATGCTAGACTTTACTGTTGACTTGCATCATTTTAGGCCCTTTAAAAATAGAGTCACTTTATTGCAAGACCGTTATCTGTATCTTTGAGGTATTCCCCAAGCTGCAGTGTTATCACTCGGATGAAGGTGCTAAGAGGATACAAGAGAAAACTCGACAAGCAACCCCCTTAAGGAAAAGGTTGTCACTGCGGGTCCCGTACATGCAAAAAAATGACATTCCAAAAGATTTATAATCGTTTTAAAATCTCGCTAACGCAAAAGCATAATAGCTATTTCTCTCCTCGGTGCAGTTTCCAATAGACCCTCTTTAAAAATAATGCACGATAAACACTAATTTATTACTAATTGTAAATAACACACCAGTAAAAAATGAGGAAGTCATTCGGTCGTTTCTGGATTTTTGTGGATTTTTTTTTTATTTGAAGGAGATTTTGTTCTAAATAAATTAACAATTTATTTGAATCCCGATTCCATTTTCGCTGACTTGAACTAGAATAAATTTTCAAAGCGAATTACCAGCACAGCGATGCTCGGTTTACGAGTCTAATTTAAATGGGTTTTCATCAGACGAGCTTTGTATTTGGTAGGGGGGAGAATGTGTCATGAAATATTAATAACACATATTACAGAACAACAAAAGTTGTGCCCCTGGGAAATATTTCATCTTTTATGGTCGACTTCAATTACATTGGCGCGGTTTACAGTGCAATAGAGACTAGCTAAAACTATGATACGATAATGTTTCTTGAAGTCTTTATCGTGTCTGTCACGGCAGTAGAATGCCAAGGAAACATGTCCGACCATGAATGCGTTTAAAGCTTTATTCTATGATCTTAGAAACTGTGGCATTCTTTTAAAATTCAAACGAGATTTGGGGGAAAAAAACGCTCATAAATTCTACCCAAGTTAAAAGAAAATTCTTAGTTACTAACTGTAGACTTATAAGGATTTGCAGGGCTTCAATTTTCGCGGAATTTGTTGATATCTCACTCACAAAAAAAAAATTCCACAAATAAACACCAACAACGAATTACAAAATACAGAATTTATTCAATTTACATCGAAGCAAAATTACGAACATTCATCTCCAAAAATCAATAAACAATTGACCATCTTCGAAAATTGGTCACCTCGAATTCAAATAATTCTACAGTATACTAATTTGTCAAAAGAAAACTTGTGGTTTTTTGTCACATGACTTGAACATGCACGATCTGTTGGTCAGTAGACTTATTTTTGATTTCTAAGGAACAAATGCTAATTCATGTAAAATTCAAAATGAATACATCAGAGGAAATTCAAGTTAGATAATGACGGAGGTGAAACTTTGCTTTTGCATTAAAAAAAAGACGAAAGCAGTTTTTATTCCAGCTATGCCACTTTTGCAAAGTTTGCATAACCACTGTAGGCAATGACAAAAAGTTAATCTTTGAAAATAAGAACAATCTTGTTTTCGTTTTAGCATAGTACATAAGTATTGATATTTTAATAAAAAAACAATACTAAAGGAAGATTCTATTTTTGTATATCATATATATATATATCGTCATAGACACACGTGTTTGACTTCGGGAATCAAAATAATAAAAACTTTCAACAATAATTTTTAATTGCGTACGAATAATGGTTTGCATAGATTTAATTTTATGCACTTAATTTGGTCTTTGAAAAGACTCCTATAGAAATGTAAAACAAGATCCTTAGAGGATAAAATTTAGCATTACATCTATAAAACTATTGAAGCTGAATCTTTTTTCTATCAAAAAATACAGTTTGACTTTTGCATAGAACGAGTCCAATGTTAACATTTCTGCTCTTGTAGATAACGTGCCGGGATCGAATTAACATTCTGATCGGAATGAATACGTTACTCACTAAGACGTACAATTAATACAGGTAATTGCTGCAGATCGACGGACAGACAAATGCCATCAATCTTTATTTCAATCGTACATTAGAACTGTATATTCCCACATCTCTTCCATTACGATCATCTTGGATCAAGTTTCCGGTGAGAATTTCAGCACCTTTAACCGCCGTGTATTCTCCTTATAATTTCTAAGAACAACGCGATGAAAAAAGCAAACATACGAAAGGAAACAAATTTCAAGATTACATAATGAATTTAAGAAAATTACAAATAATGGGCCTAGCTAAAATACGTTTGGAGCTTATTTTCCCCAGAAAATTCGTTTCTGTATTGCTCCAGAAATTAGTAGACTGCCCAGCATTTAATTATCATGGAGAATATCGCGTTTCCAAATTTAACCACATAGTTTACATCACATACATTAAGTTCTTTTTTTTTTTTTTTTTTTTTTATTATAGAATCGTTTTGTTAGACTGCAGGCCTGAGTATTCTCTTACATATAAGGCTAAGTAATGTTGCCCGTATTCCCTAAGGTCTGTGAACATGAACCAAGAACAGAGGGTAAAATGTACGATGATTCAGTGTTGTGGAATATAATGGTCTGGGGCCTGTGCGATGACGGTTAAATGGTAAATCCTATTCATAAAAACTCCCCATTGTATATAATAGATCGTCATTTGCAGATAAAAACCTCCATAAAGAATATAACATACGTCGAAGTGTCGCGATCTTTAGATATCATGTTTTTCATCTTTTTTTTGATGATAGATGTAAGCTGTGGCTGCATATTGTAGGATCATCTCTTATTTTTATTTCATATTTATAAATTGAATATAAAGATTCAAAATAAGAAAAGTTAGTTCGATATCATTATTTTTTCCATAGATAATTTTGTTTAATTATCAAACACCCCACCCCTTCCATCAATTATAAAGAGGTCATAAAATTGTGCGAGACTGTTTCGAAGATTTCTTAGCGTAGGAAAACTTTCCCTTTGATTAAGATTTGGACCTCTTATTTCGACAAGTCTTAACTGTAACGTTAACAACGATATAGAAGCGAATCTATTACAGTGATCCCAGTACTAGTCACACTGTCAATACAATACTAATGACCTTTTCCTGAAGACTTGTACCTGTTGACTTTTATAAATAGGGATGAGCTATTGACATGACATGTCGCCATTTATATTGGTTTGGTTGGAATTACACGCTCCGGTAATGTTATTGTCTTTATTAATTCATGTGTACAAATCATCAATTAAGTTTTCCCATTTTCGCCGTCCGTACGTTAACTAATTCGGTGGATCCATGCATTAAATGCCTAAACATAGAGTATATGTCAATTATAGCGACGGCGATGATTTTTACTTATCGTAAATCCGTTTACTTAATCTCATTGTAATTTTATCTATTCATTGCATCATTGTAAACAACTATTGGGAATTTCAAGAGTTTAAAAGACAATTTTTAGACTATTTAACCCCTACCCACCCCTGGAAATGGAGAGTTCCGTACAAAAACAGCCAACATTTGTAGCTTACGTTATAATCACATTTGGAAATTTTACTGGATTTGACAGATGATAGTGACCGTCATTCCTTCATAAATCCTTTAAAAGGCGGGGTTTAAAAGACTCTTTTTCATTAAAGGTTACTAGTATTCTAATAGAACTAATAGAAAGGTGCTTCTTTTACGGACTTTGATTTCAAATGTCGAGATTAGCATAGCTTTTTGATTTAAAACCAACAGACCACTGTCAGGCATGATAATGATGATTCATCTGTATCCCTGTAAACCACGATATGAAATGCAATTTACAAAGTAAGCAGACGGAAAACTTATCAAAGAGAAAGGTATCTCTGTTGCCTTGTGTGTGTGTGTGTGTGTGTGTGTGTGTGTGTGTGTGTGTGTGTGTGTGTATATATATATATATATATATATATATATATATATATATATATATATATATATATATATACATTGTATATATTAAATACAAAAGGGGGAACATTTCAAACAAAGGTTGACCTTATAGGGTAGCGATATTTAATCTTGACTTAAGAGGTATAATAAAATTGAGATTACACAATAATATGAACACCATAGATAAAATTTCAACTTATTTGCAATGAAATGCTTTGTCATGGCTTACTTTGTAGTCGTGCAGGTCTTTGACTGAGCATGGTAACGTGACTGTTTCTCCTGCAATGGCCGTCACGTTGGTGATTGGGTCATCAAAGCTAGGTTCTAGAGATTCTACTGAAAAATAGATATAAAAAACACCATTAGTTATTTATATATCAAATAACAGCGGTGGTACATTCGTTTTTGGGTGTTTTTTTGTTTTGTTTTTTGGCAGAATGGAACTTGGTGTTTGAAAAATGATAAATCAAAATAATATTGATAATAATAATAAATAAATAAATAAATAAATATAATAATAATAAAAAAACAACAACAACGTTAACCTACACAAAAGTCTTATTTCACTCTCACTTTAGTGAATGTAGAATACTAATGTATAAATATTACGTTTAAATAATCAAATGTCTTTTTGCCAGAAAACCCTAAAGTCCGAATTACACCCACACAAATCCATGTAATTTTAAAAGATCAAAATAGTAACCAAGTTTGTAAAACATTCGCACTTTTATTTCTTTGGCTTTACATAATACCGTATGTTTATACGGGTAATCAAATCACAATCGCAGACATTTTTGTTTTAAGGGTTTCTCTCAGGGATGTTGTTTCAAAGACCATGTTAATTATTAATGCGCTAAGTGATTGCACAGTGCCATCATTAGGTTTATAGTTTCTGAACGCAGCTTTACGTGTATATTATACCACAGAAAAAAAGCAGCCTTGTCATGCATTTGTACGACACAGATCTTATCTAAGAACGGAATCATTATGATGTACTGCCGATAGTTCTCCATTGACATGAGTCATTACGGTTTGTGACTTATACCGAATCCATCAAAATATCCCGTTTCCCAATAGAACGACGATGAATTACTTAATGAATTTCTTAGGCTGACCTTTGACACATGACCCCCTGTGGTTCATCTATTGCAAACGGCAAAACTTGGAAACAAATGAGCTAAATCTATTGATCCTAAACATAACAGGACTTAAGACAAATGCTCTTGTCTGGAAGGGGTTGCTTTTTCCAAAGAATGTTTCAGAAATTATATTTGTCAAAATTATTTCGGAGGCATCTAGAAAACTAATTACGTAAAATTCAATATGGTTTCCTACTCCAAATTGCTTCCCCGAAATTACTTCTTTTTCTCGATTTCTCCATGTCAAGAAACTAAGTTCAGTAGAAAAAAATTGGATTCTTTTCTTGAAAACAATATTCTCGGTTGAGGAACTAGTGAGGGTGACGTACACAGACACGCTAGACTTTCCTGAAAAAAACCCCCAAACATAATAAAATGGAATGTTGACACATTTTCCTTGTATCAACACCTCATATACGAATAATAAAATCAGGCCCCGCCAACACTAACTTTACTCAAGTCTGAGTTTTAACCTTATTATGCACTTTTCTTTTATGGATATCAGTTGAGGACTGAGTTGACAGATATAAAAATTTGGTGACAGTGGGGCTTGGTGTGATAAAATGTGCTATTCTTAGCTGCAGAACTGTAGCTCAACAGTAAATTCGGGTTGACGGATCGTAGAGCTACAGGTTCCATCCATATTGCGCATGGTTTTGGACTTATCAAACTAATATAGGAATATATTCTGTAAATATTTTCATACCAAAAAAGCCTTAGACATTTTACTAATGATTCACCACTTTACATGCCTCAAACGTTTTCCTAAACACCCTAACCGACCTCGGAAAATGAAGTATGTTAAATTCACGTCGGGAACAAGATTCGCAATTTTTACCTGTAAACAAACAACACCGTTTCACTTTACAGGGTTGGTGAAGGGATATTCAGAATCAAGTCAAGTAACGACACCTAAAGTAAACTGTCTCGTGAATTATTTTGGTATTAAAAGTTTCACATAATATATTCCTAAATTAGTTTAATAAGTCCAAAACAGTGCGTAACCTTTTGAATTTTGAAGCTCTGCGGTCCTTCAACCCGAATCTACCGTTGAGCTTCAGTTTTGCAGCTATTGCTGTGCTATTCCTTATGAAAACTGTCTCGTTTCGATTCTGATACATGATAGTGCATCGTTTAAGCTACTATAATTTAAAAGGCAATGTAAAACTTCGCGACAAACTACAAAAACATTCGCGAAGGAAGTATCTAGAATTTCCTACATTATTTTTTAATCATCAATAATCATTTTGCCTAAAGGGCATGTGAGGATCTAGATTTTTTTCCCAAGAGGGGTACGTGGGGAAATTAAGTTTGCCAGGGATGAGGTCCAATACCTAATTTCAGTAATATTACTGTTTGAATTGACTGTTTGAATTTTCCTCCTGGGGGGGGGGGGGGGGGGGGGTCCCCTGTACACCCCTCTATATCCGCTCATGAAAGGGTTGTTAAAAATATGAAACTAAAAACATGTAGTTGTGCTGGATATCATTTAAACATCAATCAAAGCCAAGTATGCAGGGCGTCTGTGGGAAATAAATACATGTACACCGCTCCAATTATAATACTTATATTTAGAGGACCAAACAGCCATGTTCTTTCTATATAATATTCTCGCACACCGTTTTTCATGTCGGTTGATGTTCACTTTATTTGTCAAGAGGGTAAAATGCATTTCTTCTTCAGCAACATCAAGCTACCTCCACCCACCTTAGATATTCCCTCAGAATGAAGGACTAAATCTTGTTTTCTTTTCTTTTTTAAACTTCTTTCCTTATTTCATGAGGAGCGTACATTCATTACAGATTTGTGCATGGATTGTGGTTATCTGGATATTGTCAAAAGAGACTTGGCATTAATCGGAGGAAAAACAATGAAGAAAGATGAATACTTGATTTCATCGATTTGGTTACTTGCAGTGCAAACTGAAATAAACCCATCAGAATTCGTTCCCGAATTAAAGAAGCTTGAATTGTGAATTGTTAATCTGCCATGGTTTGATTGTAAACTTGTACCGGTATTGTGCATGTTCTACCAATAAGGATGGTTTTTTTTCTTATTCTATAATAAATGTTTTAACCATTTAGGAATTTTGATGGTATTTATTGCACACTTTTAAGAAAAACAAGTGATAAATTTTTCAACCCATTTCCTCTACTTGTGATCATATTTAAATGTAATATTTTAAACAGAAAGAGTGTGGTGAAGAATAATCACCATCAATAGTGAATAATGTAATAGTCAACAGATTATTGTAACTAAAAAAATACATGTAACTTTTTGCTCTTCACCTTACTTTACAACAACCTTTCCTCTAAACAAAAATTAAATTTGTATGACGTCATTAATCTTCTGAAAGTCAAAGTTCATTATTTCTTATATACTAATTGTTCATCAATTTGCAACTGATAAATATTGTAGAGATTTACACTAATTTCACATTTTTTCCCAATTTTTAAAAAGGGATGGAAAGAAATACTTGCAATATTGAAAACCACTTTTTTAGCCTTAGCACTGCTGTATGCTTTACATTTATTAACTAACTATAAACTATGTAGCAGTTCTTTAAAAGTAGTGAACTACTAATGTGAAATTTTATTTATATCGTCGGAGGCCCTAAATTCGTTACGGTCCAAGGGTCGTGTCCTTTTTATTTTCCTCGCGTATCTCTCGAGATTTAGTCCGAGGTTGATGGAAAAAAATAATAACTATTTCATGCAAAGTCATGCGAAGATATAGAAGTCCTTTATAATTAAGTTTAACAAGTTTAATTTTTTTAAGGGTAACGACTCATGAGCCTCCGATGATGTAATTACAATTAAATTGTACAAAACAAGTAGAACGTCAATATGTTACCTTATTTCAATAATTTTTCAGGCTACATTAATATAAATTGATATAAAGTATCACTGGATTAATACCTGTCTATCGGGTGATATTTTTACTTCGTATGGTTAAAACTAAAATACAAAATTAGACTCTGGTTATCCAAATGGATTAAAAATATGTACAAACAATGCACCTTTCTTAAAATAAATATTTTTGTTCATATAGAAAATAACCCCACCTAACATTGCACCAACTCACAATTGAAGATTATTGCCTCAGCTCAAAGTTGATGATTGGTTCGTTATCAAAATGTTTTATATCACAGGGAATGTGCAAGAAACAGGCATGAAAAATTACGACACCCCCAAGAATAACTGGTGTTCTGAACATTGAGTGGATGACGGGATCTGCACTGAAATTTATGATCAGGACATGCATGGGTGTATAATTGATACATTTGTTTACATAACTGTTTATTTTGATGTTAGTCGAGGGCTTTCTTGATTTTGTGTCCAGTGAAATTTGATATTGCTACGTCATTGCCACGCGACGTTTGACGTTTTCATTCATTTCGGAAAATTTACCAGGTGCTATGCCATTATCTTTGTCACTTAAAATAACTTGTTATTGGGAAAGACAAAAGTACAATAATTGTGCTACAGAAGCCTGAATGCATTACTAGAAGGAGAGAGAATCTTTTTTTAAAAATGTTGCTCATACAAATGTGCTTGCATAATTAAAAAGTCTTTATAGCTTTACCTTTAGATTGAGATTTCTAGACACAAAAATACCTGACTGAATTTTTATGAGAGAGAGAGAGAGAGAGAGAGAGAGAGAGAGAGAGAGAGAGAGAGAGAGAGAGAATATTTTCATGCAGTACCGTAACGTTGAAATCGGACTGTCTTCGGCATCGGATGTTTTCTAGCGATAATGACTGCAGTGCTCTTTGATTATAGAGCAAACTATTTATTGACCAGCATTAAGAGGCACACGTCGCTGGTATTTAGATTTCATCGATGTCTTTTCAACAAATAGCATTACCACACGTTTCATAACTCGATAACGGAAACATATTTATTAGGTAATTCGATTCCGTTAATTGAAATCAAACAACGGCGAGGAAATGGTGAGGACTATCTAATGGTTCTTAAGTAATTAAGGATCAACAACGTATATACCAATATTTCCAAAGAAAGATAAATTTGGAACATCAAAATTTCATGAGGAATTTTTGTCATTGATTATTGACCACCTAAATATAAAGAAAGACTTTATCACAAAATGTTGCGACGATATGAAGATCCGCGCTGACGTCTATGTGTATGCGGACTACATGTAAAATATGAGGATTTAATTCAAAAGGGAGAACAAATTCTAGGCCAGCTAACTTAAATGAAGGTATATCAATCCATATTTTTTGTATCAACAATTTCCTAATACAATCTACCCCGCACCATTTAGTTTAACATCTTTGAATGATCTTTTGTTAGCAGGGATGAGGAAATTTTGAAGAACAACAGACGATACAAATATCTGCTATTCGCCGTCACAGTATGTCATTTTCTCCCGGAAAAGACTTGCTGTTTCTATGAAATAAAGTGATCATCACGCTCCCATACAATAAATATAGAGGGCCCAGCAATATCAACACGTCCTGTGACAGGGAAAGAGGAAAGCTAGAATCCTTCCTTCCATCAAAAATCCCCAATAAATCTGTCTGTCAATCCACTGGATAGGCTAATATCTGTTTTATGATACGGAGCCGAATTTTCTAATCCAAATATTAATTTTGTCGGGCTCGAGTGACACATGTTTCCCCATTCGCTGCGGTATTTAGTGACTGGATCATTAATATTTGGTTGATATTGATACCGGTGTGGAACCTTACCAGTCGTAATTAACTTTTGGGATCGCTTTGTATGGGATCAGCTGATTTTCACAGCCTTGAAAGGACAAGGAAACTAGATACTTCTGTTCTCTTTTCTCCGTAGTTCTATTCCGTATTCCGGTGATTTTCTTATGCCCCGAAATTTTTAACTTTAATGAAATAATATTGATATACCTGAAATACACGTGAGATCGTTAATTATTAAGTCTCAAATATCCCCCCAAAATCAAAATAGTAACATAAAATACATATGGGAGAGGTTGTTACATGTAAAAAGTTGTACTTTTGATATTTATCTGCCAAAATTTTCATGAAAAAATCCTCTCAAATTTCATTTAGTAAATCGATTTGTATGATTGATATTGACATTTGCAAACTTATTTGCTCTTGGCGGTATAAAAACCTACTTCTTAAAATTTCCAAACCTATCAGGGTGTTCTGATAAGAGTACAGTGGTTTATTGTAGATGCAATTTCAATATCTATCGGTGATAACCTGGTGCAATGTTATTGGCGTCGGTAGAGCTTTTCACGTTCCACAACATCTGGATCAGACCATGCAGTGGCCAATGGAAAATCGACAGCCGCCAGGACGGCGAGAGATTTTCAACAATTGAAAACCAATTTGTATCAGGAAAGAATCGAATATGACAATCTGAATGTCGTCTTTTTATTTGCCGGGGTCTTAAGTTCCTCATTAATCTTACTCACGGGCCAATCTGATTGGAGAGAGAGAGAGAGAGAGAGAGAGAGAGAGAGAGAGAGAGAGAGAGAGAGAGAGAGAGAGAGAGAGAGAGAGAGAGAGAGAGTATAACCATATACATTTTCATGTAGCATCAACAATTTGAACGTGCAAGTGCTCTTATTTTCCTTTACGCAATTTAGACTTTTCTTCCAATTAATTTCCAATCATTGAACTCTGTAATATGATGTTTTATGAGTCGATACCGCTTTAATGAGTACAAAAGCATTTCATTCTCTACAGGAAATCCTGACACATTTGTTCTCAATTCATATCATTAAAGTTGTATTGCACTATGCCTCTGTGTTACTGAGGGGGCTCTTAGATTCCCTCTCTGATTTAATCGTCTTTACAGTCATTGTAGGTCTTAGCTATTTTATAAAGACATCGTCCAAGAAGGCTTTCTTAAAGGTGATAAATGTCATATAAGTCTTCCTCGTGAACATTATGAGATAGTAACACTATGATTAATGTGCCTTTCATCGATGTTGTATTTGAAAGCTTTTCTTTAAGTACTTGTTGAGTCATAAAATTGACGAAATTAGATTCATCTTCCATTGGAAAGACAGACGATGAAAAGTTTTGAGAGGTCATGGATTTCTTTTTCTTTTTGCACATCAAATAGTTTCGATGAAAAATGTCGATGTCGTGCGGGTTTACAAGGGTAGATGAGGACAAACATATTTCGGAAAAATAAGCGATACATTTACCAAATTAATCAAATTATGTCCAGGTATAGCCAAATAACAGAAAATCGACTAAATTTATGTAATAGTAAAGTTATCGGGTGAATTCAAACTGTTTCTTGGATAGATCGGTTACAACAAAGACGGGTCTATCAAATATTAATCACAAAAATGATTTCGAATTGTTTGTTATCGGTTTTCTTTTATCACGTTTCTCCTTTAATTTAGCACCCTGCAAAGACCAATTTGTCCCTTGGCCATTTTTCCACCCTCCATCACCCGCGCCTATTAACAATTGACCGTTCAATTGAGCGGCTAATATTGCCTTGAATCTTGACGTAAAGAACCGATGTTTCCGTGTGGTGTGTCCTATCCCAGCAATTACATCGCAAAACGCGCCAAGATTCCCTCGTTTTCTTCGATAACGTTTCGTTACTCTTTCCAGTCCGTTGGACGCAAGGGGTGTGCATTGGGACTTGCTCAACGAAGATTGTCTAATATTCAATTAACACGTTGGAATAATTGCAAAATCTATATATTTAGCTCGTTAGAACAGGTTGACGTTCCCTAGATACACCGAACCTAGCTATCATGTCTCACCTTCTGGTAATGAATTGTTTTGTGTGTTATTGTAAGAGAATTACGGTGTAGCAGGAAGGGGGATTAAGGTGCTCTAAATGGTAACCGCTCAGCCAATTGACAGATGGCTGAAAATGACACTTTGATACCTAAATTCTTTTGTCTGAAGGATTTTTATTGATGAAATAGTTTAACCAGCTTTATGCTAATTTTGTTTTTTTTTAAATCAACCTGAAGTACAGAAGTCAGATACAATATATATTAAAGGGGCATGGTCACGATTATGGTCAAAAATTATTTTTCCGATTTTAATGTTTACAATGCTTCAGTAAGGCATTTCTAATAGTCAACCAAAATCTAAGTGTCAGTCGTTGAGTAAGTAAGATACAGAGCTTACAATTCTTTGCTATGTAAACAAAGCTTATGTCATGTTTTTGTTAACATTTTGAATGTTGAAGTGAAAATTCCAGTTATAGGCCTGTATAAAATGAATGTGATAAACGTTAGGAAGTGTCTATCTATGCTTGAAACTAAATAGAAGATAGATAAATCAGCTTGAAAAGGAATTTTTACATGTATATTGAACCTATGTAAACAAAAACAGGACACGAGCCTGTTTACATGACAAAGAATGTGAGTTCTGTATCTTGCTTATAACTCACCGACTCACACTCAAATTTCGCTCGATCATTAGAAATGCATTTCTAAAGCATTGCAAACAATAAAAATAGAAAGGTGGAATTTCACCAAAATCGTGATTATGTTCCTTTAAAGTACAAGAAAGATAAAAACAGATCATTCTAAACTTAGACGTCTGTATAAAGTGAAAGTTGGCTTTTTGCTATGGCTTACACTCCCTTTTGCTTTTCATCAATTCTGAGCAACGTAAAATCTTAAATATTAATCGCAAAAATATTCAAGTTCTGGTGAATTCCAAGCTTAACCTAATATAAATATAAAAACTATATTTTGTAAATGTCCTAGCTTTTTGTTACCATGATCCTTTATGTGTCACGGTTCTAAAATTGAAGTTGGATTTTGAATTACATTTGGATTCATGTATGATACCGTATTTTGTTTAAAGTTTTGTTTTAAATTTGAGGAAAGATTCTGAAAATATATTTTTGTAAAATATCAGCACATGACCAATATCAGGTTTTAAAATAACATTCTTCTGTTAAAATTCAAGTTTTATTTTGAAACATTGAGCCGATCTTGATTGAATTCGGATAAAATAAATGGGGATCTTGTTATGGACGATTTACATTAATGAAACAGAATTATCCCGCAATAAACCTTTGTAGGACAATCGACTTTCCCGTTAATCCCCATTTTATTCGACCATATTCTGAGAATGAATTGCTTCTATTTCTTACTCTCAATGATAATTATTGATAAGTCATTAATGGGGGTTTTTTTGTGAAGAGAGAGAAAGAGAGATTTTTTTCTGTCGTTACGAGACGGAGGGGGGGGGGGGGGGGGGGGCGGGGGGGGGGTGTAGGGTGTATGTCGTTGTTTGTCCCTAAGATCAGTTTAACTTTTGGTTGGTTCGGTTTTTGTTTGTAAATCTTCTACCAGGCATTTCAAATGATGACTTAAATAAATTGTCAAGTAACTTAGACGATTAAGCGCCACTGAAATGTGTTAACATTTAGTCAGAGATCCCTGATAATGTACAATACAAAGGATCTATAAGCCCTGGAATGTTTTATCGGTGTTCTATATCTTTTCTGATGCGGAAAAATTATTTTTACACATCCCTACAATTCTGCAAAATATCTGTTTAATCATTCTCTTTTATTTTCTATATAGTTGCATGAGCCATTTGACCATACATATTTTCTTTTATGCATCTTGAAACTTGTTATAGTTCCCATACACCCGTAATGATTCATTAAGTTTTTTCCCTGTCTTCTTTAGGAAACTTTTAACCTGTCCATGTTATTGGTTTATTATCTGACATTAAGAAAAATTCTTTTTGAAGAGGTCGTATATTTTCCTTATTGTATAATACACCAGATAATGAGGACATTGTTAAACCAAAACCCTTTGAAGTTTAACGCCAATAAAGCTTTAAGAACTTTTTGACTTCCTGAGATCTGAAAATTTAATCGCATAAAAAGACCATCATTTGAACTTAGCATCAGCTGCCTTTTTTGTATCAGTATAACAACCCAGACTTCGTCATTTAGATAATTGTAAGCAAATAAGACGAAGAAAAGCTAACAATCTCTAACATGCTCGTCGATTAAATGCAATTCCCCGAGGCAGCATTTGCATTCACGGGATACTGTTATCAATCTCTCGAAACTGACCTACGAATACACAAAATGCATAAAATGCACGATACAATACCCCCCCCCCCCTTTACACTCACCCACTACATATATTGTACACAAACACATATTTCAAGATAAGAAATTAAGCCGATACAAAAGCCATGCAAACTGAAATCTGAGTATATTCAAATAACACACATCCTACTTCACGGGAGTCTGTCTCCAGATTACATAATCATAGGTTCCTTACCTTTCACTGAGGGCAAATGTGTGACAACACCGACAACGAGACCAAAGAGATCCAAACCGAGTAATCCGAGCATTATCATTCATATACCTATCAATGGCATTGCTAAACTACGTCAAGAAAAAACTCAACTCAAGAAAACTGTCTTCAAGTCCTGCCTTCGATTCTAGCGCTCTCTCCCGCGAGTCACGCTTAACCAATAGAAGCTCGTATCACTTTTGCAATTGATTATAGAGCCATTGGGAGCAAGTCTACCCTCACTTTCCTTTTTGTACCATGAAGGGTTAGGCTTGATCAGTATGATACTAATTAAGGGGTCTAAATAAACTTGCCATTGTTTTCAATTGATACCAATAAATCAGGGGTTAACGAAGTTAGATTGCAAAAGCGCAAAAACAGGCTATTGGAAGAAGTGTTAATAGTCTATTGAAATGTAATTCGCAATACCCCCACTTTCGGATTTCCTTTTATTTTGATGTCATAAATTATGAAATTGACTTAAGCACACCAAATTTCACACATTAGATAATGAGCTACTTCAGAGCATTTCTAGGAAAACTTTGCAGACTATCCAGTTTCTTGCAATTGGTACTAAATAACCAAATAAAAGATCGATCACGCTCCATTTTATTTTCCCTCAATTTTAACGAAGAGTTGTAAATGATAACTTTTTAAAACTGTTCTCCTTTTTTGGCCTATGCTATTTGATATGATACACATTCTCTCTCTCTCTCTCTCTCTCTCTCTCTCTCTCTCTCTCTCTCTCTCTCTCTCTCTCTCTCTCTCTCTCTCTCTCCAATAGCAGCTTAGTACTCTTTTGGTTGCACTTATTTCTTATTTCATCAATGTTAGCAAACTTTGAATTCCACTTTAAGAGGTAGTCCGAATTTTGGCATCGGAATTTAGAGTACACTTCATGTTAGAGTATTCAAAGTTAACCTTTGTTCCCCTTATAATACATCAAGCACTGTATCAAAGAAGACAGATGGCAACAAAGAACGGAATGTAATACAGTCTTGGTACTTACTAAGCCGTCAGAAATCAATGATATATTAACGATGTTTGACTTCCAAAGTACATCGTAATTCGGAATAACCATGAAAAATTAAATAAATAAAGAGATTTGTTGGCACCTTAACGTTAATTGTCTAAGCACGCCTATGTATCCGAAGGTTTTTGTGTACCTTCAGATACAATGATCAGCGTAGCTCTTTGATCCCCATTGATTCGTGTTACTAGTACAAGCATGCACCCAACACTCCGAGAAAGTATGCACTGGGTGCATTCGCGTAGCGTGTATTTCTTAATATATAACAGATATCATATCTTTCTTAGGGATATATTAGTCTGTTTCAATTTTGTGTATATCTGTCAATCATTATTGTATTACGGTACGTGTTCCGGATGCAATCTGCCACAAACGTCTGCCGTCTGCATTTGATAGCAATATTTCTTCGTCCATATGAAAAATCATATATTTGGAATACAAATGAGAAATTGCAATATGATCGCCTTTTATTTGAAAGATATTTTTAAAAAAATAGAAATTAAAGACTTAAAAAAAGATAAAAATCGATATGTATATCCAACATTTTTATGCGTTTCTTTTCAAACAAAGCAGATTTGTTTGAGGAAATTAAAAGCATATCATCAGCAGTTTTCAATCTCAAGTTATCGTAAACGAAACTTATTTTCTCAATAAAAAAACCCCGGAAAATCGGTTAAGAATTTTAAACTTGCATTTTGAAGGCTACAAATTTTCTTTCACTTTAACTCAACATTGGGATGAAGATCGAAGAAGGACAAAATAAAATTCTTGACATCAAAGAAAGAGAGAAACTTATTCAAGAAAAAATGGGCATTGCCTGTGTAATTCTATATGTATATGCATCTTGTTAACTAGTGTGAATATTTCGTCTTATTGCATCCTCCACCGATAGATCTAAAAAGTTTTTTTTATATTGAATTTTTAAAAATTCCCAGAGGTGGTTATCAGTAACAGATTTTAAAACATTTTTGTTTTGATATTCACGTCTCTGATTGCACCGTATATAAATAGAAACATCTACGATGAGTAAATGTCTAAACGTATTGTCAGTCACATCTTAGGGTGCTTTCTGACATCCACTACAGACCACTTGATTATTCTTAGAGAGCGTCGTCAAAGTTCTTGAGTTGTGTAAAATATGCAGTGAATTTATTGACAAAACATTTTTCTCTTCTATTCCAAGACACCTAAAATACTTTTGAACAACTCAAATCTGGGTTTTTGGTTTTTTTGGAATTTATGCCAACCTGGTAACAATATTGACCAGATGGAAATGAAATTGATACGAGAATTGGAGGGAAATGAAATCATTATTATAATATTTATTTAATGAACCATTCCTCGGTTTTCTTTAAACAAGATTAGTTTGAACAAATTAATTGAATGTTAGTAAAATTCAATAGATCTTATTGATCAGGGGCAAGAATAAAAACTACAAAAGTGCCATTGATCTTAAGATAAACCGAAAATCTTAGAGGTACCCACCAGGAGGAATAATTAATCTCAAATAAGATTTTAGAATTAGCAAACATTCATTAGCACTTATTTCTCTCAACAACTTGGGTTAAAGAGAAGATGTCGATATTAGATTTCTTTGCCTCAAAGAAACAAAAATATTTGTTAGAGACTTATTTAAGAATGCCCAAACCATACGATGAAACTAATTGACTAGTATAAAAAGTTCCTCTTATCACTTGCACCACAGACGATCTCTATTGATTTTTTTACCGAGCTTCGGATTCCTAACCCAAATCAAAATATATTTGTTGAATTGGTAATTCGCATTGCATTAAGTTTTTAAGCATCATTTTAGCCCACGAGACGCAACAAGTCTTATATATCTGCAAATACCAACATACTTTCAATACATTCATTATGTCTAGTTTCAACCATCTTTAGTTCTTTCGTTTTGGCCTTCAAAGATAACAACCGATGAGTTGCAACACAAAATAACGAAAAATAAACTTGATTTGCTTCATTTTGTATGAGTTCACTGAAAAGATTCTAATTTATCAATTATAAGTATCATGTGTCGATGTATACATCTTTTACCTACAAAAAGCTGTTCCACACTCCTAGGCACCTGATCCTACCTCTATCTTTTTGGAGGTCCGTGTTGCTCTGCTTTGAATTTGTATTTCGTTTTATGGATTTTTGAGATGGTTGACGGTTTGTTATTGTCATATTTTCATGATAACACATTCAAACGATTTTGACTGAACTTAAATTTCAGTCTTTATACTTAAAACTTAAATAAAAATAAGCTGTTCAAATTGCGATGCTATTTGTCTTGAATTAGTTGATGATAAGTTATTTAAACAGTGTTTTCTCGATATCTCAAGTTACATCAGAATACGTCAATGTTGAAGAGAGAAAATTACACAGTGAAAAAAGGGATTTTAAAAAACCCTGTTTAAATCGATCAATGAAACTATTATTCATTGACATCACAAATAGTCTGTGAAACTCGTAACTCTTATTATTACATTTTAAACTTCCTTCTTCCGTAGTATTGAATTCGTTTCTTTAATTGAATTCCTTCAACAAAAGTCCTTTTTCGCCGGCTTTTCGAACTCTAAAGCTAACACATTCCAGACTTTCTGCAAGTTATTGACTTTACATTTCATTATCTTTAATCTTTTGTACGAGAAAACTAGATAACTGGTATCGTCGTAACCATTTCTATAGCTTTTTGCACCTAGGTGCAAGAAGAACACAGTTCCTTTACTATCAAGTGTGGATTTAGAGAACTTTTTTCGCTTTCATTTCATTTACACGTATCTATACACAGAATTAATATTGATTTCACCGATATGAAGTGAAATCACGTGTTACCGTAGTGCCTTTGGTAGAATGTTGAAAAGATAAGGTAGAAGATGGATGAACGGTGAGGCTGGGGTGGGCTGTAAAATTACCACCCACTCATCCTAATGGACCAACATCTCAACTCTCGTTCCTAGATACATGTAGATACACCCTCTATTTTATAAAGAAACTGAGTTTGAAATGTGATTTCACTGGTGATACGGGGAATTGCAGATTGAACTCTTGAAGTTCGTTCTTTCCATGCCTGAAGGTATTTTAACATTTCTAAGGAAATCAACTTTTTAAAAAGAAGTGTAGGAGTTAATTGATATTAAAATCTCTTCAATCAAAATCCTACTGAATTACATAAGGTAGAGCAAAGACAGGTATGTAATATGTGTGAGGGCTGTAATATTTATCGTTTAAGAGTCAAATAGCACGAGAACTGGCAGCTATATTACTCTCTCTCTCTCTCTCTCTCTCTCTCTCTCTCTCTCTCTCTCTCTCTCTCTCTAGATAGATAGATAGATAGATAGATAGATAGATAGATAGATAGATAGATAGATAGAATCATAGTTTAAGTGGTACATTAAATGTACATGAACACAGTTTATACAATGGAATACTTTTCAGATAAGAATTATTGAAAACATTCAAAACTATAAGCTAAGGCAATGAACATTAACCATTGCACGGCCACTAGTACATGCAAGATAAGAATAAATCGTGAAAAATAAGTTGCCGAAACCAGGTCACAGAGCCACCAAAATTACGATCAATGAAATTCACATTTACAGGGGCATGGTCACGATTTTGTTCAAAATTTATTTTTCCGTTTTTAATGTTTACAATGCTTCAGTGTGACATTTCTAACAGTCAACCAAAATTTGAGTGCCAGTCGTCGAGTTTTAAGCGAATTCACAACACTTTGTAATGTAAACAAACCTCATGTCATGTTTTTGTTTACATTTTAAATATTAAAAAGAAAACTACAGAGGTTCAGACCTAAAATGAAAGTGACAAACGTAGGAACTGTTTATGTTCAAAACGAATTAGCAGATAGAAAAAACTTTTACCAGCTGTAACCAGCTAAACTATTTCATTGCAATAATTATTATTCAATAAAAAGGCATACAAGATACACACAAAAATTTGCACGTAATCAGAAATCTCAACCATGATCATGAATTTTACCAGAGTTGAACAATGTCGGTTCAAAGTCCTGATTTTAATTAATGAGGCATTTTCGTCAATTTAAATAATTTAACAATAATTTATTAAAAAAAAAAAAGATTTGAAAAATTGAGTAAGGTTAAACTTTTTGTAATACGCAAAATAAAGGACAATCGTCTGTCCATTAAGCAGTATTAAAGCACAAAATTTGAGCAAAACTTCCTTTTATAAGTCTGAGGTTACACATATCACGCGGTTCTGAAGTGTAAAAAACAGTTGTAAATAACATTGGTGCTGTTTTTCACTATATCATGCGAAGAAGTGTTATGTACGTTAACAACAAATAGTACGTCAGACTGCAATTGTACCCTTAGTTGCTTAAGTACAGGGTTGACGTCAATTAGAAAAAAAATGAAATTTTATCTTTTGACACCACTCGCTTGAAAATCCGAAACTTGTTTCAGAAATATGTTATTACCTTGCACAACATGTATATATACGGGCTTACCATTACCTAACCTTGTTTGAATATGAGTACACACATGTCGTATTTGCAACAAACGGTCACAAAGTGTCATTTTCATAACAATAAGATAAATTGTTAAAGATACCATTATTGTCATAATTTAAAATTTTGAGGAAATTAAACCACTACAGAAAATAGATTGAAAGTGAAACAGAATTGGTTACAAATATTTCTTTTTATGAATTGGTAGATGATCTTAAAGCTCAAATCCAACTCAATAACTAAATAGTTTCTTCTATCAAATTTTTCGTTACAATAGCAACAATTACGGTTTCAAAAAAGTTAAATTGCAGAGAATACTAGTAGCAATTGAAAGAACTCTATGATCGATCATTTACTCCTAGATGTATCACAATTTGAGTTATCCTTACCAAAGAGACGAAAAGAACTCAACAGAAGAATATTATCAAAGAAAGATCTCTTCACGGACTTAACCGCAGATCCCGTCATGGCGGTACGTTGCGGTTAAATTAGATATATTCTTAGGCTAATGTCTTGATCGCTTCAATTTTTCAGCTTGAAACATCCTTCTTATTATAAATTGTATTTCAATATGCATTTGTTATTTGTTATTCTGAAGCACCACAGGCTTTAAATTTATTATTTGATATATCCGACAATCTTAAGGTATCGGATGTACAATTGAGCATGAGAGCTCGGGATTTTCCGGGATGAGCTCGGTAGATTACGGAGATTGAAATAAATTTTCAAAAATATGTTTAAGTATTAAGGAAAAAAAAAAAGGAAAAACTCAAAATTGAGATAAGAGAAAAAATATTCTCTTACAGTTTTTGATTGAGAAATATCTGTATATTTAACAACACAGCAAGATAAACGGCACCATAACAATAGATGTATCCGTGCTGTGCAGCCGGGCCCTAGCCTATGGTAGTGGTAAATGAAATGTCCATCACTGTAACCTTAATGCTGATGAAATAACCCCAGAAGAAATTAAGCAGATTTAAGCACACGCCGATGAAATTCGAAATGAAAAGTTGAAAGATGTGGTCCAAAGGGAACACATCATGTGAGGTATTTTAATTTTATCTCTGCCAAAGTTCACAATTAATCAGTAAAATATATGATTATATAAATGTGTGTGATCAAAAACAAAAGTTATTTAGTTTATGAAACCTCTCTCTTATTATACATTATGGTATATGTCGCACCACGTGCACTTTATTTATGTTTGAGAAAGGAAACAACAATTACACTCCTTTGAATAAATTTAAAAAAAAAACAAAAAAATCTATCAGTTTGCAAATTATTCAAAATCTGAAAATGTAAATGGTATCGGGTATACAAATATGTATAAAGTTATGTGAAAAGTATTCAAATTGTTTGAATTGATATCAGATTCAATCAATATTTATTTTAAAAAGTAAAACATGACATACCATAAAAGATGTACATGTATGTAAAAAAAAAATGAAAAGAATCCGGAAAATTTTAAAGCAATGGAATATCACCGCTGTGTCATACCGATCTTGTAAGTTGGTTACTCGATATAAAATCTATAAAATGTGAAACGTTTAATTTATTTCTTACCGTATTGTAAGTGTTATTTTGCTAAGGCTACCGTACATTTATTATTATTTTACTAAACCGAGTCATGATCGGTAAAAAGAAAAAATATATATAAATAATGAGCAAAAAATAAAAGTAGAAAAAGTAGAAACACTATATTGTAAATTAAAACGTTTATCCCATTCTGATTGAAAATTTTGTTTGGTGGGACACGAATATTAAACTGCTTTCTTTCTCAAGAATTCTTGATTCTTATGTTATTGTGTGTTCCAAGTATTGGTACCTTAGTTATATTATTTGGTAGTGTGGCTATGTATAAATGTATGATCTCATTTTATTTTGTAGATCAAGATATTGTGAGTATAAAATAACTGGACCCCAGTCAATGTCAAGTGTCAATAATTTGACCTTCAAGAGAATCAAAGTGTTTTTAAAGGTATGGTAAGGCATTAAACTTTTACTTTAGAAACCAATATATTGTTAATTTGATATGCATCGTTTTCTAATATGAGCGCAACTGAAAAATTGTAGTACTTAGTACCGGTATGTTAGATGCGTCATGTATGAAATCCTGTTTAAATAACTTTCACAAAACGAAAATGAGAAGTAGGAGTTAAAAAGGTTTATTCTATTCTATATCGTAATCTATTCAAGGAATTGAAAGTTCAAATACTGCTGTGTGTAATGTAGAGACCCATATACATCTATTTTACTATCAAGTAGTCGTAAAATGAAAAGAATCCATTTGTCAAGTGTAACAGCTGCTCACGACACACAAATAATTGTAACTTTTCAGTGTCACTGAACACGTACCAGAATTAGTAGAATAATCCCAAGGGGACTTACTCAACAAACCTTCGGTGGAGAATACTCTTCGATTTTTCACATGACGTAACTTCATTTATTCTTGTTTAAGTTTCTCTTTCTCTCTCCCTTTTCTCTCTCTCTCTCTTTTTTTGTTAATAGAAATTGGCGATAATAAAAGATTTTAAATTAAAATTTTCTATAAGGAAAAATAATAGAGAAGAACTTACCTGTGGTGACCACTAAGACTAAAAAAGGAAAGAATAAAATTAGGAACGCATCCACCCTTATCACTTTTAAGAGCTTCATCTCGGAAAGAAAACGATTTTACTTCAGTGCAAAGTACATGGACCGAAAAAGAAACATTTTTTTAGAGTTGCAATTAGTTCTGAAAAAGTTTAAAGGATGCATCGCACCATATACGTCAGTTTTATTGTATTCTCTCAGTTTGAGAAATGATATATCAATCATCGTAAGGGTAAGTTAATAGAAATTTGTTAATATTTTATTTAAGGCGTCTTATGCAATTTCGCTTACTTCACCTTTCATTTGATCTATTGTTGCAATTACATTTCGAATTCGACTTTGCGATTAAGGCAATAAAAATTGTAACTTTCCGGTCGCTTCCGGTGACTAGAAAACCCGCCAGACTTGGTTGCGGAAGACGTCATTGATTTTGTGTTAGCCGATCAGGAAAGCTAATACGGCTATTTGGTTTTAATAGGGACTTCATTAGACAAAGAAAAAAGAAAGTGGCGATAAAACATAGTAAAAAGACGTTTCTGCTCGGATATAAATTCAGTCTGTATGGACCTGTGCGTACATACCTTAAGACGAATGAAAAGCCCACAAGGGACATTACTCATATCAGAATCGACATTCATCTCACAAAACGGCTCTCAAGAGTAGTTTGACCTTACAAATAAACAATTCCAAATGGCCGTAATTTTTCGCGTTATGAAGCAAAAAGACAATCTCATAATTGCATTTGGCCATTCCGAAGTGTGAAAGTAGTTTTGTGTACTGGAGTAGAAGAGGCAAATATTGACGTTACTTAAAGCTTTCTACTGGTGGTAAAGGATGTCTGTGAAAAATGATACATTGCCAGTGTGTTTATATACAACAGTACAACATTTGCTTCTAGTTTATTTTCGTAGGTGTTTGGGAGGAAACGTATTTTTTGGACACCAAACCGTGAAAGATTTATCCAGCATATCATTGTATAGCTTTTTATTATAATAACCTAAGCTGTGTAAAACTACTATGGCAACAATGTATATTTAGTAGATATGAATTAGTTTACTGAAAGTTTGAGGAAGACACATTTAAAGAGATGCAATCTATCAAGCAAATTTTGTAATAAAGATTGCAAACAAATTACAAAAATAAGACTTATTGTAAAAAACCAATATCAGATGCTCGCAGTTTTCGCCCTTTTAAACGACACCTATATCTCCTTAGGTCAAAAGAAGGACCGCTGCATAATATTTGTTTTTGTTTTGTTTTTTTTCAAATCGTATTCGAAAAATAGCATAATAAAAGTCTCTTTATTATTATATTCAAACTGAAAAATCATATTGGAAACTAAAATAATGATATCCGATCATCATTTTTCATTTCTTACCTCAGTTTCAAAGACAATGTAACATATGATGTAACATATAATCTGTTAATTTTTAAGCATAATTATAATGACGAACTTCAAATATGATTCTACAAAAATATCTAACTAAGATTGGCATTTTCTTTAGATTTACTCTAATATAAATTAATTGCTCTATGTCTACCCTGAAAACTTTCCGAGATAATCTGATGTATAGTTTGACTTTACTTACGGCCCATGAAGTGAGATGACCAGTTCCCTGATATCGCTGATTCTATCCATGAATCCCTTCAATGACATTTCTGACAACTCGAGAGAGTTTTGCTCTATATAAATGGTTAAAAGTAAGACTTTAATTACGACTGGGGGAAAAATTACACGTTCATAACAGTTATGAAGGTCTAGGGTTTGTTTGTTCAAGAGGGGACTCTTTGTACCTTATGGAGAAGGCTAAAAAGGCATTGCCTGCTGCCTAATCCTTTTATGTAAGTATATATTTGCATAATAAAATATGTTCAAACATACAAGAGGAGACTCGATTTCTCTTTAATCTTAAAACAAGTAATTGATTAAGTTTACCAAAAATGACATACACTTCAAACATTAGAAACCGTCAACTTTATACTAAAAGATAATTACAAAAATACTTACTTAGATAATTTGATTCTATCAGTAGTATAGTAAATGATGCGAAAATTTATTTATTTACTAAAATTCATCTTTTATTATTCTTGGGGTGTATTGAAAGTTTTTTCTCGTACAACAACAAAAAAACCCAGTAGTTCTCGCAAGAGTAAGCAGGGTAAGGAATTATATTCCTCAGAATAGAATATCTCTCTAACACTTATTCAAATTGATGTGATACGAGTCTGGTTAATACATCGTGTAACTATCATCAATATAGGGATTGGAAAAATGAGACACTGAACCACGGAGAGTGTTGACTACGTCATTAAGAAATCTAAAGGTCCAACAGGTATAATAGTAAACATCACCCTCCTTATTATCACAGATACCACAGTATTCACCATGAAGCTAGTGCTGGTGACCATCGTCTTATCTTTATTGTGTTCTCAGATTAGTGTTTCAAATGCTTCAAATGGAAGTGAATGTGAGTATACAAAACACATAGGATATCAATGATGTATTTATAGAAATACAATGTTGCTTTTTTGGTTAAAATTTGATTGTATATCGTTTGATCATTTTAGAAATATATTGAATTTTATATACTGTGACTGTGATCTATTTTGATGCACTAGCACTAAGAAATTTTTATTTATTTTTTTTTGAAGATATGTTACACAGTATATTTAGAAAATAAAAGATAAGATTATAGATTCAATTTTGTTTTTAAAAAAGGTACATTTTTTAACAATTAAATTTCGGAAATAAAAGTACCAAATTTCAAAACGAAACAATTTTAGATAAAATCACTCAAATAAAAGAATATCTTTTTAAAAGTGTTACGTATAGCACCTAATCAAAAAATCTCAAGGGAAAAAAAAGAAAAACATTATAAGTCATAAACAATAAATAAATATGCATCATCTGTACATTGCACACCATAAGTAAAGTTTACCGTTTTTTAAACTCAGAATCTTGTTTGTTTCGCTTCTTATTATTTTTTGATTGTGTACTTTTATATCAAATAAATAGATATACCGTTTTTTTCTTTCTTATTTATCGATGTCTTTCTATGTTTTAAATTTCTTATTTTTGGCGGGTTTTCATCATGATTGTTCCAGTATTGGTTTATGAAATTGTTTTGCTCACTCCTCCATGGCACCTGATCCTACCTTTATTTTTTTAAGAGGTCCGTGTTTTCGCTGCTCCTGTTTTGTAATTTTCCTTTGGACTTTTTAATTTGAACACTGTTCGTTATCACCACATGTTATTGAATAATGATATTTTAGTAATACATTATTTCTTTTTTTTATTTTCAATAAATCAAGGGCTTCATTTGCAAAATGGACATAATATAATGCCGAAATCTTACGTTTTTAATAACGCCATACATGTATTTTAATTTCGTCGTGGAATGACAACATATTCTGTCTTATTCTAAAATCAACAAGACTGTGCCAGATAACTATGTTACAGGCCAAGGTGGTATTTGTACAGTTTCGTAACATCCATAATAAAAATGATACATGTATTACAATGCCAAAAGTATATAATTACTTTTTATTTTCATGTGTTTTAACCGACAGATGAGATATTTACCTTTGAGAGTAATGCATGTTCTAATTTCATACAGAATATCTAGAGAATCCTGTAGTTTTCTTAAAATCCTACAGGATTTCAATTCTGAAAGGTAGTTTTCCGAGAGGATATTTAGTTTTCCCACAAGATTTAAATATCTGAAAATTTTCGATTTGAAATTCCTATAGGAAATACTTGAAATGTAATAGGAAATTCTACATATCCTTTTGGAAAATTGTTTTTCCTTAGTGAAACTTTAAAATTAAAGCACATAAGAACAAAATTAATTATTAACTTTTTAGGCAATAGTTCATCAAGGACATTTGAACTTTTACTAAAATTGTACATTGAACCTGTGCAAAAATACCACCTTCTCGTTGTCAGAACTTATCCGGCGGAGTTCAACATTCTTTTCTATTAAAAGCTTGGCATTAAAATACAAATGGTGAAAGCAGACAGCATCCTTTTTTACAGTTTTATTTTTAAACAATGTGAAAGACATTTTGGCGACATCACTATGGAATGGAATAGCGATTAGCTAAGGCAATCGTTTTATTTACAGGAAAAAATGACGCAAAATACATAACTATATTATTATATTGATTATCATCGTATATTGTATCACATATGAAGAGGAAAAAATCAATTCATGAAAAAGTTAAGGTAGTATTATATGAATAAAGATTCAAATATGTTGTTGAATCTTTGACTTCTGGGTTATTCATAGGATCGCCCCAGAAGTGACAGCAGAGTGAAACAAGAAAACATGAAATATTGTAAAAAATTATCATGGAAATTTAGTGTAGATTCAAATCATAATTAATAATGTTGCCTATGGTTTAAGGCAAAGTTAAACACTGGGATTCGGGACATATATGGACAAACCTTTGTGAATATTTTTCTTTTATTTATAATGCTACAAAAGCACTCTCATATACATGTATTAATTGGAGTTGTTTATTAAACTGTGTGACGTCCTTCACTTAATTTAGACATTTAATTAAACAATTTAATAGCGGATTCTAATATTCTATTGACAATTGTTACTCATTAGAACAGCATGGTTCATATACCTCTTGTTTATTGTATGATATTAAAATAATATTAACAATCCTGTGTTTGAAAAATGGTTATACTTGAAATATAAAATGTAACAATATTGTTTTTATTTTGACAGTATTTCCAAAGGTTGAAATTTCATGGATACAAGCTCTCACAGAGTTAATGCCTCGGGACAGCGCACAAAACAACTTCAGAAACAAACTTTTACAGGTTTTGAATCGAATTATAGAAAAACAACACCAGAGCTATGAACCAAAATGGAGAATAAGGCGTTTCAAGTAGATCAGCAGTTTATGAGCAATGTCTTAACTATTCAATGACCTTTCTATGCTAATAATTGTTGTAATATCATATTTTGATTTGTTTGTTTGTTTCTGTATTGGTATTTATGTAGCACCTATATAATGTTTTGCAGAAATTTAATAACCGATCTAAATTTTAACGTACTCAAGAACATTGTTTACATGTTTCCATATAAATTCCACCATAATTAATAATAAATTTTCGAAAACATTTACACTGATCAGTTATGATTTTATAACGAATGTATACTTATCTTACCTATCACTTGTATTAATGGAACATGTATAAAATAAAAAAATAGGTTTGTTCCCGTTTTGCACACATTTAAAAATCAGGTATCGAAAAAGTGTGTGCGAAACGAGAATTTGACCAGGTGAATAATTGCTTTATTGCTATAGTCTGTATAACTGTTCCTGTGTAGGGAATTGACAATAAAATCTTTTTAAAAAACCCATATCTTCGCGCAAGTGATATCTAAATTTATTGTATGTTACATTATAAGTTGCATAAAAGCACATTTACATAATAATTGGCATCTATGTTCTTGAATTTAATTTCAAACATCAAATTGGTCATGAATGTTTTCATTTATTTCTTTAAACAATAAAGATTATTGCCAAAATATTGCACATATAGTGCTTTTGTTTAACTTACTGCCTTTAGGAAGTACATATAAATATTTGTGAAAGATGATACCACTAGATGATATTACGCGCAAGCGCGAAAATTAAAACTTTAATATGATACGATGCTTAATAGGTTTAACCGTATTTTTTGTTAATTTTTGTATATACGGTGTCCGAAATTTTTCTTAATTGCTTTCTTTACCTGTTCTTTATAATTGAAATAAAAATTCACATGAATGGCTGGATAATTAGAGTCGTGGGCAGGGATGAAAAATCTAAACTGAAATGGTTGATATATACATGTAAGTGGCCCTAATATTTTTTATCGAGCTGACTGGAAAAAAAATTAATAAACTTTTTAATTTTTTTTTCGGACCAGTGAGTGGATATTGGTGGTCGTATCTCTTAAGGATGACAGCACTTAGGCCAGCACTTAGGCCAGCATTTTTTTTTTATTTTTAGGTTTACAAACCAAAAAGTGATAAAGTTCCATAGGTGGAGGAAATTAAAAAAAAAAGTCACTTTTGACCAACATTTTTTTTATTTTTAGGTTTACGAACCACAAAATTTTAAAGTTCTGTAGGAGGAAAAAAAAAACCAAACCATTTTTTGACATTATCTTTATTCTACTAATATATTGAATGGCAACTTCATGATAGTGTGTGTAACTGCATCAAGTAGCATGTGAAAAGTATGTTATCTGTGTAAGGTATCATTGAAATACTACACTGGAATATTAGACATACTGCTTTGATAATACATGTAGCAATGTTCATGTGTCATTTTATAGGGATCGAGTCATTTATCATTATAAGAATCTTTACAGTTTTCCGTCTGCCTTTGGTTTTTCTCATCATGGTCAAACTTGAAACCGTCAGTTTTGAATAAACGAGTCATTTCACCCACATGTCAGTGAACAACTCGTCAGCAGTTTGGTTGGCTTCCGAACATGCAAATACTTTCCGAATGCGCCACCGCGAACAAATTTTAGACTAAACCAGGCCGTAATAACACAAACCTCAGTTCAATGTCAACATTTTCTCGCGCCATATTAAGACAGGAAGTTGTTGCTTTACAATATCGATCCCGATATAAAATTTCGATCCCGAACCAAAATATCTCGATCCTGTCAAAAATTTGCTGTCGGGGGAAAAATGATCTTTTTTGTAATTTTATGTTTGTTCTAAAAACTCAGAAAACCGAGCGGCGGTTTGTAAACCTAGAAATAAAAAAAAGTTGGCCTTAAGGGCATTTAAAAATTACAACAAAATATTTTAATAATATTTTAAAATAAATTTTAAAAATGGGCAAATTTCTTTTAATTGTTGGAATTGCTAATGTCTTAACTGCAACTTTATGTAATTACATTCATTAAAAGTTCATATTTACAAAGTACGATGTCGTTTTCATAGGTAGGGGTCATTGCATTTTCATGAATCTCCATAGGATACTGAGGACGCCCACTATTTTACAGACTTCATACATGGTCAGCGCATGCTTGTCTCTTGTTCTCCAAACATGCGCTAATGGTTCTTTTTCATATCTACGTTAAGAAATATCCTTACTTTTTGCTATTTTGATCTTGTTTTTACCTTCTTTTACTGTAAAATCAATATATTAATGAAAAAGATAAGTATATTATCGAAAAAATTCAAACTTACTTATACATTAACATATTATTAAGAAATACTGTGAACATCAATATGTTACTTAATATATTTTCTTGCATTGATGCCATATCTACCATAAACATTACATTCTTGTATATTTACATTCAGTGTATATTTCTCCTTATGTTTGCATTGGAAATCTGCGACGTTCAATTTTCTATAAATACACTTTGAAAATTCATGCGCCATGTGCACAATATAAACGTCTTCACGTGTTTTGAGTATATTTATTTTTGTAAGATTAAATGAAACGTTCAATTTTCAAAACCAATTTGATATGTTCTTTTGAAAAATAATCAATAAATTATAACTACTACTTCATAAAAAAAGATTTTTCTCTACAAAGTTTCTGGCACTATATTTTTAGTCGCGGAAGCGAACTAAATAACATGTTAATATGGCTGTTCCATGTATGTTTCATATCCCTGACTGAGAGCGTATATAATGGCTTTACAGCGACAATACACCTATATTTCATAAAAATAGACATCAGTATGAATATAAATATAAGCATTGAATGCTTAATGTTGTCGGTCCTGTAACACACCAAGCGATGCAGACAAATTATTGGTATTCAATTTGTCTGCACCGCTTGGTGTGTTACATGACCGACGACATCCAAAAATATGCATTCAATGCTTAAATTGATGCCATATCTACCACAAATGTTGCATTTGGTCATTATAGTCTTTACCATAATTATTCTAATTAAAAATTCTCTATCGATGGGAAAAATTATTTTCATTTAAACAACTAAATTGCATATATTATGTAATGATCCAATTATAATAAAAAAAATTGAATTAACATTCACATGAACAACCAAAGATAGAGACTAAATTCCACTTATTCATATTGAACCGTCATATCCAAATTAAGTGTAACTGTCTTGACCAGTAATATCGTATATCATGATTATACAATTTATTAAATTTATTAAAATCCAGTGGGGTTTTAGAAAACTACTTTCGACATATCCATCAATTCTAAATGCTGTAATCTTATGTGCAAAATGTACCGTATACATGTAAGGGACATGATTCAAACCACAACATTTCTTTTGTCAAAGACAGAAAAAGATAAATAACTCTAACAGAATTTACAGATCTTCAGTTTGCTAAGAAATATTATGAAAAATGCTTTATATCATTACTTATAGATAAGTACATCTAATTCAACAACTATTTTGTATATATCTCGAAACATTTTCCTTTATAAAATTAAAGGTTAAAAATTTTATAACAAGAAGAGGAAATTTTTTGTAAAATTTAATCCAAACTTAAAGGTATATATGCCGTTTGAAATAAAAAAAAATTTAAAAGAAAGAAAATATATTGTCAAATGTATGAAAATAATGGTCAATTGCAAAACAGCTCTCATCGATTATCATCGACATCGATACACAACCATCCTCATAAAATGCAGAGGACAATATCTGGCATTTTTTCCAGTTAACAGCACACACAAACACCTGTTTATATGAATTCAACTGTAAACAAACCTGTCATTACTCGTTCTGCATGCTGCTTTTCTGAATTACTATTCCCGCGCACATCCACCTCAAACGTTAATCATTTATGAATATGCATTGGTAAATCGTCGTTATTCATTTTCAAATTATGGCTAATACCTCGTTAATATTTATCAAAAAATTGCAAAATTTCTGTAAACTTCTTTTTCATATATCTAGTCCTGCTGTCAAAATCTGGGTCTTGTTTTTAACATCACAAAAATGCCGTTAAAAACGGCATATATATCTTTAAATAATATTTCAGCAGTACAAATTCCAATCTTAATTGAAAGTGTAACTGCTCTGCTCTTTAAACAAAAGTGCTTAATCTTGACGGGCAAAGGTAACGATATATGAAACATGATGACACATGATAAATAAATAAGAAATACTCTCTCTTATTCCCTTCAATGACTAAACTCGCTTTTTAGACAAAAAAATATTGCTAAATTATTTTGAAATATTTTGAAGTTTTTGATAACTTAAAAAAAAGAAAACCATTTGTTCTGGGCCATATTTATTCAATGGTTAATGTGTAAAACTTAAGAATATCCTCATGCGACTCCACGGTCATCACAATATATGATTTGCAGTTTAAAAACAATCTTATGACATGCGACTTATATCGAAAATCGCTTCTCCTTCTTTAAATATCGAAGTTGCATTGTCATAACTTTCATATATAATGCTAGTGTACCCACTTGTAGTTATACTCTAAAGATAATAATAATGATTTAAGAATTCTTGAAAAAGATACACGAATCATATATTCCCAATAAACTCGAAATTTAAAGAAATCGAAATCGGATTATTTTATCATTGTTACTCTTATAGTTTATTACTGTGTGCTGTTTAAAAGTTGGAAACAAATTGTAGACTTTCGCTTATGAAATCGATTGGTTAGGAAAGATGAATCGGGTTCCAAAATGACAATTTTATAAAGAAATTAAAACAAATTTTAAAAAATGAAAATTATCTTGAAGTTTACGTTCCAAAATTCAGTATAGTATACATCTATTTAGAATAAAAATTTGGCGATACAAGCAGACCCTCTAAATAATTACTTATACATTATGCCATTTTTTTTTTCGTTGTATTAAGTGGAAGTTGAGTGTTCATGTGTATTCAATTGTATAATTATTGTAAACAAATCCTTAAATATTTACTTGCAACACAAACGTACATACAGCCTTTAATTATAAAAACCTCCATGCGTAATATGTGTTTATATTCACATCCAATAAGTATGATTCCCTCTATTTTTCACGGATATTAATTTAATTCACAGCTCTGTAGAAACTGATAGGACTGAAATCTACACGATCGATCCAGTTCTAACCATTTTAACGATCGGTCGAAATCTTCAGTAACCTAAGAAAAATCCCAGACGGCACGAAATAACATGATGATGTCAGACTCCAATACTCATAGAAGGAGTTCTATCTAACGCACTGATGTACATTAACAATGATTTAGTTAATTTTACATAATTTTTACTAAAAATTTATTAATTTGTTAAGAGAAAGATGTAAATATAAACAATAAAATTCTTTCTTTGATGATTCATGCGAGTTTTGAAGGTAGCGATCATCGCATGAATCATCCCGCATGAATCATCAAAGAAAGCATTCTATTGTTTTAATATCTCATTTGCATTTGTAATTACAGTGACAAATAGGACGAATGAAATTCATTGATAACTCATGTCACCATACATAATAGACTTATAAGGGGTAAATATGTATGTACATGTGTATACACATCTTGATGTGCAATTTTAAACTTGAATTATGAGGAATGATTGATTCAATAACTAGAGAAAATTTACTCAGATTAAGTGGGTGGAAACAGTTAACCCTTATAAAATAAACTTTCTTAACATATTTTATGAGTATACATGTAAAATGTATATACGAGGGGCGTTCAATAAAAAATGTCACTTATCAGATTCCATAAAAAACAGGGTTCAATTGGCCTTTGAATTTCTTTTCACGCATGTTTTGCCCCACCTCCCAATTCACCCTACTTGTCTCCCTGTTACTTTGTTCTTTTTCCTAAATTAAAAACAGCACTTGTCAGGAAGAAGATATGCTTCAAGGAATGATTTGGGCTCTGCCATTTATTAGTACATGAATACCATTCCCCAAAAAAACATTATATGAATGCATTAAAAGCTTGGATAAATCGGTTGAAAGTTTGGGTGTCTGTAAAAGGAGAGTATTTTAAAGGTAACAATTAAAATATAACAAAAAATATCTTCTTGTGTTATTTTTGTAACAACGATGACATTATTTATTGAATGCCTCTTGTAGCTATCAATTGCATACTCACAGTTGAAGGTAATAAACTGGGCAATGAAATGTGCGTTATTATAATAAACTCACTTGTTGACCTGATCCCTCAATGATATGTTTGACCAAACTGTTAGGGTTTCTTCCAGCCTTTAACACTTGTCAAAAGATACTATGTCATGCCAGACTGGACAAACTCTTTGGCCCCAAGTGGCCAATTCAAATGAATTGCACCATGTCATTATCTATGATGAGGAAGTACTAAAGATGTGAATTAGAAACATATAAGTCAAATTAGTGTGCATTATTTAATTGATTATGTACACACTCATTAATAATTAACAAAAATTTAATAATAGATCCAAATAAACATCTGCACATTGCAATTTTACCATTTCCATGTCCGAACACCAGTTTTTCCATTTCTTTTTCCGGGGATCTACTGACAGATTGTGACTTCCTCGGCTGCTTCAGGGACATCGTCTGGTATGTGCCAGAGATGTGCTAATCCTACAATCACATTCACATTGAGAAATATGTTGATATTATCAATATAAATAATGACACAGTGAAAACAATTACATACCAGTGTTTGGAAAGACCTTCTTTAGCTCTTTTAGTTGATTCCATGTTTGTTGCATGTCAAAAGATCTGTCTTCATGTTAGCGAGGTTCAAATTTAATACTAGATGTTGCTCTAGCACATGTTGAATCGGGTGCCATCTGAGATTTGGAAAGCATAAAGTATAGATAATGGACACGCTTTGGACTGTGGTTGATATTTCTGAGAACTATCCATTGGCACAATTGTAACGTGCAGCTATCATCTTCATCAGTAGAATGACACTTAAAACGAATCTTGCCATTCAAGGAAAATAGGACTCATCCTATGTTACTACAAGACTATGCTAACCTAGGATTAGAGATATTTGAAATGAAATTTAGTGATTATTTATCTTTTGCAGATGACATTTTAGTAATTAGAAAACTCCTAGACATAAATCGTGCTCACCATCCCCAATAAAAATATTATATTCATGTAGTGAATTTATTATTCAGTTATTCTGTTTTTTGTACGAAAGATGTATTACATATATAGATAATCAACAATGATTTATCTTTTTTTTTGTATTTGTCTTTATGTTTTCTCATGCTGCACACCCTCACCACAGCTCTTTTCTTGCTGTCGGATAAATGAACTCAACACTGGTGAGAGATGAAATATGTCATTTATTAAAATGACGAAATTAAAAGAAAATATAAACAACATAGTAGGGGATCAGACCAAAAACTGTTCACACAAAATGTTAAATAATTTATCAATATGCTGATCCCCTTAACTTACAGAACAACAATATTTTGTTCAAAATTGTATACAATATATACAAAACCAGCAAAAAGATGGCACCTCAAAAATAAAATATGCCAAAACCAGCAAAAAGATGGCACCTCAAAAATAAAATATGCATCCCCTTAAATGACAGAACAACCATATTTTGTATATGCAAAGTTGAAAATATTGGATTGGTGAAACGGGGAAGGAGGTGGGTGTATTAAAACATTTCTCGTGCTACACTCTCATCGATGAAGATAGAATGACCCTACGCTCATTGGTCAGCTACTGACCGCATCAAAACACGTGACCGTATCGTTTTATTTGATTGGCTATTAAATTTAATTATGTAACAATTACACCATGGAATTTTTTACAATTACATAACAGGTCACTGGGAAGTTTATATACTAGAGTATCGGGCTAAAAATAGACTTGGACAGTAACAACTGAAGGGAAATTACATAATTTGGTCAACGACTTCTACAAAGCCTTGGAAAGAAATGCAACATATTTAATTAACTAGTAAATCCATAAACATTGCAAGCACAATAAATAAGCATATAAAATTATAGCATTCAACACATAAATACAATTATTAACATAATTGTTGTTGTTTTTTTCATCGACGCAAGACATGATGCCTTGATGTACACAATCCTATCATTTATCAATGACATTTTTCAATATTTTCAATGGTGATATTTAATTATAACAGAAAATAAATAAATGACAAAAATACAAAATTACTAGCAAATATAGGTTAATTATTATGATTATTTGGCGTACTTGTAAAATGTGTATGTCTTGCACATCTCCATATTCAAAGTGTCGGACAGTCCTATCCATCCCTTTGAAATTTTGTACTCCTCTATCACCACACGAGGCACGAGTTCTAGCAACCAAAAAATTGCCACAAAACTTGTGCTTAGAAGTTGTATATGTGGCACAGTGGTATATGTACATTTATTAAATAGGGGTAACTGATGACCCTGCATATAACTTTATGAAACACTCCGGTAAGAGAAATATGCTGATCAATAACTGGAGTGAGATTCTTAATAGGAATGCTATTAGTAAAAAGTATATCAACCAATTCTTCTTTCTTTTTCCCTGTAGCATGAAGTCCGATGTCTGTACAAATTCTTTGGAGCATTCTTTTGTTTACTTTCTTCAAATTGTCGCGCGAAGACATATAGTTGTTAACAACGTTTGCCTAGCGGAAGTAGTTATACCCATGGGCGAAAATTAGCACGAAAAGGTTTGATAATCGGAGTTTTCATGAAAATATTTAAGACTTAGTGCGATACTTGGACAAATTTAACAATTCAATCCTTTTTTTACTTAAAAAGACTTACTTACAAATGGATGAATAAAAAAATGTTAAAGATCATTTAAAGTGTTATCCCTGAAGTAGGTATCTATATCCCGATATGTATCACGTGACAATCCCGTGACAACCCCCTATCTATATCCCTATATGCATCAAAATATGATACCTTATTTCCTAAATAAAACAATTTCAATTTTTTTTAACTATAGTTGCTTTGATTGTATCAAACACGAAGGAGGTTAAATTTGTGTTTTGGTGATATCGAACCCTCATTTTCAGAGTTTTAACTCAAGAGATAAAGAATGTACAATATGAGAAATAGTAAGACAATTTTAAATATGATCTTATGGTTCATTGTTTTTTTATTATTAAGAAAGGTTATTTTATGAAGAATAAATGACTACTTTTAAAGTCATTTATAGTTCCGCCATGGCATACATAAAAACATTAAAACATTAAAACAGTTTAAACTTTTCCAACATCTGGTTAACATTATAACATTGTATTTATTGTTTACAAGAAACTATTAACCAATGAAATTTAATAACCTGTATAAAATTAAACTTAAATAGAAAATTGCATGCGCGCAATTCTGAAAATGAAAGTAGTAAAATGTAACCGGGAATCGGGATTAAGTGTCCAAAACTCGTTGTTTATACTTAAAAGAAGTAAATGAAATAAATAAAAATCAACTCTTATAACTGTAAAAAGGTTTTTCAAAATGAAGAAAACAAGAAAAATCGCGTGAACTAAAAAGAAACAATCGAAAAATTCCGTTAGTTACACTTAAAACTCCCAAACAATTGATGGATATTTCGTCTTAAACTTATTTTAACTGAAATACTAGCACATTATTTTTCTTGATTATGATTAAAATCTTTTATGAAAAAGAAAATATGTGTTAAATGTTTACCTACTTCAGGGATAACACTTTAAATGATCTTTAACATCTAGCCTGGATTGAAATAAATTCACTAATATGTATCCAGTTTTCCGGAAGATAAAGCTTCTAATACAACACTGGTATATACATATGCACATACTATCAAAATTCTTCAATTTTAAAAGTTTTTGCAATGTGAATTACATGTATTATAATGACATTTTATCAGTTCAATGTACTGTGTATTATTTTCGTCAGGGTCGTTTGTTTTCTCACATACATGTACAAGGATGGTTCACTTAATATATAAAGTTTTTTTGTGCCGCACAGTGATAACTCGTTCAGTTATTGCAGTTAGTTATACATGAGAAAAAAAACCAATCATCATGTTTTTCACGGTTAATCAGCAAGATATATCCTGGTCTTTCAAACACTTTTGTTGTAAGGAAAATAATTAATATTTATAACGTATAGTAAGTAAGCATCAACAGTACAGAAAAGCAATATATTTGCAATAATGACAACTATTTAGCAATGTTTATACATAATACTACCCACGCATTAGTATCATGAGTGTTTTTTTTTAATTAGTTACATTCGATTTTTGTGGACTATTTTTTTTTTAATTTAGATTTGCGTGTAATACCATCGTATATAAATCATGCCAGTGTCGCTTTAGATTTACAAGGCTTCCTCTTCCCTCCCTCTCAACATGCGGAACCTTTCCAACATTTTATGCGTTCTCATGATCCAGATGACATTTTCATTTAATCTACCGAGTAAGTATAAACAGTTAACTTTCTTGCGAAAAAAATTAAACTGCAAAGTATACTTTAAGTATTTTTTTTCTCTGAACCTTTATTTATTATTTGTAAAGGTATGACTGTTGATAGTCCTGTTTTATCAACTTGTTTGTCAGTAGCTTGCCTCGCTTTATAAACTGTTCATACGAAGAGCATGCCCTTGCATATCGAATTAACTGAGAGACAAAAACACCATATGCAGGTGATGAAGGTATATTGCTACATAAGTAAGGAAAGCTGACTTTAGAAAAATTGAAGTCATCACGTTTATCATAAAGCTTTGTTGTAAGGTAACCATCAATGTCCATTTCCAGTAAAATATCCAAATATGAAACAGATGACGCAGACTCTGTGGTATCTTTTATAAATACAGTTTATATAAAGAAAGTGGTATCTTTTATAAATACAATTGAAATAGAGAATTTATATAGAGTGGTATCTTTTATAAATACAATTTATATAGAGAAAGCATTGAATATGAATTCGTGTGCTCTTGAAGCACTTAATTGTCATGTTGTTAATATCAAATTTACCGGGTGGCAGTAAATGCAAAATCTATAACATGAGAACAATTTCGTATTTACTGCCACCCGGTAAATTCAAAATTTGCATTACAAAATTATGAAATTCAGTATAAGTCTACAATTGTTTCCAATGATTTAAATCGTACAATGTATATGATCTTGGTATGGATGCAACTCTCATATGATATTAAAAAGTGCAGATTAAGAAAGTTTATTTTGACAATCTTTGCAGTAAGATGTAAAATATTGTAACATATCATTAAGTTGTATCTAAATTTATCTTTGGTTTATACATGTATCATTTAAGTCTGATGTACGATGGCTCATTGAGCTTCTGTCTTTGCTTAACAAATTTTATTTCGCGTTAAAACACCAAACTCTCGGGAATAAACACGTGTCATTCGCGATTTCCACGTAATCTTAAATTTAGCGTAATAACGCGTAACTTTCGCGAAATAACGAGAAATATCCGTTATAACTTTAGCAATTTTCAAAATATCGAGGAGTTTTAAATATCAGTCATTTAACCTTGGAAAATATGTATGTATTTTATTAAGTAACGTATAGATATCACTTTAAAGTATTTTTATACTCTATTGCAATATCCTATGCATTCGTATAAGAAAATTAAAGAGGTACTTTTCATTATTAAAATTATGAAAATGCTTTTTACATTTGAAAACTTTACTTGCTAACACATCGTTCCTGCTTATGATGCTTTTGAAGATAATTGTGTTAAAACAATCATGTTTTCAGATGTAAAATACACAATTATATTTGCTTTTTTTCGCACCGATTCGCAATTTTGTTTAAATGGACATAGCCTGTTCAAATAAACGAGAAATACATTTGGAAAAAAGTAGCTTTTGATATGCTTAACTCGTATCTGCACTTATCAAGTGATATCAAAAATCTAAGCCCAGTAACGCCTATATATTTTAAATCGGAAAACGGTACTTGATAGAAGTATTATAGTAAAATAGATTAAGAGCTCATAAAAATTGAAACCTTAAAGTTTATAATTGAAAAGCAACTTCTTTTAGATAAAGGTTTAAACCGGTTTAAACGATATGTTGATACAGGAATAAAAACAAGACCTATTTATCCCGAAAATATATTACAGTACCATTTCAGACATTTTTTTAAATATTTTCAAAGTTGAAATAATTGAGAGCATGGCAAATTGTTTTTTTTTTCAATTTGTTTCTTGATTTTAATTTTTTGTTTGAATTCTACCAACTTAACTGTGATAGTTTGTAACAAATTACAGTAATGTAATCTGATCAATGGTGTTGTGAAAATAACACATTGATAAGTGTGAAGATACACCTGTCATTCTGATTATATATAAAATTGATGCTATAAATAAATGCTATATATAACCGTTTTTCAAATAGTCTGTGTAATAGGGATTTCCTACTATAACAAACAATAGTCTCAGATAAAAATAATGGAGTTAACACCTGATGACTGCCATGTCATTGGCAACATGAAGGGCACTAAAACAGTATGGTCTTTATGAATACAGAAGCATACATTTATACCACTGTTTTTTTCTGCTTGAAATCAAGCGTGAATCACCTACACTGCAGTAAGAATCTACCTCCTCAAAAAATCAGATTTAATCTTTTCAAGCAATACCTGAATATTAGGTCAAATCAAATTTTGAATTGTACTTATTAATAAATTTTACAGGCAATGTTTTGGTGAGACACGCACTATTGAAGATTCTACTTTATGAGGGCAAACCAAGTGGAGGACAGCTTCAACAGATAGTACCGAGTTTACTCAAGTTGTATAACAGTTTGAAAAAATCGAAAGCAAGACCCTCGGATCCAAACCGGGTGAAAATAATGCGTTTCTGACATGAATAAGAAGATAACAGAATTTCATTTCGTTATACAAAGCTGGTTTTATTTTTGAAACCCATAACTTCAGTTAAATTAAATTGCAATCATATATATGTATATTGAAATCTGATTAGAAAGAATTTTGTTATGATTAATATACTCAGATAAATTAGATGGCATCTCGATTTGTAAATGTTGTCTATTGTTTTGCAATCTATACAATAGTTGAAATCATGCGTTTTCCTTTGTTATAGAACTGAATTATCCCTAGACACAAAATGAAAGTGTATTGAATAAAAATGATTAATATTCTCTTTTATGTCGTCTTAAATGGGAGATCGAGGGCATCTTTGGTCTTGTCTATCTTTCAGTGTTTCTGTCTGTTTCCCCAAAGTAGAGTAGAAGGCTATAAAAAAGGAAATCGTCAAGGATTCGCATTCATCCAACTGAATGTGAAATTTCTGAAAGATAAAACAATACATTCATTTTGGCTATACAGACTGATCGCCACTTTTAAGGCTTTTCCGATAGATTTTAGAGATCGGAAAATAAATTTGATGATTCACCGGATATTAAAAGTTTGTTTAAAATGGAGTCGCTTCCTAAGTTAAAAAATATCGAACATATTCTCTTATTTATCCACTGTGTATATATTTTGCAATTCGCTTCGATACTGTTTATTTCTAACAGTCTAAGATTAAAGAAAATGAAAAAAAAAACCATGAGGTAATAATTACTTTAGTTATATAGCATATTCTTATAGGATATAGAGCAAAATGACGAAAATGGCATATTTTTCTTATTTTTCAAAGAGGAAAATTTGTCTGCAGCCGTTTTCCTCAACAGAAATATATATTTTATGTGAAATATCATAATTTTGGTTCACACATATTCGAGATGGCAACCCACTAACATAATTTTACAGGTTTTTTTTGTGTTTTCAATTCTTTTTTTTAATATGGTTGTTTCTATCAGTAACCTCATCTTCGCTAGCCAAGGATTTTCGATCCACTTCTCTCCCCATAAACTATATTGCGAGCAAAGTGGACCGAAAATCTTGCATAGCGAAGATGAAAAAAAAAACACGAGCTCTTTATCTCGCGTTTTACTTGACAACTGACACTAAAATTTTGATGACCATTGAAACTACATTATTCTAGGTGGTATCGGACACCTCCATATTATATGGTACATGCACTTCCTATCGAAATAAACAATAAAATTAACTAGATACGATTAGGTCTTCTGTACAAATTTGAAATGATAATGTACAATCCTGAAGAATTTTAAAACTTTAAACTCAAAATTACAAAAAGTGTCATTAGACACTAAATTGCAATTGCAAAGCGGAAAACCATCATAAAAAAAAAAGTAAACACGATCCTTTGTTTGATAAAGAAAACCAAAAACCGATAAAAAAAATAAAAGATTTTGTTTTGTCTCACTGACATTTCAATTAAAACATGACAATAACAAAACGTTTCAATTAAAACGTGACAATAACAAAAAGAGACATCTAATGAGATATCCAAGTTATCTCAACGTAAGAAAAGCAATATTCATGTTATACCATTTAAATGATGTGTTGCTTCCGGTGACGACAGGAAATGCCGGACAAATTATTGATACCTTTTTTGCACATCCACATGTTACAGTCTACTTTATAGCAAAGTCTGGATAAAAGAAACATTTTAGTGAGACATCTGTGATTTTTCAACGGTTTCTTTGCCAAGTTGTGCTATTGTGAGAAAGAAAAATATGATTTTTTTTTATTTCCTTACAGCTTAATTTAATCGACATTTTTCATTACTTATAATTTTTGATAAGTCATAAACCAAGCAAGAATTCTCCCTTAAGGAGGCTGCGTGGTCAACAAATTAACCATCAGATTTGCCTTGAACGTTTACATTTAATATTTTTGGCCTATAATATTTTGGTTATAAACTATGATTTGGTTAAGAAAAAAGCTCCAGATTTTGAGTATTTTACTGTATCTTAATATAGATCTCTTCATCTCAAGGAGGTAAAATTTAGTCTAAATATTAGCAATGACCATCCAGCCTTCTTAAACAAACCTAACTTCCCTTCCAGTATTCAAACACTACCACGTGTAAAAGTAAAATCATGATAAAACTTTTTAAAATACTTATTTTCATTTTATTTGTTTTCATTTTTTAGATACAACTTCTCTGCAAAATATATATCTGAATTCCATTGTAACACAACAAAAAAACCACGTTAAAAGATGTATAATACACGTGTATATTCTGGGTTTTTTCGCACTCATCTGCATTTGTGTTAAAATGACATATTTTGTTCAAATAAACAAGAAATACACTCGGCGAAAAGTTTACTTTTTATATGCTCTATTCGTATCTGCACTTGAATTAATATTAAGTGTTTAAGCCCAGACATGGTATTTATATCGAAGATCGATGAAAAGGAATATGAGAATAAAATACACTGTAAATTAAACGCTCATTATATCCAAAGGATTGAAAAGCAACTACATGTACCCTTAAATGAAGCTTTGAACCTGTTTTCTACTGGAAATTAAACGATAAGAAGAATTAAAAAAACAATAAATTATTCCAAATAGTATTTAAAAGAACCATTAAACAAATATGGTATTTTCATTGTTGAGCTTATTGAAAGAATGAAAATTTTCAACCATTACCTCAATAAAGCAAGATTACATTGCTTATTATGATGTGGAAGGGTCTGGGTAAGTGTCATTTCTTTTTATACCAGAATTTATTCGAGAAAAGGTACTCTGATATTCTTTTTTATAAGTCTTTATAAAATGACACCTAGTGTGTGACTTAATTATAGAAAAAAGTTTGTCGCTAAAGGGTATTTTTTCTGTTCATTAAAAATGCTTGCCTACACATACCACGGTGTATAATTTGACCATTTAGAAAATCTCTATGGAGACAAAAGAGCGTCCAAAAATTCTGAAGTTTTATCTAGTTTGTAGATCATTGGTTCTTATCAACAGTAGCCTTGATTTTGTACCATTTGATAATATTCTACACAAACACTGTGATCAACTTGTGATATTTTATAAGGGATATAATTCTTAAAGAAAAAAGCAACACAATGAAACAAATTGTTTCAGTATTTGTGTTGTATTTCATCTTTCAGTCAATACATCTAAGCCAGGAGAAAAACATCGTCAGAATGGTGATAGAGAAAATGAGTTTTCTTATCTCTGTTGATCACGGACAGTTTGGAGGGTTCGTAAATTATACATTTTGATATAATTCTCTGTTCATTTTACAGCGAATTGCAGAGTACCGGTAAAGTTTTCAATAGCTTGCAGGGACACTATACCATTTGGTCAGTCAGGTATCACATTAGGTCTAAATCTAGGTCATGCGACTACTGACATCAATACAGTGAGTTATATTTGGTAAACATTTGTAATTTTAAAGCTATTGTGTTGTGAATATTTTTTATCCAACATTATTGCTATAGTTTAAATTGGTTAGGCAGTTACAGCACCAAAATACTATTAGTGGTGATTGTTGTACTAGGAACAATCAAGAAACCGTAATGTCATTGATTTTTATACCGCTTCATTAATTTATTACAAAACAATTTAAAACTTAAATCTATTTTTTCTTTTATTACAGAGTTATACAAAGTTGATAACGAATAGAATTTAATGATGAATGTGGTATCGAAATGAAAAGCATTATTTTAACAAATATTTAGTTGCAAGTCAGACTCAATACATAGAAAAAAATTTAATTTTGATTAAAAAAGTAGATGTTCATCTACCATTCGAACACCGATGATGGTTCCTGGTATTCCGTTCAATAAATCCCAAGAAATTAACATCTCAAACTGTGATCATGGAAGACTGCAGTTCAACGTGAGATACCCAAAATATCCACCAGACCCAAAAGTAGCATCGGTTAGTATGTTACGTATACCGTAAAATTCTTGCAATTTTAAAGGGACATGGATTCGATCAATTTCAATTTTTTTTATCTTATCAATTTCAATGTCTAGAATGATTAACTGTAGCATTTCTTATGTTTCACCAAAATTTGAATGTCATTAGTAGAGTTAAAAGCAAGATAGAGAATTCAGAGCTCTTTGTTTTGTAATCAAAGCTCGAATCTTGCTTTTATTTACATAATTTTATGTTTGTAAAATGTACATTCCGATATTGATTTTTCTATTTACAATCATTTATGAACACAATGGAACAGTTTATTTTTGATCTAGTGTTGTTTAAAATATGGTTATTTATTTACTGTAAAAAATTTGCAAACCTAACCATTACTTGAGCGTTGTTTACATAACAAGAATTCTTAGCTCTGTAACTCGGTTATATAGCATTGGATGATTTATTTTTGACGTCGTCGTGTCATTAACTGCCGTCAGTTGAGCAGACGATCACGGAGGGAGTAAATTACTAACAGCAAGAACAGCTGTTCTCTAAAACCAGTTTAAACTGGTTATCATAGCTGTTGAGATGAGCATGAAAATATAATCCATTAATAATAACTCCTAAAATTTTGCTTTGAACAATAGAATCAGCTCTATTATTGAATAAGTGTAAAATGTGGTGTTTTAACAACATGTTTGAAATATATTTTTAAACCGATAACATAGAAATCAATGTTTGGGAACTACTTATGTGAATTACATATAAATTCATACGCAGTGATTCGGTTGTTGCATTTAGAGGCATTTAAAGATCACAGAATTTCATGGAAAAACACAGTAGAATGTAAATATTTATTTTTAAACTTTGGCCAAGCATTAGAAAGGGCCAAGTAAATAATTTAGGACATAAAGAAAACAAATTTGAAAATTCTTAATTCTTTTTTATGTCAGTTTAAAGCACATTTAGTATTTGATAGACCATATATTGGTTTTTTTATTCCCCAGAAGACTGAATATCGAAAAATCATGTTTATCTGGTTTGTCTTTCTTTTTTTGTCCTTTGTAATGTTGTGATTTTGATATTTAATACTTCCGAACGATAGAAGATAAGCTCATCCACTGTTATACATGTATAGTGACATTGACGACAGAAACAATGCGTGACGAGATTACATACCCTCTTCAATAAACGCACCTAATATGTAGTTTGTGATTAGATGCATTTTTCCACTAACATTTCTAAGGAATATAAATAATATTATTTTAGTACCTTGAAAAAGAAGTAAGTTTTACATTATACAACATCAATTAACTAAGATGGGGGAAAATAGTAAATTTTGTTTACATTAGCAGATACACTGTACATGTATATACACTAGATAGTGCAACATTGCTATTATCGTCTATTGTTTACTTAGGAAGCATATTATAGTGTTTATACTGTTAAAGCGGTAATGATAAGATATGTTTGCCTTATGATAACAGATCAAAATTTACAAATAAAAAATCTATATCTGGGTCGTACGATATATATCGTAAACCTATTCAACGAGGGTCACGATTCCTCTCCAATTCACAGAATAGACTATTGGGTGGTGTTAGGTACATCATCATGTTTCCTATCCAGTTGTAGATATAAAATCAGCTTTTATATATCTTCTCTATTCATATATGACACAATGTTCATTTTTTCATCATTTGATTTAAAACTTACACTCGTTGTATGATTCACTTTTGATATCTCATGTTTCCAGGTTATTGATGTCTCTTTCGAGTCTTTCAATGTCGACAATCCACCCACATGTAGTATTCCTTGGAACTTCACCTATCGTTGGCCAACAGGAGAGGGCTACTCAGCTCTGCCTGGTTGTTTCACCAAAGTGGTTCAACCTGCATTTGATTTTTACCTGGAACATTCTTTCTTCTTTAAAATCTATGACTGGAGGGGACATTTTGAAAATGTCAATGAAAACCTATAGCCTTGTATATTTTGACATGAAATGAACTTATTATGCTTTTCTTTACTTATAAAGGGTAATCATTTGAAATGTGTGAATTTTTTCTCTAGTGTACTCACGTTTTGGGATCGCATATAACTAAGTGATCAGCGATATGTGCTTATATTTATCCCATTTGATAGTGTTTAACTTAGAGTCAAATTCAATTTTAAATAATGCTATTCAATTTCAAAACTTCCTATGATAGTTCAAACTCACCTGAAACTAACAAGCTTTTCGTATCAGGTGATTGTCAGTTTGTCTGTCGGTTAACTTCTTTGATTCCATCATCAAGATTACTGCGCTTGGTTCAATTAAAGTGACACGGTGACTCAAAATACATATTTTACTTTTTGATTATGACAACGTAAATCAGAAGAAATATACTAATTTTTATCATACGGAAGGTTTCACGCATCACAAGTCATCATCTATCAGTTTACAGGTCATTACAACCCATCCGGAAAATGCACATGTAAACAAACCGAGTTGCTTTGGACATTGATTTTAGTGTCACGTGATTGCACTGAGAAAAGAATTTGAATGTGAACCTATTCGATGTCTGTGGTAAGAAATATGCATTCATAGAGAGTGCATCTTAATAAATGTATAGTTCTTGAAGACATCAGGTTTTCATTGAGAGGCCACTGGCTCATGGTATATGCCACGCTGCAGTATTTACACTCCCCTGCGCTTGCGTGAATATATAGCGGAAGGGAAACTCAATATTTTGTGTTAGCCCAAAGTTTAACTCTATTTTTCTCTATATAATTTGATTTATTTACTTTTGAACACCGTGATTTTTCAAAAGTTCACCTTTTCATATGATAAATAAAAAATGTGAACATCCTGTAAAAATTCGATATTTGCTAAATCATGGGTTTGAGCGTCACTATGTCTCTTTAAACTGAGATTGAGGCATCCTTTGGTAAAGGTTAAAATGAAGGACCAGACCTATTCCCAGAAAGATTACTGAAAATGATAAAATGGGTGGATCATTGAAAAAAAATGATAAAAAAATATCAAAATTTCCTGATAATCCCCAACTAGACGAGTCGTATCTTGGTTAAGGCAAACTTTGGTAAGGATTATGTAGGTCATAAAGCTACCGAAGGATTGGCTCTCCAAATTTAATCGTTTTTAAATAATTTGTTCAAACATATAACACACTCTTACCGTTCATTGTATAATTCGTTAATGTACTACGATAGTCCCATCGGTATAGTAGACTTATCAATTCCTTTATATCGAAAAAGGTCACATTTTACAGGTAAACGTTGTAGATTGTTTTTATCTTGAGGTCCCTTACAATATAGCAATATGACAATCGAAGCATATCGTACTTACAATGTCTTACTTTGTCTTACCATCACTATTGCTCACTCTGCTTAGCGCCTCCTCAGCCTTCGATAATGATCATGTCATTCAAAAGATGAGGTTACTCATTTCTGTGAACCATGATGATCATATCTTCCAAAGGTTTGATTTCCATTTATAGATACACATGTACCAACGCATTATCTATAGGAATTGTCATTCATATCAAGTACGATGTTTTCATACTTTTATGTACAAATAGTAGTGCCTAAAAGTTTTCCTCTTGGATGTTGACATCTAACTTTATATAAATTAATAGCAATGGTGTTATGATATCAATTAGCTTTTTTGTTATATATTTTGTCTTTAGTGAGGAATATGCCTTTTTCAAGGCAATTTTTGATTGGAATTTACTTTATATTATTTGGAGACTTAATGCTTCTGTTAAAAAGTACGCTTTTCATTTAAAAGCAAAACTAAATTTTGAAAAATATTCCCATGCATATGTTTTGAATATTTTGGACTATTTATTAGGTATTTGATCATACGTTAATTATTACATGTATATTGATAAACTTTGACAGTTTGATATCGGGAAAATTTTAACTTGCTTTACTGTTGTTTTCGTAAAATGGTTTAATGTTAAACTCTTAATTGGAAAGGTAAGATGCATGTACCATACCCATTAGTTAAAAACACAATTGTCACCACATTAACCATTGATATTCATTAAACTGAAATTAACCTAAGTTAAATGGTCAAATATAGACATTTATTTCATTTAACGGACATAATTCGACTAAAAGCTCTGAATGATTTTAAGTTTAAATAAAAAAAATAAAAATGCATATAATAGGTAACATCGCAAACACATTGCTTTTTAGGATCTTGTACATTTCAGTTCTATTTTTAAAGACTTTGACAATAATTTGAAAATTTATTTTTAATTTTCATACATATGTTCATGATTGTTACAAAACCAAAATCGAAGAAAATCAAATAAAATATTGAATATTTTTGAAAATATTGAAATTATTCTTCTAAAGATAGCTTGTAATTATTGTATCCATCTTACAATACAGATGTTCTGCAACTTCAAGAACCCCTATGCTGTCTCCAGGTACACCATGGAACGAAACTGTCACTTTGAATATATCTAGTTGCGACAGTGGACGACTGGGCCTGTATATCAGATCTCCCGATTATCCAAAGGATCCAAGAGCTGAATTGGTAAGTATTTTCAAGTTCCGTTAAAAACCATATATTGCTCACCCCCTAAAATGATTTAAAATTTGTGTACAGCTATTTGTAACTTAAATACATTGATGTATACAGTCAAATTTTTAAAAACATTGAGAATGACAAATTCTTGTGAATGATCATCGCTTGCAAACAAAGACTAACGTAAAATCCAGTTAATCTTGAACGCTTTAGATTCCGAGATAACAGTCACAAATATCGTTTGCATTTATTTATCGGTCTTATATAGATTTGTTACGATAAAAAGCATAACTACGTAATTTCAACAATCGATAGAGGTAAATATTTTTAACTGATGGGTCACCTTTGGTGTTTCTAAATATTATAAGAGACAAACGTAAGTAATAAATTTAATTGGAACAACCGTCAATTTGTTTAAAATTATGACGGTTAAAAAATAAACTTTAACACGTGGTAATTTTATGTTAAACGCTTGTCATTTATACAAATTATCAATCGATTTATCATCAATAAATACCCCAGCCCCAATTCGCCCCCCCCCCCTTCAACAAAAAATCAAAAAATAGGTACTTTATTTACAATCAGGTATTCCCGAATTATATGCCTGGTTTTTGATATAACATCAACACGATATATCAACCATATCCACAAAGAAACAAACAATATTATAGATATCTCAACAATTTAAAGTATAGAGTAGCTAGTTTGCCAGTTAAACATGCTGGATGGTCAACAATTTAACCATCAAATCCACCTTAAAATTAAGACATGATTTTGTTAGCCATAATCAACCATTTAGTAAAGAAACATCTATAATATTTTAGACTAAAACTTTGAATATGTTCCTTTATACAAAACTCTTCTTTTAAAGATTAGTTTAGTATAAAAATGACGAAGACTATCCAGCACTCATAATATAAATAAACTGTTAGATGTACTACAAAACATATGGGAAAATAATGATTAATGGAGAGCTTTCTTCGTTTAGATGATAGATATCAAGTTCTCGTCTTCCTACCTAGACAACCTAGTGATGTGCAGCGTACCGTGGAATATATCGTATCGGTTGCCAACACAACAACATTTCTCTTCATTACCCGGATGTTTTACAAAAACTGTCCAACTTGTTGACAACGATCTGTATATGGATCATTATTTTTTTTTCAAGATATATGATTGGGAGGAAAATTAAATCATAAATGTATAGAATTCATTCTCATTGTAACATGACAACTCATAGTAGTGTAAATCAACATCGAAAGATTCAATCTATCCACCTTTTTATAAAAACATGAATTAATATTTTTATCAATACGTTAATAATATATGATAATTTCATGATTTGTGATGATAGACAATGACCCACCTAACACATTTAAAACGAGATTTCAACAATATTACGCATGAATAGTAAACCTTTCAAGCTAACCAAAACAAATGTTACATTTCGAACAAATTCTTATCAATTTATGAAAGAATTTTATAAAACAGCGTAAAATGCTTCACAATTATATATAATTCTAGACTTTTAAGCTATATAAGTTTGTTTCTTTTTTAATTAAGTCAATCATCCGACTCAAAGCAACGTGATATTCAATTATGACGTCACGTGACTACGAATACATGATGTAATATCAAACATTACATGAGTGATATAAACTGTATCTTGAGCTAAAGATGCGATTAATATTTCTATTCTATTTATATTGTTTAAAAGTTGAGAATACTGTTTTATGATCAGTCAAGAAAAAAAAACTAATGCATCGCGACAAAATACCTGATCTACGGCCTACTTTCAAAATGACATGTATGAATCATTAATCATAATCAGCAAGTATTATTTTCATTAAACAGTCATGTTTATATAGAAAAGAATGAGCTATTTATATATTGTGTAATGGTACTTTGCTTGTTGATTTGAATATAGCTTAATTTTCCTGAACGTGACGAGTCACAAGTTTGACAAGCCATTTTTGTATTTTCCTAAATGATTGGTTTCAAAATAATCTTAACAAAATATAAGAAATAGATGCACTCTCGCTAGCCATTGTTAAACTGTAAAAATATTGCAACAAACATATATAATTGAAAACGAAATTCTGTGGTCACTTATCTTTTAAATCTCGCACAATAATCACTTGCGACAATGACATTGGTTAACGTTATTGTGTAAAATTTCGTCAACAGTAAGTCGTTGAACTAGTTATTCTAAAGTAAATAATACCACTTCAACAATAGGTCTACAACATTTAACAAATAAGTTATCAATTTAATGGATGTCATTTCTGCCATCTGAAAAAAAAATATTCTTTATTCTATAGGAAAGTGTATTTATTCTGCTATTTAAGAAAATTCATTATTAATCATATATTCAATTCCACATTTTTATACTGGAACGTACATTTTATATGGGTATATCTGTATAATCGGGATCGAGTGTATCCGATGCTTTCTATCGATTATCGTAATCCTGCGAGGTTTTGAAATATATTTCTGAATATGCTAGAGTATTGAATTTCAAATCAAAAATGATTAGATAAGCAGGAGTTGCTCTGCTCTTAGAGTGTTATTTAGTGCATAAATTGTACTCTACTTTCTAATTGAATTTAGTGGGGTGTTTTTTTCAGTTTTATACATCGACATACCTGATGTGTGAAAAATAAATTCACGTTTAAGCATATTTTGTAATTACGGGTGATTTCCAAACAATCTTGTTTTCAAAAGGGAAATAAGTACGATATTAACTTCATCAAAAAGTCCCATTTGCTTAAAACTGAAATAAAATTTAGTTTGAATCCTTTTGTCTTTGTCATATATTTAATAGGAAAATACATGAAATCTGTGTTTTCTATTCAAATTAACAGGTGCTTATGTAGGGTAAGCGGTGCACTTCAGTGTAATTTATATTTTATTCCATGCATTTAAAATACGAGACAATTAAACTTACTTAGTACATCTATTTTTTACATATAAATATACATATTTTGTATTCATCTGAAGCATAATTTATTCAAAAACGTATGCGAGAAAAAATAAATCACTCGCTGTGGCCTTCAACTCAACTTTCAGGTATATCGACGACGTACGAGGGTTGATCCAAAAGTAATGTCACACTATGCACCGCACTTCTCACTGGCGTTGTATTGTATAAAATGATACATCAACATATATCTTATCAAAATTACTTTTTTTTTTATCTAGACCAAGGAATAAAAAGGCTGGACATGCGAATAGTGATACGATTCATTTTTGCTTCGATGGATAGACATCACTAGAAAATATATCAACCTAAAATTGAGAGCGAGTTAACGTGGTTCCAATATCTAATTAAAGCATATGTCATGTTAAATAAAATAAATAAAATAAATAAATAAATTAGATAGATAGAAGCCATATGCTCTGAAGGAAAGTTAAAGCTAGGTTCTTACGTCAATGGTTATATTATAAAGCTACGTTCATGACTTCTTGAAGAGACATCGACAAACTGATCACACATTAAATAGTTTAATATACTACTCCATCGATTACAAAAATAGTAATTCAATTTTTTATGAAAAAATGAAAAAAAAATGTAAAATAGAGCATCAGCATTTTTATAGAGTAATAAATTACGAAATTCTACACCATAACGCTAAAGATATAGAAGAGACGTTGCTAGCTTGCGGCAACTATCCTTACCTCATGTTCTACAAAATATATCATCTCCAGAAATATTTACCATAATGCATTAAAATTTGTAGATCTGAATTGAATTAGTTAGATATCTCAAAGCACGAAATTTTGTCACTTTACGCGGATTTTTCACGATTTTATCGCATCTGTGACATTACTTTTGAGTTATGGTCTAGCAATTAGTATGAAAAACATCAGTCAGTATGCGGCCCAGTGGAAGATTATATTTGCTGACAAGGACGTTGTATCGACCATAGAACTTACAAAAAGTTGACTTTAAACGATACTGTTGATAGTCCTGCTTTATCAACTTGGTTGTCAGTAGCTTGCCTCATCAGGTGATGAAAGTATATGGCTACATAAGTAAGGAAAGTTGGCTAAAGAAAAATTGAAGTCATCACGTTTATCATAAAGTTTTGTTGTTAGGTTACCATCAATGTCCATTTCCAGTAAAATATCCAAATATGAAACAGATGACACAGATTCTGTGGTATCTTTTATTTTAAGTTCACTGGGATAGATCGAGTCGACGTAAGTATGGAAGTAACAATTGTTAATTGATAATACGTCGTCGATATACCTGAATGTTGAGTTGAAGGCCACAGCGAGTGATTTATTTTTTCACGTACAAGTTTTTGAATAAATTATGCTTCATATGAATACAAAAATAGGTATGCTAATAATGGGGCGCATTTGGTACCCATGGGAATTCCAACAGATTGTTGAAAGACTTCTAAAAGCTACATCGATGTTGTCTATCAGAAACTCAAGCATCTTTTTAATATCCACTTCAGAGAACTTGTGTGCTCAATCCGAATGGCTTTTAACAAAATAGTTTTGCAAATGACCGATGACAAGGTAAGTAAATTTACGTGATCCATTTTTATTGAAAAAGCAGCTATCAATGATGTAAAAAAGACGGGACTTTAAGTATTTTATGATACTAAAAGTATATTTCTGAAATATTATATCTAGAACATACTGAAATTTTATCACATTTCATCATAAGCTTGAACGATAATCTACATTTCATACCTAGATATAAAATACTGTATACAGGGTTATTTTCGCCCCTTGCTATTTTCGCCCTTCTTCACTTGCAAACACTTTCGCCCCGTCCTGAATTTGCCCAGAAAAAGTGTTGCTGAAAAGGAAAAAAATTGAGCCACTGAAATTCGCCCAGTTTTAAATTCACAACGGGGGCGAAAGGGGCGAAATTAAAACGGGGTGAATATTTCTTTAGTATTTACAGTAGTTTGAGACCCAGGGATGCGTATTATTAAATTTGAAATGGTTTTCAAAATGCATTTATATGTTTCACAAGTTATAATCCAAGATTCTTTAGAATGATTTTTTATGCATTTTAATAAAGCTTTTTACCTTAATACTTATTTTCATCCTATTTTTTAAACGCTTCGATATCACTAACTATTTGATTTAGAGAAGATGATTTTAGAAACACTCGCCTTATTTTCATTGTTTCCTAAACTTTGCTCCTTTAAAGTGTATCAGCCATTCGTTCAGGTCTGAGTCACTCAGTTGACCCATTGCGATCTATTTTCGTCCATCGTCATGCTTCCGTGCGTCGTGTGTTCATATTCGAACATATTCAGCTTTTTCTATGAAACTTCTAGGTTTATCTTGACCAAATCAGGTTTCTCGCATCTGTAGAGGAAGAATTTGGTCACTAGCATCTATAGGGGAAGGGGAACATAAATTGTGAAATTCATGACCCCCAACCCCCAGGCACCATACATTTTGGGTAAAAACTGTAAAAATTGGTGCAAATTAAAAAATCCTCTTCTCTAGTACTGAACATTCCGCAGGGAAACAACTAAGCACATGGTTATGACGAGCAGGGGTGCCTCTACCAAAATTATGAAATTCATCAGGGATTCAGGCCCTAGGGTGGGACCAATATGGCCATATCGTGAAAATGTATTAGATTTAAGAAAATCTTTCCTACTCCCATTCATATTTTAGAAAAACTAAATGCATGATTATGATGCCCATTATGCCGTCTACCAAAAATTGTGAAATTCATGGCCCCTGGGTGAGGGGTGAGGGTCCTATATGGCTGGGTAAATATGGCTATATGAGTAAAAATGTATTGAATCTTAGAAAATTTTGTCTATTTCAACAATAGTGGAAGATAAATAGAATGCATGATTATGATGATTATGAAGTCCTCTACCTAAATTGTGGAATTCATGGCCCCTGGGTCTGGGGTTCAGGCCCTGAGGTGTGTCAATATGGCTAGTATAGTAAAGATGTATTAAATCTTAGAAAAAAAACGTTCTCTACTCCCATATATATTTGAGAAAAACTGCATGCATATGATCATAATGTCCATGAAGCCTTCTGCCAAAATAGTGAAAATCATGGTCCCTGGGTTAGGGTTTCAGCCCCTTAGGGTTGGTCAGATATGGCCATGTAGAGAAAATGTATTGAATCGATCTTCGAAAATCGTCTTCTCTACTTCCACAGCAGGAAGGATAAATAGAATACATGATTATGATGTCCATGAAGCTTTCTACCTAAGTTGTAAAGTTCACCGCCTATGGGGCAGGGGTCAGGATTTTTGTTGTGGGGGGGGGGGGGGGGGGGGGCAAATATGGCCATATAGTGAATATGTATGTTTAAGGTCACTCGAGTTACTCGGGTAACCTATTGCTCTTGGTTGTGTATTGTCGTTTAACAATTTTACATTAGGTTAGTGACTCGGGTGACAGGTGTAACGACGAAAAGTGACCCCGTAGAATATTGACCCGGGTGTCAAATTTCTACGGAGAAAACTGACTCAGGGTCAGTATACTATGACAAGTAGGGGTTATTCCTACAGTAGAAAACCATTCCAGACCTGTAGATCTACGACCCTTCACACGTTGAAAACTGACCCCATAGAATTTTGACATCGCTTATACATAGAAATCATAGAAATTAGAGGTGATACGTGTAGCATTCATGTTTGGCGAGGGGGAAGGGGGGGGGGGGCAGCGAAAACATATAAAATATGAATGCGCCTTCCTTTTTACCCTGTTACATATATAACGTCAGTTTGTGTGTTTAACTTAAACTAAAAGTTTGCCTTATGGTGCCTCTTCGCTAAGCCATTTTAGGGTTGTTTCTCTCCCTAAACGTACACCATGATGACATGATGATGCGCTCGCTTGCGCTCCCTTTTTGCATAACTAACGACGGTAATGACGCGACAGCTCGCGTCTGCTCGTTCTGCTGAAAAGTCCCCACTATTATTGAAGATGATTTCATGGAGAAACCTAAATAATGACCTATATATGTACATGTATTGCATATTTTTAGAAGAAAAAACCCAGAAGAAAGATGTGAATTTTCGACGAATAAAGCGGACTTTTAAAATTAATATCTGTTCTATTTAGCTATAGTGAATGTCTGACAACCAAACAAAACACCGTCATACTGACAGACTTATGTTATAGGTACACATTCACTTTTTGTCTCAAATTTGGCTTGGTCTCTTCAAAACTTTTTGGCCTCAATTTTATTTTCATATTTTCTTTACATATTTGATGATTTTGTTGATTTTAAGTTCAATTTACATGAAACATCAAACTAGATGGTTTATAGTGATAGTTCTATTGAACATGTTTATGACCACAGATATGAGTAATTGATTCTAATAGATTTTTATCAAGTCTGCGTTTAGATTACAAAGTAATTTAAGAATGTAATGCTGCCATTGTATTGCCATGTTTTTTTTCAATGTACTTAACTCAAACTGCTCTCAGGATCAGACAATACCTATATCAAATACTTGTTTGAGAAAAAAAATAATTGCAGGGACCAATTTGTTTATTCCAACCAACATGAAATGTCGCAAAATGGTTTGCTTTATTCAAATTCTGATATCAAAGTTCCCCCATAGGAAAAAAATTGTTTCCTAAACATGCAAACAACACATGCAAGAAACTCTACTCTAATCAAAAGGTCATGATTAACTGCATCGCTGAATCAAGTTATTGGAGGATGCAATGTTGCAGTGATTTACAAATCATATTAGATTATGTACATTATGTAATGTTTACATAAAAAAAATATTGTTTAATCCATGAAACATTGTACATGTATAAGACCGAATGCTTTTTACCTGATAGATGCATTTTGCCTCAAATTTAGAATTAATCTGATCTGTAACGAACCGTCAAATACAATGCAATACTTTAAAGGACTTCCCTTCCCGACTTTCTGTATGCAGTATGCAACAGGTTGATCATGACAATTTTTTACTTATTAACAAACTATCTCAAAAGATGGTATACTTTATTAACACTCCGTTAAGAGATCACTAATAAAATAACCTCTGGGTTTTTTTTTACATTTAGAATCTGCTAAAAATGAGTATGAATGCCTGGGACACTTACATATATATGTTATTAATTATTATTATTAAAGTTTAAAGTTATGTCAGAATATGTCTGTAGTATTTGCTAGATTCAAATGTCATTTACAAGTACCCGCGGTTATATTCAATTGGAGTCAAAGTCAATGCTACAAGTAAAGCCCTTTTTAGTGTCACTACATGTATTACTTTGCGATTTGTTTTCTCTGCAAGTACATTTTGATGATTACAATAGAGATCGATTTCAAAGTCACAAAGAATCAGCAATAAAGTATTCTGTTTCTTTTGTTCAATTCTAAATTCGAAGTTTTGGAATTTTTGACGTTTATATTGTTTTAAATCAAGCATTGTACTTCTTTAAATATATTCTTCTTCAACCTGTTGTAACAAGATAAAAAAGTTGGTGTTAGAAATATCAAAATGGGATGTTACATGCAATCGCGGATTTAAGGAGTGGGGGATTTTAACTTTAAAAATTCACTTATCAAAATTACCAATAATAGGCCAGATCCCCCCCCCCCCCCCCCCCCCCCATTTGGCAAGCTTAATTATTCCCCCGCTTCGAATGAGAAGGGGGTATACTGTTTTACCCCTTTTGTGTCTGTCTGTCCTTCTGTCTGTCTGTCCGTAACAAAAATTCTTCTCAGCAACTATTCATTGCAGATGCTTGACATTTTAATACACTATTTGTTTAGGCATGCCATATCGTGGGATATATTTTTGTACCAATCGGGCGTCAATTTCCTGTTAAATGACGACTTTATTTAGTTTTAGCCTAAATTTTCAAACAAATTTTCGTCAAATTCTCAGCAACTATTTATTGCAGATGCTTGAAATTTTAACACACTATTTGTTCAGGCATGCCATATTGTGGGATCTATTTTGTATCAATCGGATGCCAACTTCCTGTTGAATGTCGACTTTACTTATTTTGCATATTCACGTCAGAGCGGGGTTATTACTAGTAAACATTGGGTCACAGACATCTTGTTATCCCTCGGATACCCCTCCTACTACCCGGATAAAATTTTCTGGATTCACGCGTGTGATGAGATGTCCTATTTCAGATCTCATGGTGATATAGACCGTGATGAATAATTTTCTCTTCCCATGTAAATTAATGGTATCAAATTCCGCATACAATAAGTGAGAGTTTTTTATTCATTCAGATTGATATCATTCCTATTCAGTCATGGTTTGACAATGTATACAAACGTCATTCCCCCCTCCCCGCCAACTCCCCCAACATTTTAATTTTTTTCTAGATTCGCACCTATTTTAACTATCTATTCAAAATTCTGTTATCTAAGGTACGTCTTTTTCTTCTGTTGCCAAGATGTAATATGAAGGGAACATTTTATATTCAGTGTCCTTTAATTAACGAAACATGACTATATCTTTCATTTTTTAATTTGAACAATTAAATGACAGACTAAGATAATGATGATAAGCAAATAACAGGTGATCAGAAAAGCGTACTCAAGCTGGTTTTTCGAACAATCTAAGTATCAAACAGGCAATGTAACCCCCCCCCCCCCAGTACCACCACCACCCCTGTATCCACCTAAAACACAATGATAATAATATGTGGTCCATATTCTACAAGGTCATTTTTTCTACAAACCACACGGAGAAAAATGACCCTTAGACCACAATTTCTAGATCTATGTAATCCAAGTATTCTACAACCGAGTGGGTCATTTTTCTATGTAGAAAAATGACCCCGGTCAATATTCTACGGGGTCACTTGTCGTCGTTACACCGGTAGGGCATGTGGGCCTCTTGTTTCAATTAAGGTCACGATTTCGTAAAAAAAAAAAAAAAAAAAAAAAGACTCAGATTTCTGCAATTTGAGATAAGAATTCTTTCAAAGATGATTTATAACAAAAGCCTAGTTTTGTAAGAGTAGCATAGCTTAATTTCAATATAAGCACAGTAAAAACTTGTGTGTTAAACTTGTCATTTTCAATGGAATTTGAAATAACCCAGCTACAAATCTCAGGGATTTTTCTTCTCTTTTTGACAAATGAAATGTGTCCAGAATGCCTACAATCTCTTTAAAAATAGCTAATACACTGTTCTGAACCTCTTCTTTACAATGATATTAAATTGAACATAGGTATACTGTGGAATCATCATTGTTTGCGGGGGGGGCAATGTTTGTGGCTTTCGTGGGTAATCCTTGCCTACGAATTTACATTCCCACAAACCTATACACAAACATTTGTTTAATATTTATTAAATATATCCCGATTACACTACCAACAAAATAACATCTTCACAAACCAGGTAAATTTGTGCTACCCACGAACATTGACCCCCACGAATAAAAATGATTCCACAGTATGGGTTTCTTTTTACAGGATTTCAAACAGAATGTTTTTATTTTCTACATAATTCCCTTATAGTCATAAAGTACAGTAAAAGAAATATCAAATCGATTATGATGTCATAATAGATCTTGCACCAGAAAGAAACTTTAAAACCATTTACTACATCTTGATCTTTTACCAAAAAAATTAAATTTACGAAAATTTAGTTTATTTTCTACAGAATAAGGTGTGGGGCTTAATTGTTATGCAATCTTGCTCCTTGTACCTGCTGACTTTAAGTAAGCAATCAACAATATCAATGAGAACAATAGTCACCTATAAAAAGGAGAAAAAACTTTATTAAAATTGCCATATTTCAGCAAAGGATTCAATTGATATACTGCTACAAAATACAATGTTTAAATGACGGGAATTAAAACATAGATGAGCAATCTTTTGATCTTACTTTCAATATGTTAGAAAATACGTCTTTTGAAAAAGTAGAAAGCAGACTAAGAGTGAGTTCATCTAAGTTTAAATGGTCCTGGAACCAGGCCCTGGGACCATAAAACTGAGATAAGCACACTTTTAATCTCAGTCTCACTTTTCCACTATATATTCCTTTTGAAAAATTGAGACTAAGATCAAACTTGAGCTTGTCTAACTTTTATGGCTCCGGGGCCTGGCCCCAGGGCCATAAAGCTTAGACGAACTCACTTTTGATCTCATTCTCACTTTTCCACTATATATTCCTTTTGTAAAAGTGAGACTAAGATCAAAAGTGAGCTCGTCAAATTTTTATGGCTCCGGGACCTGGTGTCTTGTTTTTATCCCAAAATCAAAAACAAAGCAAACCTTGGATTGTGCTATATCTAAATTGTGGTATCAGGGTTGCTGCTGTATGAGTGAGCAAATTGTAGAGCAGCTACGAGACTTGTTTCATTGTAGGTTTCATTTTGAGGTTTGATGGAAGCTCTACTGGGTTTTTATCAATGAAATAAGGAGTATTATTTGTTTTATTACAAACATTGCAATTTTGCACAACACATTAATCTTCAATAATCTGTTGTTGTTTTTTTAATAAAATCATGTTTCCCCTTACAGTTTCAGGTTCATTATAATTAGTGTGATCTTTTTGTGGGCATTCTAAAAGTTTATTAATTATCATTAATTATCAATAACACAGTTTATTTGAATACATTAATAAAACAACTAGTGATATGAATTTGCTTGTATAAGATAAGATGCTATGTTTTTATACACGCGCCAGCTAAAAGTTCACTATCTGCAAATGCTACGAAACCAATTGTGCATTGATCTCACATTTCAATCTTTTAATCCACCTTTTGTATGTGTGTGCTTTTTTTGATAGTTTTATCAACAGTTATAAAATATACAGTTTGAAATAGATTTTTAAATATTATTTTAGATGACAACAAATTTTTAAAAACTATTTTAATACCTGCAGCTTTTTTCTGGCAACAATAAAGTGAAATGATTACATTTTCAGTGCAGATGGTAGTACTAGTATACATATATTTTTCGGGAACTTAAAGTGCAATTAATTTCATGCTATCTATTTCTACCTTACATGAATAATTCATTGACAATACATATATAATGTAGTACTTTTTTCTTCTTTAAAACACTATAAATATAAACCTTTAAATTAATTAATGATCACGTAATTATCCTATTAAATAATATCATTTCATCTGAAAGAAAAATTTGATCAAAAAGCACATAATTTTGGATAATTACAGAAAACTGGAAGTATTGTTACACTACTGTGGAATCATTAGAACCCGTTGTGGCTCAATTTTTGTTGTATTCATGGGTAGGCGTCTCCCACGAATTTACATCCTCGACGAAAACATTTTTTAGGAAGAGTGTTTTCTTACTGAAACTGAAAACCGACCATCCACGAAATTACATCCCTACGAACGCGCAAAAAACCCACAATCCTCGGAAATTTGCCCCCACGAATTAATATGATTCCACAGTATTTATTTTCAGATCACCGAAAAGGGTAAACAATTATGTTTGTTAAGTATCTCAATAAGTACAAATCTGAGTCATGGGGTTATTCAAGTGTAAGTTGCTTCTTTGCTTTCAACCCCATCACACTACACAAGAAAAACCACTAGAACACTATCTCATATTGTAAGCAATTAATTCCTTTGAAATAGTGTTAACATACCCAACCATTTATATATTTCTTATACATTAGCTAGAGTTTAACATAATCACTTGTAATCAAATAAGAAATTAAGATAGAATATGGAAAATAAATCTTGGATTAATCAGAAAGGATCGTTATTCACTCAGAGGTCTACTGAAAGGAAAACCCCTTTCCTGATACCATAATTGGTCGAGTTATATTTTCTCATTCCCTGTAATCAAATTACATCTATGACTTGATAAAATTGGCGCTTGTCACTCCACATTATTTTGTTTAAACCTAATGTGATACTTGTCAGACCAAACTGTATGCGTTATTTATATATTCAGCAAGCTATTTAAAAAACGGTGAGTATAATATAATTCACTGTAAAATTAGGAAATTAAAGATAAAAATCATTTCTTAACAATCGAAAACACTTCATTAAACCTACAATAGAAAAAATGCATTGCTGTATTTCCATTTATGACTATGTATCATTGCTTGTCAAACTTTTTAATTGAATGTTGACATTAGAATTATTTCATTGGACCGGGAAAATCAGCTTTTCTTTCCCGGTTTAGATTTCCGGGTTCGTGACATGGATTCGTTTATTTGTAGTTCTGGGTCAATGCTATGTATTTGTACCGCCTATAGTCTGCTAGATTGTATTTGCAAATCAAAGATGAAAGTTGTGTCAGTATGCCCAGTAAATGGAATATGAAAGAAAATATCAGATTTCATTCTTTATTGACTAACTGCACCATGACCCCTAAAAATAAGGAAGCAGATGCTTCGATATAAAGCCTTGTATGGCCACCCTTAAAAGTGGAAATGGTAAACCATGAGAGCAGATATTCACAATGAACCTTCTCTCCAAATAAGCATATTCATTGCACCAAAGACCATTAAGACTATTGTTAAGCTACCAAGAGACTGTGTTGTGTGTTTGTCTGTGCAGTTTCGAAATTGAATGTAGAATGATTCCTTCATTAGACCTTAAAAACAATTTTTTTACTCTATTTTTACCTGGTTTGTAACAGGCACCGGCATTTTGTTAATTAATAGCCCTGGGTCATAGTTTTGTATTACTGCAGCTTTAAGTCAGTGTTTGCAAAACAGCTGCTATTTACCCAACAGATTTACATCTTTATACTCAGGTTTATTTTTACGTACAAAAAGAAGTAGTAAAGGTAGTAAACACGAGAAGCATTATTAATTAAGCATAAAGTGGAAGACGATAACTTGAGATTTATTCTGATGAGCATACATAATCATTTACCTGAAAATAGGTATATTTTTGACTGTTTTGAAAATAAAGAATTGTTCTGGCTGATAATGAAAAAATTGATCCAAGTTGAAAAATCATTTATTAGAACTATTAAATACCCTTGAAATACACAGTGTTGCATTGGCCCTGGACATAAAAGCAAATGTGTAAACAATCGGACAGACAAACAGATAAACTACAACAATCTTCGATCAAATCGTTTGCTCGGATGAGCTATTAACTCTTATTGTATCGTTGTCCATCTGTCAAACCTATATTAGATCTTTTCTGCAGAGCAGGAAAAAAAAGTAAAAAAGAAAGTAAATAACATGGAAGTATTTGTATTCATTTTTTAAGAGATTCTCTCTCACACTCTTTTTGGAAGAAAAAACGCTATTTAGCCTCTATTTAGATTATGCTATATGCGTCTAGTCAAATAACTAAGTCTTTCATCATTGATCCAGCAATTTGTATCCGATATAGCCTGTTAATACTTGTAATTGACTGTTAACATTAGATCATTTACGTTGTATGTTTCGTTTGAGCCACAATAAGATTCCGACAAACTATTTTGGTATCAATTAACGTCTACATGACATAGATAATAATTTAATTTCCCCCCAAAACTCCATAGTTGCAGCCCATGTAGTCATTGCTTGGAATCCTTACTTGCTGACACCTTTCCATAAAGGACATGCTTTCATCAAAACTTCTTAAATCCAATTTTCATAACAGTTCATAAACTTTATTTTAGATCAATACTCAGACTTGAGGATTTTAGAAATATATATTTCATATCTATAATTGTTTGCTAGTCGTGATTTTTTTAAAAATTGTATCGTTTAGATATTTTATGCTTAATATAAATCCCTGTAAATAAACTTGACAAGAAATGGGAAAACATTGACAATTTACTCAACACAAAAACGTATCATATGCCATATTAGCAGAAAGTAATTTATCGGTACATTCTAACATTTTGTTTTGGGTAATGCTATCTATTAACGTAACATTATCTTTTAATTATTTAATAGAGAACAAATTGACTTTCACTCGAATCATTCTGATAGATAAATATATACAGTAAAAATTATTTTTCCATTTGAAAGTTTTCATAATCATGTTTGTGAGATATTGGTTCATTGCAAAAAATTGTAAGTTCATTATGGTCTTGCTAATTATAAACAATTATCATTGGTTCTATCATACGTTATGTTAAAAAATTTACAATAGCATCCCAAAAATGTATATTCGAATTAATATTAAAATTAGATAAGCGATTTTTGTAATACGATCATCATTCCCCGTGTTGAAAAATTATGCACAGAATTCGTTCTTAACTTGTTTTCAAATTATTTCACGAACACGAATGGAGTTTTTTCAATCAAGGAAGACGTTTCACGATAATGGTCGGGATTATATTAACAATGCATCAAAATAGAACAGATGAACTCTAGAGTATTACCATTAGGAACAATAAATTCAAATTTTTATCGCGTAATAAACTTAATTTATTCTGCGTTAAAAATATAAATAGTTTTATCATCCAGTAGCCTTTATTTGCTATATAGGATGCAATTTTAATTTATATCGGCTTTTCAAATGCGTGACAAAGGTATTAAAGTCACAGGGATTAGAAATACTAGTATTCGATTTTTTGTGTTAAAATTGTAAGATGACAATTTTAATACAGTAAAATAATGGAAAGTTCTTAGTAATTTTGATGAAATAATAGTATTTAGTAACTATTTTTTGAAAAACTAAGTATCATAATCAATGGCTCTTTCACATTTCGTTGTTTATACAAAACAATTTACTTGATATCAGATATTACAAACATTGACTTGAGGTCTTGGTGTATATTTCATCCCTTTCATTTTAGATTCTTTCATAACACGTATTTCGATACTGCATGGTTAAAAACAGTCCGTCAGCTTTGAATCAGTATACTAGTTTCCATTAACAATTTAAAGAATGCCTTTAAGTGCCCCTCGATAGCTAAGTCTTCAAGATTCTGGTTTTTTTTATTTTTAAAGTGCATATTCCCCTCGTATGTGAGAGAGCAAAAATAGACATTCATAGGTATCCTTAGAAACAAATTATTTGATTAATCAATTAAAAAGAGTATAAATCTCTTTAAACATAGAAAAATAAATTAAATGGTGTCGTTATGTATGTTAAGGTCTCCTATATATTGTCGTAACTCTGAAATGAAGACATTGTTGTGTATATGATAAACTTAGCTTGCTTAAAATTATCTTTCAAAGATCTGTGAATTACATTTATGCAAAGCTTTTAATTTTGAAAAGCGTTTTAAAGTTTGATGTGGTTTCAAGTAGACACTTCCTTGGTTAATTTGAAGTTAATGACAAGCAAGATAAAATAATGCATTATTCAATGCCTACATGTAATACTTAGTATGAGTAGGAACGTTTTTGTATTATCACGAACTGATGTGCTAAAGTGATATACTGATATACAATAACTTAAAACACACACAATGTATATTTCATTAATGTTCTGTGTTGAATTGTCATATAAAAACATTGTCAAAATTAAAAGTAATTTTCAATTTACAATGAAAAAAATATTTTGAATAAATTCATAGTTACCAATAAAAAACTTACACACGTTACTAAGTCAAGTGCTTCCTGGTTTGTTTTATTCTATCAATACGGCAATACAAGAGTCTCAAACGACAGGTCATAATTGTAGCTTTTTCTCTAGTTTGAGATAGATTTTGGTGTACTTTTATTTAATGTAAAAATCGAATATTGCCTTGGGTAATATATAATATGCAAAGCTGATCACGTCAAGTTTTTCCTGTCAACAATCATATTGATTGGTTGTTCCACTGGCTTTGTGCTCAGTCATAAATTGCAAATGTGGTGTCAGATCTAATATCTTGATCTTGTTTGATTCGTACACAATTATAATGTAGCAAGAAATAGCATTACAAATTGGTTTCACCATAGATCAGATAATTCAAACTTTGAATTTAATTGAAGCTAAAAAGGTTTTTTTTATCGATTATAGTATTTTGAAAATGATTTCAGTGAAGATCAATGCATAACAAACAATTTGTTGTTGATTTTTATTTTAGCTATTTTGGTTTCTTGAAAGTATGTTTCTGGATATATCATATTTCATCAAAAACTCTATCACACAAATAACACACAATGGGCTATTGTTTTATTTTTACTTCACTATTCATGATACATTTCATGTAAAACGATCTAATTTTGGATATTTATTCAAAACTTGAATACAGAATACACAAACATATATTTTTAAAAATCAAATTTCCACAGTCCTTTAGACGATCATCCTTAGATATTTTTTCATAATTTTTTAAAGACTTTATTCATCATGTTTAAAATTCAACGCTGTTTATCATGGGTAATACAAACTCAGAGAAATGTTTAAACAAGCACTTCTTTGATTAAAATTTTTGTACATGATATTTCATAACTACACTGGAATCTGTTTGGAAATGAGTATAAACTGGAGTATCTCAATAAAGGTAAATCCTGAACTCTCCTGTGAAGGAGGTAGGGAGAAATTATTGGAGTAAACAGAAGACAACAAAAATGATGATAACACCGCTGAGAAATGTAATCATGATGTACTTGAACCACATATGTCTATCATAATTATATCATTTTCTTTGATAGCATTTTAAAGAATTGCAGCATGACCTGGTTTCAGCTTGCAGTGGTACAATACCCCTTTCTCAAGATCATTCCTTATATATTAATAATGATATAATTAGGAAATACATGTAACCCAATTCTTCCACTCCAACAATTCCAGTAAATCTCATTTAAGGAGGCCGATTTGGGATTTTTGCGGAAAAACTACGATAGCAAAACTCTTTATTTTTTATTCATATGTCATTTACACTAACTCTAGTTTATTTGCGAAGTTTCAACAAAATTGACCATCTGGTTCTTTTAAGGGGCCATCTCAAAATACAGGTACATTTACAATAGGAATATATAGGAAACTGTCATTTTCCGCACTTCGAAGCAGATCTTAAAAATACAACAATAGCCTTTTTCTCTAATATGTGATTAGTAATATCATTTTCTACCTTATATGTCAAAAAAAAACCCTAAATTCTACTGTCTGGTTTTTAGTGGGGGCCATCTCAAAATATTAAAATGCACCAAATGTTGCTATATATTTGGAGAATAATAAATGTAGATTGGTATAATGGATTCATTTAAAAAGAAGAAAAATACCCCCGATGATAGCATTATTCTGTATGTAAATTTTCAATGGCGTACGATTTTACTTTTTCTTTTATGTTATTTCTTATAACGTACTACTTCATTTTACAGGGTGTCCCGGAATATCTGATACCTCTTGAAATTCGTATTGATTAAATATTATTTGGCCCAAACTTATAAATTGTGACTCAAATAAAACGTAGAATTATATAATTTTTTCCCACAAAAAAGTTTATTTCAACCAAGCTTTTATTTGAATTATGATGCCACAAAATCGTATCATAATTCTTTGGTTGGATTGAAATTCAATCAATATAAATCGGACAAGAGAGGACATCTTCCGTTTTAAAACTGTTTTATCAAACACAGACTCCAGATATAGTTTTACCAATAATGAAAAAAAGAATACCCTGAAGAAAAACAACTCAACAACCAAACGATTATTTAAATAATGTGAAGATTTGAGAAAATGGAATGCGTACAGGGGCTGTTGTGAGGAATTTAACTCATCGACTTGATGTTGTCATTGATAAAAAAAAAAGAGCGTTATCTTGAGCACTCTCTTAAAATGTGTTGTGTTTTTATAAACAATGCACAATTTGTCAAAAACCTATGAATGTTTTTGAAATTTGTTAAAACTTACATCATATACAATTATGAAAATGCATTTGATTTTTTGTTAGATAAATTTAATCTAAAGTTATTCAAAGAGTAAATGGTATCAGATATTCTGGGACACCTTGTATCATAACGTCTTAAAGGCACAATGGCTACGCTCACCTACCGTACAACGGAAAAATCGTTTAGAAAATAAAATTTTCTTTCAACAATCCCAAATATTTTTATCTGTATTTTGTTTATTGTGTTCAATTTTATAAATGATATCGAAAAAAATCATAAGAAGTATAAATACACTGTATTATTCTAGAATGCGCAAAAACATGCGCAATGAAAACTAAAGTCGGCCTCCTAAAACCAAATTCCCTTAGACATATCCTGTTGACTTTGAATGTTCAATACTATGGTTTCATCAGTATCCGAGGGCAACAAGATTTGTGAGAAGTAAATTCATGGACAACTATCATATCGATATCCGCAAAAATTGATGTTCCACGAATTTTAGAAAAAAAACCTACTGGAATTCACATTTTTAAAGATTTTTTAACAACCTCTACAGAGTGTATCTATATTTTTTGATGTTCTTTCCATTATGCACGATGATTGATGAAACCACAGTACATAAAACAAGAAATGTGAGTGTCGCCTATTTTCATGGTTTCCTCTGATATTAAAATGAAAATCATTATCAATATTATCACTATGATCAAGTCAGTAATTTTAAGTATACATATACAAAGTACCGATTCTAAATTTGGATAACCTTTCATTGATATCTATTTGCATGGTTCTTTTAAAGACGGTCATATAGACTGGAAAGAACACATTTTATTAATATATTTTACAATAATAAAAAAGCAGAAGTTACGCTAAATGTTACCTAGGTAGATATGTAAATTTATTTAAATTGTAAACAAATCAAAAGCATTTTACTTGAGCAAGTCTGGGTTTTTACAATTAATATTTTAAAGTTAATTTTACTAATTTGACTCTGTACTTACATTTCATTGTTGCAGTCTGTCTAATATTACACTTTTCTTTAGACATTCAATACCAGACTGTACCAGTACGATTCCCTTTAAAATCCGATATTTTTCGATAGAAGAACAATGAATATTTAATGGAATTTAAAACTTAGGAAGTACAATATATGTAACAAAATATCATTAGACAGTTTTTGGTCCTTACATGTCTCATGTATTCGGTATATACACTTAACAAAACTTTTAAGTGTTCACCTTGATAAATAGAATAATTTGGAAATTATCAAATATAATGATATGAAAGGACTATATATAACATGGTCCTAATGTGCCCCCCCCCCCCCCCCCCCCAAAAATGAACATTATCAATTTACTCTATTAATTCTTTGCTTCCTTTGTATGGATATACATGTGAAGTTTATTCATAATTTTCATTTTGATCCAAATGCCTACAATTTTGAAGTATGATATTAAAAAGTAGACCTTTTCCTGCCATTTTCGCATTTTTAGCATAAAACGGTTTGTTTTCAAGCAGTTTTTCTTTCAGAAAACATTGAGCGATTGCTTAAACAAACAAAATGTTTTTATTAAAGATGTATCTATCCAAGACTTACAAATGACTTGTTTAAAGCGTCGGTCTATATTTCCCTCTTCAAAAACAATAAGAAAAATGTCAATTTTTGACTGATTTTGTTTGAATTAAAAAATAGAATCACATATACTGCCATTGATTGCAAATAAATAGGTGAAAAACATAAAGCAACTATTCTAAAAATTAACATAAAAAATTTGATGTTCCTGAAACAATTTTAAAACTTGTGAATTAAACATATCATATATAGTTCTTTCAACATTTTGTAACTGATTTTTCTTCTTAACAATAACATAGATAAACTAAACCACTTCTGATTGAAATTAATAGCCCTTGGCGACACCTCAAAACACTAAATTGGTGTTTTTCGGCACGTGTTTCATATTAATCGCAACTTCTTGCAATTGACATAAGTCTTTAGTAATACTCTCAAATGAAAAACACTTGTAATTTGCCGAACGATCATTGAGGAAATAACCAGAGCCATTTTGTTGTTAGTGTCTAAATTGTTCTTACGACAGATTATACTCAATTTAGATCTACTGTTCATTTCGTCCTTGGCATTGTTTTAAATATTTGTCAATCCGTATAATAAGTGGTTTTAACTTAATTTTTCAATGCTATAAGTTTATCGTCATTTCAATTGACAACCAACAACAATCTGAAAGCTCTGGGGGGAACTCAACCAAACCGGAAGTGTTCATGATATCGCATGATATCCAGCAAAGGCCCAGGTCTCGGGTTGCAACAAGGTGTCAAGATCGTTACATCGTTCTTCACCACTTGAGAGTTAGATGAAAATCAGAAAACTTAACAACAGAACAAACGAACGTGTTTATTTCACATGATCAATACATTATATTGGCTTAACACTTAGACCTTTGTCAAAATTTATAGTACCTATCAGTATATATAAATAGGATTTAACGGTGCTCAATATGATAACAAGAGGGTTTTTTTTATGAATTCGATTTATATAATGGATGATATTTGAAAATAAACTTGTTATATCATCATCTGTTTTCATTTCTTTAATATGTTTCTTAACTTTATTATAATTTCTTGCGTCGATGAAAATAATTATCGTGATGCAAAAACCATGTGACTGAAAGTCATGATGGTACACGTGTTGGTAATAATTGTCAAAGGACGGGACGGCGCTGAAAAATAAAACACAAGTTAATTTTCAAAATTTGTCTCTAATACATTTTTAGATGTTTTCAAATCTGATCACTTAACACTGATATCAAGCGACTAATGACTCTTATCTTTCTGAACAAAGAAACACAACCCGATAATTTCTATCGAAAGCATGTCCAGGTAATATCTATTACGTCGTTATATATCTTATATAATTAACTTTTACGCAACGAATATTTACTCACATTATGGTATCACGTTGTACTACAAGTACCTTTATTCTGACATAAATAATGTTTTGATAGTGTTCGCTGACGTACATGGATAGAGCCGTTGTATTAAAACCGTCAAAATCTTAACACCGACTGATATGTGCGACTTTTCAGCGCATTAAGTATTCAGAAAGTTGGATTCGTGCCAAGCAGCTGTATTTTATCAAGGTTTTTCCTGCACGGTAAATTCAAAGGTTTTTATCACGCATTAAACGTGTTGCTAGTGGTAACGAGTATAATGGTATTGGATTTACGGCTTTATGTGGACGCCACATTAAGAGCTAGTTGCTATAGCAATAATCATACTGGTGTAGTGTTTATTTATTGATCCATGTCTCTAGATTTACAAACGAACATTTGAGGAAGGCATTTAATTTCATATAATTTCAAGGTGAACATGAACAGGGTGTTATTAAATCTTCATGAAATAACTTGAAATATTTTTTAACCACAAATGTCTCAGTATTATTAATAGGGATTTTTCTACAACAAACATACCATAGAAAATAAATTACATATTACAATATATTTAACAAAGACAATAGTTAATTTTCATTCAGATAATGCTCTTTCGATCGGCAAAAAAAAATGTATGATTAGTGATATCAGCTATCAATGTTAATTAACTGATATTACAGCGAGTCGCTCTGCATACTATATCTTATTTTTCCGATTAGAGAATTTTTCCAATGAATATTTACTGTTTCGCAAGAGGTTAAGAAATTTAAAATAGCATTACAACTTATAGTCTTTTCTTTGGATATTTAACTATCAACAAAAGATTGCGAACCATCGGAGGGGGCCTGAAAGGAGATTGGGAAATGTTTTACATTATGTTCATGACAAGTGACGTCTTGTTTTTCAAGATTACTTAACTGTTTTGTTAGCCGTTGTAAACCATTAACTTTGTTTCGTACATTACATTAACTATAAATGTTCTTGGCATACATATATTCGATGTCATAAAAGGAAAAAATATGTACATATTTTAATATTTCAGATAATGGGGTCTTTGTTCAACTGTACTGTGGGGAATGATGAATTGTCTGATTAAATAGTATATTATTGTTGACATCAAAGAACAGTAACACTGTAATAATGACATGGTCTATCAAATATATGGGACAAGTCTTTCAGTGTACATTTAAATTTAATATGATTTCAACTGAAACTTTGATGCTTGTCCTCATGGTCTTCTCCTTTCTGGTGTTGGTTAGATTTCAATGATATTCCATTCTTTACTTTCAATCAGTAACATAGTTATTGGTATTTAGATAATGCTTTTTATGGTAATTGTAAAGTAGCTTTTTAAAGTATTGACATCTACGGAAGTTCTGAAAAGGGACAGACATTGTTAGCTGTTAATATCAAATGTTAACCCAATAAACGCAGTTTTACATGTATCGGCATGGCATCTGCATTCTTTTGTATATCTTTAGGTTTTCATAAAAATACACATCACCGAAATGGCATTAAATATAATAAAACATTAACACGAGCATATATGATGCAAAAAGATCAACTATTGCAGAGATCTCTAAAGCTCTTTGCTATAAGTTTATGGACTGAGGTCCATGGAATTTGTGGTAAGCAATATGTAATTAGTATGGTTTTATTTTAATTCATTGATGTGTATAAAAATTAAATTTTCAAGGCATGTTCTTGCGTTGTTCATTAACTATTTTAGGATTTATCTGTCAACATGAACTAAGAGGATCAATTATCTAAAGCTGCTAATGCAAATGAGGTTATTTAAATTGTGCTTTCTTTACGTTTTTTATGGATTTGTAAATTAACAGATCAAAATCAGATACATTTAAAGATTTTGGCTATTTTGGTTATCAACTATTTTGATGGCTTTTGAAAATCAGAAGGCAATACAAAAATATAGGTATTCTGTGATTGACGATAAGATTAATATCTAACAGGACTTTTTTGATGAGCTCATATGGTGAAAGTGCAGTATATTATAAAGCTAAGCCATTGAGAAAAAATGTTTTATTTATTCATTATTACATTGTATGGAAGCTAACATTTTTGCATTGAAAATAACATCATTTGTTTTCCCCTTGAAATGCATGGAGATATTTTCACATTATTTGCTTTGGGTCTCTATTATTCAGATTTGATTCGTCAATACGGCTTTGAAATTTAGACTGGACCATATACTTGAAAAAACAGTTTCCTTAAATGTAACATTTTCTTATTTCCTTGACAAATAAGCTGTTCAGATTCATAAATTTTAGCATTTCTAAATGAAAAGGGTTTCAATAGATATCTTATACACTTGAACACTTTTCAAAATGAAATAAACAATCTACTTAATCATATACCGAATACTAGTGTATATTGGACGTAAGCTTGTCGACGTTCATATAAACAAGGTTTCATTTCTTTACCTGTACTTGCCACCGACTAAAAATCGTGTGCAATGCAACAAAAAATATATATACAAAGAAATGTTAATGCATTAGTAATGTATTGGAAGAGAAAGAAAAAACATAGGGAGAATCCAAACATTCGAAGTCATGACAGAGTCATATAAGATAGGGACATATACCGTACATGAAACAAGGGGAAATTGTATCTTTGGAATATATAATGTACATACTCTCAAACAACATATCCAAAATTTTGAAACTTGAATGATATTTCATTCGATCATACACCTGGAACGGTAAGTTGTTAAAGTACCGGCTCTGTAATACACCGCTATTGTGCCAGCTTCTGGAATACCAAAAATATTTGCTTAAATATGAATGTGTGAGTTTCGAGGGTTCTAGATAAAGGAAAAGGAAGAACCTCTTTCCTTCTTGGTCTAGCGTTTGTTTGAATCCAGTTGCAAAGCCTTGGCGTTTAGATGCCGTTCGCTCTTAAAGGTGCGATCCAATTCCTCTGCTCAAGGAAAAAAATTACATTGTGGACCTTAAAGCTTCCTTCTCTCTATCTCTATTAAACATACCAAGATAATTTTTTTGTTTTGTGTAATGTCTTGTTTTTACAATATGACGTCAATAATAGTGCTCATTTGTCGTTTAACATCTCATTTTTACTACAGCACGTCATCAATTGCCGATAACGGGTTTCAAACTTTATAAATTATAGTAATTATTCTTAGAGTGTATTTTTTTAGTTTTATTAGTGTCGACAATAAAAATTTCACTGCTTCTAAGTTTATACGGTCCAGTAAAGCATTGGTATTGAAGAAAAAACCTTCAAAGAGAGGTTTATAATAGTTACGATAAAGGATATGACACAGGCAATTACTGCGGATTGGTAAAGAACTGTCCATTGCGAATCACTTCAATAAAAGTGTATTTGAGTGCATATTTTCAGGTTGAACCTTTATTTTCATATCACTGTTTAACCAACGAATTGACAATTATGGTTTTCACCATAATTGCATGGATTCGATATGCTGTCGGCTTGAGGTTCATTTGAATATTATCCATTTAATGAACACTGATCATTCCTGTCCTGTCCTATCTATCTATCTATCATCTATCCATCCATCCATCCATCCATCCATCCATCTATGTTTTTTTCTTCTTTTTTTTTTAAAAAATGTATTCAATTCATGATCTAAGTTTATTCAACGTGACTATAAAGTTCTGATTGATTCCTGAACATTTTAAGGTAAAACAAAAGTCGACTTTTTATTATCTTTACAAATACCCAATGACAATAATAACCTATATTGATTCCATTTATTGTATTTCGAATAATTGGGAAGACAAGTTGTCAGCACCAGAATAATTATGAGACTACAAATATATCTTAATGTTCAAGTTGACTTACCATACAACTTGGTTAAAATGTACATAAATGTGCCATCGCTGACACTTGCCTCCGGGTCAAAATACAAAACCGAGACGATTTTTTGTGGCTAACTAAATGAAATCGGTCTCAGTAGACGAACTTGGCGCATGTTTCATATATTTCGCCTGCGTCGTCGATATATAACAACGTTGGCCCTCTGCCAAGTGATTAATTGTACTGACACAATGGCCCCGGTTTGTTTTATTTGGGCGATTGTGTGGTTGGCAGACGATCGATATATACAGTGGGGTTTAATACAAGACCATGTGGAATAGAAAATGATAACCTGAGTTGAAATAAGGCTTTGACACAATATACAATATGTTAACAAGAAAACTTCTCACAAAAGATTGTCTGGTTGATGAAAGCCGCACTGCGTGTTTTCCATCATCTGTATGTTATTAGAGAACCTCGATAAGTTAACTTAACGCTTGAGTAGGATTAATGACTCAGTTGCTAGGGGTAACTGTAAGCGCCCGTTAATTACATCTGACAAAGAAGTGTTTGTACAAACGTTTGTCGTCTGCTGAAAATTTACGTGCTTGAACAAACTCGGTTTGAGTAGTGTGTGGAAAAGAGCTTTAAAAATTTAAGTACTTTTATGCTTTTATCTCAATGCTCAACGACTGATATGATATCAGCTTCAATTTTTTTTTCTCTCGGTGGCATATAATATTTGAATCAAATTACAGCAAGTAAAAAATTCTGTGTGAATATTTGCTTGAAAAAGGTTGATGAATTACATTGGCTCCGTGCCAACTGCCAAGTTATACAGCAATAAATGGCCCTAATATAATGTGAAAATTGACTGTGCTGCTCTCTCAAGCATAGACGCCTTTGTGGACAGGAAACTGATTAAATTTTATGCCCGAGGAAGTCGAGCGTGGAGGGATATCCGTTGCCAATGGTAACATCGCTTTGTGGGATTGGCAAAAAACTTGTCAGCTGCGTTTCCTGCCTCGGGGGGGTTTGTAGTACGTGCGAACAACTCAGACGATTCGATTCCTGAAAAGCGACGTCTCGGTAAAATCCATTACGTACGAGATAGTCGAGGCAGACATTTTTTTTTTTTATAACCGACGCCATTTTCTACTTTTAAAGGGACTTATCGATTTTTTTATGAGGACTTAGAAGTTAGTCACGTCGAACAAGTGAACAAGTTGATAACTTCACATAAATTATTGACTCCATTGTGCGTTGCGCAATACATCCAGGCTCGGGATTTTTTCAAGCGAGGAAAGGTAAGCACGTGTTGACGATATACTATATCATGTGCGAGTGGGTTCAGATTGTTGTGTGACGGGGTTGCGGTGTGTTGCTGTGTACCGGATTAGGATGTTTATTGATTGTATCATTCAGGATGAGCCTCGGTGAGTTGAGGAAGTTTATTGTCACCGGTACAGCCTATAGGCCATGGGCCTTATTTATAGTATATATATATATAAATATAGTTGTCTTAATCCCCGGAAAAATTTAACGTTATGTAAACAAACGCCATAGGTTGTGAAATCGGTATGTGGTTTGTAAATATGTAAATGATTGTAGGCTTGGACGTTGATGTGAAGTTGTATTATGAAAGAAAATTTTCGGTTTTAAGACTTGTATTTATATACGTGTGTTATGACGTAATTACAGTATTGATGTTGATCGAGCCAAGCGAATTGTTATCAAAGATCATTGTTTATAATGGCTAACAGGTTCGACGTCTAAACACCATTTGAAGTCTAAATTAATGATATATAAAGTATGTAAGTTATTGAAATATGTACTTATTTACATTCCTGCCCATGCACATCCCCAATGCCCCCATTCAACCCCACCCTGTTAAACCCCAACCCTACCTTACGTACCCCCACTGCAAACTCTGAATGTCACAAGTTTAGTATGGGTATGATGAACGTGTATACATGCATATACAGATTCATATCGATACACCTGTTACCTGTCAAAAAAAATGAAATTACATCATACTAGAACATGAATACATGTCCCAGTAAGTAGATCATCTGTGTATTAAGAAATGAAGACTATCAATCCTCGAATGATATGGGATAGATCCATTTTTTCATTTCATTTTATTCAGGTAAATATATCACAGAATGCCATGATTACATATATAAAATATAACAAATAAAGAAAGAAAAACCAGACATAATCACAGCACTCATAATGCAAGTTCATAAGAATCAATTTGTTCAATATCGTTATTTATATATATTGCATGACATATAAATGATAACTATTACCTAAGGATAGCCCATAAAAGCCTTGTTAAAAGATTATTTCCAATGGGGTCCTTACCATTCACCTCAAATTAACCATTTCATTAATTCATTATGATTTTTAAGATTCAGCTAGTTTCAAACAGTTTACGATTTTCCAAAGTCAAGTAATTGTAACCATGGTAACTGGATATGCATGCAGTCACATGGCACATATGTTTCACTTAGGATAAATATATCAACTTGCATATACAATTTCATTATTATGCAATCTGCTTGCTTTAATTTGGTACATTTTCTGAACAGATTTATATAAAAAAAAGAAAAAAAATAGTTAAACTTCATGTAGTCGATCCAGAATATCATTTGAAACATTTTTATTGATTGATACAATATCAATCAATCAACTTGACAAAAAAGTACCATAATATCCAATTATTCATTTCTTTTTAAATTGGTTATGTATAATGAAAAAATGATAATGTAAACCCACTTGTAATCAGAAAATTTTACAGGATCGGAATGAGTGTTATTTTATTGTTAGAATATACATGTAATCTACATAGACCCGCAGTTGAAAAAATAATCAAGTTGCTCTGAACCACTTAATGGCTTTGATAAATTTGCAAAATAAATAGAGTAATTATGATGGTTTAATTAAAGAACTTATGTTTAAATTTGTTATATATCCTTATAAATATTCTTCTATATATATAGTTCTTCCTCACTAAAAGTCCAATAAAACGAATTAAAATTCATTTGGTCTAAAAAAAATTCAATGTAAATTAATTGTTCTACCATTCCAAGATCAAAATTGTCAGACTGCTACGTTACAGCTAACTATTCGTCCGATGTCTGCAGAACGGTAATAACCGAAGAGCTGTGCAACATAAACGGCTGGTTGCTAGCCTCACTTGAAATTACAGTTGCATCAGTAGTGAAGGGTATAACAAAACTGACAGTAGTTGAATGGGATTCAGGCAATATATGATTTTGGCTTTGGGCAGCATTCCTGTCCATAGGTCCAACAAATCACGTTATGCCCTGATATCCAGTCAATAACTGTATATTTCATATACAGTACCCATCAGACCCAACCTAACACCAGAGTAAACCCCAAATAAACCCCGGGATTACTTTCGGGGTTTACTCCGGGTTTACTTTTTGAAAATTTGGGTCCAGTTGGGGTTTAAAGGGACTTGGACACGATTTGAGATCAAATTTTTCATTTTTTTATTTTTATGTATAAAATGGTTTACTTGTGCATTTTAAATGATTGACCAAAATTTGAATGTTAGATGTCAAGTGTCAAGGGAGATACAGACGTAAGAATTCATTGTTATCTAAACAAAGCTCGAGTCTTATATCTGTTTACAAATAATGTAAAGTAAAGAAATTTATTTGACAAAATGACTTGTGGCAAACCAAGATAAACTGATTCAGTGTGTTCATAAATAATATTATCAACAAAAGAAAGCACCTTTTCATTGAAACTTATACGAATTAATACAACACATATTTAAACAATAACAAGACTCGAGGTTTGTTTACAAAACAAAGAATTTCAAACTCTGTATCTTGCTTGTAACTCGATATTTGACATTCAAATTTTGAGGAAGCATTAACAATGTCCATATTAACCATTCTAGACATTAAATATGGAAAAATAAAATGAAAATTTTGAGCTCAAATCGTGTCAAAGTCCCTTTAAAATTACTTTGGGTCCACTCAGGGTTTACTTGCAGTTTGGTTTTGGGGTCCTCTTTAAACAATGAAATGTGAAGCAGACCTGTCTTTTATCTAATTATCTTACTGCCTGTAATTCACACCCCTTGTATATTCCAAATACACATGTAGCATCTGCCAAACAGGGGTCTACTTCAAATCGGTGTTTACTCTATGGGTTTACTTTGTGTTCACTGTGGGTTAATACTTGGAGTTTACTCTGGATCTGCTCTTACTAGTAAACCCAGAGTAAGCCCCAAATTTTAGTTTAGTAAACCCATGGTTTAATTAGTCTGGGTTTACTTTCTGTGAGGTTGAATCTGATCGGTACTGTACCTAGTATATGCTAGTTTGTTATGCCTGTGCTGAGATGACGGTAGTATTTTTTACGTACATCTTTCTTACATGAAGTTTCCAAAACATTTGATTGGATATATATTATCTACAGACCATTGCTTAAAGAGTTTATTACTAAAGTTTTGCAATATATCTCGTCTCTCAGGTGAGATATTTAACTTAATAAAAAGATAACCAAAAGGAAGATTAAAATTCCCATTTGGAAATAATTCATAGGATAATTTAAATTTCATATCAGGATTAAATGACTTCCTATCAGAATTTCAATTCTAGTCCCAAGGATTTGAGCAAAAGTCTTGATAACCTTTTGAAATGTAATGTTTCAAATTGTTTTGAAGAAAAGTTGGTTTACATTATTTTTTCCCATGAGATTTTTATTTTTAAACCATATATTTCATACTAGCAAGCCAAGGGTAATGTTAGAAGTTGTCACCCCTTGAAAACCACTGATGAACTTGGTTTAATTCACATAGTTGAACAGTAGTTTCTCTAGGTGAAAATTTTCAATATAATCCTCACTATTAAAATGCAATATTTATTGCATATTATGTAGTATTTATTATGTATGCACACCTGGAGACATATTTCTGTCGATAATTAAAAATTAAATTTAATTAAAAAATATTGATGTTTCAGATCAAAACTTATGAAATTTTATATAAAATTATTTTGCCATGACATAATTTTGCCTAAAATTTTGTCATGCAAAATATTATGTCTTTTGCAATTGGACAAATTGGCCAAAATTGGCCCAAGCCCTCAAAATTGTAAATGAATCTTTAGATTTATTTTGATGTCTGATGGCATCATTGCTGCATTGAATTTCACTGCAAGTAAAATTGCTACATCAAAATTTCTTCCCCCCCCCCCCCAAAAAAAAAATCTTGTAGATTCAAAACACCAAGAAGAGATGTAATTTCTCTTTGTTCTTTGAATAAGGAAGATCCCCAGTAGTGACAAAGAGATTTGGTTCCAAGTGAACAAGTGACTTGAAAGTTGTTGGCAGTTGGTTTTGGAGTATTTCCGGAACATAATGCTCAAGTGCTTAACAATTGGCAGAGGCTGGAAAACTGCCAATTAATATCATAGGGAAACTTGTAGTAAATGCCTGACATCATGAAAGAAAAGAATGGAAGTTAGACCGGTATCATAGTATGTCACAGTGAGATTGCTCAGCTGAACATGGTGTAGTCTAAATTTGTCTTCAGAATGTATTAATAGATGTGTAAAGTGGAATTGGTCACTTCAGAATGAGATGATACAGTAAAACGTACCACTAGAGCATTGTGATGAATAATTTTAAAAAAAAAAGGCAGAAGGTATGTGACAAAGTATCTGTCAAACAATATTTCGCATGCACTTGCAGCAAATATGCTTACCTCACATTGATTATTTTATTTTGTTGAAAATTTTATAAATTTTATCAGAAGTTTAAATGGTACAGATTTCAAAGTGTAAGGTTTAATGCTTTGTATGACATTATATATGGTATAACTGCAACTATGACAATTTTCGGTAATCAGGTTGTTTTTTTTTAATAAAGAAACTGTAAGTGAATAAATGATATAATGTTTCTGACCATTGAGTAGCTCCTGAAAAACTTTCTTGATTAAACATGTATATCCTTCTGAATCTGACTCATTTCATTTTTAAATTGCAATAATTTAACGAAAGCTAATTAATCAAATGATTATAAACTTTCAAACTCAAGTAATATTATAAACTAGTCTTTACTTAATGTATTTTGTATGTTAAGTTACATTTAGCTATTCCCTTACTATAAGGACCTTAATTGCAAGCCAAATCCTTGTCTCATGGAAAATACTTTTTGCTAACTATATTGAAATCTTAAAGTAGAGGGACATATAGCTTGGAGGAAATCAATCCACATCTACTTATTAAGATCAATTTATACTGAATCTATTTGAATTTGCAATTATAAGCTTTACTGAGACAGTAAATTGTTGTCCCATGGAAAATATTCTTTACTCACTCTTACTTAAGAGAAGCATAGATTTAAGGAATCATCTTAGTGAGGATGAAGATATGTTGATTCAATGTTTTTATGTGTTTTTGGGATCCAAATTGGATAGTTGATCACTTACAAACAGAGGAACACAAATACACTTTAAAGGGCATTAGTAGTTGAACATGCACACTAGAATATATGAGTTTGAGTTTATACCATGCTTCCATTTAGAAGTAATCGCCAAGTTTTAAGTTCTGGTAGCCAAAAAGATGGAAGGGCAGAAAGAACAAAAGAAAAACATCTCTGCCAATTTATGATCTGCCAGCTCAATCAGTGGATAGAATGAGTACAGGACTTTTGTTGGACTAAATTATGTTAACAAATATGTAGCAGAATTATGCACAAAAAATTGGCTAAATTACTGCATACTAGTTAATTTGATTTAATTAACCCTTTGGTGTTGATTAACATGAATTTAATAGATTATTTATAGCAGTTTGGCAATTTGAAATTGAAAATATACAAATGAATTAAGGTTAAATTGAAAAGCAGTCGGAAGAATAAAGGGAATGAAAGGAAAAAAGATAGAATATATTGTTTTGAAGTGAGACAATAGAGTTTTTAAAGAGAAGATAGTGGTTTTGAGATTTTAAAAGAAAATGTATACTTAAAAATTTTATTGTCTATTGTGCAGCAAAATTTCACCAGACTTAAGTCCTCAATAATGAGACTACTCCTGCTTTTCCTCATACAAAACCAAAGAGGCTATACATGTTCGTTATCTAGCCTGAGTGTAAAAGATTGCTTGCACAGACTAAGTGTGCATGAAGTAGATCAATGCCAAGAGGAAATCCACTTGGAGAACTGCCAAGTCTCCTCAGTGAAAGTTGTGGGATATTATGGCATGTATGTAACATATATCCAAACAACCAGATCTGGAGATGGAAGCAACAAGATGACTGTGCCTTATACATGCTATAAACAAGACAGAAGGGCTACCCTTTGTATGGATAACTCCTTCTACAGTTCTCAAGATAGGATTTTTTTTGTTTTGCAGATCAATTGTACATACATAAAAAAAAATGTTCATATTACTTGGATTATTGATGCAAAAAATACCAGCTGTTGAACTAAAATAGTCATTTTTTTCTTCAAAATATTGCATATTATAGAGTACCCCAATCATTTCTCTGGATAGATAATGTTTATCAATTCAGGGTCGACAAATGAATTATAGATACTGTTCACACCAAAAAAAAACCCCGGTTTGCTGTCACATTGACAGCTTTTATCTTGTGTAAGAAATTCATCAATTAATACAATCATACTTAAGTACCCCCCCCCCCCCCCCCAAAAAAAAAAAAAAAAAAATTAAACAAAACAAAACCAAACCCTAAAAATGTACAAAGACAAGTCAATTTCAAATGTTCCAGTAGAAATTAATTTCAATTTGTACCCTGGCTGTTTTGTTGTAGCATTTGTATATCATATATTTTTACTTTATGTATACTGTACTCTGTCTGGCAGCAACAAAAGAATTAACATTAACCCAATGTATATGTGGAACTAGAGCATTTAATAGAGAACAGTTTTGGGGATTTAGTGAATACACTTTATAAGCCGACTGTTCCAGTTGGTAGTCTGCCAAAGATAACAAGCTTATCTTAAATCGATTGCAGACTTTGGCATCAGGAGTTCATTAAAGTTGGCCATGTTTTGTTTTTACACTAATTGACAAGACCAGCTAATCATTTTACAACAGTCTTGAATTTTTAAAAGAGTCAAGGTCAACAGGTTAATAACTTGGAAGATGTTTATGTACTTACATGTAATTTATATGTTTTTTTTCAGTTGATGATAAAGGCAGACATACTGTAATTAATGCCTTCATTTTGGCCTTACCTGAACACATTGTTATTAGATATTGGTTATATTTAATATAAGTACCCTTATGCAAAGCCCCAAATCCTGACATTCTAAAGTTGTAATGATTAATCCACCTGTCACCGATGTGAGCATTATTAATCAATTATATAAACCCCTGACATGTAAACATAAGAAGGACGATTCTGATCAATATACCCATGAAACGGAGTGCCATAATGAATGTGTAATGATAGATGATAAATGAGGGGAAAATGATTGATTGATAAGAAAGTTGGTTTTCCATTACTTTAGTAAAAAATGGGAAATTCAGCTTATATGAAGGTAGCTAGAGTAATTTATTTCAAATGTAATTTGAAGTGATATTAGTTATAAAGACTTATCCAGACCCTTATAAAGTAAACAGCAATAATAGTCAGGGGTTTGGAGAATCATGTGAGATATTAATCATTCTATTATGACATTGAACTATACTCTGGACAGATCCCAAGAAAAAGCACTTCTTATATATATATACCATATACTGTACATATAGTGCTCTTAATCTAATATATACCTTTATATTTACATTCACTTTCTTTCCCCCTATTAAATTGCATTGATTGATTTGAGTGATATTTACGCATAACACAGAATACCCAATCACCAAATTTGGTGCGTATGAATACATTCAGTCTTCCTTAGTATTTCTCGAAGAACATGACTGACTCTCCTCGCGACTTCAAACCAGATATTATGCTTACGCTGATTAATATTTCATTGATGTAAATATTTTTTAACAGTTAAATGAATTCAATTGTTTAATTTCTTAGTATACCAATTAAAAGTAAATTCATCAAATTACAGAATGAAAAATAAAATTGTGTTATTAGAATTTAAAACGCTGTGCACTATTTTTGTCAGCATAATTCGGCTGTTCCAGTGGCTCTTCCATTAATTGCGCATTACTTGTTGAATAAGGCAGAGATTTTAAAAAATAAATCATAATTGCGGAAAGGGAATAAATTTTTAAAAACGTAAATATACGCTAGCGTGCGTTATTCAATTTGTATGCACACGCCGTTGCAGTTATGACACACATCTTTCAAAAAGTAATGATTCAATGCTAAAATATTTACATTTCCAAATGTTTCCTTATATGAAACTAGACAGAATAGCAAAAACATTCGATTCCTCTTTAACTTTTTCACGACATCACGATGATTAACCGCATGTGCTTATTGTTTGAAGGTTGCATAATTGTAAGCATTTAAAAAATTGAAAAGAACTGTTAATAATTATGAAGGATTTTGATCCTTTCTCAGACATAAATATAAGTATTTACGAAAAACAGTATGTTAAAAAGTTCACTTGGATGTTCATATCCCGGTGAATTTTGAATATATGCCGTTTATTTCTTAATTCAATTATATTGTTATTATTATTGTTATAATAATATTATTGTTAGTTATTCAATTTGTATGCACACACTGTTGCAGTTATGACACACATCTTTCAAAAAATAATGATTCAATGCTAAAATATTTACATTTCCAAATGTTTCCTTATATGAAACTAGACAGAATAGCAAAAACATTCGATTCCTCTTTAACTTTTTCACGACATCACGATGATTAACCGCATGTGCTTATCGTTTGAAGGTTGCATAATTGTAAGCATTTAAAAAATTGAAAAGAACTGTTAATAATTATGAAGGATTTGATCCTTTCTCAGACATAAATATAAGTATTTACGAAAAACAGTATGTTAAAAAGTTCACTTGGATGTTCATATCCCGGTGAATTTTGAACATATGCCGTTTATTTCTTAATTCAATTATATTGTTATTATTATTGTTATAATAATATTATTGTTAGTTATTCAATTTGTATGCACACACCGTTGCAGTTATGACACACATCTTTCAAAAAATAATGATTCAATGCTAAAATATTTACATTTCCAAATGTTTCCTTATATGAAACTAGACAGAATAGCAAAAACATTCGATTCCTCTTTAACTTTTTCACGACATCATGATGATTAACCGCATGTGCTTATTGTTTGAAGGTTGCATAATTGTAAGCATTAAAAAAATGGAAACGACATGTTAATAATTATGAAGGATTTTGATCCTTTCTCAGACATAAATATAAGTATTTACGAAAAACAGTATGTTAAAAAGTTCACTTGGATGTTCATATCCCGGTGAATTTTGAACATATGCCGTTTATTTCTTACTTAAATGACATAAACCAGTATAAAGCATTAAAGCATTTATATATACATTAGGACATTCAACTTTTTGACTGATACATACTTTACACGTTCATTTACATTAGTTGAGATTGACATTTAAAGTGCTCAGTTATTGAAATGGAAAATTGAAGTGTTCAGAAGAAAAAAAAAAAAGGGTTCCAGCTAGAAGTTGAAATTTAGATTTTGATTGCATCGATGCAAATATTTTTGATATGTTAATTGTTTATGATTTGAAATTAATTCACATGAACATGATGGATCAATTATATAAAGGTAGTAAGTAAATTTGAACTTCACTGTCATTATTATTCAAAGAAAAAAAAGTAAAGATAAGGTATTATGAGTTTGATTCTAAATAGTTGTTCTTAATCTAGTATCTGTTGTTTTATTAAGTTTACAATAAATCAGAAAAAAAATAATTTTATTAACCCATGTCTTTTTTTATTTCATGTTTATCTTTTTATTAAAAACTATAGCTAGCTGTTTACCAAGTTTTCTTTTGTTTTTTCTCAGGGAAAATGCAAGCACTTGATGTATGGTTTCCTTAATGGAAATAAGATATTCATAAGGTAAGTTAGATTTGTACATTAATATGCATGATAACTAGATTACGTGAATAAAACATTTTTTGTTTTTAATTTATCATTAGAAGAAAAGAATTGCACTCAAAAGTCTGAATTCTTGACATTTAATATATATATATATATATATATATATATATATATATATATATATATATATATATATATATATATATGTGTGTGTAAAGATCTGCATATAATGTTAGGGCTTGTTCAAGATCTTATCTTGTCGGGAAATAGAATTCACTTTAGGTTTTTGTGCTACTTGCACGTGTATACCACTTGCAGAGTGATTTGAGCCATTTGCACAATCTAAATACTTAACTATATCAAATTTTACCAGCAGTTTTATTTAAATAATCAGAAATGGGATTTATTTCTAGTTTTTTAATTTTTTTTTTAGTAAAAGGGATCATTAAAAAAATGTGTGTGTTTGGGGGGGGGGGGGGGGTGATGTCATATACCAAGAGTATTTTTGATATTAATAAAATGTTCAAAAATTTAAATTACTGGTAAGATTACATGTATATTATCTGAGATTACATATATAAAAATTGTAAATCTTTTTTATGAAGAATTTCAAGATTTCATGTACTTTCTGTCAAATTTTGCCACATTTTGGTGTCTTCAACAATATGGATAATGAATAATGCATACAACAATGCAAAAAGAGAAGGGTATAATAAATGTATTTATGCAATCTTGACAGTCACTTTTCATATTTCAAATACTGCCAGCTAGTCAACTATCTAAAACTAGCATTTTTTCTGAAGATTGACAATGATTGATGTTGAATTTCTGGTATATAATCTTGACAAAGGAACTATTTCAATTTCAAATAGAAATGATAACAAACATGAACCTGCAATGTAACTGGAAAGGTAAAGTAATTTAAAATTTTGCCTGGTACTACATTGCTTTCACTTTTAATAGGTATATGTAGCATGCAGACTATGCAAATTAAAGCAGAGAGACAAGACACTGGTTATAGTGTTGCTTCTGGATACCAGCCTCCACCAGCATTACCAGTACAAAACGGAGGTCCGCCATCTCATCCCTCTCAACTGAGCAATGCCTTCAGACAAATGCCTCCACAGTTATATGCAACGTACAGCCAAGTATCTGGCCAACAACAGAGCAACGCAGGTGGGCAACCTCCATATTTTCCCCCACCCTCATCAGTGGCAGGTTCCCAAGTGAGTCAAGTTACAAATGGAAACAATGAACAGGCAAATGCTGAAAAAATAAAGATCTCAGAAAATCAGATAGACTTTTCAAGTGTCAAAGGCATATTTGGATGGACCACAGTAGATGGAGTAAATGTGCCATACATTTTTAGAAAAGAAAAGCAATTTGTGTCAGTGCGCATTGTGGAACAAAAACTTCTTAGCAAGTATCCAAATTCCTATCCAGATGAATTAGGCAAGCATCAGCCATTAACAAGTTATTTCATCACTGGGCATGAAGCCAAACTTTTGAATGAAATTAATACTGTACACTGTGGTGGTGAATTTGGTCAGAAGCAATTTAATTCCAAGGATTTAATAGTGCTATTAGAAGATTTTGTGGATTTTTACAACCTTGTGAAAAAGACTTTTCCAGAAGCCAAGCAAAACGAAATGAATGGGAATACCTCTATGGGGCCCCCACCATTGCAGTCCATGCAGATTAATGTCAAACAAACAGAAGACAGCAATGAACCATGTGGATGGATTCAAGTGAACAATACAGTGACTCCTTATGTGAGAAGAGAAGCACTTGGAAAATTTGTTCCGCTATCTGTCATGAAATATGCAGCTGCACTTAGCATCCCAGAAAAGGGTGTGTTGCCTTCTGAGGAAGAGTGTGACTTACTAAACAAAGCTTGCAAATTAGCTGGCTTTAATTTTACGTTTTCTATGACCACAAGAATCATATGCCTAACGGACATTTTGAAACATTGCAAAGTTCACATTATGGAACTTCCCATGGAAAATCCACTCCAGCATGCACAGTATTTAGATCTTCCATCATCTACTTCCTCCATATCTCAAACCACATTAGAAAGTCCAGCAGCAGTTGTTTCATCTATTTCTGGACAAACACATATGACATCACAATCTTCTCCTCAATCAATTAGACATGACATTTCTGAAGTTGCAGTAGTCCCAACTGATAAGCAACTAACGCCTGAACAAAACACAGTGTTTCCTCCACCTGGGGCCTACATGGGGCCACCCTATCCATACATGGACCCTAGATATATGTTTACATTTAACAGACATCATTATCCTATGAATTATGGTCCTCCTAATGTTACAGTTAACCAGCCTCATCCTGGTTATCAATCAGGGAACAGACCTCCTTATCAAAATGGCCATTTCCCACCTGGTCAACAAAATAGTCAGTATCCTTCTCAAAATCAAATAAGGCCATCTCGTTCTCCAATCAGGAGCCCTACTGCAAATGTTCCTCCATCCTCATTGAGCAATCGTGTGTCCCCCTCTTCAGGAGGAAGACCAAGGGCTCCTTTAGCAAATGGCATGAACTCGGCAAATATGTACCATCCCTCTCAATTAGGTTCCCGAATGTCAGCTTCAGATTTGCAAAGTTTCAATATGGCAAACCGACCAAGAGGAAATGTTGGCAGACCGCCTTACAACCCTCGTTCATCTTCATCCAGTAGAATGCCCAATTCTAGCAGTATGCAAGGTTTCCCTTTTGTGCCAAATTATCCAATGCCACAAATGGTCCCTCCAAACCAGCAGAGGCAGGGGTTGACCATGAGAGCCAAAACTGTGAATATTCCACCCCCTCCAAACATGTCGGGACCCCACCAGGCACCAAGACAGCAAGGCCCAAGAATGTCATCCCAACAGGTAAGCAGACACAAATCAGATGACTGTATTTTTATTATGGTGGAGGTACAATGAGCTATGTGTTTTTAAATTTTTTTTGTTATTACATGTATGTCATATCGACTTTGAAAACATGAACAAGTACCGGTACTTATATTGATACAATGGTCAGTATACACTTGTATATATAAGTAGCATTATTTATATTGATACAATGGTCACTATACACTCGTATATATTAATACTTCAGGTACTTAACATACTTGAAAATGAACATGGATCTAAGGAAGTTTCCTTTCGCAGTCCTTTTTCATACAATTAAAATCTGGTTTTCCATGTGAGAAAACATACAAGTACATAATTTAAGAGCTTCTCATTTTTTTTTTCATTTAATCAGCAGTTTTAAATAAATGATGAACATCTACTAGTTACATTCTTCCAATATACACCCCGGTACTGCCAACGATACATATGAATTTAAACAATCTTTTTCACTGCAGGGCTTGAAAGACAATAATGCTATTTCAAAATCTTCTTTTCATCAACACTCACAAAAGCATGAACAATTTTAAATCAATCAGCTTTGCAATAAATTAATACAATGTATGAGAAAAGATTTGGTTAAAATTACACGTGTAATTTCTTTTCAATTTCAGTACAACAGTTGTTTTTATTTGAAAACCAAGACAAAATAATCTTATAGTACAATATATTCTTTTAGCCTACTTTACAGTTATCCTCTTCAAATTTTTAACATGTTTCCTGAAAGGAAAAATACGGTTGTTGAAAGGGTGGGCAAGCGGGTGGGTGGGCGCCCTGCCAATAGGGGACCCCTATTGTATGGATAACTCCTCCTGCAGTTTTCAAAATAGGAAGTTTTTGTTTTGCAGATCAATTGTACATATATCAGAAATGTGCATATTTCTTGGGTTTTGATGTTTTATAATTGATTTAAAAATACCAGCTGTTCAACTTAGTCATTTTTTGCCCATGTTAATAAAATTTGAATTAATATCAGCTACCTGAAAAAAAATGATAATGCCTTTGAAGCTGTTTTTATCAATTAAGAGGTATTTTTTGTATTAATTTGCCTTATAATAATTTGAAAATAGCTCTTTATTATACAGAAAGTGATTTCTGAGTTTTTTTCTTCTCAATAACTTGCTTGATATTAGTTCCATGCATTGCTAACAAACAAAAGTTGAGTTAGTAAAAGGCTTTAATTAAATTTTTCTAGTGTTCTGTGATATCTGTTTAGTATGGCTTCTTTGTTAAACCACAATTTTTTTTAAAGAAAGTACTCCATTTCAATGTAAACAAGTGAATCAGATCCAATTTTAAGGAAATTTGAACTTACATGCTCAAACATTTTATATCCTGACAAAAAATTTATGTACCGGGTACATATTAAACAAATTAAAAAAGACACACTTTAAAGATTTCATAATTACAGGTCTTTGAAGAAACAATCTTTACATTGATAATTTTTATGGAATCTTTATAAGCTATTTGACAGCATCTGAAATTCCTGTCAAAGGAAAAAAAAAACCAATGTTATTACATTGTAAGTTAAAAATTACAAAAGCAGATTTAATTTAATTTTTCATTGCTTTTATCTGTTATGACAAACAACAAATAGCATGAATATCTAAATGTAAATATTAGACTATACATATTTAAAAAAAAAAATTACAGAAATGATATTTTATAAGTTTGTCTTAATAAGAATGTACAATCATGAGTATCAGTTACAATTGAATATATTTATGACTACATTGTATGAACATCATGATGAAGTAAAAATGATTATATATTACTTCAATAACTAAGTTTAACAAAGGGTTATGTTTTCTGTCTTGTATTTAATATATATGGTAAAGCATATGTAATAGAGATGGCCTGGATCCATCTGAATTTATTTCACTGTGCAAATATCTGACCAGCGATTCAGTCAAGCTCAGCTGTTGGCAGATTTTAGATTTGGCCGTCTTTGTGCTATAAATGTCAGCAAATGACCTCAGTCAAGTATTTGTATACCTGGCATCACGTTTATGATTATACTACAATCTTTCTTCAGCCGATTCTGACAATACTTTTATGAGCTTTTCATGGCAAGCTTCCAAATTTTTTTTTGTTTTGAAGAGTTGATTTAAAAAACTTTTGCATGATTTAACAATCAAGTTTAAACATTCTAACTTTGAAATCTAATGCCTGGCACCTGAAGACAGAATAGAGCTCTGACTATTGATAAAAGAATGCAATTTGATCCACCCATACCCAAGTTCATTGAGAACAATACAGGTGTGGCAAATTAAAGGGCTTACCTGTCTAGGGATAAATTTAGAACAATATTATTTAAGAGCGATTACCGAGAATTACTGGAAAGAGAATTTTCATGAATTCTGTGAATTCTGTAAAAACAATTATTCTTAAACTGTAAATTACAAATTCATGTGGTAATACCTATGATAATGATTACTTTTTTCATGTACAATAGAACTATAGAATTGTCACTTGCAGTTGACATAGTCTCTATGTCCTTTTTTAAATATCAAACACTGCCTGTCTCCTGCAATTATAAGATGTCACTTTCTTTAATTTGCAGGGTCTTCCAAATGGACAACATCGTCCGGCTGCTGGATTGCCCCAAGGTCGCCAGCCAAACATTAATTCAAAAGTAAATGAAGTTCCAGGGAACAAATCAGAACCCCCATCACAGGAGAAAAACACTCCTCACAACTCTCAAAATGGTCAAAATCATACAAAAGACAAGACTTCACCTCCAGCTTTGGTTGAAAGTATTAAAGGAGTTTGGTTGGCTGGAAAGAGCATATCCTGCATGCATTTAAATAGACCTGGACGACAGGGCAAATTCTGCCTTGTGGAGGCTGTGTGCAAGCTTTATTTTAATGGTTGTAGTGTGAATGAATTTCTCTATGCTCTGGAGAATGTTCTAAAGGTTCCTCTGGTAACTTGTACAGATGAAGAGGAGAAATCATTTATTTATTATTACAGTCTACCTGTTACAGTACTGAAGTGCAACAAAATGATCAATTACGATGACCTCAATGAATATTTTCCCCAGTTATCATACGTGTTCAGGGAGAAAACAGGGTCAAACGGTGATAATCAGAGTAACCCAAATTCTACCTCAAACAAGAGTCAGGCCAGAGGTGTCGGTGAGGATTTATCCAGGAAGAGGCCTATGAACACAAATGGTGGACCACCAAGCAAGCAACCCTGTCGTAAACTGGAAGCAACAGTACAAAGACTTCTCAGTCAGCAAGAATCACAGAAAACTGGTAAGAAGCTGTTAGAACAATTTATCCAACAAAATTCACCTAATTTTAGATTAGATCTGCCTATCCATTTGCTTTTAAATATCATCGATGAATAGAACAAAATATTATTTTTAGTGGCTAAATAGAGAGTGGTTGACAACTTGACAGGGTTGAACGAGCTTGATCACTATGGTTTTACCTTTGTTAACACAAAATAAGTTACTTGTTATACTATAAATGTATGGGTATTGTGATGGGCTCATAAAACAAATCTTCGTTTTTGATTTACAGAATATCCCAATAAACCTAATATCAATGGGGAGTCCTCAGGGGGAGCTGTTATTATTTTGGATTGAATTGATACACCCCATAAAGTATCATTCTTTTCAAACAGAGACTACCATAAGCCAGACTTAAAGCATTGCTCCCATCATCAAGGTTATTGGAAAATGCCATGAACCTTCATCTGAAGTGTTGATGACCAAGAATAAAAGGGAGCATACAAAGCACAAAGAAAAATCCATGAACTTTTAAAGCATTTATTCTTCAGAAGATGTCTTGGAAAGAGTTTTTTTGCAGCATTAGACATGTTTTGTTGAGAACAATGCACTCCAATGTGAACTGTGTATAGCTGATGTTGATCAAATAGGTTGTATCTGTTAACAGTACTATATCAAAAGAATGGATTGCATGTGTTATTGTTTTTAAATTGTACAGTATATTTTGCCTCATTGAGTTTTTCCTTGCAGACAAAAGAGAGAAAGATATAATGACAAATGGTAAATATGCAAATTTTTAGATTGTCTCATTCATCACTGTGACAGTGTTTTGTGTTCGAAAACTGGGCATTATTGTATACATGTATTGTGTATATAACATTAACAAGTGGTAATATGTATGTATAACAAAAATTAAAGAGGAATAACTCTTTTCAACAGCAATAATTTTACCATTTTTCACTGCCATATTATTTAACAATAAAAATGATGATTTTATATGAAAAAGAAACTTTTGATGTATGACCTTTGTTACATGACCATGACCTTTTTCACTACATTAAGTTAATTACCTTAATGAATGTTTTCATTACAAACAAATTCAATGCATTTTGCAATGTTCTATTTTTTTTATGATAAGTATGATTTTCTGTATTTGATTCCGCATAGTACCATTTATTCCTGTTTTCATTGATTTTTTTGGTTAAGTGTAGATAGCAGTATTAGTATTTTTTGAGCCAATGCTTCGTATGTTAATGCAATATGGCCAAAAGTTGAGTGCTATAGAGTTAGTAGAATCACAAATATAGTGTAGAAGTTTTTCTCTTTATTTTTTGACTTTTTCTCTGTTACAGAGTTTTGGTCTTTCTTAGTTGGCATTATATTTGAGAGCAATACTTAAAACACAATTAAGGGTATTCAGAGAATTTTTGTTTCTCTATACCTGTTTTATTTTATGATTTTATTATATGTACTCTGTTATTTTGAAAGATTCATTTCACATGAAACATATAATTCATTTTTTCCTTATCCAACATGTCAAACAATAAAATCCCTATACTTTCATATAATTTCTTATGACTATATATTATCAATAATCAAAATATGTTAAAAAGAAAATGCAAACTATTTTTTAACATTCTATAAATCATTTTTTTCCTGTCTGTTTTTCTTAGTAATGAACATTTACAGACATTGCCAAAAATGAATGGTATAATAAAAATCAAACCAACCCCTTTTGATGTCCCTTGTTTGAGCATTGAAAAGCAGTTTTTCAAAAGATTTTTGCTTGGTTACCCACATCATGATGCTTGATTTATTTTATTTTATAATATTGTTTCAAAGAGTGAAAGTGTACAGAACATTTACAGTCACAATCTCATACTGAGAGAGTTTCATTGAGAATCATTGTTTTTAGACTTCATAACAGACATTTTTATACATTTTTCATGTTATTTCATGATTTGTTAATAACTGGTGTACACCTTGTGCTGATCCCGTTAGTCATTGAGAATGAAGTAAAACTGAAAAAAAAAACAAATAATGGGCTTGTTGTTTATCACCACTTTACACAGTTTAGTGCTTCTTCAACGAGGCATGTGACTTCTTACAGAATTCTTAAAAACGTTAACGGGGACTTTACTCCAGAGTATTTCTGTACGCTACGGGACATTTTCTTGTATTGTAATGCCCTTTAGCCATGTGTGTTAGGTACGACTATGACAGTTTCAACAATTTTCGATCCCTTGAGGGTGTTTCCAATTTCTGCTCGAACGTTACAAAATATAGTAAAAATTATCATAGATGTATAAATTCATCAAAGGCGTTTAATAATCATGTTTTGAGTAATATGACGTTACCATGGCATGAACACGGTAACCCGAAGCAACGCGGGATTTGTCAGAATCGCTGACGGTTCCCCACAGTATTCTACCATCGAAAAAATGTTTTGTGAGCCTTTCAAAATGACTCTTTTATTTGGTGACCATGCTTAATATTCGTTCTTTTAGTACATGTTTGGAAATTAAAAAAAGAATCAAACTGCTATCCTGGCATGAGTACAAATTCCACAGACAGTGTTTGTCCTGATGTAAAAAGTAGAACAAAGTTCTTACATGAAAAGTGGAGACTGGTGTATCCTCTTAGATTGCATGACCCGTAATGCTATGAAATGATCACTCTGAGGTTCCTGTACGCGCTGAAGGATGCCATCGATTCGTTTCCTGCAATTCGCAGGCTCTTGACTATTTCGTTATTGCGACTGTCTTTTATGTTTATCGAAGATGAAAAGAACAAAGCAATATTCATATTGGAGAAAGGAAATTTTATGTTTCTGATTTCTTCAGCGCAGTAAAATTTAAAACCTTTTAAGATGTGCAGAGAATTAATTTATAAGTAGGACATTTTGCGCATTTGCCAACATACTGGTAGGCCCTTGGATAAGAGAGCTCGTTAGATGGTTAGTTTTACTGAGACACAATGTAATCAAGTCAATTTAATGTACATTCAGCTTAGCCGTCAATATACATCGTAAAGACTTTATCTGAAACTCATAATTATGTAAATATAACTAAGAACAGACGGTATTATATATTGATTCGGCAGGGAAAACTTATTACGACTCGTTATAAAACTGACTCAATTTGTTATCTCATCACGCCGCAGGAAACATCTTAACGGCTCTACACCTGGCCGCATTTCGAATCATTTATGTAATCTTTGCAAAGTTTCACATAATTATGTAATACAGACATTCTAATGCAAATTGTTTCCGATCCGACTGCATTTAAAGAGGTTTTCAGACAGCCAAACCGGAATTGTGTAAATTTAATACATATTAAAAAGAAGACCTTTTCATGGCACTCTGATATGACTGAAGGACAATTAGTTAAAGGAGCCTAAGGGAGAGAAACATTGAGTATCAAAAACACATTATTGGACTACAAATGTAGCTTTGGATATATTCTAATTATATAAATTATGTGTTTTATTTCATATTTTTGTCGCACGTTGAGATTCCATGAATATCTGGCTAGAAATGTTTTCGTGATAAAAATTTCAAATTTCATACACACACGTATAGTTAATCCCAATGTTAGGATTAAAGTTTGACGAAACTAAAAGATTAAAGTAACTGAAGTGTACGTCAATAAAGTGTAAGGATAATTTACACTATATTCATCAGATAATATTAATATTCGCCCCTGTTTTATTTTCGCCCCATTTCGCCCTCGTCAGCAGGTGAATTTAAGACTGGGTGAATTCGAATGTTTCATATTATCTCTCTTTAAAAAACAAATGTGTGTGGGCGAATTCAAGACGGGACGAATCTGCCTGCAAGTGTAGAAGGACGAAAATTACACGGGGCGTAAATGACCTTGTTTGTTTTCCCTCGGACTGAAATGTCACACTTTCATTGGTTTAAACATGGCACGTGACTGCCTCATATATCTCTATATAGGTTCGTTGAAAATTAATGTTAGGCAATATGGCCGTCATTGGCCGCCGCTTCGCCTACTCATCTCGATATTTCTTATTATTTAACACAGAAACCGTGTTCCGTAAGTTCTTAAAATATTAAGAGTAGTTGCCCTTGTAATTATTTTAAAATTAGAGTAGTTGCCCTTTGAATTGACGTCACATTGTTGTGTCTGGAGCAGAACAAAATGGCAGCGTCCAGATTTGCTCAAATTTCTGCAGAGGGAAGGGGGAAAACGTTTAAAATTGAATAGCAAAAAATATTGTAGGTAAACACGGGTGAAGCGAAGAATTTCAAAGAGTATTTGAAAGCTGAGATTGATAATTTTGAAGAGTTTAAATGAGTTATATTGGACGAGATGTTAGGCAACTTGTACATGGGTTTGCGTAGATCATCGCTTTTTGTAAATAAATGTGTCAATTGATAGTCCTCGGGAAAACAAAACACTTATTAGGTTTGTTACTGACTGACTACAGAAATATATGGAGTTGATTAATCTCATAGATTGCTCGGCGAAATAATAAACCTAATGAGTAATAATATAGTATTCACGACAATAACAATAAACGCACTAATTATCTATTACAACAGAAACGGCTCATCTCGCGAAATTAGAACGTGCCCTTGCAAATACCGATTAAGGTGGTATGGGACACCTGTCGATATAAATCTGGATAAAAGTACATTATTATCAAAATACTTTCACCGTTTTGAAATTTTCAAACTTAAAATTGTTTGACCAAAAATTGTGTGTTTAAAATTTTTTGGAAAGGGAAAAGTTATAAAAGCCCCAGCGGGAATTGAACTCATGACTTACAGTTTATGCCCTAAACCATTGCGCTAAGTTGTTAGGTAACAACTTTGGGGGGGGGGGGGGGGGGGAGAATTATAAAATTACTTGATTTTATTGTTTATTTCGATAGTCATATTATGGAAGTGTCTAATACCACCTTAAATTCACGCCAATACACGTACAAGCCTAGAACTTTTTTAAAGGTATTGAAATACAAAATACATATACTTTATACTCAAATCGTTTACTAGTATTATATAATATTTTTTGCAAATCTTGAAATTTATTTATATCGTAATAATTTTTTTATTTGTCTTCAGTTTAATTTTGCGATTATGGAGTTTTCTTAACAATACAACAACGGCAATCACTTCCGCATGTTTCATTTCTTTGAGATGACACGAAATTGTAAGCGAAAACAAGATCACCTTAAAAAATTCTGGTAAACAGTATTCTGACGTTGACGATATTTGAAATTGGTTGGCACGACTTGTTTCGTTGTTTTAACTAAAGATATACAAGGAGTGCACGGAGTAGCTTAAAAAAAATGAAAGTCGGTTCATGAATGTAAATGATAAAAAATTACAGTTTGTCCGCATCATTTCTTTGTTAAAACACATGTTTCATGGGTCAGAAATAAACACGACTGTTCTGAAATTGATAACGAAATTCAATCCTTATACATTTGCATGTCACTAAAAATATCAATGGTGGTCATGCATGAAGTGTTTTTCTAGAGTCATGCTGTGGATATGTATTAATACATTGTTACAAATTGAAAATGCTTGATTTAGCTTATCGTGGTATTTATAGGCTTGCTCAATGTAAATAAAAAACACTGACTGTCATCAGTGATCGTGCTTGCAATGAGTTCGTAGCGCCCAATTCATTTTTAACTTAACTGCATTTGGAAATTATTTCTTTTTTAGCTCCAGGAAGCTCATATTGATGTAAGTTTTTAAAGATTACTTGAATCAACAAAATATTGTTTCTAAACATGCGAAAAATAAGTTAATTTGTAATGTATAGACGAATCCTCTCTTTTTCATTTAGATACTAAAAAGGTCTGAACAAGCTGTTACTTTTAAACATCTCATTTTATATCAATTTACATCATTACATAATATGCAAGTCCACATAATGTAGAGTTTCATTGTAAGTTTGGTATTTTTTAATTAAAAAATATTGTTTCGCAGGTATGCTTAACTTATGCCCTCATTGAAATTTGTGGTGGTGATTTTAATCTATGAATCATACAAATGAAGGAATATAGCGACTTCTATTTTAAGACACGTAATATAGAGGCTTGTTCAGCAGAGCTGACGCTTGCAAACGAAAGAATGGAACACACACATCTGTCAAACCCATCTAATCTCTGAAACGATAGAAACCAAAGGTAGAATGCCCTCGAGTATTTGTAATTGCAAAAATTACAACAAAATAAAAAATAAAATTTGCAAATAAAAATATATCATATGTATATTAGAATGAAATTGGTGATTTCCACAACAACAGAAATAGGAAATCAAACAAACCAACAGTTCTATTTTCTTTAAATCTGAAATATGAAAGATTCATTTTCAAAATTTACCTTTTGAACATGTATCGTTAGGGCGGATTCGAAACATCTAAATAATATATATATATATATATATATATATATATATATATATATATATATATATATATATATTTTTTTTTTTTTTTTTTTTTTTTTTTTTATTTACACGAAAAGAAAAAAAATTAAAATAATGTAGTACGATCTTAGCGAAAAGAATACAATCTCATAACGGGGTCCTGCAACGATGCATGTAATTATTTAAAACAGCAATTCAAGCAGTTATTAGGACATTCACTTTTCTTTTTTGCTCATGCCATGCTAAATAACTACTCTGAATTTTCACAGATAACAGTATGGATGCTTAGAGACCCATATGAGTATTAATTTAAGAATCTTAATACCATCACAGTTGCTAATAGTAAATATGTAAGCTTACATGTACCTAATAAGTTTAATGAAAATTTCGATACAGTATTATTGTAGCATTATATATATCAAAGAACAGGGTGACAAATTACTATATATTGCTCTAAATATAGTTTTCCCCGAACATTTTTGTATAAACATTTTTTCTGTCACTAATATAGTATTTTAGTTTAAAGTTTTTGACTTGCAAATATAATGGTACTGCAGCTCACATTACCTTAACCATGGTAACTGTTTATTTTTATGTCTTCTTTAAAGTACGCAAAACTGACTCGATTGCATGCGTTCCGCTAGTGTAAACCATATGACTGCCATTTATCATTTAGGCATAACTAAAAAGGCCTTGGAGAAATCGTCCATTTCAAATCGTTTAATCAATTAAGGGTTTAAAGTGAACACTCAATACCTTTCTATTTTCTAAGGAAAGTTAATTATTGAAAATTAAAGTGTTGGAGAAATTTGACACGTAAATAACCAGAGCGATTACTAGTACTCAATGGACCTATCCTTCATATAGCGCATTCGATATTTTCTGTTCGTTTCATGTTGACAGCAATTGGTCCACTAATGACGTTTTTGATTGCAAAGGGTCCTTTAAACTATCGAATAACTTTTAACTCTAAATGAATCATTCAGTTTGATAGGATTAGACTTTTGGTATCAAAATGAAATATTACCTCATTACATCCTCAGCCAAAACATTAAAAAAACATCCAGGGATATGAGTTTAGTATTTCATTATGTTGTTTTGTATTTCTCTTTTTGCCCCCTTTGTATTTACCTTTACTTACACGTATATACACACGTCTGCTATGATATCTTTTCAGCTTATCTTTGATAAAAGTGTGTCATTGAAATTGCTTTTGAAAATGCTTTTATAAAGTAGCCTCTGATATTCATTTATGAAAAAATTTATAACCCGTGTCAGTGGGTAAATGTTCGTAATATTGTATAATCGATTTATAATTGATATACGGATAAAATAAACAGTACAAAATAACCCTTTCTAGTGTTTAGACTCATCAAGAAGTTTGCCTAATTGATTTCAACAGGAGTCATCATGTACTAGTATTAGATATATGACAAACAGCCATGTACGAGCCAATATTTAATAGTTTGAGGCATGCTGGGACAAAGAAGTGTATGATGTATTTTAAAAACTTTACTGTGGCATCATTGTGTTGGTATTACAGTCTTAAAACTTACCTTTCTTATTTAAGTATTAGTGAGCTTGCCACCATATTTTTCTTAATATCAGAATGAAGTACAATTACATTTTGTATATCCTTCAAAAACGGAATGTCTCAGGTAAATTAACATTTTTGAAGCTCAGTGAGCTTACAATATCTTACTACCAAAGGTAAAATTTTACACTGCATGAACAAATGAATGAATAAAAAAAGGGTGAGAAAATAGCTGTAATAAGTTGAAACCCTTAGAATTCTAAAATTAAGACTCATAGAATGTCTTGTATATTATAGCTACAAACTTAAAACTAAAAGTTTAAGATTAAAAGGAAAAGAGAAGAGTATGAACTGTATATACGGGGGGGGGGGGGGGGGGGGGGGGGGAGGAGGAAGGGTGCAGGGACCACCTCGCTCACCTTAACGACAGTTCTTGCATCTCTTTCTAAATTTGTAAATATTAAACTTTTATTAGATATTGCAAAGCTCGCAATAATTTCTTTTGTACTTGCACTTCTTAAGAACAAGAACTACAAACCCCCAAAACAAAAACAATATATTTTTTTTGCATTTTGCGTTCTTGCATTACAGAAAGTCACTCCCACACAATTGCAATATTGAACATCAACCATATCTGAAAACTTCTGAAGTTTTCATTTGACAAGTAGCTTGTCATATATGCTCAAGAGCACACTACCATTATACCGGTATACTCAATAAGAAGCTCATCAAGTACCGATTACAACAACCATACACTTTAAACTTTCCCGTGCAAAGTTTGAACACCAGAATGAATACAATTCGACCACGACTAACCGACAAAACCTTAAGCCCAGCCCCTTACTCATGTTGGCGTTTCCACAAAAGAAAATAATTTTATTCTAGTTCACCGAGTTCAACCAAAAAAAAAATATATTTATTGCAAGATTTGACTTTATATAAAAATATCATTAATGCTAGTTTTGGAACATCATATAAATTCTAAGATGCATCAACTGACCTTTCTTATTATCCTAGGCATCAATGTATCAAAGATAACAAATTGGAAAATAAATGCAATACTGAAATAAAGCAAACAGTAGGTTATTGCGACCAACTTAAAAATATCATGAGGTTGTAAGACACACCAACTAGCAAAGTTTGATAATCAGTTGCCTAATAATATCAAATACATTTAATTATAGAATACCGAAAGTAGGTCACTGTGACCTTGGTGTGAAAATATTAAGAGTTGAGGATGCTCGCATAGTAATATCACAAAATGTAGTTTTGAGAACCCTCTTGAAGTCCAAGTATTGGCCCGGGGTCAAGGTTTTAATAATTTAGAATTTACATTATCTGAGGCTGCTTGCACTGCAAAATATCACAAATTGTAACGTTGTAGTTCTCAATTGTGAAGAAGATTTTCGAACGTTTTTCCTATGTATATCTATTTCAAAATTTAAATCTCTCCTTGGGCGCCAGTATTGGTATTGGGTCACGGTTTTAACAATTTCTAACCTTCACTATACTTAAAAGCAATGATGTAAATATTAGCATTTCTAGTGCATTGGTTCTATTTTCAATGATTCGACATTATTCACCTTTGAAAAAGGTTTGACCCTTTATTTTAATAATTAAGAACACGTTTCCCATAACAATGCTTTGTACCAAATTTGGTTAAATTTTAAAAATTTTAAAAAGTCTAAAAATGTGAAAAGAAAAGCTCATTCGAATATTCGATTCAGGTAAGCTAAACACAAACAAACTTGATCTTAGGCAATCTAAGTTACAATGATTAACATCTCTTTTATCTGCAATCCTGCCCGCGGGAACAAAGCAAAATTATGTGAAGGAGTCTATTCCTTCGGGCGAAATATATGTGCATCTGATGTCTCTTGTCATAATAATGGAGGTGTGGATACGATCAATATCTCACAAATATGGTTGACTAACCAAGCATTGCACATGTATATATGTTTAAAATTTAAAGGTAAAGTCTTAAGATGCTCTTCATGGATTTATATCAACATCTATATTAATAGTACTTTATTCGAAGCATATTTAAGGGCAAAAATTGCGATTTGGCATTGGGGGTATAGAAATGCCATGTTATTATTTTGTTCTGCAAACTTCCTATCTTTGGAAGTGGTGAAGAGTGTTTGATTGTATTTCAAGTGTATGTCAAATTTGTCTTATTTCGTTTCCTGAGTCACTCCAGTCACTGATTGCTATCTGTGGTTGTTTGTGTCGTCTGAAATGTAACATTAGTACATTTTTGAGTATTTTTAATTCTCCAAAAAACTGAACTTGATCAAAGATGTATATCATCTGTAGGGAAAAATATGAATTGTAAAGATCATCACTTCCTCAGTAGCGTAGGGTCTGAACGAAAACTGTAAAAAAAAAATATTGATGCAATTTATAATAACACCCATTTCTACTCTTGATCGTCAAATGGAGAAATCAAGAATATCTGTCACGACAGATAATACATGTCGATGGTGCAAGGCCAATTAAACGTTTGTCATGTGAGTATCTCAGGGAAACTAAATACTTTTTTCTGGACATATCTAGCAGCATATTTAGATGAACAATAAACCCTCTTCCAAAATTGTTAAATGTATTATTGTTCTTGTAGATATTTATATTTTGTAAATCTGTCTTTCCGATGCTGGATGATGTTTTATATATCTATTCGAGGTTGCTCTGTTACTGTAAATGCCCTTAAACCTCTTGGTTATTAGGCTCACCTAAAATGAGCTATCCCGACTCGTCAGTCATTTATCTTTCTCACTGTATGTTTTTCTGTCCGTACATTTATTGGACTGTAAACTGTTTTTAAAATGTCCCGACTCTAAAACATTTACTGATTCATTTTTACCAAATTTTGGCACAAATCATTCCTACGTGTAAAAAGTCATATAAAAAGTCAAAGAACGGAATAACAGGAGGCCAATGGGCACCATAGCTCACCTAGACAATAGATCTTATAATATTTTCTACAAATCTACAAACAAAACTTTTCTTAAATATTGTAAAAAAATCTCATTTGTTCCAATACTAACAATGCTTTAATACAAAATGTACAAAGAATTCCATCAAATCTTCCTTTAGGAACATTCTGTTATAAGTACTAAGATGCATCACAGACGAAAGGTAAAGACTTACTGGGATTGCTAGAAACACAAAAACTAAGTTCCATGGTCATATGCATGATGATATCAAAGTTATAGATTTGAATATGTATAAAAATAACAAACGTAGTTCACTGTGACGTTATTCATAATGAACACATCCTGGCACCTTTTAAAGGTGTATTAAGGTTTGTAGACCCAGCAAAATGTGATGTTCATAAGAAAAGATATTTAAAGATAAACAATAAAATTCAGAATGTAGACCCCCTTTTAAGTTCACACACACACACACACACACACACACACACACACACACACACACACACACACACACACACACGAATTTCCAATGTCAATTATCTGCTGAAATGAGTTTTTGGTTTTAAAAGTATTAAGTATAAAACTATAAATGTTTTCAAAATAGAAAGTTATCATATTGTTACTTATCTTTTTTTTCATTTAAAACCTACGATTCATCAAATAACAAAGTTTGTTTATCCTTGACCTTGGTACTCATACGGTTTACAGAGAAACAAGCTAATGTTGTTTTGAAGAGGATAGAATGGAGATCATAATTTGTTACACCTATACGATAGCAAGGTTCAATGTATAATTTCAATTGTAGTATGAATAGTTTACAAATTTTAATCAGCCAACGCTCACGCATGAAAATTAGGACACAGTGTACGAATGAAAGTATTGTTTTACAACCGCATTTTGTTTTCGTTTAACGTATAATATGACGACCATGAATTATAAGTAATATGAAAATCACCTAGATCAAAGAGGTGGAAAATAAAGCTATTTATAGCTTTTAATGTAAACATCATTTAAGATTTTATTGTTTTTTCTCAAGTCTACGTACTAATATTAGATATAAAGCATGTTTTATAGCAACTCAAATAATCAAATAGTTTAATCACTGAAACAACAATCATTTTGTTTGATAATGGTTGCTGCTGCTATTGCTGTGTCATTTCGTTTGCCTTAGCCATGCCGTCTTCTTGAAATAATACTTGTTATTTCACTGTAACAAAGGGATGTGCAATTTGAATTGGCATCGATGGAAGAAAAACCATAGAATTAGAAGCAAAATGTGTTTTGGAGGTTAATATAGAAGAAAGTGTCAAAACAGCATTGCTCATAACCTCATCATTAACACTGGGACCTTAGCACTCTAACGCAATACATCAAATACGTTTGACAAATGGTATATAGGCCTGAATTAGTAAGTTTTGTCTTATATCAATAGTAATCAGTTTATTAATAGATAACACAGGTGATTTTACTTTGTAAAGGTTACTATAGGTTACACGCTTTTAATTTATTATTTTAACACTATACTGATTTTTCAGACTTAACTTGATACAGTCGTGTTATTGGGTGAAGAATACCAATACAAGTGTATACTTTGAATTTGTATTTATTTTGAAGGGTCCTAGTGGTAAATAAAACATGTACAACAGCTTGGTGCACGACAAACATCACTGGTTGTTTTTGTTCACGAATTAATAGATGTGTATTCGTTATTTTAGTTATTATTAAGTTATTGTGCACAGGTAACCATATTAAAGGATGTATTATCTATACGAATATCATAAATTATACATCTGAGGATAAAAGTCTCATCAAGAGAAAGTTACTTTTCGAAGTTGAAATTAGTATTCAAATATAAATCATGTTGATTCCAAGCAAATGGCAATTTATCCCTATCCATCATTCAAGTGATGTCAAATTGTGCTCCAAGTAGCATTTTATTATAGTTGTATCATAACTATCCGACATTTTTTCAAATGTATATCAATTTTATACATTGATTTTAATTATTTAGTATATAATTTTGTTATCTTTTCAAATTTAGCTTGCTCCCTAAAAGATTACAATTAATAGCCGTATTATTTGGGAAAAGTACAGGTTCAGATGTAGTAATAAATTTATTTGAACAACTCTTTCCCCTACTTTATGAAAGAAAAAGTAAAATATTATAGAAAATGAAACAATTTCTTTGAAAATTATTTGAAATTATTTGAAAAGTAGTCCGGAATACCGGCTTTCAATTTTACAATTTTATATTTAAAAAAAGAAGCAGTATTGGGCTTATTTACTTCCGTTTTCTGAAATGCTGTAGGCACTCTGGGAACATGTTGTTTCCCTTGAAATTAAGCCCCGATAAACCTTTTTTATCCTAGATGTAGTTATTGAGAATCAATAAAGGAAATCGTATCTTAGATTTACAAATGGACAATAAGTTTAATTCAAACTGTTATTTTCTCGTCGCAATTCATAGTTTTATACCCTTGTTGAATATACAAGCTGGCAATAATAATGTTTCTCTTTTAACATGTTTCCATATAAATAGAGACTGCATTGTAAATATGGGAAAAGAACAATGTGGGCGGCATACTCTAAAACCTGACCTGTCCTGGTCCTATTGGCTATCCCTGGCCTAAAAATTGATATAGCCTTCCTTTTGGCCTTAGAATTGGTCTGACCCAATATTTTGGCTTAGCCCTAAAAATTGGCCTGGCCTCAAATTAGACATCGACAGAAAATGTTGGCCTCAATTTTATTTTTGTTTTTTTTCTTTACATATTTGATGATTTTGTTGATTGTTTATTGATTTGCGTCCAATACACATGAGACATCACGTAAGATTGCTTCACCGAGTAAGCTGTAATCTCCCGCATAGGAGAAAATTCCATAGGAAAATTGTTTTTCTAAATACATGTATACAATTAACGAATGAATGAATATTCTAATCAAGAAGTGATGATTAAAGACAATCGCTGAATCAAATTATCGTAGAATGCAATGTTATTCATTCAAAATGACATGAATTAAATTCAACCGTGTGAAATGTTAAACGACAGTGCAGGTGATGAAGCTGACCAAATTTTTGCACCCGCTTATGATGCAGTTTCGTAAAAATCCATATATACCAAATGATAGACCATTGTCTAGAGAGTATATAACTACTTTTGTTTTTAGCGTGTCTCACCTGACAGGTAAGATATTTACCTTTAAAAAATAATATCCCTTAGGAAAAAAATAATTTCCGTAGGAGAAATGATTTTCCTACAGGAAATAAAGAAAATCCTATAGTATTTTCTAAAAATCCTACAGGAATTAAATTTCCTATAGGAAAAAGTATTTTCAGCAGGAATTTGATGCGGGCAGGTAGTTTTCCTATAGGAAATTAAGATTTTCTATCGGTTTTAAAGTCCTATGGGAGTTTTGTTCAAATCCTATCAGAATTTAAATTCCTATGGGAAGTTCTTTTATTCTGCTAGGAAATTCCAAATATCCTATAGGAAAATTGTTTTTCCTACGGGACAAATTATTTTCATGTCGGAATTTATTTTTCAAAGGTAAATATCTCACCTGACAGGTGAAATACACTAATTAAAAAGGTGGCTATAAACTCCTTAAGCAATGGTCTATCATATGGCATATTTGAAATTTTCGATACATGTAGCTTAGCCGGGTGCAAAAATGCCACCTTGGCACTGGCATAATTATCCGGCACAGTGTTATTAGGGAATCCAAAAAAAATATATTTTAGGCTAAACATTTGTAGAGGCCAAATTTGGGGCCAGGCCAAAATTGAAGGCGAGGCAAAAATTTGGGGCTAGGACAAATTTTAGGCTAAAAGTGAGGCCAGACCAGTAAGGCAAGGTCAGGCAACGTTTAAGAGTATGCATGCACAATGTGGACTCATTTGATGACAAAAAGAAAAACATGCAGGCAATGTTAGCTTTAGAGTGAAATGTAAACTACAAACGTCAAATGAAAGCAAAAACATATAGTGAAAGGGACTGATGTTTTTGGAAAGTTTGTTTTTGTTCCGATAAAAAAAAACCCTGGGAAAGTGGGGCACTTTTGAAAGTTAAGAAAACATTTGAAAGGAAGGACAAAACTTCTCTTTGCTTTGTTACTTTTGTAAATTAAATCATTTTAAACAGAAAAGAAAGGACGATGCAATGGCGTTTCCAAATATTGAGAATATCTTACTGAGTTTTTAAAATACTAAAAGTTTCTTTTAACAATACTAAAAGTTTCTTTTAACAATACTAAAAGTTTCTTACTTGTAAATACTAAAAGTAATTACTTGTAAATAATCTAGCAGAACTAGCACTTTCATTATTCCTAACAGTGTATCAGCTCTTCAGCACTTATAAATAGCAACCAAACAAAGTACTTAAATGAATAAAAACATGAAATTGAACCTTTCACAATCACCATATATATTCAAAAATATTCTATTGCTGTCAAAAACAAGGTTGTCCATTTTAATAGTTTATTCTGGTAAATCAAGTTGAATTAAATAAAATCTATTGTATTATATTTTTATATATAACCTATTTGGACTGAAAAGAATAAAACAATGTCGTTTCTGAAAATACGCATCAATTTCCATATTTACATTTAATCTGAAGATACTTATTTTTTACCATTATGATATTCCACTACGTAGTGAACTTGAAATAAAAGATATTACATAGTCTTCTTCATCTGTTTCATATTTGGATATTTAAATGGAAAGGGACATTGATGGTAACTTGATAAACTGATGACTTCAACTTTTCGATAGTCAGTTTTCCTTACTTATGTAGCAATATACCTTCATCACCTGCACATGGAGTTTTTGTCTCTCAGTTAATTCGATACGCAATTAAGGGCATGCTATACGTATGAACAGTTTCTAAGGTGAACGTGGGGGTGTTAAGGAAGCATATGGAATCTTAGTTACATGTAGTTCTGACAAAATCACAATCCTAGTTATTCTGTACCTATTCAAATATTTAAGCATCGAAACGTAGTCCAAAAACAAACAAAAAGTACTGGAGATAATTTGTTTCACAAATTATATTGTATTACGTAGATTTACACATTGTTGACGTCATCACTAAAAGTGGAATGTCGTGCAAGTTTGATCGGAAAGCATTGTAAACAGATTCAAAATATAAGTAATATAACAACTCTACTAAAGTATTTCGGTGTGATTTATTGAGAATTGAACAATAGAATATTGGAAGAGATGTTAATTTTATCAATCATTCGCTAAAAGGTATGTAATTTTGCTTTTATTTCTCTGCCAGGCTTTCCTCTGTCGTTGTTTAGGATATAAAAATCCGACTAGAACAACACTACCCCGTATATTTTGAACTTCAAATTTAACACGTATCAATAGTTTAATCAATGCTTAACTTGAAAAGTGCTGCTAGAATCCTGCGTTTTGTGTTGTTTTGATAACATACCGTTTTCTGTGCAAACTGTGTAAAAATTAGGGAGTTTTTTTGAGAACCAGATGAATAACTATTTAATCGAGGAGAATTTAGAATTCTAGCAGCGGTTTTGATAAAACTGAGATGTTTTGCATTCACTTGATATGCTTATTGTTTTGTGGAAACCGCGGGGTAGTGTTGTTCTATCTCATTTTATGTTAAGGAATATATGTAAGCTATTTATAATTATGCACCGATGTGGCAGTAATGTACTACCAGATTTTATTGCTTTGACATCTATTTCAAAGGAAAATACTATATAGGTTTTGGTCTGATTCAAAACCGTTATTTAATCGTACGATTTTGTATATAACAGTCAAAATAAGACGCTATTTCACCCATATGCTTCCTTAACACCCCCGCGAAGCAAGCTACTGACAGACAAGTTAGTACTACCAGGACTACCAACAGTCTCCATTGAAGTCATCTTTTAGTAAGTTCTATGGTCGATACAACGACCTTGTCAGCAAATACAATCTCCCACTGGGTCGCATGCTGACTGACGGTTTTCATACTTATTGTTAGACCATCATTAATCACCTAATTGTCTACGGATTTTTCCGTTTTTCTGATTACGACAAAGAGCACACGGCGGGTGTGACCGGTCAGCAGAGGATGCTCACTCCTCTATGGCACCTGATCATACCTCTAATTTTTTTAGAGGTCCCTGTTTGCTCTACTCCTGTTTTGTATTTTTCCTTTGGACTTTTGATTTTTAAAACTGTTCGTTATCACCACATGTCACTAAGACTTTTTTCTATCATTGGAAAATGAACGTCTTAAATTTCTCATTTCTTCTTATTAGATATTTGTGTCCTTAAAACTATGATTATGGCTTAAAAGTAGCTTTGATTTGTTATTCCATGGTCTTTAGTCTCAGTTACCATGGCAAAGGATAATTACGTTGCATTGCAATTTATAGTGTGTGTAATTGAGAGAAGATAAATTATGATGCGTGCCTGAGCTTATATTTCCTTCTTTTTTTCTACAGAGAATTGATAAAGGTATTTTTATCTGGTATCCTATTGCCATACAGGTAGCGATTACAATAAGAACAACCTTTACAGAGATAACTGTGTTTCCTTTTGGTATGTATAATACAAATAGTACATGCAGTTGCATGTATGAACAATATACAATTGTTCGTTTCACTGTTAATGGCATTCATTATTGATGCTTCTTTTTTGTATGCTAATAAATTTTTCATTTCTGTATTTTATTATGCGTTGTGCATCAAATGATTTGAATAAATGAAAAATTATATAATTGAATGTACCATCTGGTTTTTTAAGCAACGTAAATAGCCATAAACCAAATGGCGTACCTTTTAGATATTTGTTATGTAATCTTATCGCTTGAATGCCATTTAAATGCAAGTTGATAATAAATCTCTCTAAAATATTACTCAATGCAAAAATACTTTTGATTAATACCATGAGTTGCATATGAATAAGACATATTAATCATTAATTTTACTTTGAAGGTTCGCAGTTTAATTTTGATTTTATTTTCGGGGTTTATATTCTTTACTTGGTTGAATATGATTAAAATGACTAAAAGAAATCTTTCGTGCAAGAAGAGAATGTTAAACTTTCGTGCACGAAGAGTATGTTAAACTTCTAGAGCTGTCCATTGTTGCCTTTTGTTGCAAGTGAGTGTTGACATTAATTATTGATCCAGTTATACATATGAATTTTTTTCACTTCAAATATATTTAAGTAAATATTTGCACTAACATTTAGGCGATAAATTGTTATTGTTCGATACATTCAACGATAAAATATGAATATTTAGGATGGTTATTTGGCTGGAAAATAATTTCTGTCTTTGTAAAGTCTCTAAACCACAGTGTTTAAAATTTTGCAATTTTCTTTGTTTGCACAACCCACATGGGTTCAAAGTTTACATTCATTGAGTTAAATAACTTAAAAATATTTGAACATTAGATTGAGATTTTCCATCTAAAAAATGAACTGTGTTAAATAAGATTGAAACGATTGTTTGCTAAAGGGAACGATGTTTTGTTGCTATTTATTCAAGCATTATTAAGTTCTTTTTAAAAAATGTAATGTATCTGGCAAAAAGCAGTACAATCATCCGGAAACATCACTCTTAAAACTTGTTACAACAAGAAGAACATGATTCATCAATGGAAAGAGTAACTAAACTTAATTTTGTTTGTCCCTGAGATGCAGAAAATTACAAACTTAAACATATTTTACTACTCTGGTCATATTACTTTTAAGGTTAACTTAATTTAATGTTGAAAATGAGAAAAAAATGTCAAACTTGACACAAGTCATAAATATTTTTACTTTCCATGCACTCTTCATGAAGTAGTATTAATAGCTTTTAGAAAACAAAATTATAATCCATATAACTATATATATGTAGGTAATATTCGCAGTTATTTTCAATATTTCCTAGTCAGCATCTCTGAGCTAGATAATATAGTTTGATTATTAACTACAAGTTAATTCCATTTACTTGATTATTCGCGCGCTAATGTTAGACTAATTTGTTAAGAAGGTTTCTGACAGTTAGAAAAATTTAGATTTGTATGTAAATCAGACTTCAGAAAAACGCCATCGGTCTATACTAGTCTAGACAACTAATATTTGATATAGTCAAGATGTTAGATATTTTGTTTTATATTTGTTGATATGATCTGCTTTGCAAGATGACATTCGCTATATCTCACAAATGAGAATCTGTTGATAGAAAAGTCAGAAGTCAGATATATAAACAAAGATGAAATCCAGACATTTTCTATTATCTCAGCAAGTCAGATGGTTTTAACAAATCATGCACAATGGCAATACAATTGAATTTGATACACTCAATAAGATCTTGGACTCTTCCTCATTTTTGTCGTTGCTATTGTTTTAGTTTATTTTTGTCTGATATGCAATAAGATTGTGAATGGATTGCGAATAAACGCGAAACTTTTGCGATAGAGCGCGAAACTTTCGCGATATAACGCGTTACTTTCGCAAATAAACGCGAACTTTCGCGATATAACGCGTTACTTTCGCGAATAAACGCGTAAATTTCGCGAATAAACGCGAAACTTTCGCGAACAAACGCGTAACTCTCGCGAATAAACGCGAAATTTTCGTGAATAAACGCAAAACTTGAATATAAATATTGTCATTTCATACAATAACCCTTATGAAGAACAATGAATGAAAACAAACACATTTTAGTTTTAAATGAAACAAAATAACCTTTTTATGTATAGATATCAATAAATTTAATAAAACTTTAATTTCGTTTGAATTTATATTAATTTTAGAGAAAAAGATAATTAATGAATGCCTGTTCGAACACAGGTCCGCGAACAAATGAAAAATGATGCTCTACCTCCTTATCTACTTGGAACATTTATCATCTAACAGTTTTATTAAGTATAATCAGGTTTATTTATATCTATATATAAAGAAGATAATTTTATTTTGATTAATCAACGTAAAACGGATGATATGATAATAATAATGAATAATAAGTATCTATTTAATACAGAAATGTGTTCGTTTTCAATCATTGTTCTTCATAAGGTTTCTCGTATAAAATGACAATATTTATATTAAAGTTTTGCGTTTATTCGCGAAAGTAACGCGTTCATTCGCGACAGAAACGCGTTAATTCGCGAAAGTTTCGCGTTTATTCGAAAAAAAAAATGAGCTCAATGGGGTTTCGTAACTCTTTGATTATTTGATGTGCAATCAGTTTTATCGATGACTTTTCAAAGTGTTATGAACGTAGCCATTTAACAGGTCGAGAGCACTAGATTTTGTGACGTTGGCATAAATTTGAATATTAAATTAGCCATCTGTTTACTTTTATCGACAAACCAATTAGGTGAATGCAAAGCGTATTGAAAATATTTACCATCTTAATTGTCCTTTGGAAACTCATTTTGAATGATTTTTCAGAATTTATGAAATAAATATGGACAATTATATCTGATCCTTCATTTCTATGCTCACATTTAAAACATATTTTGCATATGAGACCTTAAATCAACCTATTTAAATACGCCATTGTCAATGTTCAAAAGAGAGGTACGTCCTATTGAATTAGAAGCAGTGAGTACCGTTTTTCACGTGATACCCTAGGTTTGGGACAACATTAGTAGAATGCGCATTGATATTTTCTTCAGGGACACTCATCAGAATGCTTAACGTACAAAATACTAAATGCTACGTATACATAGCTTATGCCTCTGCATTTGTATATCTGTGCATTTCTTTTACCGTGGCTACTAACGTATGTTAAAAATGTACAGTTACCTGTCTTTATTTCTAATGCAAAATTATAAAGCCACCATGCAATAAACAATTATGCAGTTTTTTTCTTATCAAACGTATGTTTGCCAGTCTTTTGATACTGATCAATTTTAAGCAAAAATTGGTCAACTAAAACAACAGTATTTTTCAATGTGAGCATGGAACAAAGTTAATGGTACGTAATCTTTCCTTTTTTACCTTCTTAAGTAAAAATCAAGTTGTACAAATTTTCCGACAAGCAATTAAATATTGTGTATAAAACAGACAAAAAACACGTGCGTTTGTTGAATCGTAAACACGTTGTAGACCGTCATGCTTTGCGACTCATTCACCGGATCGGAGAATCTGTTTGACGTAAATATTGTCACATGTTAAATAATGTTAATATGTAAATATATGCTATCCATATAAGGTAGTGTACCCGACCTGTTTAATATGGCTCATGACATTAGAACCTGGCTTAATTTTCCAAGCTTCAGGGTGTATGTTCCCTGACTATCTAATTTATTTATTAACATGGTAGATGGTTTTATAAAACATTGGAACCACTTTGAAGGTACTCTCTTCACTCTCTATCATTTTTAGGTTCATGTATCAATTTCAATTAATGTTTTAGTTATTTCTATCTATTGATGCAAAAATTAATCGTATCTCTAATCGGATTTCCGGTATTTTTACTCCTAGATTCAATTTGATTTACCTTATTTGTACTGGATTCCAAAGCTTCACAAAAGTCCTTACAAACAGAGATATATAGCAGGTTCCAGTAAATGTTCTACCAAACCTCTCTCTTTACTCCTTACTAAAATTCTTACAGTAGTGAAGGAGAAACTTCAAGAGTACTGTACAACAATATACTCCAAGAGTGGTGTGATTCAGATGTGGATACTAAAAAACTCGGAAACTTTGAGGTCACAAAATCTTACCAAAATCAATAGCAAGGTTTTTACCCATGACAAATTAAAATCTAGGCTTTTTGATATCATCGACAGTTGTTTCTTTAATAAAAATGGAAGTCGTAAAAATGCTTACCTTGTCATTGGAAATCTAAAAAATTATTTTGTTAAAAACCATTCTGATTTCACACACAAGTACTCTGAAGTTGACATTAAAAAGATGCTTGAGTTTCTGATAGACAACATCTATGTAGTTTTTGGAAATCAAGTCTTCCAACAATCTGTTGGAATTCCCATGGGTACCAATTGTGCCCATTGTTAGCAGACCTATTTTTGTATTCTTATGAAGCAGAATTTATTCAAAAACTTGTACGTGAAAAAAATAACTCACTCGCTGTGGCCTTAAACTCAACATTCAGGTATATCGACGACGTATTATCAATTAACAATTGTTATTTCCATACTTACGTCGACTCGATATATCCCAGTGAAATTGAAATAAAAGATACCACAGAGTCTGTGTCATCTGTTTCATATTTGGATATTTTACTGGAAATGGACATTAATGGTATCCTAACAACATAACTTTATGATAAACGCGATGACTTCAATTTTTGTAGTCAACCTTCCTTACTTACATGTATGTAGCAATATACCTTCATCACCTGCATATAGTGACAAACAAGTTGATAAAACAGGACTATCAACAGGCTCGTTTGAAGTCATCTTTTCGTAAGTTCTATGGTCGATAAAACGACCTTGTGAGCAAATACAATCATTCACGGGTTGCATGCTGACTGACGTTTTTCATACTAATTGTTAGACCATAATTGATCACCTAATTGTCTACGGACTTTTCTGTTTTTTCCCAATTACGACAAAGAGCACACGGCGGGTGTGACCGGTCAGAGAGGATGCTCACTCCTAGGCACCTGATCCTACCTCTGTTTTTGGAGATCCGTGTTGCTATGCTTTGAATTTGTATTTCGTTTTATGGATTTTTGAGATGGTTGACGGTTTGTTATTGTCATTTTTTTCATTCAGGAACAAAAAAAGCACCATGTTTATCCAAAATTGGCGGTAACGTTACCTAATTCTTTTTGAAATAGGTAGAAAAAGTACAAGCCATATCTATTTTAAAATATTGTGTTGTTTGGAGCTTTTTTAAATTTTGTATCATGTTATTTACTCTGAAATGAAAACGTTTAAAAAAAAAAACGTAAATTTATGACGCGGCGATATCATATGTGTCATGTCATAAACATTGATGTTTGATTAGTCATTCAACGAGATTTAATCAGATTTTTAATTCAAATTAGTATTTTAAATGAAAAAGGTTTGATATAACATTTTATTTGATATAACGCCCATGAGAAGCGCAGTACATTGTGTGACATTACTTTTGGATCAATCCTTGTATGTAGAAGTACTCTTTTTTCATGAAAATTAATATGTGGTATTAGGATTAAATGTGTAAAGTTTATAGATTGTCTAATGAACAAACAATTTAATTACCAGTAATGCTTTGATAAAGTCATGTTTTTTTGTCATGCATTTCCTTCCTGTATTAACTTGTATCAAAAGCATGCATGTATCATTGATCAGTGTTCATAAGATTTATATGTACAATATGTTATTTTCATGTGTTTATTCATCGATAGTCATTTGATTATTTTTGGTCATTTCGTGGTTTTTTTTATCTTGTTCTTTTTCAATTTTATAATTATTTATGTTTATTTATTTTAAATTTATTTCTTGCTGTCTGAATCAATCAAGTCATTCTGGACTTATCTATTATCTAATAATCTGAACTTTTTTATTACATGTATCTCATAATCTAGTGATATATAAATAGACGTAGCATTGTACATGTATGTCGTGGTTTAATCAAACTCATCCAAAGAGAGATAATACCTCTAACTATTGAGTGACAATTGAATATCACAACTATTCAAAAAGAATACTTTTCAACCAATTCTTTTTTGATTTGTTTATATATCGTAAAAAAATATAAATACCTTGAAACATGGGGGTCAAATTTATATGGTAGTGTCAGTTTTAAGTGCTTGTTTCTTTCTTTGTTTCTTTTCATGAACAAAACAGAAACTGATAAAGCTTAGGTTTCTAATTATTTGTTAATTGCTTTATTTTTTGTGTTTGTGTAATGTTTGTTTGAACAATTCAGGTTTAAAGATAACATTTTCTGGAGGTTTTATTTGTCAACCCGATTTTTTGTAAAATCAAAAAGTGTTCTAACAAAATTATAGATAATGATGTTTGAAATTGGTATCGATATCATATAATCTTTAATTTTTTTTTGGAAAATACAGCGTCAAAGATGGAAGTGGAAATAAAGAAATCTGGACTATTGGTATAAAGGAGATTTTTTTAAAATTTTCATTTTGAAAATTTTGTTTGCATAATCTGCAAAACATACTTAATAACAATCCTAAACAGCATATCTCAGTTTGATTATTGACCCTATAATAATTAAAACAACCAACAGAATAAGGACAAAATTTCTTTTATAAGCAAGTTATGTCTAACAATACTTTAGAGATCCAGTAATCTAGTAGGTTTTTATTTAAATTATTAAGTCAAAAATGGGTAGATTGAAGTCTAAAAATATTTAGAGAATATATAAAAGATATAAGAGATAAAAATATCCTTATCTCCTCTTCAAATATTTTTGGCCGGTATCTTTAAAGGAGGCCACTAGTACGAAAATAAAATCATTGACCTAATTGTTTGAGAGCGAGTTATAAAACTTCAATAGTATTTCTACCATGTATAATTTACAATTTTGGTATTTTTATTCCTAAGAGATATTTCCAATCTGAGTAAATGTTATCCATTTCAATTACTGTGCTTCTTTTAGATTTCCTTCATTATTATTTCCAAAACTAAATTTTAAAAATCTTTAAAAAAAACTTTATTCAAAAAAAAATTATTTGGCCATTTGACCCAGCGTAGAAAACCTTCTAGATGATTTTTGTCAAATTTTATTATTTTTTTTATCGTTTACAATGCTTTATCAATACATTTCTAATTATTAACCAAAATGTATTTGTCAGTCGAAAAGATATAAGGAAGATACAGAGCTCACAATTCTTTGCTATGTAAATAAGGCTCGATCCAATTTTAGTAACACGTGACATCCCAGTTTTTGAGTCGGGTGTTTTAAATGTGGATCATTCCGTTAGTGACCACAAAGCTACATATGTTTGTGTCAGAACTAATTTAAATCTTAACTGTGCTTACAAGCGCAAAGTTTGGCTTTATAAAAATGCTGATTTTGACAGACTTAATTCTCTTATTACCAATACCGACTGGGAAACATTAATAATGAGGACCGATAATGTACATAATGCTACGGTTAATTTTTCACATACATTTTTTTCTCATATTAGGGAATCCATTCCAGAAAAATTAATAACTATACGACCAAAGGATAAACCATGGTTCGACTCAGCTCTTCGTAAAGAAATAAGTTTACGAAATCGTTTAAGGAAAATTGCAATGAAATCAAATAATGCTTTAGATATGCAAAAGTTTAAAAAATCACGCAATAAAGTAAACAACATGAAAAAGTATGCCATTAATAATTACTATAATAATTTGGAGCTCAGCTTATTAGATTCAAGTAAGAATAATCCAAAACTCTATTGGAGATTATTGAAGAACGTTTTTAATATTAAAATGTCTACTGAAATTCCTCCATTGCAATTTACCTTGAAAACGGGTGAACAATCGATAGCTTATTCCAATGCAGAAAAGGCTGAAGTTCTGAACGATTATTTTTCTTCTATTTCATTTTTAGATGACAATGAAGCTAAATTACCCAAATTTCACTCTGTATGCAACAATTTTATCTCTGATATATGTATTTTAGAACAAGAAGTTATAGATATTGTATCAATTCTTCAAGTTAACAAGGCCGTGGGGCCAGATAATATAAGTCATAAAATGTTAAAAAGTACTATGTATACTATTGCAAAACCTCTGTGTATATTATTTAATCGCTCTTTAAGAGATTGTACGTTCCCAAGCTCCTGGAAAATATCCCATGTTCTTCCTTTATATAAGAAAGGTGATTCATCTCAAATGTCAAATTATAGACCTGTTTCTTTGTTAAGTTGTGTATCAAAGATAATGGAACGAATTATTTTCAAACATGTGTACAATTATTTTCATGACAATAATCTTTTTTATAAATATCAAGCTGGATTTTTACCTGGCCACTCAACTGTTTACCAGTTTATAGAAACATATGATCATATTTTAAAAGCAATTGATCAAGGCCAATCATGTTGCATGATATTTTGTGACTTGTCAAAAGCGTTTGACCGCGTCTGGCATAAAGGTTTATTGTCTAAACTCCATACTTATGGTATCACTGGGAATCTGTTTAAATGGTTTAATAGTTATCTTGTTAATAGAAAGCAAAAGGTTATGTATCGAGAAGTGTTGTCGTCTACAAAGCCTGTGAATGCCGGAGTGCCTCAAGGTTCTGTCCTTGGGCCATTGTTATTTCTTATTTATGTAAATGATATAGCAGATAATATGTTAACATTCTGTAGACTTTTTGCAGATGATAATAGTTTTCAATATGCTGCAATCAATGTACAAGATATAGAATTTAATCTAAATCAAGATCTTTCAAATCTGGAAATTTGGTCTAAGAAATGGCTTTTGAGCTTCAATCCTTCAAAAACCAAAGCAGTTCATTTTAATATTAAAAAAAATACTGCAAATCCCTTGTTAAAATTTCAAGATCGTGATTTGGAATTCGTGTCTTCTCACAAACATTTAGGTGTTATCTTTTCTGAGGATCTTTCATGGACAGTTTATATCAACTCTATTATAGCAAATGCTCAAAAGAAATTGGGACTAATGAAAAAACTTAAATTCAAACTTAATAGAAAGTCACTATCATTGTTATATACTTCATTTATAAGACCTCAGTTAGAATATGCATTTGATGTATGGGGCGGGTGCACTTTCACTGATTCCGAAAGGTTAGAACAAATACAATTGATTGCAGCAAGAATCGTCACGGGATTACCTATTTTTGCTTCTAGGGATTCTCTTTATTTCGAAACAGGGTGGGAAACACTTGATAGTAGAAGGGAAATGTCCAGGCTGAAAACCATGTATAAAATTGATAGAAACTTTTTACCCAATTATGTAATGGACATTTTCCCAAATAAACGTGTTAATGCATCCAATTATTTTACAAGAAATGCACAAAACTATAGTATACCAAAATGTCGTTTACAATTGTATAAATCTTCATTTGTTCCCACTGTTGTTAACGAATGGAATGCGCTTTCAAAGGATGTCCGTGAAAGCGACTCCATTCGCATTTTCAAAGAAAAAATACATGTTTCTATCATAAATCAGAATGATATTACCTGTCGAACAAAACCTGATTTTTTTACTTATGGTGACAGATTTTTGAATATTATTCATACTAGACTTCGTCATAATTGTGTACTAAATAGTGATCTTTTTCGTTGTAATATTATTAATAGTCCATTCTGTTCGTGTGGCAAGCTCGAAGACACTTATCATTATTTTTTCACTTGTAATAAATATAAAGAGGCCAGGAATATTATGTTTAATGAAATTTTCAATATTGTAAATTTAAATATTGTTAATACTCATGTCCTACTTTGGGGCGACAACACAATCAGTGTCAGCGAAAACAAACATTTATTTTCTCTAGTTTATCGTTATATCAAAGGTACAAAAAGATTTAGATGATGTTTGTACACCATTGAAAAATTATATATAACTGTCATATGATCTGTTGACCTTACATGTTGTGCATACATTATTTTTACTGTATTATATATTTGTATTGGGAGAGGGCGGTCTAAGTTTTTGAACTTGTGCCCAATCCCTGTTGTAATTTTGTACAATAAAAATATGTTCAAATCAAATCAAATCAAGGCTCGTGCCATGTTTTTGTTTACATTGGTTTAATATACCAGTAAACGTTCTTTTTTCAATCTGCTTTTTCTATCTGATAATTTGTTTTGAACATAAAAAAAGTTCCTAGCATTTGTCACGTTTAATTTAAGTATAAACGTGACTGACACTCAAATTTTAGTTAACTATTGTAAATGCCTTGCTGAAGCATTTTAAATATTAACAAGAGGCCCATGTGCCATATCGCTCACCTGAGCAATGATAGACATAATAAAATCAGCTTTATGGAGTCATATACAAAATATCTAAACAATGTTGTATAATAGATCCTGTATATAAAAAAATTCCCCTGCATATTCTTATGTTTATCATTGACCCTTTTTGTAAAAGGATGATTTTACATTCATATTACGTATTGAGCATTGCAGTTCTCGAGAAAATGATCAGACTTAAACAACTGTTTATATATGGATTATAAACCTACATCAAACTTTGAACCCCTTGTGAGCCAAAGAATTGTCCAGGGGCCAGAGTCTAAACAAATTTAAAGAATCAACAATAATTCAAAATCCTTGCATATAAGTAAAACCATATATAATAACATTTGAGTTTTTGTAGATAATTTAAATGTTTTCCTTTGTAAAATTGGAACCCCCCCCCCCCTCCCCATGGAGCCCAACCCTAGTCCTGAATATTATGATTTTGACAAATTTTAATCTACACTATCTGAACTGACTTTTCTAGGCAAATGATTTTTAAAGATATTTCCTTATATATTCCTATGTAAAAGTTTGAACCCCCCCCCCCCCATTGTGGCCCCATCCTACCCCCAGTATCATGATTTAAACAAACTTGAATGAATCTTCCATATCTGAGGACGCTTCCAAACAAGTTACAGCTTTTCTACCCGATCGGTTTCTGAGAAAAATATTTTTAAAGATTTTTCTCTATATAATCAGATGTGAAAATTTGACCCCCACTGTGGCTCCACCCTACCCTTGGGGATCATGATTTGAACAAACTTGAATCTACCCTAACCGAGGATGCTTCCACATAAGTTACAGCTTTTCTGGCTGATCAGTTTCAGGGAAGAAGATTTTTAAAGATTTACTCAAGTTACAGCTTTTTTGGCCAATCGGTTTCTGAGAGGAAGATTTTTAAAGATCTACTCTATATATTCCTATGTAAAAAGTTTGACCCCCCTGTTGTGGCCCCACCCCACCCCTGGGGATCATGATTTGAACAAACTTGAATCTACACTACCTGAGGATGTTTCCACATAAGTTACAGCTTTTCTAGCTGATCAGTTTCAGGGGAGAAGATTTTTAAAGATTTACTCTATATATTCCTATGTAAAAATTGACCCCCCCCCCCCCCCCCATTGTGGCCAACCCTACCCCCGGGGATCATGACTTGAACAAACTTGAATCTACACTACTTGAGGATGTTTCCACATAAGTTACAGCTTTTCTAGCTGATCAGTTTCAGGGGAGAAGATTTTTAAAGATTTACTCTATATATTTCTGTGTGAAAATTCGACCCCCCATTGTGGCCCTACCCTACCCCTGGGGATCATGATTTGAACAAATTTGAATCTACACTACCTGAGGATGCTTCCACACAAGTTTCAGCTTTTCTGGCTGATCAGTTTTAGAAAAGAAGATTTTTAAAGATTTACTCTATATATTCCTATGTAAAAATTGAACCCTCCCCCCCCCCCCATTGTGGCCCCACCCTACCCCCGGGGATCATGATTTGAACAAACTTGAATCTACACTACCTGAGGATGCTTCCACATAAGTTACAGCTTTTCTGGTCGATCAGTTTCAGAGAAGAAGATTTTTAAAGATTTACTCAATATATTCCTATGTAAAAATTCGACCCCCCATTGTGGCCCCACCCTAACCCTGGGGATCATGATTTGAACAAACCTGAATATATACTACCTGAGGATGCTTCCATACAAGTTACAGCTTTTCTGTCTGATCAGTTTCAGAGAAGAAGATTTTTGAAGATTTACTCTATATATTCCCATGTAAAAATTCGATCCCCCATTGTGGTCCCACCCTACTCCTGGGATCATGATTTGAACAAACTTGAATCTACACTACCTGAGGATGTTTCCACATAAGTTACAGCTTTTCTAGCTGATCAGTTTCAGGGGAGAAGATTTTTAAAGATTTACTCTATATATTCCTATGTAAAAATTGACCCCCCCCCCCCCCCCATTGTGGCCAACCCTACCCCCGGGGATCATGACTTGAACAAACTTGAATCTACACTACTTGAGGATGTTTCCACATAAGTTACAGCTTTTCTAGCTGATCAGTTTCAGGGGAGAAGATTTTTAAAGATTTACTCTATATATTTCTGTGTGAAAATTCGACCCCCCATTGTGGCCCTACCCTTCCCCTGGGGATCATGATTTGAACAAATTTGAATCTACACTACCTGAGGATGCTTCCACACAAGTTTCAGCTTTTCTGGCTGATCAGTTTTAGAAAAGAAGATTTTTAAAGATTTACTCTATATATTCCTATGTAAAAATTGAACCCTCCCCCCCCCATTGTGGCCCCACCCTACCCCCGGGGATCATGATTTGAACAAACTTGAATCTACACTACCTGAGGATGCTTCCACATAAGTTACAGCTTTTCTGGTCGATCAGTTTCAGAGAAGAAGATTTTTAAAGATTTACTCTATATATTCCTATGTAAAAATTCGACCCCCCATTGTGGCCCCACCCTAACCCTGGGGATCATGATTTGAACAAACCTGAATATATACTACCTGAGGATGCTTCCATACAAGTTACAGCTTTTCTGTCTGATCAGTTTCAGAGAAGAAGATTTTTGAAGATTTACTCTATATATTCCCATGTAAAAATTCGATCCCCCATTGTGGTCCCACCCTACTCCTGGGATCATGATTTGAACAAACTTGAATCTACACTACCTGAGGATGCTTCCACACAACTTTCAGCTTTTCTGGTTTTTGAAAATACCAACAAATTTTCGATGATTTATTAATTATCTCCCCTTGAAAGAGGGTGTGGGCCTTTATTTTAACACACTTGAATCCCCTTTACCTAAGGATGCATTGTGCCGACTTTGGTTGAAATCGGCCCACTGGTTCTGGAGAAGAAGTCAAAAATGTAAAAAGTTTACGGACTGACAGACGAACAGACAGACAGACAGACGGACGGACGGACGGACCCCGGACAAAAACTGATCAGAAAAGCTCACTTGAGCTTTCAGCTAAAAACAGAAGAAAAAAATGAACCAGAATCGTGACCATGCCCCTTTAAAATAAGTTCACTTTGCTCAGAGGATTATTAAGTAATTTATTCCGAAATGATTAAAATAATTTGATGAACCTTAATATTAATATCCTTCTATGTACAGATGTAGATATTGCTAAAGCAATCTTGCTGTACCAATATCTGTCTCTGTACATAGAAGTATAGTTCGTGAACAGCAACGTCATTTCAATTTTTTTTTTGGTTGTTGAACTATTTTTATATTGCATTTTATAACATGTGGAGAATTACTTAAGTCATACAGTTGAACACTTCACAGTCTTAAACTATGGCCTTTTCTTTAGTTACCGCACTTGACTTGTAAGAAAACTTCAATTCATGTTTAACAAATACCAAAACCCATTATCAATCTTTACAGAAGTGTTCATAGTATTAAGTTTTATCAATCTATGGCACATGATTACAGCTACAAGATGAGGTTCAATTTTAAGCACACCCTCAGAAACCAGCAGGTTGCACAACACTATTAATTTTTACTATATATTCTTACCAAAATTACGCAAATTTAGACACGGGTAGCGAGTTTAAATCAAACTTCTGAGAAAATCCCTCTTTACAACTATTAAAACAATAGTTCCTAAACAATTTAGTAGCAAAATACACACAGCCATTCACATAGGCACGAGAGTTTGTTTACATCAAAGTTACACATGTGCTTGAAAATCATGTCCGAGCCTTTTCACCCCCTGCCGAAACAACTGGCATCAAAAATTCAAGTGACCTCGTATTTTTACAAAAGTAGGAAAATCAGGCACTTTACAGGTTGTTTTTCATCTCATAAAAAAATACAGTCCCAGTCGCTGGCGGAAAACCCCTAAACAGGAAGGGGAATTCGGGAATTATTTTGCCTCAGCCATGTTTTGAACCTTCGGAAAAATAGTGTTGTGAGACCAGCAGTGGATGCATCAATGGATAGATCGAGAGCTTTCGTTACTGTCCTATACGAAAAAGGCACCATGAACATTTGTTTTGTCTGTCTGCCTGTCCGATAGCCTTACAGTTGTTAGTGATCTTAAAAGTTTACTGATTGCCTTGAGCTATGTAAATTCCTGTTTTAGAGACAAGGGACAAACTGTGTTTTATTTACGTATTTCCTATTAGGTTGATGAAGATCAAAGTTTGAGGTTGCGCTTATTATTGTTAAACTTTGTTTATTTCTTTTGATATTTTTATGTAACATAAGACAAACATGTAGTGTTAAGTTTAATACAAATTAACATTTCTTTGCAGAAATCGAGATTCAAAAGAAGGATTATCAATGACACCATTCTATTCTATATAGCACATTAATATAGTGCGTTTTATTATAAAATGATTAATGTGAAAACATTTAAAGGACAAAGTGGTGCTTCTCACTTCTTTTGTGGAAAGATCTTTTATATGGAGATTTTTTTTCTTGTTTAGTTTCCTTCAGTAACATGGTGCCGCTTCTGCTTTAGCTGCCTGCTAGTTCTTCATGGCATTTCATCATATTTTACACTTCTTTCAACCTCTTGGTGTTTTGTTTTGTAATTTGTCTTCCACTTCATTTTTCTTGATCTTGTCTTTGCATTTGCATTTGCTCATGAGTTTTTTGCCTTTCCTTCTTTTGTTGAGTTTTGTTTTGTTGTCCCTTCCATTTAGTTGCATTTTAACCTACAAAATAAATATGTTTGACGTCATGCATTTTCTGCCTATCACAAAGGAAATGGAGCGCAAAGTCCGCAGATTATAAACCATTCTAACCTAAAGTTTATAAATTGACTTCAAAGGAAAACATTGAATAGGAAGAATTAAGAAGGTATAGTTTACTCCAATAAATGCCCCTAAACTTGAAAGATGTTTAAAACTCCTGAAAATACACATACATGCATTACATCCTGAGCCAAAACGTTTAGAACTATTACAATACATTCAAAACTAGGGGTTCCGCCGGTGTAACGACGAAAAGTGACCCCCGTAGAATATTGACCCGGGGGTCAAATTTCTACGGAGAAAACTGGGGGGGGGGGGGGGGGGGCAGCGAAAGCATATAACATATGGATGACCTCTCGTTTAACTCTGTTACATATATAGCATCAGTTTGAACACAGCGATCTCTGTGTTTAACTTAAACTTAAAGTACTCGTCAGCTTACCTTATGGTGCCCCTTCGCTAAGCCAGTTTAGGGTTGTGTCTACCCCTAAAGGTACTTGCATGATGATGCGCTCGCTTGCGCTCCCTTTTTGCATAACTAAAGACTGTAATGATCCGACAGCTCGCGTCTGCTCGTTCTGATGATTTCATAGACAAACCTAGATAATGACCTATGTATGTACATGTATTGCATATTTTTAGATTTCCACGAATAAAGCGGATTTTTAAAATCAATATCTGTTCTAGTTAGCTTTAGTGAATGTCTGACAACCAAACATAACACCGTCACACCGACAGACCAATGTTACAGGTACACATTCACTTTTTGTGAATGAGGACTTTTGGTCTCAAGTTTGGCTTGGTCTCTACAAAAATTTTTGGCCTCAATTTTATTTTCATATTTTCTTTACATATTTGATGATTTTATTGATTTTATGTTCAATACACATGAAACATCATACTAGATGGCTTTAACAGTCTTATAGTGATAGTTCTATTGAACATGTTTATGACTACAGATATGAGTGATTGATTCTAATAGATTTTGATCAAGTCTGCGTTTAGATTACAAGGTAATTTAAGAATGTAATGCTGCCATTGTATAACCATGGTTTTTTTTTCAATGTACTAGTACTTAACTCAAACTGCACTCAAAGTTAGACAATACCTATATCGAATACTTGTTTGAGGAAAAAAAATAATTGTAGAGACCAATTTGTTTATTCCAATCAACACGAAAGGTCGTCAAATTGTTTGCTTTATTCAAATTCTGATATCAAAGTTCCCCCATAGGAGAAAAATTGTTTCCTAAACATACAAACAACACATGCAAGAAACTCTTCTCTAATCAAAAGGCAATGATTAACTGCATCGCTGAATCAAGTTATTGGAGGATGCAATGTTGCAGTGATTCACAAATGACATTATATTAGACTATGTACATGTAATATTTTACATAATAAAATATCGTTTAAACCATTAAACACTCTACATATATTAGACCGAATGCTTTTTACCTGACAGATGCATTTTGCCTCAAATAAATTTTAGAATTAATCTGATCTGTAACGAACTGTCAAATACAATGCAACCCTGTAAAGGACTTCCCTTCCCGACTTTCTGTATGCAGTATGCAACACGTTGATGATGACTTCATTTTTTACTTATCAACAAACATATCTCAATAGATGGTATACTTTATTAACACTCAGTTAAGAGATCACTAATAAAATAACCGCCTTTTTTCTACTTTTAGAAACTGCTAAAAATGAGTATGAATGCCTGGGACACTTACATCTATATGTTATTAATTATTATTATCAAATCAAAGGAAAGTTTAAAGTTATATCAGAATACGCCTGTATTAATTGCTAGATTCAAATGTCATTTATAAGTACCGCGGTTGTATTCAATTGGAGTCAAAGTCAATGCTACATGTAAAGCCCTTTTTAGTGTCATAACATGTATAACTTTGCGATTTGTTATCTCTGTAAGTACACATTTTAATTTTGATTACAAAAGAGATCGATTTCAAACTCACACAGAATCATCTATAAAGTATTCTGTTTCTTTGTTCAATTCTAAATTCGAAGTTTTGGAATTTGTGACGTTTATATTGTTTTTAAATTAAGCATTGTATTTGTTTAATACATTTGTTTAGTACATAAAATATGTACTGATAAATTTGTTCCACTTTTTTATCTAGACTAGGCGTTTATCTAGATACTTTTAAACATGCGATGATTATAATTACCACTCTGACGGTTTGAAGAGCCAGATCGAATCAGGTTTATTTATGTAGCTCCAAATAATGATATTTTAACACGCTGGACAGTAGAAATCAAATTGATACATGTTAACATCAAAATACCGAATATATGATCATCTTCCTTACTGTATTAATGAAAATCAAATGGTGGTTGCCGTATTCGATATTCAAGCGATACGGATATTTAAAGGTCCTTTCTACGTTAGGTAATAATCCCGCTTTTTTGCAACACTCTCTTTACCGATAATAGACCTGATGAACAATTTTCTATTCCTCCCTAAATTAACTGGTATCAATTTCTGCATACAATAAGTGAGAGTTTTTTTATTCATTCAGATTGATATCATTCCTATTCAGTCATGGTTTGACAATGTAAACATACGTCATTCCCCCCTCCCTGCCCACTCCCCCAACCTTTTAAATTATTTTCTAGATTCGCGCCTATTTTAACTGTATATCTAATATTTAGTTGTTATCTAAGGTACGTCTATTTCTTCTGTTGCCAAGATTTAGAACCATTTTAACAAGACCTTGGAATAGACATGAAATAGACAGGCCTACGTCACAATGCTGTTTGACACAACTACCCAAAGTACAAGCTCCTGTTAAAATGGTTCTAATATGAAGGGAACATTTTATATTCAGTGTACTTTCATTAAAGAAACATGACTATATCTTTCATTTTTTGATTTGAAAAATTAAATGACAGACTAAGATAATGATGATAAGCAGTAAAAGGTGATCAGAAAAGCGTACTCAAGCTGGTTATTCAAACAATCTAAGTATCAAGCACGCAATGTACCCCCCCCCCTCGGCAACACCACCACCACCCCTGTATCCAACTTAAAGACAATAATAATAATAATATATGGTCGATATTCTACAAGGTCATTTTTCTATAACCCACACGAAGAAAATGACCCTTAGACCACAATTTCTATGATGTGATCCAAGTATTCTACAACCGAGTGGATCATTTTTCTACGTAGAAAAATTACCCTCGGTCAATATTCTACGTGGGTCACTTTTCGTCGTTACACCGGCTCCATCCTGTTGTTATCACGACATAAAATCCATGCAAGTAATTAGATTTTAGTTACATTTAAGGTAAACCTTGAAGTATCTTACAATGACATTTACCTTAACGATTTTATCATGCCAAAGGTCAAGGTCAAACTAAGAGAAACTTCGAGAAATTGACTTTATTCCTCGTAAATCATCAAAAGACACGTTATTTGATTTAAAGATTATCATATAATAGTTTGATATAAATCTGTACACAGTCATTTATATAATTAACCTTTTTTCATTGAAGTTCTGTGTAACAATCGAAAATAATTATTTTTCCATTATATGCAAAAAACTCTGACACATGTTACATTTGTTTAAAAAAAATGGGGCATGACATTTTTAAGACATAAGATTGGGTTAAAAGGGGTCCTTAGCTAGCAAGTTCTTTAGTCAATCATTATGCGTAAAATCGACACGACACAATCTTTTTATAACATCAAATTAATTAAACGTCATGTTTTCACTGCGTTTTTAATTTTACTAAATTGGGTTGTTATTTAAGTAAAGAAAAATTTAATGAAAATCATCTTGAATGAAGGAGTTGCGTACAAAGCCCATCATTACACTCTAATTTTCAAAATGAAATACGGCCTTCGTTTTTAGTGGATTAATATCAACCTATCAATGAAAATAATAAACATCCTCTCTCTCTCTCTCTCTCTCTCTCATCGACATATTGTGACGTATTTCCTATTGAAATTAAATAATAACCTCAAGTATAATTTTATTTTTAAAAAAGTTCAGTCGCAAAATTATTATCTAACAGTTTAATAAAAATCTGTAAGTCATGAGTTCGAATCCCGCTGGGGCTTTTATAATTTTTATCTTTCCAAAAAATTTTAAAGCATAATTTGTGGCCAAACATTATAAAATTAAAAAAAAATTAAATCGTTGAACATAATGTACAATGTACTTTTATCCACATTAATACCGACAGGTGTAACATACCACCTTAACAAGGCTATGGACTTTTGGCAGTTCGTTTCAAACAACAAAAACAACAATTTGACAAGGGCTTCTAATTCATCAAAGGCAATTTATACATTGGACAGCATTTGTTTGACTCTATGCTGTGCCCACATATATCAAATTGAATTTACCTAAGCTCTGCATCATATTCTAGACAACTTTGTTCGATGATATTAAACCGCAAAATATCACGTTCTTCTTAAATCACCTAAAATTGTCTGTTTGGAGTACAAACATGCCGAGAAACAATTATTAGTAGTAAAACAATCCTTGATATAACCATAAATAATGTAAAATATGAGGAATAAACGTGTAATAAAATGCACTCCTTAGAATGTTTATGATTTTTACAACAGTACAACACGTTTTAGATAGCAACTGAAAGAGTTGATTGATGTTAAAGGGGCAAAGTCACGATTTTGGTCAAAATCTATTTTTCTGTTTTAATTATTTTCAATGCTTTAGGAATGCATTTCTAATGATCAAATGAAATTTGAGAGTCAGTCATAAAGTTTTAAGTAAGATACAGGACTCGCAATTCTTTGTCATGTAAACAAGGTTCGTGTCCTGTTTTTTGTTTACATCGGTTCAATATACTATAGTAAAACATCTTTTTAAAGGTGATTTGTCTATCTTCTTATTCCTTTTAAGCATAAATAAACAGTTCCTAACGTACGTTTAACGTATTGATTTTAGCTCTAAAACTGGGTTTTTCACTCAACATTCAAAATGTAAACAAAAGCTTTGTTTACAAAGCAAAGAATTGTAAGCTCTGTTACTCGCTTATAACTCAACGAATAACACTCAAATTTTGGTTGCCTATTAAAAATTCCTTACTGAAGCATTGTAAACAAATACTTTTTAACTAAAATCGTGACCATGCCCCTTTAAATGACTTTGTGTGTATCTGCACACTATCACATAATTGATTTATTTTTACTTTTAAAACCATATCATAATTTATATTGAAGTGTCTGAAATTTGATATTTATATTTTTTAAAAAAAAAATAGACTAAGAAATTGCATATATATGATTTGATACATAGAATTGTGCAGAATAAAGATGCTTCCAAATTTTAGACAGCGTCTCGAAAGTGGGGCATTTGTCTCATTTGTCTCCATTACGCTAATGCTGATTGTACATGTTAATGTCATTTACTTTTTTAAATGTCATTTTAAATGAAATACAACAGTTCTTGTATTTCAAGAAAAAAGTGATCGCGTATATATATCGACAAAGCTATCAATACTTTTTGAAAACGTCATTATCTGTCGTGTATGAACAAGATAATTTGTCTGCACTAGCTAGTTCGAATATTTTCAGTTTTTCATGATAACTATGTGTGTGTCGTAATTTAATAGTTAGCTTGTAATAAGCTGTAGATAGACACTGATGAAATGTTAAGAGATATTTTAAGTCCATAAAAGAAAATTGTTGACAATATTTTTCACATGTGAAAGTATTTCAAATGTCACGCTTTTCTGTGTCATATCTCAAACATACCCGAATCACGTTCAGCTGCTATTTTTAACGAACAGTGAAAAGAAATCCTACGAAACTTCGTCACACAGGTAACTCATCGCTGACCGGTCTAAAAATAGCTCGATCACGTTAAAGGTATAAACTATAGTATTCGTAAGCCCTCGGTAGAAGCTATAAACGGTGATTGGTCTGGGGTTGAAAAAAAAGGAAGGGTCCCTATATATATTCATTGTGGACCTATGCACAGGTAAACAAATAAGAAACAGGTAACAAACAGCTGGGAAGATGGAAAGAGGCAAAACAGGATCTATCGAGGATTTAGCGACACTTGCTAACCTGGATGGTAAGGTGTTGCTGAATGAATTGAAAGTGAGATACATGGAGAACAACATTTATGTAAGTATACACAGAGCTGAAACCCGTTTTTCCTTAAGCTTCAAATGACAAAACATTGCATATAATAGATGTTGACATTTTGAAATGTTGATGGACGATAGAGTGATATTCAGATATTGATTTTTACCTGAGTTTTTTTTTTCTGTAGATATGTGAAATTTGATAAGGGCGTGATCCCTTGTTAAAAACCTCGATTAAAAAAACACCACAATATTAAATGCTTGGATGTACATGTACTAAATCTAGCATGGACAGATTAAAATGTTGACCTTCTGCTTAAAAGCAATCAATGAGTGTTTATCTGTACATGTATTGTACATGCGATATTCGATGAAAATATTCCCTGCCTGAAATGATAAAGGAGTGTGTGATAAATTCATATTAATAATGATAAAATTGTGGTAGTCATCAGTTACTTAGCTCACGATCTTTTTGTCTGTTCAGTTTAACTATCATTCAAACATTGATGTAAAATTGAGTAGATTTTAAAACAATTACATTCTCAATGGCGCTGCTTATAAAAAGGATTGCTCGTTGAATTGAAAAATAAACAACAACCTTTCTCCTGTTAATTACATAGATTTTAGTGATTGATATTATGTATACAGACAAAAAGATGAATGTTTCGGTAAAAATATGTGAACCAAATCGAGACAACATTGGTTGGATGACAGCTGAACTATTCTATCTCACTTAGACATCATTGGCACTCGTATATTACCTAACTATTTCTAATTGTGGTATTTCGACGGTGTGATTCGTCAGTTGATGCAAGTTGACCGTCTCGTTTGAGAGAGAGAGAGAGAGAGAGAGAGAGAGAGAGAGAGAGAGAGAGAGAGACTGCCTTAATGGTCTGCTTTTTAGACTACCCGACAGTTAATTTATGCATGAACAAATTTGACCAAATCACTTCCTTGTTGCATTCCAATACAAAACTGAGGTTTGGCAACGTTTGCAGTTACATTTAAAGAACCTGAATGAATATATCCATAAAATTTAAAAGCTTATTTCAAATTGGGTGCTTCACTGCGTTCATATAAACTAAAAGAAGAAGAGAGAAATATTCTTTTTTTAAACTTCATGCATGGAAATTTTTTTTAAATGTAATAAAACAATTAAGAGTCAATAGTGCCTATCATTAAAAAGCTGTTATTGTAACATATAATATGTTCAATCTGAAAGAATAACTGAAATAAACATTGTCACGGCTTAATGACACTGTTCAAGGTCTTTTATGGGGAGATTTTGATTTGCATACATCGGTTTTGATAGTCTTTTATTTAATCATTTATAGAAGTAAAAAACCAGTTCACATGTGCTTGGGTCACAATCTATTAGTACTTATGAGTATTAGGTATCGTACATATGCATAAATTTTTAAAGACCTAACGACAAGCACCGGTATTTTTGCGAATTACAAACGTCTTCCGGAAATCTAAACACTCTTCGTTTCCTGTTTCCTTAATACAATCTTTTTGACATTTTGGCGGCGAATACCACCTCACCACAACTTCTGCAACTATAAGATAGGCCTAATATTGTTTGTTGTAAGATCAGTAGATTTATGCATCTATATGTTATTTTCTTTTAGACATATGTTGGGGACATACTTGTTGCTATCAACCCATTTAGACCCCTCCACATATACGAAGAAGAGGTACGTACGGCATAAGCAAAAACCTGATTTAAAAGTTATGATGGATAGTTTTTTTTTTAGAATAACGTTAGGCAAGCAATTGCAAAACCAACTTTCAGGAAAAAGTACCTCTCATAATTATGTATTATTTTTAAATATATAGGAATCGCAGAAGTATTATCTGGAAAAGAAAAGCTCCAACCCACCACATATTTTCGCCATCGCAGATGCAGCTTACCAATGCATGCTGGGATATGGCGGCCGAATTCCACAAAATCAATGTGTGCTTATCAGGTAAAAAAAAAAAGGAAAAAATCCGCTGGTGTTTTGTTCTAGATAGATGACACATACAAGCCTCCTATCAAATTAAACCTGAAATGGCATACTGCCATAGGGCGCTTTCAAAGCTTGTGCAGTCTTCAAATCTGTATGTGCGTGATTAGAAATGCACACTATGTAATTGACTAAGTTGCATTTATAACTTCCAGTGGTCATTGGAATGTTGGTACAATGTATAAATATCTCTAAGTACACAAACATTTCCAAATCTTTGAATATCTCTTTTTGAAATAGCTAGAATTTTAATCAGTTTTTGGCATGTACATGTTAAACTTGCAAAGCAAATTTTCACAAACTAACTTTTGAAATTATTAATTTTATATATGAGTAATCTGGTAATAGTGTATATACATGTAGCAAAGTTATTCTTATATGAAAAACATTATACCTAGAGGAAGTACACTCCTGTTTATTCAGGCATGCATGCACTTACTAACTGAAGGTTAATAGGACCATGAAAAGCGCTTGATTTTTATCAATTTATTGAGTCCTTGAAAAGTGCTCAGAAAAATTCAAGTACATTAGCAACAAAAAGTCACAGAATGTGCTTTAACTTTTGTGCAAAGCTTGACTTCTGATTTTGCACTACAGTAGAATGTTTTTTTTTACTTGCTTTTCTTAGCAGAATAGATGTTAAAATGAAGGTTATTTTCTACTTTACTTTTCTTAGTGGAGGTCGCTAGGATGATTTTCTTTTTTGCTTTCCTTAGTGAAGTTAAAAGAGGATAATTTCTTTCATGCTTTTCGTAGTGGAGAGAGTGGAGCAGGGAAAACAGAGAGCACCAAGCTTATTATCAAGCAGTTGATCGAGTTATGTCGGAGCAACACTCAGCTAGAACAGCAAATCCTCCAGGTCAACCCTTTATTAGAGGCCTTTGGAAATGCCCGAACGGCCATGAATGACAATTCTAGTCGCTTCGGAAAATACATTCAGCTGATTTTCCGCGATGGACATGGTATGCATATTCTTTTAGAAAACTTCAGTTTTGTTGCATGTTACCATGAAGGTAATCTCTATATCGGACTATAAGCCTATGAGGAAGTGAATTTCTGGAGAGAAAAAGTTGTCATTCAATTGATGATTGTATTCTGCTGTGTGCTGTGTTCATTGTGACTGCTTGCTATTCTGTTCATCTGTCTTTGTTGCTGTTTAAATAAATGTACAGTGTATCAAATTAAAGGTAAACTAAACTCTCCAAGTTTAAAACCATTTGGTTGAACACTCTAGCAACTTCCTTGTTCAGATCCCATAAAAGACTCCTATTGTCATATCATGTTTAAGTGCTGTTAAAATGCTGTTTTAAATTTTTTAATATATTAATTTTGTAAAAAAGGGGGTTTCCTATTCATTCTCATAATTTTGTATGCAAGTTTAAAAATCAAATAGATCTAAAGCAACTATTCAAGTAGTTTTAAGCATGTAAAATAACTTGTATAAAAACCCTATTGCAGATTGTATAAATCACAAAATATGTTGGTGTATTGATTGTTAAATAATTGATTCAATGCTTTTAATATTTTTACAGTGGATGGGGCCAAGATCTCAGAATATCTGTTAGAAAAGTCCAGAGTTGTCCATCAAAATGGAGAGGAGGAAAACTTTCACATTTTCTACTACATGTTTGGAGGTTTATCGGCTGAACAGCGAAAAAACTACAGCTTATTACCACCTGGGAAACACAGGTGTGAATTTTAAAAATGAAAGAAGTATTATCGCTGAAACTAAATTCAGAGAGTTTATATGTTACATAATACCCCCTTATCAGACTTCAGTATCTCATCTAGATACACTGATATATTTTGGTTAAAGACATTATCATTAAAATACTCTTTTATCGTCGTATAAAAGATATCCAGCCCAGGAGGGTCAAACACTGAAGCCATTCAAGGTGAAAAGTCACAATTAGTTTTGTATAGTTTGACACTTGTATGGATTTTTATTTACTGGTAAAAATCTGATCACTTTTAAAATGAAAAAAATGGTGGTGGTGGTGGTGGTGGTAAGGAGGGGGTCAAAGTCTACCTTACATTCTAAAATAATTCGCTTTTTATTAAAAATTTTATTATATATCACAATGAAACTTCAATGTCTTGATGATTTTTTTAGGTATTTGACAAATGGTGGTGATTGTTTAAAGCGCGAGCCTACATATTTCAAGAAACAGTATGACGAGCTAGTGAACGCCATGGATCTAGTTGGGTTTACTGATGAGGAGGAAGACAACCTGTTCTCAATCATTGCTGCTGTCCTCCATATGGGTAATGTGACCTTTGAAATGGATGATAATGAGGCTTCTTTTGTGGAAGATGAAAATGGACCAATTAAAATGGCAGCAGTAAGTAATCTTTGCATTTGATATCAAAATGTGTAGATTTTTTTTTCTTTTTGCACAATTACTGAATTAGGCAAATATCAGTTTATTTTCCAATAAAGTCATGTCAAGGTCATGAATTTATAATTGAGGTCAAATGTTTTTCTTACATTTTCTTGCAAGTTTATAGCCACATAATTATAAAGCATGAAAAATCAATGAAAAGTTAATTCAATTAATTAAATTAATTAATTTTAATTAAATAACAGTTCTAATGTAATAGAATGTTTGTAAGGAGTTTTAATTTATCACATGCTTCTGCATGCAATCAATGCGTAAGTTTTAATTTTCTAATGCAATACAGGTGTTTTAGATAGATCAGTCTATGGACAAAACATGTATCACAAATGTTGAACTGTTGTAGTTGTATACTGTATTTTCGTGTTTATCCCACAGAATGTGCTGGGAGTGAGTAGTGAGGAGTTAGTAGGAACATTGACAAACATGGTCACATTCACACGAGGAGAGCAAATCAAACGACACTACACAAAAGCCATGGCGGAAGGTGAATGCAAATTTTATGAATAGAAATTGTCTTACTGATAAAAAAAAGTTGTAGAGCTAGGTTTTTAGACATTCAACCAAATTATATTGGGTAGCATTTGGTAGTTTGATACCATAAGTACAAGTAGTCAACTCGATATGAAAATGGTTTCAGATGCAAGAGATGCTGTTAGCAAGGCCTTGTATGGGAGACTCTTTGGATGGATTGTCAACAAAATCAACCAGCTACTGGCCCCCAAAGATCAGGCTGGTGCGGAAGCCAGAGAAATTGGTGGGTGTCTGGACATCTATTTTGTTGTTGTTATTCTTGATTTCATTTTAATATATATATGTTCTGGCACTTCTGCACATTTTATTGTTTATTTTAAGATTATTTAAAATGTTGATATGATATTAAAAGATGATTATATGAACAATTTTTATATTGTAGGTATTTTGGACATTTTTGGATTTGAACACTTTGAGAAAAACAGCTTTGAACAAGCATGCATAAATCTAGCAAATGAACAGCTACAATTTTTCTTTAATCAGGTATGTGCATCACATTACTTAATTTGGAATTAAGTGAGTATTTTAAAGGTTAAAGGTTTTCAATATTTCTCAGAAATTTTACAGCACAAGAAATACACAAATTTGGTATATTTCATTCCAGCATGTGTTCAAAATGGAACAAGAAGAGTACATGAAGGAAGGCATTGACTGGAAGGAAATCAAATTTGTGGACAATCAGCCGTTATTGGTGAGTGTGTTTTTATGGAAAATTGACCTTTCAGTCACTCACTCAATCCTCTCTAAGCCGTCAGGTGCTTGAGGCGGCTACAAGGGATTTCCACCTGGCCCAGTCTGTAGCTACTTTTCAGACCTTTCAGTCAAGGTCACAAAATGTCAAGGACAAGGTCACTGACAGTCCTGAAGTTGACACAGAATTAAATATAAAGTTTTTGAAAATATTTCTGTATTTTACAACATTTGAATATTAAATTTTGCATTTCAAATTACAGAATTTGTTTTTAAACAAACCCATTGGAATTTTGTCTTTATTGGATGAAGAGACTCATTTTCCCAAGGTAATTGAGACATATCGATCTTATAACAACTACAAACAGAGCATATTTAATGCTAAATACATTTATAGCAAGAATTTTTATTCATGTGTTTTTTAAATCTGATTGTCTGATTCTATAAGACTTCATTCTCAAGCTGCATTAAAAAAACTAATTTGAAAATGCTGACATTGATTTCATAACATGTCAGTAATCATTTATCAATATTCATACATTCTTTTGGCCTTTTAATTGTATAAAATTATTCTCTTCTTCAGGGCACAGATGAGTCTCTGGTGGAAAAGTTAAACATTCACTTTGGTGGAAACAGTTACTATGGAAAGTCAGCACAGTCAAAGTCCAGGAAATTCACAATCAACCACTATGCTGGAAAGGTGAGTGCTCAAACTGTATAAATACTGTAAGCCAACTTTTATTCGCGACGACTTTATTTCACAATTTACCGGAGATAAACAGATTCGGGACAACTAATTTTTGTGACAGAGATGAGGATTGATTAAAAATGCTATGATTACCAAAGACATTTGAGGACTGGTTCGAAGCAAGAAATATTCGCGGCTATGTGGCTCTTGCAAAACTTGCGGAAATTTCTTGCATGCAAATTAAAGTTGGTTTATAGTACATGTAATACTATGTAATTGGCAGCATTTCGTTTTTTAACCCAACTTTGTTCTGATACAATGCATATTAAAAGGCTGGATGATCAACAATTTGTTTTTTTCAAGCTAAATTGACTTTAATTATTATAATTGACACCTTGGCATAGTAAATTTTGTGTATTCTGTGGAATTATTTATAAACTACTCTTTTTCCAGAATGTAGAAAAATTCTCTAAACTGGTTGTGACCAAAATATGTATGATGAATAGTTTTCTAAGATTTATGTCCTTGTATTGCCTAAATTAATAAAATCTACCGGTATATGAACTTTAAAGGTAACATATGATGCTTATCGCTGGTTGGACAAGAATCGAGACACATTGCCACCTGGTGTCATCGAAATGTTACAGACTAGTTCAAATGAGCTTGTTAAGCTGATATTCAGAGGCAAGTAGCTTGAATTTTTTCTGAAGTTTAAATGGCAGCATAAGTTTTCTACTACATTGTTATACATGGGATGTTGTACGAAAGCCCAATAAAGACACAACTTCCATATTTGTAATACAGGACAGATAACAAGAACAGGAACCTTAGCTCTCCAGGCCAGGAAATCCTCCAGATCAACGAGGAGAAGCAAGGTTAGGGAAAAACTACACATTCAATCGTTTAACAAATACTAGTATTTGATAATACAGCCAATAGATTCTTTAATCGCTTGGACTTAGCTGTTTGTTTTATTTAATTTTTTCGTATTTATTATCAGCAGAAGCCTCCACCAGCAGGTAGCCATGCTGCTGGGCGGAAGCGCAAACAGACCGTTGGGGGACAGTTCAAAGTATGTAAATAAATGGTTTGGGGACAGTTCAAAGTGTAAATACACCATTTAAAATAATTCTAGTTCTATATTTCTAAGGTTTTTATTTTCACATATACATGTATTTGACTGGATATTTTAGAATTCTTTGGCTATTCTGATGGAGAGAATGATGTCATCATCCCCCATATTTGTTCGGTGTCTAAAGCCCAACCATGTCAAGGTCCCAGGAAAGTTTGATGAAAATTACATTCAAGACCAGGTATGTGCGGCTGTGAATTAAAAAGTTATTGTTTAATAATGCCAACAGGACTCTCACGATGCAATTTGGTACAAGGACAGCGTCATTTAAATTGGGAATATTGACATATAATTTTGCGAATGTTCAATGTTGGAAACATCATATTATATTGATACTATAGAATCCTATTTTTGGGGTACTGGTGTTATATTATATCTTAATTTCTGTTTTTCAATCCATAAGAACATGTGTTGCTAATTTCAGTGTGATACATATCCACACAATGCATATATCCTGGCTTTTGAATTGAAGCCTCTGTTCAGCATTCCAAAGCTATAGATATTTGAAAGACTTCAGATCTCACTCGTTTATCAGTTGCGATTTTGATCAGATTTTACAACACTTACGTTTGTCAATAGAACATTTTGTTTTTTGTTCTAGTTGTTATACACTGGTATGCTGGAAACAATCAAAATCAGGAGAGAGGGATTTGCTGTAAGGCCATCCTTTGCTGAATTTGTTGAGAAGTAGGTGAACATATCCATAAGTTATGCTTTTAAGATGATTTCTTGCCTGCAATATCTTGATTCTCTGTTAAAATGATTAGAATGTGCAGATAAAATGTGTTGATTATATTGCTCTCATAAAACTGGAGACCCCATACCCTCTCTCTTAATCATTTCAAATGATTTCTGGCTGTAAGTAAAATGAAATTTTAATTTCTTCAGATACAAAATCATTATGTGTGAGGCTGCCCTTCCAGGCACAAAGGAAAATTGTTTGAGAATTCTAAAGGCAAGCAAAATAGTTGGCTGGCAGATGGGGTAAGCTGAGGATTCAATATGTTAAATACACATTTTCATGTTGTAGTCAATTATTTTTTTCAATTACAAAACATATTGTATATGTCATCAGATCTTATATGCACGAATGATACAATATATTTTTTTTATATTGAAGAAAAACTAAAGTTTTCATGAAATACTACCACTTAGATCAATTGTCAGATGTCTTCAAAAAAATGGGAATTTCTGCCATAAAAATACAAAAAGGTTGGTATAGCCATATTATTAACATATTTATATATTCACTGCTTTTAATATCTTAGACACAAATACATTTATATGTTAATAAATACTGATTGTATGGAACTGAATTTTCAATTAAAAATTGATTTTTCAGTAATAAGAGGATTTCTTGGGCGCCAGGAATATCGGCGCAGACTTGCCCAGGCAAGGAGTGAAGCAGAGCGAGTAAAACACTTGGCTGACAACATTTACAATACTAACATCCACTTGTGTAACCAGCTACAAATAGCCAAACAGAATGACACCAAAATCCCTCCCAGTAAGTCTGCTTCTAGATCTCTTTGCATTAAGTATTAGAATATTCACAAACAGTCAATTTGAAGGAGGGCCCGGGATGTTGGGGGAAGGTATCTAATTTGTTAGTACATTGTATTTCTAAAAGTCTTAAACTCTGTTAGCTATGAAATGATAAAACTGATATACAAACTCTTGTAACTCAACTCAGCACAGTTAATACAAAAGGTGCTGAAATAATTCAATAAATGTACCCATGCGAGTGCATGTACAATTCATATACATGCACTGTTTATTTTTACAGACAGTATATTACTCTAAACGTATTACATTTGGCTGTGTATTCTTTTTAGCGTTTTTGGTGGTAAGCGGCTTCCACTAATTCAAATACATTGCTAAATGTCTCTCATATATGTATTAGAATGGGCACATGTAGAAAAACGCCAATTCAAATCCATGCTAGCTTGTTGTAAAATCATTTTCCGCCAAATATCGTACACGCTAAATATAATACGTTTACAGTATGTTGTATATTTTATGGTGCATGGCTTCAAATCATATCATTGTGCATTCAAGCCATGTTCATATTCGTTTCAGTTGTACTTGGGCTATCTTCAATCAGTGTTATGACTTGCTTTCATTAAATATTCAGCAATAAGGTACAAATTATGAACTTTCATTGAGGTTTTTTTCCTCTATTAGGTTTCTTTGGCATTTCCACAGACCCAGACTTTCCCCCTCTACCAGATTTTATTGATGTTGAATCTGTGAAAGCCAGCGTCAGAAGTTATGAAAAACCATCACCGAAAAAGACATTTCATGAAATGGGCATTCAGGTATCTAAAGACTCCTTGATTTTTCCTGTAAAGAATTTTGCAAAGATACTTGAGCAATTTGATCAGTAATGATTATTATTGCTAAGATGAGCGATGTGGCCACTGGGCCACTTGTTTTTAACATGTGGGGTTTTACCTTAACTTTTGCATCTTTGGCTGAAATAACCTAATTGGTATAGAGTTTGATATGCCTAACAAATGTGGAACATTTGAATTCATTTATATTTTGTTGTTTAGGCACGTAAGCCTTTTCCAGAAAATGTAAGACTTGCTTCAGTGTGTGGTGAATGCAAATGCTTTATTAATAAAGGAATTACATTAAGATGCTTGTTAAATTAATTTCATATTCAAATTCTTTTTAAATTAAAAATTTCATAATTTATGTAGATTTTCTTAATAAGTAGAATTTAAATGCTCTCAGCTGTGTTGGAAAAAATCTGTTTTGACAAGTGCTTACAACTAAACTTGTATTGATATAAAAAAAAAGTATATTCTGAAGAGCTACTTCTGCCTGATGTACACCATAGAAAAGTTATAGAAAGGGAGTTGAACTTTTCCAAAGTATTTTTATTATTGTGTGCACTAGTATTGAACGTTGGAGTTCAGGATTAAAATTAGGATATTTATAAAACAATGACCTGAAAATAAATGAAATACTGATTTAGTTGTGTTCATAATAAAAAAAAAAATTGTCAATGTAAAATTTTAGAAAGCACCAACTATTTATTTAATAAGTCAAAAATTTGAAGTATGTTCAAAAGTGTTTCGAATATTTTGATAAATTGGATATTAAACAAATTGTGTCTATTATTTACTGGGTTGAGTCTGATGCACCCGGAAATGTTTTTTTTTTGCTGCTGATTAAATGCTGTTAAAAGTTCCATTAAATTAAATTAAAGTTATTTTTTAGGAATATTATCTTTAAATTTTGACAAACAATAAATGGAGCAAAAGATATTAATGTCATTTATGCATGAACAAAAGAAAATGGCGTTGAAGGTTTAAGGTTTTTTTTTTTCATTTAAAAAAAATAAGAAAGAAAAAAAACCCACACAATTATTGTAATAATTGATACAGTAGAAAATTGCCAACACAAGTGACCTTTACAGGCTGATGGTAGTTCATCAGACTCGGAGTTTTCAGAAGATGAGTTTAAACCTGTGTCCTCCCAAGCCTTCGGTACCCCCGGGAACCGGCAGGCCACCATTCGTTGGTTCAAGGAAACCCAGGCCCACCAAATATATGACCCTGTCAACGCCAGCGGCAACTTCGTTGCGGAGTGGTTCCATGGGGTCATAAGTCGCAGGTATTCTTTCAATTTCAGTAAAACTTCATTATCTCAAACTAGATGGGACTGTTTAAAAACTTCAAGATATCAGAGTATTCGAGATATCGAGGGTAAAATACTTATAAAATAAGTGGTTGGGACTTGCAAATCACTTCGACATATCCAGTGTATTCGAGATATCAGTGTTCGAGATATCGAAGTTCAACTGTATCATTTGAATTGTTAGTGAAAAATACCACATCTGACATATATTTACTAACATAAGGGTGGGATATGATATTCTTATACTTTTTGAAGAATCAGAGAAATTTTAGAATCTTCATGCCTGATAATAAATGTCATACCTTTGAACATTTTCTTATGTGATATTTTTTTCTCAGAGAGTCTGAATCATTATTAAAGAAAAAACCAAGTGGCTGCTTCTTAATAAGGGTCAGTGAGAGCAGATTTGGCTACACATTGTCTTTCAGGTAATAAACAGCAAATCTATGTAGTATAAGTAACTGTGTATTAAGCTTTTGAATCAATCACTTCATTTATCTCTCTTTGATCTTATATTTTCTGGATTAGCCAAATTCTTGTTTATTTTCTTCCTGGCTTACAAATATGGGGATTTTTTTTCAGTGGAGGTGATCGTACACGACATTACATGATTGATCAACTCCCAAACAAGAAATACATCATCATTGGAGAGCCCAAAGTCCACAGGACTCTCAAGGATTTAGTGGAATATCACAAACAAGTGAGACATGCTGACTACTATACTTTATCCCTAATTAGACAATCTTTCTTTGATTGTAAATTGTGATCATTTACATCTCAGTTTAACAGAAAGAAATTGATATATTTATACACACTGTCGGTTCAAAAGGGAGACAAGATAAAATGCGAGTTCATCTAAATGTCATTTGGTCATAAAAATTGTAATCTTTATGACAATATTCCTCAAATTTATTGAAATGTCAGTGCTGTCAAAATTCAGTATACATTGTTACATAAACTATATTTTTTTGCAGGTTAAGATATCTAATTGGAAAGGGTTCCTCACGGAACCTTGTGGACAGGTAATTTAAGTATTTTGTGTCAAATACTGAGATCTTTTATCAAGAGTTCTTATGAAATATGTGGAATTTTTACATGTAGTTTAGCCCATTTAACTGAATTGAAGCCTTGTGGATGAATTCTGTCATCTTATTTACAGGAACAAGGTATCTGTGATTACCAAGAACTTGTTGGAGCAAACTTTTACTTTCAACTGGAACAATCCAACCAGGTAAACAATTATTGATGTATTTTTAAAGAAAAGTTTTCATCTTTTGTAAAGGTGGTTAATAAATTCAGAATATGAATAATAATTGTTTTACAATGATATGAATGTTTACAGAAAAGTTCTAGCCAAAATTCATCAAGAAATCCACAGAGAGTAAGATTTTTTATGTTACATGTGCATGTAATGGTATGTGCAAATATCACAATGTGTTTAATCACTCACATTGTTAATTAATTTTCACACCCACACACTTAAACCCACACACATGGACATTTAATAAGGAATCAATGGTTTAATAATTGCAACACTTAACATTAATTAACATCATAATTAAAATTTCCATTAAGAGCTTAAAAAAAAAAAAATACATGTAGCAAACAATAATGATCTTAATTTATTTTTTATAAAATAAATAAAATTAACACTGGTACATTTTGAAATTTTGTGTTTTAGCATGTGACTTATCCATGAATGTGAGTGTCACACACATGCATGTACAAGATTAAACAAGACGCGTCATATAATGCAGAATCACTAGAATTCATGGTGGTTCAACTATCATAGATTTCATTAGAAACTACCAATTTACACCCCCAGCAAATTATACGTCTTGAACTTTTCATCTCTTATTTCTAGTAGACAAAGAAATCTGGTAATTTTATTTTACGCATAAGCCTTTGAAATATTGACAGTCTGTGAACCACGAAAATTGGCCACCAAAAATTATAGTTATGATTCTGCTGTATTTTGATGATATGAGTCCTTCCTATCCCTGCAGCTTTTTTGGTTTTTAATTCAAGTCGCCCGTTTAATGTCTACATGTTCATGAATTAACTTAAGTTCATTATGATAATAGAAATTCTTTTCCCTTGTTAACTACAATTGCGTTTTGAGATCAATTTTTTGTTACATTATTTTTTAAAATGTTTACATTGTTTTAATACTGACATTGTCTTTGCATGCTGTTGTAAAGTAAACCATATTATTTTGCATGCAACACTAGCTTCTTACATTTTATTGAAAATATTATTTTTTTTAAACTGACATCCTTCATAGTAACACTTTGTGAAAAGCAATTGCATATTTTTAAAATGTTTTTAAATGGATAAAGTTTAAAATGTAAAGACATTGACCATTAAATACTATAAGCTAGGTTATATCAAAGAATTTCCATCTTAATTGTTACTAATGTAGATAGAGGAGAGGAGTAGTAATCTTATTATGAATGAATTAAATTCATATTCTGATTTAAAAAATCTCTGAAAAAGTTTACGGTGTGTGCTCATCAACATTTCTTTGAAACAGAGACTCACTTCCAGAGTGAGTCAAGGCCAGGACACCCCCTTCAGAAATGGTCACGTGCCACCTTCTGACTCCGCCCCTCCCGTTCCAGAGCGTAGTTACTCGGTGGCCAAGCCTATTCCCGGCCAGCAGGCCTCTGTGATGAGTAGTCGCCCCCTCCCAAGGAGGCCGGATGAAGCATATGAAAGACTGCTAGCAAACCAGGTAGGGCCATCGTTTTTTAAAAAGGAGAGTTGTAAGTTAATGAAACATCAGAGACTGTTTACTGGAGAAATTTGGACAATCTTTTCAGGGTTTTTTTTTTTCATCATTAACTTCAAAATACATTATGTAAGTTAATTGTTATTTGACGGACTATAAGTTTAAGCCCTGAACTTATTGATGGTAATGTAGAGAACAGAAAATATTTCAGAAGAAGAAATTCAGGTCATAATGGAAGTTGAAGTTAAAAACAATTTTACTATTGTGTAAGATGCACACTATATAGATAAATTGTTTACTCAGTGAAGTCCCCATATTAAGGTACGCAACATGACAAAACGGTTTCATTTTCAACTTGAACTCCATTGAAATAAAGATTAATTTTGAACGAGGAAAAAATAAAAAATAATAAAATCATATCAACCTACAGATCTCATTCTATTTTTCAAAAAAAAAAAAAAAAAGAAGAAAAAGAAAAAAAACAATTTTTTCTTTCTGAACTATTTTTTTGAATAACAAAGCTCACAGTGGAATCAGAATAATGAATGTAAAAACTGAATGTCAAGCATTAACAGCTTTAGTCAGCGCCACAAAATTGAATCATAATCTGATTCATCATGTGACCTTCATTTTCTCGATCATTTCCGAATCTCTTGACAAAAGCTGACGCCCATGTCTTGTCATTTACAGACAAAACAACATTGAGTCAAGAGACGGTAGCAGGAGCAGCCCCCTATGTGATCAATACTGTGGTTCTTGCAGGCTTGTCCATGAACTCATACAATTCTACATGGCTACATCACTGGCTTTGAACTGGAATGCGAATGATTTCGGATGTGTTTTTGGGCTTTATTTTGCAATTTTCAGCATAATAATTTATATACTCCATATATTAGCTGTGAATCAGGGTATAAATGTTATAGCGATGCTGATTCCTGTGCTATATACATGTATGTTTATTTTGTGCAATGATATTTTTTTTTACAATGTGTTGATATTGTGAGATGATTTGTATTTTTTCAAAACGCTATACGTTTGATTAATTGTCTCTCGTACATTATTTCAATCAATTGGTTTAACAGTATTTTGATGTCATAATATTATCCAGAGATATTATTTGAATACAGATATTTAGCCCAATTTTGATAATATGATGATACAAACTATATATGTCATGAAAAGAAATGACATTACATCAACTTTTTTTCTTTATTTACAAGAACAATTTCATAATTACTTGAAAGCTCTTTTCCCTTGTTTGAAAAGAGTTCACTCCTTAAAGTTGCCAAAGATAGCTTTGTATGCATTTTATTTTTTTAAGGCAGATTAAAACATTCATATACCGCAATCCATATTGTTCAACTTAAGTGGCACTTTTGAAATCATCGTATCAATAAGTATCAATCATTGACCACCAGTAACATTATATGTACCTTTACGTTAAACAAATCGAGATTTTTTTAACATTTCGATAACTTACCCTTAAAACACCATTGTACTTGTGTTGAAAGCATTCCTTTTCATTATGTAAATGTAAAATTTATAACATTGAGGAATGTAATGGTATTCAGTTTTCTTTGTTGTATAAAGCAAAACGTAATTCCCCTTGGAATTCACCTCTTGCGTATTGACATTAGCAGGCTTGTGATGTAGACATCCTCTTCCTCTACAACATTGTCTTTTTATTTAATTATATTTCATTTTTCTCAGTTTCTTTAACGTTTTGATCATTTAATCATGTAATCAAGATATTCGCAAGGGAAATGATCGTAATTGTTTAACACGTTTTGTAGATGTACATTTTTTGCCATTCATAGAGCTTCCTAGTATCTTTGCAAAATTTCATGTACACATGTATATGTTGTGATGTCTATAATGTTATCTGTTAAAAAAAGATAATGCATAATGAAATACACATGTTTATTGCAATGCTATTTAAGTTTGCGCTGTATATGTGCATTAAAAATAAAAAATTGCAATTAAATGTCAAACACTTTCCTAGTTTACGTTATTTATGCTTGTACATGTAATTATATACTATGCCTTTGACATTGGTCTTTAAGTTAACTATTAACCGTATTGATATAAAATGTATGTATCATATTGGACATATTCATAAATGGTGCAGAGTTTCTTAGGAAATCGGATCATGACGTCACCTTTACGACGGATGATTGACCTGTAAACTTTAGATATGGGATGTACGTGTTATTTTAGCAAGCTGATATTAAATGATATGTAACTCTTAATGCGAGAGGGCAGCGATACCGATTAAGATACATTTAATCATTGGATATTCCCCCAACATAAGGGGTTGTGAGATACGAATGGAATGTACACCCCTTTAGCGACTTAATACAAGTCAAGTGATTTTTTAGCTCACTGAGACGAAGTCGGGGGGAGCTTATGCTATATCCTCAGCGTCGGCATCCGGACCTGGTTAAAGTTTTTGTTTCAGGTCCTGTATCTAAGTTATTACTTTTCATATCTTCACCAATCTTGCATAGATGATGCATCTGGACCTACTTATGGACTTGAAAGACTTGGGTGCTAAATCTGGGCCATGAATTTAAGATACTGGAGGAGGTTAAGGTTTTTGGAGCAGGTTAAAGTTTTTGGTGCAGGTGCCCTTTGATAGCAATTTCTAAGTTACTACTGGTCCTAACTTCACAAAACTTGAATTGATGGTGCGTCTTATAATACTGATGCACCAGACAGGCTTGAATGCTGAATCTGAGCCATAGGTTTCAGATGCTGGATGAGGTTAAGGTTTTTAGAGCTGGTTAAAGTTTTTGGAGCAGGTGCCCTCTGATGATTATATCTTAGTTATTACTGGTCCTAACCTCACCAAACTTGCATGGATGGTGCGTCTTATGATACTGATGCACTGACAGGCATGAATGCTGAATCTGAGCCATAGGTTTCCGATGTTGGATGAGGTTAATGTTTTTGGAACAGGTTATATGTGTAATAGGAAATAGTACTACTCGAAACTTGCATAGTTAATTTAACTATAATATAAATGAATCGCAGAGGTAGCTTCAGATGCAGAGCCTGATCTCCATTATCAAGGATGCTAAAAATATATCTTAGTTATTACTGGTCCTAACTTCACCAAACTTGCATGGATGATGCGTGTTATGATACTGATGCACCTGAATGCTGAATCTGAGCCATAGGTTTCGGATGCTGGAGGAGGTTAAGGTTTTAAGAGCTGGTTAAAGTTTTTGGAACAGGTGCTCTTTGATGATTATATCTTAGTTATTACTGGTCCTTACTTCACCAAACTTGCATGGATGATGCGTGTTATGATACTGATGCACCTAAATGCTGAATCTGAGCCATAGGTTTCGGATGCTGGATGAGGTTTAGTTTTTTGGAACAGGTGACATGTTTTATAGATAATGGCTTGCATAGTTGATTTAACTATAATATAAATGAATCGCAGAGGTAGTTTCTGATTCAGAGCCTGGTCTCCATTATCAAGGATGCTAAAAAAAACTCCTACATCACTCAAACCTGCTTGATAGATGTGTTTGTTGTTAAATGATATGACATGATTCCTATGATACAGTATTGTATGATATGATACAATATTATATCATATATTATATTGTAAAAAGTTATATGATACGATATGATATTGTATCAATATTTTGTACATTATGATATTATATGGTATCATGATATTGTTATGTATATAGTATTTTATATTATGACACAATATTGTATAATATGATATTGTTTTATATACAATTTTATTACATGATATTGTTTCATATGATATTGCAATATATAATTATTGTATCATATGATAGGATATCGTATAATATATAATATCGTATCATATGATACGATATTGTATATTATGATATTGGTTTATATAATATATTATGTCACATGAAATTGTATTATATGATATTGTAATATTGTATCATATGATACGATATTGTATTAATGATATTATATAATATATTACTATATCACATGATATTGTATCATATGATATGATACAATGTTGTATGAAATTATATTGTATCATATGATACAATATCATATTATACAATATTGTACTATATTATACAATATAATATCATATGTTACAATATTGTGATGTTTTTTGTGATATGATATTGTATAATATAATACTATATTGTATCATATATTGTATATTATGATATCGTATTATGTGATCAAATACAATAATGTATAACACGATACAATGTCATATCATCTGTTACAATATCATATTGCATCATTATTTATTACAGTATTTTATTGTATTATATGATATATATTGTAAGTATCATAGGATGCAATATCGTATTTTATATTATTGTATTGATAAATATTGTATCCTATAATACCGTATGAAATGAACATATGATTATCATACAATTTTTTAACATATGATATAGTAATACGATATTGTGTCAAAACAGTATTCATGTATATCCAAGATCATTAACAATGATTTTCATATAATATGATAAAGTTGGTCTCATGAAGGTGATGCTTGATAAAGGTGATGCCTCGTCTCGGTAAGCTTTGTAATCTGTGATTACCTATGTTTTCCAATCCTTTCGGTAGCTTGCGGGTTTGCTTACGTCTCAATAGGAATCATGACGTAGGAAGTTGACCATAATCATATATTGTTTTTTTAAATGCAAAATAATTTTTAGCAACATAAAACAAAATATTTCAAAAAGCTTAAATGCAGTTTATACAATTATTTAATTATCAAGTGATAAAAATGTAAAGACGTGACACATATCAAAATATTAGAAAATAAGATAAAATCTTTAGCTAATTATCGAATACGATTACAAACTTATTTTGTCAATAGGTTTGTGGCAATTGTTTCTGCATTGATTGAGTTTCATGGGAAAAAAAAAGTCATATTTCTTCTCTTCACAACCCTACATTATTTCCAATCTATGCATTACTTCGATATCAGCTTTAAAATTCATTATTATATCTATTTAAAAGTATTTACATGTTTTAATATGTTTGGCAAGTTATAAATCAACGAATTTTTCATTTTGTGATTCTCTGACGTCGCGCTAACGTAGCATATTGTCATATTAAAGATATAAGGTTTTGTGAAATTTTTTAAAACTTTCCAGGTATTTTGGAAAAAAAAATGGCCGAGAACACATATTGTTTTTTTTTTTGTTGAATTGGTTCTAAATTATCTATTCTGTTATTGTGTTGAGAAAAATTAAATTAGTTAGATTTGTTTATAAAATAGAGGCATATATTGGAAATGCGTTTACTGGCTAAAATGTACATGTTACTATAATATAGTAACATGCACATTTTAGCCAGTAAACGCATTTCCAATATATGCCTCTATTATATAAACAAATCATTATATTTTATTGAAATGACGTTGCTTGCTTTGATAAGCAATGCTGTGTTTTAAACACGGTAAAATCATAACCACGAAGACGAACCTCAAATAAATTTCAGAAATACAACTTTAAAACCAATGGATCAAGCACACCAATTTTCAGGGTAAGTTTTCTCATAAGCAGTAAACCCGCGAGCTACCTTAATATATGGACATTGTGCCAAATAGCTACAATTAATGTAAGAAAGCATCAGTTTAGGAATACCGAGAAATGTTTGAAAAAATCCGACACATTCGATATGTGGTTTTCTCAAACATCTCAAAGGTTGTTGATCTGAGCTAGCTTGTCAATATTCACAGATTTATAAAGAGAACATATGAGGGTTCTTCAGTAGTAACAATTGTATTGAATATTTCCGCAGGCTGTTTTTGAAATAAGGGAATCAAATCAAATAAGTGAACACTTTTTGTATATTTTGTGAATGTACGGAACTTGAGTTCTACGGCTTTCTGTTCTATAGCTACTACTGACGTATGCTGTACCTTTATTCTGTTTTACTCTCTGTCTCGAGCTCCAGTTCCCATTTTTTCGCATTCTGTTTCTCTTTTTGGGTGGAATACATCTTTGGGTTTCTTACATGTAGATATTGCTGACCTTTCCATTTTTAAGACATGTTGCTGCTGTAGATGTTCTTGAACAGCTGTTTTAGTATAAAAAAATTTTGTTTGCCCAATAACATAAATAAATGTATTCTTCTGAGGTGATTAGATTTTGGACTAGATTTTTTCTATATCACCGTCGTCTTCTTAGACTTTGAGCCAGAAAAGAGGACTATAATGACGCTTGTTTAAAAAAATCTTTTTTTGGTTTTGAACACTGATGATATCCAGGTTTTGCATAGACTACGGACTTTAGTGATCTTTTCTTAATCTCCGTTGGCTATGGTCTTGCTGCCAAGATAAACGAAGTTGTCATCTTTTTCTGTTGTGATTATAGTGATTTCAGTGCCTTTAGTTTGACAATCTTCTTTAGTTTTGAATTACTGAAAGTGATGTTAAGCCCCTTTTCGTCGCCATATTGGACTTCCGTTTTGTTCAAATTATCCTTATGATGTTATGCTTTAAGAGGGCTCGATGGCCATGGCCATTTTTAGATTGTATTGATCTCCTCTAAAAGAAGAGCTCTGTACAAAATTATAGCAAAATACCCAAATTTAAAAGGTACACAGCTGCCAAATAATTTCCAGGGCCACCAAAGCGAGGAGGGGTGACAAGAACTCGATGTTCAATGATTGATTTCGGCGACAATAAAGCCATATTGGCAATTTACTTTACTAAAACACACGAACATTTAATTTTTGCTAAATAAAAAACGTTAATGTGCTAAACAATTTAAGTGGTAATTTTGAATAAAGCTGTTTAGTTGAAAAAGCGCTCTTCTTGAATTGCTTTCTACCAGCTCAACATACAGTTTTTGTTAATTGACATTCGAGTTTCAAGGCTTTAATTTCTTCAGTTTACCAATTCTTTTGGCTGGAACAGATTTAAACTATAATTGGATTTCGTAATTTCAGCACATGTTCCTCTGAGAGTTAACGTAAAATAATACCATATCTTGATGATACAAACTGTAAAACAAGACCCATAGTATGGGTACATGAACGATGACTATATGATACAGCCATCGTTCATGTACCACATCTCTTGAGCTCTGGAGAATAAATTACTATACTACATTGTGAGCAATTGTATTCCTTTATCTAGTTATTGAGTGGATCAAAACACAAATAACAGAACAGAAAAATATGAGAAATGTTCCAGTTTTTATTCTGATAACTCAGTGAAAATCAGTAAGTTCTCTGTCCTTGACCTTTTACTAAAGGAACCAGAGATAACGTCTAACCAACATAAATAAATAAGATATATATAACAAATAATATTATTTAAAAAAAAAAAACAACGAAAGAAAGAAATCACGATGCATGTATAATATCACAGTCAATCTTATCTACATAAAACACTTGTTTCTGAGAAACAATAATGTTGCAATGTACTACACCATCTTGCTGTGTTACACAGAGGCAAACGGGCAATATTTCTTTTCTGAGAAAAATAAAGACGGCAATACAGTCATTAATTGACACATGCTTATTTCTTTGATTTAAAAAAAGGAGAAAAAGGAGGGACAACGCCTTGGAATGTTTTTTTTGTTAGAAAACAAAGAGACTATAATACATTAATAAAGTACATTAACAAAACTTAAACAACTACAAAGTGACAGTACTTCGAAATACATTTTAAACCAATTCTTTAATATTTACAAATAAACAAATATGGACATTATGATGGATTGAACACGAAAAAATATAAACCCTGCAGTAATGTTTAAAAAATAAATCTAACAGTGAGTTTTATGAATTTTGCAATTGCATAAAGACGTTGACTATCAGTACACATACAAATTAACTCGGGTATGTGCTAATTTAATTTATAATACTGATAGACCAATCAAATTAAAGCTTTGTATTTTAAGAGGAAAAAACAGTTGATCGTCAAGTATGCAAACCGAGACATTAAAGTAACAAAATTCGTTGTAAACTACACACTACAAAACAGACAATTTGGCACGCATGATGTGCATCGTATATGCACTATAATATTATACAGACACTTAACAGTGATCAGGAAAAATAAAGAAAAAAGACAAGGCAATTACCCTCATAGAAACAGTGTCTCGTGATACATTTGTGTGATGTAGTATTAATATTGCAACTCCTACACATGGCATATGAGAATCAATCTTCCAAACCTTTGTATTTGATGATGTCAGATTAAAATTAACAATATTTGGACTTATTGTTTTTTCTCACTTAAAGTGGGCATTGACGCAATTTTTGACAAAGAAGTGATCCATGGTAAGAAAAAAAAATAGCATGATAGGTGATTAAAAGCAACACGCAATTCGCCAAAGGAAAAACAGTAATACTTGATATGCATACAGAGGTATGATGTAGAATTTCAGGTAAATCATGAGGTATGTCTCAAATTTGTAGAATAAGAAAGCATTTTTTAAATACATGTACAACCTTATGATAATTTTGTGATATATAATTTTGCAGAAAATACATTGTATTCCGATAAATTAATAAATTGCCAAGATAAAAGGACTCAATAGATAAAATGCCTTTATCTTTATCTATAACTAAATATCTTTAAAATATCTAAGAGTATGGAATTTATTTTGTCTTTCAAACATTACAAGATTTCGTTTCTCTCGCTTTTAAAATTTAAAAAATATTGCAGTTTTTCCATTTTAGTACGAAACCCCAATCCAATTATTTTATGGATGTGTTTGCTAATTTATACCGGTAAATGTTACATGTACTAAACAAAATAAAGTTGTCTCAACTATTTAGAATTATCAAGATGCAAATAAAGGGCTTGAATAACTTCACAAATATGACTATTATGCAAGTTTCTCAATCTAGTGTAGAAATATTTATAATTAATTATTTTTTACAAAAGTTTCCATTCTCAAGAAATATTTATGCTGCCTTACAAATTTTCCATAGCAAAGCGAAAAAATCTATAATTCCTAAAGAGTTTCAATTTTCTTTTATATATTATACGTACATATATTTATACCTGGTTGCATAATAAAAATTGCATTAAGTCAAATATTCTGTTTATGATATGGCATTTTGAATTTGGTTATAAAATTTATGCGAAGATCGTTTGAAGTGTAGACTACAATCGAACAGTAAAATTTTATGAAAGGAAATTAAAAATATGACATTACTTATAGATGGGAACTGGGTGATGACTCATCTATATCTTCTATCTGATAGACGCATTCTTTAGCCCTATCGGTCTGATGCACCACTGTTTCTGGTATACTATCGCTTCCTGATTGCACATTCAGAGGAGATTCCTCAGAAATGTCCTGGGAATGCATATTGGTGGGAGGCTCTTTTTGTGAAACCGAATGTTCTGATTTCGATTTCTTTCCCTTTAGTTTATGCCTCAGATCAGCTTGAAGGGGAACTGTTAGGAATTGAATCACACCGCCTTTTCCATCAGAAGATGGTGAATCGTTTCCTCCTGTTGATTTGGTCCTTTCTTTCTTTTCTTTCTTTTGTTCTTTCGGTTTAAAGAATTTCGTTCCTAGAAAACTGGCCCTACGAGGAAGGTAACTTTGCCCCGATTGGCCCGACCCACAACGATGATCTATAGAATTCAAATTCGCTCCCACACTCTCCGATCGTTTTCTGTCAGAAAATCCTGAAAACCCTACTCGTAGCCCAAACAGATTGGAACCGGACGGCATCTTGCGCAACTTTTCCATTTTCCCGTTTGGCATTTCAAGGGAATCCTTGTGAAGGCTTTCTCTCGATTTCGACTTTCTTTCCTCTGTGATTTTTTGTAACTTTCCGGTGAAATCGAACTTGAATTTCTTCTTCCTGCGCGAGCTTTTCGAACTTTCAGAGCTGTCGTCTGAATCTTTGTCCTCGTCTTCACTTGCACTCGTTACGACAGGGGTTGATTCCATGACGATCTCATTGACTAATTTCTGGTCTTCCTCGAGATCCGCCCTACTACTAACGATGCTTGGATTTTTGCCGATTTTCGTTAGTCGTTCTGCGGCAACACTTTCCATCGTTCTGCGCATGAGTGGATATCGTTCCAGTACTGAATTGAAATGTTGTACTGACAGTGAATATAGATTGACGTACGTTTCTGCTCGCACACTAGCCACTCGTTTTGCATTGGTTAGCAGGCATATCTCTACAAAAAAGGAGTTCATTTAATAACAAACCCAGTTTTACACATTTTCCTCCAAGGGAAAAATACACAAGTGACCTTATACATATATAAGTTAAACATTCTGATATTTTGTAAAAGGTATGCAGTGTTTAACAATCATCTCTTAGGCACATATAAAAATTACTGAAGATTGAATACAAAAAACCCAAAAATAATACCGCCAAAATATGAGCCATCAGAAAGCGAGGTGGCGATTTCATTGTCCTTGGTGATGATGTCGACGATGCCCTCCTGAATAAAATACATTTTATTTCCCATGGTTCCCTCCCTAATTACATAATCCCCCGGTTGAAAGACTTCGAATTCTAATTTACTGATGACTGCCGACACGAACTGCGGATCGGCGTTTGTGAAGAATGGCACGGATTTGACCAGAGCTCGACAGTTGTGGTTGATCACCTCCTGAAAACCGTATGTTAACGTGTTATACAACAAAAAAACATTTAAAAAATCAAACTTTTTAGATATTTCTTTAGATATTAAATTGTTTAAAAACATAACCATATATAGTAATCATGTGTATTTATTTTCCATACGAGTTGTTTTGTTAGATTCAAAAGAATACTCATGTTTCACATTTTCACTGAATATAAGGAAACGTTTTACACTTAAAAATCGTGTTGCAAATCTTTCTTAATGTCAAGATCTAGTAAACATTTTCAAAGTATCTTTTTAGTGCTTGATCTATTATGACGTCATAATTGATTTGATATATTTTTTTCTCGTATTTTACGGAATAGTGGGAAAAGTAATCCCGATACATAAATTTAATTTTATATCATTTTGAAGAGGTCAAGAGGATTCTATAATCAGTTTTTGGAGAGACTGTTGGCATTCTTTATATATTTCATTAGTCAAAAATTGAACAAACCACGGAGATTTGTTACTTATTTCCTTTATATTTCATTGATACATACAGATAAAACATGAATTTTATAGTGTCATTTATGAAAAAAAAAGACCCGATACACCCTATCAAACAGAACTTTTGTAATGAAGTATCATTGAAAGAAGTTATATCTTAAATTTGATAAACTCCTAGACACCTTTCCTTTACTAGATGTTGATCTTAACAGCAATATTCCGCGTTACTGTATTTGAAACTGCAGTCTTTGGTGTCCTACCTGTCTCAGAACCTCGTTTAACTCGTCCAATATGTTGTCTTCGTCAAACATTTTGCCTTGGTAACGGTGTTCGTAATATTCAGATATTTTCTGTCTTAGTTTTCTCGGAAGCTTTCTGTATATCATGTATTCTTCAACTTGTTTGAACTAAAATTAAGATAAAATATATTGTCAATTAACATATAATATATAAGTATATATGCGTACTTTTTCTTACTTGTACATACATGTACAGTTCATTATAACATCTGGCTAATAGTATATATTCAGATAAGATAAGGGAAGGATATTTTTATTTAGCTTTCAAAGGAAAATCCTTTAGATTGTAGGTGGAAACTAAATTCCCGATAGTTATAATAATCAATGTAATTGTTCAATAAATATCTTTTGTAGACGAAATTGGAACTTTGTATCTTGTTATCTACAAAGCCTGTGTCATCGACGCTCGAGTATTGTCTTAATGAGTAGACCTGGACATTAACTAAAATCACAAAAGCCGTTTATGACAAGGCAATGACGTCATCAGACATAAACAATACCATTAGAGTACAAAAATGACCTCAAGAGATCTTGATCAGAGTTCGTTTTACCCCGCGTCATTATAAACAACTTCTTCCTAATTACACTTCAACCCGAAACTGCAATTCGGTATGGTACTAGTAATACGAATTGAGCTTAGTCACTTTATAAATGGGCAGGTCTGCACATTTGTGTTTTTAATGTTCAATTAAAGCAACCTGAAATTTTGAAAGATTTTATATTGCTGTGTAAATGAGATTTTTGATAAAAATGTTACTTAAACCTTTATGATGAAAGAGACCAAAATTACGCATTGGATTCTATTAATTGCATACTAGTATATCAATACTTTTGAATATTACATTATAGAAACCAAAATTTGATCAAGTTGACAATAGTGTACTAATAAATTATTAATATCTTTTAATCAAAGACTGCGGATGATGTTTCCAACAAAATATGAATACAGGGGTTCGTGAATCTTATTTTAATGTCATCAAATGCTAAATCACAATTTTATTTATTATTTTTTTTCAAATATGCTTCGATAATAGATATTCTATCTATCACAAGATGAAACTGTTTGATTTGAAAAAATAAGATTTTTATGCGGAAGTATTTCTAATAGTTTCAATAATGTGGTACACTCACCTTCTCGTTATAAAGTCTTCGTGATGTATCAAAAGATTGAATGATCGTTGTAGTGTGTCCAAGGAAAAGCGCGTAGCATGTAGCACCACTGAGCATGCTCAAGATTGTAAGCCACGTGTCTGTCATATTTTGTGGCGGGAAACGACCATACCCTATGCAAAGCATGTGTGACAGAGCTTTGAACAAAGCCCATGTATACTGGGTCCACCACGAAGCATTCTGAAATAAAGAAATTATACATCTGTGGACTATCAACATCTTGAAAAATATTTTAAAAGCGAAGAATGTCAATAAAGCACTGGTCATGCAGCTACATACATATACAATTGAAATGTTCACTTTCATTTAAAGGGGCATGGTCACGATTTTGGTCAAAAATTATTTTTCCGATTTTAATGTTTACAATTGTTCAGAAAGGCATTTTTAATAGGCAACCAAAATTTGAGTGTCATTCGTTGAGTTATAAGCAAGTTTCAGAGCTTACAATTCTTTGCTATGTAAACAAAGCTTTTGTTTACATTTTGAATGTTGAAGTTAAAATTCCAGTTTTAGACCTTAAATGAATGTAAAAAACATTATAAACTGTTTATTTATGTTTTAAATGAATACGAAGATAGAAAAATCAGCTTGAAACAGATTTTTTATTGGTATATTAAACCTATGTAAACAAAAAAATGGCACGAGCCTTGTTTACATGACAAATATTTGCGAGCCCTGTATCTTGCTTATAATTTTACGACTAGTACTGACTCCCAAATTTTTGTTGATCATTAGATATGCATTCCTAAAGCATTGCAAATAATAAAAACAGAAAAATAGAATTTTACCAAAGTCGTGACCATGCCCCTTTAAAACATAGATACCTATGTAGCTCATTTTAGCAAAGACAGTAACAATAACAAATTGATTGGGTCTCGACTGACCTCGAAACAAATTTACTGTTATGTATATTAGATGGCACCGAAGCATGATTAGAAAATTTGACTAAGCACTACACATTGTACTTGTTTCCTTTTTTAAAGGATTCCAATAATAAGCTAATTCTTTGAAAGAAATATATACTGTAGCTATTATATGAAAATTAAAAAAAACCATGTTATTGATATCTTAAAAGAATAAAGGAAACTAAATTCACATGGGTTTTTGTTTCAAACGTCAAGTATATGGATTTCTTACGGGATATGCTAGGAAGCAATCAGGGGGTTTACAGATACGAAAAGGTTGCTCTAGTACATTTCCTTAATCAAATTGAATTGCTGCTTGATTTCCCCCTATTATTATCACCTCTTGGCTTCGATACACCCCCGCTTAACACCACTCTCCCTCAAACTATATATATGTCTGACAGCTTTGTGATTTACATTCATCAATCTTTCATTCCAGGAAGAAGAAAAAACACACAGTACAACCAATGCTTCATTAAATATAAATATGTTTGCTAAGCTAAAAAGCGCCAGAAATGCATTGTAGTTGGTAGCATAGATGGGAACTCGGCCAATGTAAACATCGGTTTATTATATCTTCTGCAAATCTAAACTATTAGCCTAAGGATTTCACTTGCTTTTATTTTTCTTACCTTAAGTTCTTCAATTGAAACCCAACAATCTCTTGGAAAGTCCTCTAACATGGGTATCAGAAACTGTAGACAACCATTCCAGTGACCAAGGAGAAGCATCAGACAAATCAAATTAAATATCCGCATGAACTTTCCAGCCACAGCAAGGAACTGCAAGAAGAAAAAGAAAATGCCCATCACCAAACAAAATCCAATTCAATATACAGCAAACGTAATATTCTCATTTGAATAGAAATATTTCATTTGATACATTTTTTTTATTAAAAATATCGGGGAGGGAAGTGGAATAAAGTCAGCATGGTAAAGGGTAATTAGCCAAACCTTTTATTTCGTATTTATTATGTCAGCAATGTAACCAAAAGTTGCTGAAAGGATCAAGAAACTGTCAACAGAACTTACAAAGCAGTCTATAAAGCAGCACAATGTGTTGATATATGGAACTGATATATACATGTAGCACAGTACTAAATATTTCATACATTTTTTTTAAATTGAGGTAAAAGTACATGATTGTACTTTAGTGTAGTCTTTTCATGGATCATGATATTCGTTAAAGTATATTTCTTCTTTGAATTTTATTAGACGGAACAGAAAAAGGAGGAGGCTAAAGAGGGAATTGTTGAAGCAAAATACATAACATACCACATATACAATAGCTAGCGCATGCATATCAAGTTTGACAAGAATCATACACCTAGTATATATGAATAATATGACATAACACGTAGATTATAATGGGTATAGCCTGGTGTGACAGTTCATTCCAACATAATAAGTTAGTTACAGTATAAACACCGAGCTCCAGCCCTTCGTGCATTACATTCTAAAGAACACTACTGTGCACTGGAGTTCAAACAGCCCAATGTATAATGCCTAGAGTTTATTTGTTTTGACAGTTCGTCCTACGGTTCACAACTCACCCCCGGGCGCCTGCGTCGTCCACACTTAGTCATACAAGGGTTTGCGTCAAACTAATCGAAATAAAACCATAAGTACAAATATGTAACTATAAGATTTTTTTTTAAACTTAAAAAGAACAAAATTGATCACAGGCTTCGGCGAAGTGGAAGAACAGAGATATAGTTTGGTTGGTTTTTGGGGGTTTTTTTTAATGAAGCGGGAAAATAAATAAATAAACTGGTGGTGTTAAAAGAAAACGTTGTCAGTGTTGAAAAATGTTTTGTAGTGGGGTTAAGACACACGTTTGGCGCTTAATAACCTAATGATGATTAATAAATGTCAATTAATTAAGATGATTCCCTAAAATCACTACGTCTACGCGATGACTTTAGTGTTGTCCACATTTGTTATACGATCAACAGATTTGATATGTTGCTATAGGAATACACTGACAATTGAAAGCACATAACTCACCTTCTTAGATTTTAACAGCTGGAAAGCCAAATAAAAAGACACAATAGTGAGATCTGGTGCTCTACATGTTTCAGTTTTTAACAACAACAAATGATGTTAAAGTTTCGTAGAAGACGATGACTTCAGTCAGGTACCATCTTTATTAACGTTGTTGATCAAGTTGTATCAAGGGTATTGCAGTTACAGTCAATTTAAGTCGGTATTAACATTAGAAGTTACAATGTTCAAACATTATACAACGGAAACGATGCATTGGGAAAGAAATATGGCCAAATTGGAGATTGGTTTCACGAAAAGGGAACAATTCTATGGTGACAAGATTAATTGTATTTAGAATTTGAAAGTATTGGTACGTATTCATACCATGCATTCACAACAATGCACACGAAATGAGCCCGAAGAATTGGTGTTCAAACACTCATGCAGTATATAAACTTGAAGGTCACTAAATCGTTTTTTAACAGTATGATCATCACTTCCCTCCCAAATCTTACTTCTTTATTGATAAAACTCAAAATTTAGTTTAAAATCGTTTCTCTATATTCTGACATCTTTTTGTACAGATGCTGACAATGCAATGCATGAATAGTTGCAGACGACACAATACACCTAATAAATCTTACCTCCTCCCATTGTTGAACGTAGCGAACCAGTCGCGACAATCGCAGCAGCCTAAGAAGACTAAGGAGTTTGGCTAGACGTAATATTCGTAAAGCTCGCCCTGCAATACAGAACCTGGTGGTTAGCATTAATGCATCAATGCTGTTAAGACAAAAAATCTCTTTCGATCCGGATTAATGTTACTACATGTATTATGTCGTATCCAATTTAAAACAGACACAAACCCCAAATAAGGTGAAATCGTTTACAGTACGTCAGCGTATAGGCCTTGAAGTTACAGTGCTATATAGATATTTTTTTGAATTGCACATTCATTGTTGTCCATTTAAAAAATTCCCCGGATGCAATTGTAGTGTCAAAAAGACAACAATCAAAAAGTCTTTCACAAATATAACTATAGCAATCGTGGAAACAAAACCACGTAATGATAACACGCATGCGTGTAAACATCAATATACAATTAAAAAAACCGAAAAGTTTAATCATTATACACATACATATAAAGTATACATACTACCATCAATACCTGAACCTTACCTGTGTTGAAATCAACATGAACAGGCTCTGTGCCTTGTCCGTTAAATATAAAGTAGTGCACTTTGCAAGATTCTCAGATTTTTCGACTCTCGACTAATCCCCAAGGCGACCATTCACAATAATTTCTCAACTTATGGATACTTGCTTTGAGGGCAACAATTAAATAAAATGTGTACAGCTTTGCAATCAAACACTCACATAAAGTGAATACTAGAAATATTAGGCCTACTTATATTTCTCAGCAAAATGAAAACATATTCAAAGGAAATCAAGTTGATCTCTACTTTCCACATTAGGTTTAATCGGGATATTTTGCATGCTTATCGTTGTTTTGATTTTTTTGGTTTATTTTTGTTTTGTTTTTATTTGTCATTGTACGTGTAATGTTTGAAAGCTTAAAAAGTTAGTGCACACAAAGCAACTTACAATAGATTTTTTAAAAATCAGCGACATTTGATGTTGAAACAAGCCTTCATCAGACTAGGACGATTAACCAATATTTTAATTAGATACCTTCGACGCCTTTCACCCACTGATCGCTTCATGGGAATGTAGCCAGATTTAATTTTACAAGACGAATGCCCACCAAATATGTTTGGGTTACAAACAATTTTGAAGTTTTACTTATATCTAGCCGAGGAAGGCTTGTTTTAAACAAAATCTGAAAAAGCTGATGCGTTTACGTGGATAAGGTTAAATAAAAGGCAGGACAACGGAAATAAACAAGTCACGTGATAAGAGAGAGAATTATGGGAATGATCACCTTGCCAGTATGAGCCTGCATCCACTCGCAAACTCGTACCTGCATGGACCATTTGATAGAAGTCGGCTTCTGCGTCCCACCAAAGAAAGATATAGTCCATTGGTATAGTGCTGATCAAGTCGAGGAAAAACCAAGACTTAACATAATGTTTGGCAATTAATTTAGGGTCCAGAATAATCTCGTCGGCAAAATCATTTAGAATTATACCTGAAACATGAATAAAATGGTTAAATATATCTTAAATGGATAATTGCTATAACAAAAGATATATAAGATTTCGTTAAAAATATTCGTATTCAGAGAATGTTTTTTCCTCTAAAAATAAACAAAAAGTTAAATGAAAAGTAAAACTGTAAGAAAGATTTACAATTCGTAGGCAAAATGGCACAAGATCAAATACTCTGCATGGAACGAATTCTTGCAAACTTGCTATTAAACAGAAACCCGGGGAGTTTGGGATCTAAACATAAGTGCTTAAGAAGGGCAGTGTTTATTCACGCCGGTACATAACACGAGACATTAAATCGTGCAGTTACGATGCCTCCATGTGCAATACGGCGCGCTTAGGTTCAGGTTATGTTATAGATAAAACTGTCAAAAATATATATACTTCAATCGATTTCATCTTCACAGTATTTGGAGATGCAACAGTGCAGAGGGAAAAAAGGGTAACTCCTTATCATGCTTCTTTCACGTGATCACGCAATGATTGGAAATTAATACGTAAGTATGGGAGCTTTAAGTGCTTCTTGTTGGATTATTGAACGGGGTAAAGCCAGAGAAAGGAACAGAATACATTATGCACTGGTTCAACAATGCTAGGATTCTGCGTAATATGGAAATATTATCAAAAGGATGACGTTTTATGTATATGTTTGAAATTTTAATATCGAAACAAGAAAATCGATAGCACATTATCTTTATAAGTCTTCGCTAAGATGTTAGTTTTGATAGATCAAACATATCGAAATCTCGAAGAAGTGTTTGTAATGTTGAACTTATACTTGAAGATTAGACTCTAGGTCAAGATCAAGGTAAAAAATGCGTTATTGGAATATTGAAAATTGGATACTCTAATAGCTTGAACAAAATATGGCGTTGTTTTTCGATGTCAGTTGCAAAATTACAGATTATGATAATATTTGTTGAAAAAAGACGATACTAATCTTGAACATACAAATTTTTAAATTTGCTTTGCTGAATTTGTCATAAAAAAGTTTCAATGTCAAATAAATGAAATATATACAGTTTTGCAAACACTTTTGTATGGATGAAAAGACCGTCATGGCAAATTATCATTGTAGTCATGATAAGCATCACGCATCAATTTACAGAATCCCAGAGCACGCTTTGAGTTACACTAATTGACGGGAACATTAGGAAACAGTAGAAATGTCTTTCTTATGTATTTTAATTTTAGCAATGAAAATATGCATTATGACTTTAAAAAAGTCGCAATGCATATTTTCATTGTTAAATCTGGCAGAAGGACATTGGCAATCCACACCTAGATGATAATCCACAATTAGAATAGGGTGTAGTTACTGTTGTAATAGCCCAAAACTCAATTCTGATTTTTGAGAATGGTTGCCATGCATATGTAGCTTGAACAAAAGGAGGAAAATAAGGTTATTTAACTAGACCACTTACCATTTGTTTTGAAATCTTGCAACTACATGTATTAAAGTAAACGTTATGCAAATAGGATACAAACAGTATTACAAACAGTATTACAAGTTCAAGTTTTCAAAACTCCACTCCACCTTTTCATTTGATGATATTACATTTTCCTTGATGTTTCGGTATAATCTCGTAGCAGGCACGTAGCAACATGGGGCACTTGTTTTTAAACTGACATTTTTCTTAATTATACGCAAAGAAAAATGAATTTTGAACGCAGTTTCCTCCAATGTAACAATGGTAAAAAATATAGGGAAACTTCACCTTTAGCATACCCCAACTAACTAACACCACCACCAACACCCGGATAAGGATTTTGACGAATGATAATGCTAGTTAATTTCATTTCATATTATAAAATTAAATATACCGGTGTAAATGAGCTAGATAATCATTGGATCTGTATGACATGACTGATAAATACTTAGAAGCCTTTTTCTAATACTTTTATCGGCATTATTTTGCAATCAGAAATTACTTATAGAAGGGGATCAGAAGGTGATTACACAACTATACAGAGCCCGAGCTGGCTTAAAATAGAATCAATTGCACAGCTGATAAAAATAGAAATCAAAATCACACTTGTCTCCAAGAGATGAAATTTATTTAGGTTCTAAAACCGGAATGGAAACAACAAAAAGTCTGTCATCATACTAGATTTCAGATGCGGACATCCAAAATAAGATAGAAACACGCAATTTAAGTCCTGTAATAAATAAGTCTTACCTGTCCGGAAGTTGATAATAATATCCAGAAAGAACACGGTATCAGATATACAGTTGAATGCTATCCATTCCTCCGTGAGATCATTGTTGAAGAATGATATGGCTACTGGTAAAATGATAAGGTTGGCTAGTAGAAGAACTAACATAAACAAGTCCCAATAAAACCTGAAAAAAAAATTATTGTTATTATTATCATTATTATTTTTAAAATTATTATTATCAAAAAATTATTATCATTTAGAAATAATGTATCAATAAACTTTCCTTTCATAATTGTTTTCAAATTTTTTGGATAAAACTTAAATAAAGAGTGAAATAATAAATCTAACCAACGCGAATTTTTATATCTTTACTCTTGTAATTGAGTAAAATTATAAAATGGTTGAAATTTATTAAAACCAGATGAAATCATGAAAATTCGATTCTGTGGTGATTTTGTGTTTTTTTCATCAATGGGTTATTTATCGATAATCATTTGTCTCTATGAAGTTGGTATATGAATTCATGAGAGAGTACACAATTCAAAAGTAAAATTACACAATTGTACATGTACTATGGACATGTTTAATTCTGGTAAATATTGTTCTATACGTTCTAAACGTTTCAAATTAATCGAAGAACATCTACTCTTTTGATCTATGTAGAGTTAATTGTTTACACTTTTAAAGTCAACTTCAAAGTGATATCAGCTGAAATATTTATTAGCATCTTTCGCTTTATCTATACGAACACTTTCAATAACGTTATTGCCATTTACAGAATTTTTCTCGTACAATGTTACCCTTCATACAGTTAGAGGCATATTTTGTCAACATGCTCAAAATCGAGAGGGGCGATGGCACAAATACATGTAGGTGTCTCGGTTTGATTCAATACATCATGAACCGATATTAGGGTTGAAGCACGTTTTCCCCATAAGCTATCTAATTTTCATTAACTCGTTCTTTTGATGTTTTAATTACTGTTTAAGTTCTGTTGTCTCTACAGTCTTTCTTTTCTCATCTTATATTTACTTATTTTTTAATCGGAGGTATCGTAACAAGTGTTTTAACTTGATTTTGCAGAGAAGCTCAAGAATCACTGATTAAGGGTTACTTATGTAAAGACAAGAATTTACGACTTGAAAAAAAAAGAAAAATATTCTTCGATTCTTATTTCGATTCTGAAGTATATAATTATAGTTCCACAAACGTTAGTGAAGGCTTTAAATCGTTTACTCATGTCAGACAGACACGCTAAAAACCACATACCATCAGAAATCACGAAACATTTTATTTAATATTATACACCATTCAAAAAAAAATCTCCAAGACTACAGACAATATCAAACTCCTTTATTGTTAATCCGGCTTATCTTCATTGTATTATCACCTAATGCATATTAGGATTATGTGCCGCCTCCCTATCATTCGATTAAATTAATAGCCGGACAGAGGAAATTAGGAAATTTCTAATTAAAACGCCATTACGGTATATTTAGCGGCAGACTCAATCAGACCTGTGGTTTTGTGATTAATGTACTCCTCTGATTTGATTTTCTACCAATCAGACGTTTAAGATTACAGTGATAGAATGAAAAACTAATGAATGGCGCGGAACATGTACAAGATCCCCGGATATCAATCAAGACTTGATACACGACGGTCAATACTTGGCTCCAGCGACTGGTAATTCACGGCTACTTAATCTAAGAGAGAGAGAGAGAGAGAGAGAGAGAGAGAGAGAGAGAGAGAGAGAGATGAATATTGACAGCATATCTATCATGTAGCAATATTTATTTACTTTGTCGCATATTGAAGTTTCTTTTATATTGTTCTATCGGGCACCGAAGCTTTTCCTGCTTAGTGGTCTCAAAAAGACGCTTAGAATTATGCAGAAACAGCATACAATAAGCTTTCTCTGTAAGAAATGTTCCGTCGAACATTCACATATTCAAAGACCGACAATGTCAATTTATTTTTTCTTTACTTTTATACAATCCAAAAGCTTTTACATGTAAGATTTCAAACAGTGCGACGAGCACCGGGTGAATTAAGCCCAAATATGTATTGATGCATTGTATAGGAAAACTAACGCATTTAAAAAGAAAAGCTCTTTAGAGTTTCCTTACATCGTTAAATGGAAAATTCGCCCATCCTTAACCTCCGGGCTTTCACTTGCTGATATTGATAATTACGGGTCATGATCGATAGGGTCAGCTGCGGTGAAAGGAAGCTAAGTAACGGGGAAGAAAGCGGGGGTCGACAGGGGACGATCTATAATACTGTTATCGTTTCTTAGATTTCTTTATAAATATACCCAATGCAATGAGTGGATTGTTTTGAATGTATACCTGAATATGCGAATAAAGAAAACAAAATTTCATTTCACGACAATTAGAAAATACAAGTATTGCTAAATCTATTCAACCTATATGTATGTAGGGAACGATGGTTCTATGAGTTATATTTACATGTACATATAAATGATGTTTTGAATTTGAATTTTAAAAATCAAAATAATACCTTTAGTTATCTAGGTCCAATCAAAGGTGTACGGGGATTTACCCCGGGTTGTATTCTATACACCCCGAGGCCGCAGGCCGAACGTTGTATGGAATATAACTCGGGTAAATCCCCGTACACCCTTGATTAGACATGAATAACGACTTTATTTCCTATGATATACAAATTTTAAAATCATACTGTTTTACCAGTGCTTTGCAACTTGAAAATCTGGTCTAAGATCACTCAGAATAAAGATAAATAATTTATATCATATAACATATTTTATTAATTAATCATTATAAACAATGTATCTTGATTCAATTACTAAACATGGATTTTGACAAATTATTTATTCATTTATTTCATTCAACATGACTTTATTTTGCACAAAGATGTAAAGGGAATTGCATTGTGACGTCACATTTTTTTAACACCCGGCTTCAGCAGGTGGTACGGAAATTTACACCCGGCTTGTTAACCAATCAGATCTCGCGTAATAAGCGACATAGGAAATAAATGATTTTATTTTCAGACGCAATATACAGAGCATAAAAATGCGTCTTTGAGTGTATTGTAGTACAGTAAACTCCAACATATTTGGGTGTCTTAAAGTGAAAACGAATGACTACTTAATTTTCTAACCAATCTGACACATGGAGATAGGATTTATCTGTGGTCATTTATTACAAGCCCCATTAACATCAAACATCTTTCTTTCTTCAGCTAATATAGATAAAATTAACACATTTGTTTTTTTTAAACAAACACGTTCATTAGAGTAACGAACAGTTGTTCAAGACTTGATTTCCGCTCTTTTCTTTTTTGTGTTCAGGAGCTAATAAACTACCAGAACTGAACAGAGCGAACTATTTTTATTCACACAGACAAACTCAAGACCAAGCAAAGAAGCATTCCGTAACCAAAAGGCCTCATGTAGGTTCCATTTATTCTAAAATCATTAAAAATATTTGAGGCATCGGCGTATTTTTTAACAATTAGCTTCCACATATTTTCTTTGGAATATATCAAGACATCAAGAGTCCGTTATTTGTCATGTTTGATACAAAGTTTCTCTCAATGTTATTCTTTTATATGTAAAGACATATTGTTTACATATTGATTTTATCCATTGACTGATAAATCTTAACAAGCTTAAAATTAAGTCAAAATTAATTCCTTACTCGATATTAAAGATTTTTCAATCATTCAATATCTTTTTAAAGACATCTAGTAGCTAATTTTCTGACAGTGTGTATAAATCAATATTTTAAAACTTGATTAACTTTTTTCTATAATGCTGAGGAAGATCAACTTTTTGATGTGCGTGCAGTGTTTTCAAAAAAATTACACAGTATAATCATAACATGTAAGCATTTGAGCGATGGTTCAATGTTTGGCACCTCATATAGGTGTCGATGACAACCCATTCCAAATAAGATGTATATTTAAAATGAATATTTCAAAATCCACAAAATCGCTAGAACCACCTTCCGCAAAAATTTCACACAATATTATGTACATGTATATAAATAGTAATTATAACTACAAAACGCTAAATTTGCGTCACGCTAAACATTTCACTCATAGAATCTTATCACATTTGCAACATCCTTTTTATAACGGTAAGTTAAAGTTAAAGTTGTTTCATGTAACAGTTTCATTGTATCAGTCTATCCCAGATTATGTTGTGGCAATACTTGACAATAATATCATCTTCATTATCAAAGGGAAAAAATATTTTCTTTGTCAACGAATTTATTTTGACTAACCTATATCGTACATAGCCACATTAGAACATTAGTATACAATTAAAGAATACCATTGAGGCCAGGTTCGACACTAACCTTAGTCCGTTAGTCACAGACTAATAGATTTTCATGTGGACTAACAAAATTTCTGTCTAGTCAGTCCGGTCGGACTAATAAAAAGTTTACACCATGTACACGGAGATAGTGAATACGCAGCTCATTTTTATGTATGACATTGCACAATACAACTGAACCAGTGCAATACCTGTAAGAAAAACATTATTGTATATATTACGCACCCCTTTCTTACAAATTATATTTAAAAAGTGTGCATTATATAAGGCAAATACGGTAATGCATTTTAATTTATTTTTGACGGGCAAATAAAATTGCCTGCGGACTAGTTAAAATTATCAGGCACTAGTCCGGCTGGACTAATGCATAAAAAAGTTAGTGTCGAACCCTGTGAGGGAGTCTGCAAGGAAAGCAAGTCTATTCAACGAGGCGAAGTCGAGGGAAATAGGCTTGCTTGAGGGGAACTGGAATCTTGCTGACTCCCTCACTGGTATACTTTAATTGTTTTTTTTTTATACCGATACAAACAATCCATCAGAAAAAGTTCAAATCAATATAATTTTTCGTGTATCCAACAGGTTATAAGGTCAAAGTAAGTAAAATTAAATTGCACGCGCGTCTTATTGTGACGTAGGCAAATTCTGTTATTCGATATTAAAGATGAATAACTGTAGCCGATCAAAAAAGGACGTTGCAACTAGAATTTAATCATAGGGTCTGAATATTCATGATTTTATTCGGAATATTTCAAAACTTTTCCTTTGGTAAACAGAAATAACTAAGTGTTCCGAATAGGTACATGTATCAGTTCATGATCATCGAACTGACGCACCTTTTTACATGGAATCAGTCCGTTTTGCCGGGAATCAGTCTGTTTACGGCGATTTTCAGGGAATGAGCGAAATATATCAAATTACTCTTATAAAGTGAAAGTAGAGGTATAAAAATATTTATTAACACCAGCCCTGTGTTAAGATTGACTTTTAGTTCAATAAGATTGCACTATACCCAAGGGTAGCAATAAAACTTCTTGAAGATTCGACGTTTGAATTACCTACTCATTCACTTTATGTTTACAGCTTTCATTCTGTTTCCAAGTATATGTCAATTGAAATGTATAGTATAGAAATTGCTCTGATCTGCGAACGCGTAAAATCTCATTTCCTTTCCAAAATATATTGCAAATGGAAAGAACAATTGGAACAAGCTGTGCACTTCCAGAGGGAATAAAAGGTTCATGGAACCTTTTCAGATGTGAAACTCAAACAGAAGCGTAACCAGATTTTTGTTCAAATAAACATATTTTCACGGAGATAACCCTGGCTTTGCCCAGGCTCGTAAAGCTCTCCTCTGACACTTCGTCAGTATTCGGAGTTTGAGAAATGTTTACACAGTGTATAGTAAACACAAATATTGCTTTTGCAATTTGTACGAGAGAAGAAGTCGAAAAAAAAATAACAAGAAAACCATAGAGAACGGCTAATTGTGATGGTACGCGAATTGATTATTTTGCTAGTTTTACGCCATTTAGGATTTGGGATAAAACTCGACATAAAAATCTAACCAGATTGTAATGTACTTTTCCAGTCAAAATTAATGGAGTAATCTTTGCTTTGCGCAGTGTCTTTTAAAAGATTACGACTTTAAGGCAGTTTAATACAAGACAAATAGAATGACTTTTTCTCGGTCTAATTGAAACTGAGTATTTATGTAGCTGGCTTTTTTATTAAGACTTTTATAATCTTCTCGCCTCGATGATGCCTGGATCCAAAGGATCACTTAATTCAAGGCATTATTTCGCTGTTTTTCACCTTCATTGAATATTTTACACACTATCCTATACTTCTACACAAATTATAGGTAGATCGCCACTCACGAATAAAAAGATTAACATTTTTGAAAATGTAACTTTTCATGAATATATGTATACTGGATAGTAAATACAAAAAAAATATTTTCTAGTATATACATTCGGATTTTATTTCATTTCATCTTATATCTTAACATGTGATTTTCTCATAGTGTATTTTTATAAAGTTTATTTGATCTGGAAGTAAAGAGAAATCTAAGCATCATACATGTATGTACATGTTAAGTTAGAGCATATTGATCAGCGAATATGAGAACATAAAAAGCTGGAACGGTTGCGCGGAAAAGTTTAAAGCATAAACTTAAATAGATATCAAAATAAAATATTGAGATGTTAATGATTACTGTCGATGGATATTTTTATGAACATGTCAAATTCAACAGAATATTGTTTTTCTCTGGTAAATCCAATAGACAAAACAATGTGTACAAAATTTTATCCAGATATAATAGTCTTAAAAACAAACAAGAGAAAAACCGTCAATGTGACGGCAAACAAGGTTTTGTGAACAGTATCCATATTCCACTTGTAAACCCTGAATTCATAAACACTACATATTCAGAGAAATGGGGTACTCTATATTTTGCCCAAAAAAATGACCAAGTTCATCAGCTAGGTACCATTTTTTTCATAAATTTACAAAAATAAAAGTCAAAGAAATATGGACATCTCTGATAAATATATATGTAGAATTGGTCTGCAAAACAACAACTTCACATCTTGAAAACTGTATGAAGAGTTATCAGAACAATAGGGGTACCTATAAGCAATATTATTCGAAAAAAAAATACTAAGTTCAACAACTGGTATTTTTATTCATAAATTATCAAAAATCAAAATCCAAGTAATCTGCACATCTCTGATATATGTACTATTGATATGCAAAATAACAACTTCCTATCTTGGAAACTGTAGGAGGAGTTATCCGTACAATAGGGGCACCCTTTTGGCAGCCGCCCACCAGCCCGACCGCCCTCCAATTTCACCATTTCAATAACCCGATTTTTTTATTTGGAAAACCCGGTTAAAAACAGATACTTTTTAGTCGAGCAAACTAATTACATGTAGGTGCTTTGATATCAAAACCAAACGATATATGGGCGTACAAAAACTAGAAATGGCAGTAGTTCCCATATTTTAAATATGCCTGGAACGAAATTTTGATATCGGTTAACTTCATTTAAAAAGCATTGGCCCGGGCACCGTATTTTTAGCTGGATGATATAAAGTTATACCACCTTTTTACAGATAATGGCATCGAGAATGTGATATTCACAGCTTGATTTTATGATAGTAATCTTAAGCTGAACTATTTTCAGAGAAAAACCTTGTTTAATCACCCTTTAGATGCATTTAAAACGAATGTTGCAAAATAAAAAAGCAAAAAAAAAAAAGAAAGAAAAAGAAAAAGAAAAAAGAAATAAATAAATTCGAAATTCATTTAAAAAAAACTGAAACGATGGAATTCGCTTCAAAAAACAAAAAAAAAAAATCAGGATGTGAGGTTGCAATTTTTGGAAAAAGACATTCCGAAGAAAAGAGGGGGGATTTTCGATCAATATGACGATCTAAGGAAATTAAAATACCAGGGCTGAGATAAGCATCACAGAAGATTACGTGTATAGAATCGGCGTACAATAGTTAAGACTTATTCCCTAGAGACCTACCAATCATCCTTCAATGTTTTATTCTCGGAGATTAACCAACACAGCTCCAATCAGCGTGTATTCACATATGTTCAGAAAGTGTAAAGAAGGACATCCTGTCATGTTGTAAATTTTGAATTAATTTTACCGGGTGGCAGTAAATACAAGATTTACAGTAAATTTTGTATTTACTGTCACCCGGTAGATTCAAAATTTACAACATGACAATCCCTATAACATACGCGCTGTTTGTGCCAAGATGTATATATAAACACTTTTCCTAATCTCATTCAGGTTGTTATAGCATAATTTAAAATTGTATTCCTTTATCTGGTTTGTATTGAAAAAAAAACTGCATTAAAGCGACAATATGCTATTTTGGTTCCTACTAATAATACAAGGCGGGGTCATTGCAAAATCTCTGTTTACGTAACTACATGTAGTTTGTTTTCTCTAAAATTTTGAATTCGTTGACAAACTCTTCAAGTTTGAAAATAATACTACAGTAATTTCTTTTCTAACAAAAAGCACCAGGAACATTATACATAACCAAGTCAATAAATCTTGTAACGAGCATCTCCTATAATATTCCTTCCTCCATATTATATTTAGCGAAGACGGTTTGATTAATTTGGTCAATAGTGATATAGGAGCCACTCATCAGAAACCCTTTCCCCTATGCGTTTGGTCACTTCCAGGAATCAGGCATTATTGCTTTTGCAAGAAGCTGTTCTTGTAAATAATGGCTATCTACGGAAAAGGGTTTGGACCGTAGCGATAATGCTTTCCAATTTTTGCAATTTAACAGCGGCTCTAGACTCTAGTAAATGTACAACGAAGATGAGATGGTCCATTTGGATTATTTGGGTATGGCCTGTAATCTATTCTGATCTCTAAGCAGTTCTATACAATCTAAAAATGGAACAGAAGAAGGAAAAATCTTCGTCACTCATCAATCGTAGCCAGACCTAATTTGTTTTGGAACGTTATGTCAAATTTGCAACTGAAAAACAACACAGCAGTCAGATGATAACCCTTTGAAAAGTTTTGTCAATTAGAATTCTGTTTTATGATATGTATACATTGCAATACTGGCAGCTTGTATTTTAAGACATGCCACGAGAAAAAGACTAGCGATACACGAAAACATTGGTTGCTCAGCGTGCGCGTAACCTCATAGATTCCCGCTTGTGTAAACTTTACGTCCGTCAATTGGAGCTTTTGCTGGAAGGGTTCTCGTTTATCTAAAAAGAAGTTTGGAATCAAGGAATTTAAATGCTCGTAAAAATTTCCTTCGAGACGGCTGAAGTAAGATAAATACACAAGCCACGTGGCCAGTAATTTGTCTGCATTGTGTATATGCTGTGGAAGTGATAAGGAATATACCATGTACAACAGAGACAGATCCCGGCAATGTGTATTTACTGTGAGGGTGAAAAATTCCACCTGGTGACGCCGAATGTTATTAATGGATTACAGAGCCTTCCCTTATGAAAATGCTATTCTGCTTTGTGCAATGACCGTTCCCCCACGAGATGAAAAATCGAAATTTTCCTCTCTATATCCGCAGTGATGTAAATGTGCTGCTGTTCATTGTATCTGTATATGCCGAAAAATGACACCCTCCTCTTTTTTGCATGTAATACTATTACATTAATAACATATCTACTAATTTTTCTGACGAAGTAGACGCCTTGAAAATCGACGATATGCCAATTAAGGACACGGCATACCGCTGGTTTTAACCATCAATTCCAGTCTGGGTTTTACGCTGTATGACACATGTCAAAATCATTATCCTGCGACTGTTTCGTAATAGCCTTGTTCATTAAAAAAAATTCCCTTCTTTTTAGAAACGGAATAAAAATACATCTTCTTCGACCTATTCTATTCCAACATTTATTATACATGAAGATGTATCATGTACTTTTCACTGATGTAACATTTTTTACCATTGAGAAAATCCTATAAATACATGTATTCGAGTTCGTTTCCTTTCCGTATATTCACTCTACTCACATGTTCAGTATACCCTTTTTTGTTATGCTTCCTGTCTATCACTATACAAATGATGTAGTTGAGTAATAACGTTTCTTTGCAATCATGATTTTAAGCTTTTCGTATGACATACAAATTTTGCATTGTTCAATATATATTGCATGTGAATTAAGCATTGGTAGGCAAACTGTACTTGTACAAAGTTCGAAGATTTGTTATAGTTGGTCGCAATAGAGGTCAAGGTCAAAACTTGAGCAGTATGATTAGTTGCTTTGACGATTCGGAGAGACTTGCCTCGCTGACAAACGCAATGACAAGTCAATCATGGTAAAAAAAAAATATGTAGCAAAACCTACATACTTTTAAATTACTTTTAAAATTCCTTTTTCATACTTTTCTAAAACTAAAAGAACCCTTTCACCTCCAAATTTCTACATGACAAATCATTTCAACATTAAATATTACATTTATCACAAGGAATTTTATGACATGCAATTTTGTTTGGCCACATATCACATGGTTCTTTTAGAAAAGTCTATAACTTCGACAATTTTGATTTTGTGAGGATACTTGAAGATAACAGTGATATCGTCCCGTCATATTCATTGGTTCATAATCAACTGGAATGAAAGGGGGATGGGCATATAATTCATCATTAGCTCTTCGATTTGAGGATTCCATCAACATTATGAAAAATAATATCAACTTTGTTAAAGTTTGTTTATCGTCACTCTGGCTAATATGTAAAACCTCTTAATCATACAATTTAAAAATCAACAGCAAGATTAAACCCAATTAAGCTTTTGTTTACTGTAAATACATTAATCAGTTTGCTGTAAAGGCATTGAACTTCACAGGTTGCAGAATCCTGCTGTATAATTATGAAATAGAACGTGCAAAAATCTCTGAACAGCCTGAGTTGGAATTCATTATTTGGATCATCGAGATTTAGGAATTTACAACGAGCCGACCATGCTGAGAAGCGGAGCTCTGAAGCCATGAAAGCAATCAAAAATAAACCAAAGGAATTAGCAAAGGTGTGCATAATTGCCGAGAACTTTATGACAGGTTTTCGTTGCTATACTCCTATTGCGATGACATGTTTTAGGTTAGCTTTCCATTGGAGATTTTAATAAATTGGATCAGACAAGGTCATTACCTGCTTTTATGACAGCATCAAGGCGACCGTCCATTATATTTAGTTTGAAAAATACCGTTAATCACAAACTTAGAACACAATTTCCAGCTTAATTTCTTCTTTCGTTAGCATATTTATTGTAAAGATGCCTAAATGTTGTTTTAGGTCGAGGAGTATGCGATCTTATACGGAACGTTTTATGGCCCTTGTAAAGCAGATTTTCCCCAGAAAAAGACAGGGATGGTATTGATTCGCATAAAAGCAGATTGGGATTGCAGCCAGATGCGCCAACCAAAGGTATTAGTCCAGTCATGCTAATATAGTGATATTCTACCATATCCCAATTCCCATTTCACAAAAAAAAAAAAAAAAAAAAAAAAAAAAAAAAAAAAAATACCCAACCTTACATGAAATGTTTTCAGCTTGCATGAATTGAATATGCCTCATGCACTGAGAAAAAAACCCCTGTATTTAACGTATGTAATAGATGATATTGACTTTTTAGAGCACCTCCAAGTATAATTATAATGGTTTTGCAAAGTAAACAAGGTTTGTTCAGAGATTGCTGGTATCACTACATAAAGTGATAATTGCTCTCTTGAGCACTTCCTCGATAATCCAACAAACACTAGCGGGTACTATTTTCGTTCCCGACTTATGTAGATTCTTAGTTATAATTCTAATATAAAATCATAGGAAGAACCATTTTAACAAGACCTTGGACTTTCGGAAGGACGTAACTATCTATTTCTTGCATCAAAACAGGTTCAAAATGACGCTGGTTTCAAGTGAAATATACACAGATTGCGTAGTCTTAGCTCAAAAGCCAGAAAAATCTTGTTGATTTCAAAGAGCCATGGCTGAGTGGCCAGCAATGAAATAGACAGGCCTACGTCACATTGCTGTTTGACACTACTACCCAAAGTCCAAGCTCCTGTTTAAATCGTTCTAAATAAATAATGTTTGGAAATCTGCACATTTTTATATCTTTTACAATAATCTTTTGACATTGGAGTTAACAATTTCCTGTGGAATATCAAATTTTGTTTTTATGTACATAGACATTTTGATATAGCGACGTTTTTTTAATTTGCTGCACAATTTATTGGTTAAATTATACACGTCAGCTGTTGTTGGGATTTAGAAATAGATTTGAGTAGTCATTCGTCTTTCGTATGATTCTCATGATTACCAAGCGGAATGAGCTGTTGGAACATATCAATGATATTGGTCGACGTTTATGCATGTTTCCGATAAAAACGGTGTCGTATCCTGATTGAGGAATCTCTGACACACCCAAACTGGATTCATTTGGTGAATTGATACATTGCGATTAAAGATAAGAAGTTATTAAGACATATTTTTGCACGATTCATTTAATATTGTTGAACATAAAATGCATGATGAATTAAATATAGCATTATCATATACTGTTGAAATTATGTTGGATCTTATAACGCATGTAAAACATTTAATCATTGGAACATGCAATGTTTCAATATTCATAAATTAATTAACAAAACACGAATGAAATTTCATTTCACTTATTTAAAAGAAATTAAGAAAATCAATTATTATTATTGGAATTTCAATTCAGTCTACAGACCTGGCGCTTAAACCCCAAAATAATGGTATTACAAATTTCTTTAAATCAGAAAACAAACATTATAAATGTTTTGAATATTATTTGCAAATTTGTTTTGATCAATCGACAATGAAAATACTCGATTGTCAACCATTGTGAATTTTTTTTGAAACAGATACATCAAAATAGTAAGTATTCAACATAAATAAAATTGTCTTACCTGAAATTGCTACACGGATGTATCACCCAGTTCCCCACCCGCTTGTGCCTCATCTTCTCCCTCTGTAGAGAGTTTTTATTCCCAAATAACTTCATCGCAAGCTTATTATCCGAGGGTTGAAAAAAAGAAATGATCTGCTCCTTGAGGAAGCTTGTCGGACTGGACTTATTGTTGTATAGGTCATTGGATGCCGTGTCGCCAGTAGGGGGCAACAGTTCCTCTCTTGGAGTTCCATACAGCGAGGTCTCATCCCCAACAAAGTGCACACGGTTTATCTCATTCTTGTAATTAACATCAGGATTCAAATAATCACTGTAGATAGAGTCATCGTCTGATTCAATGGTAATTGTGATGGATGGATTCGTTGGTCGGTTACTGCATTTGGGTAGGCAAGGCATCGTCCTCTCTTTAGACTGATTGTTTACATCCAGGTGCATACGTTTGAGCTTCAAACTCGCGCTTCTTCGGGCCGGCTTAGGTGGCGTAGCACTTCCTATTGGTTGAGAATTTTTCCGGTATTGTCTTCCATTAGGCTGCTTCTTGAATTTTACAGAATCCGATCTGCTAGGTTTGGGCGAGAGCGTGGCCACATGCTCTACGTGAAGCTGGAACTCCGATTCGTTCTCCGAGAGCAGCTCTTCGTTCTCAGACTCTTTTGATCGATCGCTTAGCGCACCTTGCTGATTCCGTGCCTGGTGATAGGGCGATGTCGGGTTACTGGACTCCTCGTCCGAACTGTACGACACGGGTCTGTCGTATTCTGAAATGTTTATTAGGGGATGGCCAGAGGGGTTCCGAAGACTCGACATGCTGACGGAACGTGCCGGAGGCACCTGAGGTAAATAAAAGCATAATTTGAATTATATTTCAATACTTTGTCGATAAATCGTATGCTATTGTTCCGTATGTTTGTCAATAAATTTGACGAAAACAGGTGTTTTTGCTTCCATCATAAATCATTCAAGGACTATTCTTTTTAAGAAAAGGTAAACAAAACATACAATGATTAAATACGTCACAAGCGAGTCTACAATAAGCTTACCATTATGAAATCAATACATATACTTAATCGTCAAATAAAAAAGGCTGTGTAGCTTTATTTTACCAAGAGCGTCTATATTACACTAGAGACTTTCCCCCTTCTGTTTAAAAAAGAAACTAGTTATAGGGGGTAATGGATTGTCTGCAAAGTACGATAATTAAATCTGAATGATGCTGACCTGATGCTGATAGAGCTAATGTTGCGAGTTGCTGCGAAAGAAACCAACGAAATTGGAAAAGAACTGACAAAGAGATGAAGATTAATTATCTGTTTAACTTTGTGTTTCAGAGCTTTCTGGTATAGTATTCTCCGCCGATACAATCCTTTAACACGCCAATAATATGTCAAGCAGTTCTCAAGGGGTATAAGATTTCAGCATGTTGCAATGTCGCCGTCGACAAATTTGCTTCACAATGAAAGAAAGTGAATGGAATTGGAGAGATCTTTATGATGAATTCGTTAGAACGCAATCTTAGAAGCAGTTATTCATTGGTGGCTACATATTAATAACTGCCCTCTTATCGGAGAGACTTTGTTCTGACTTTGAATATCGATATTGAAGTCATTGCATTCTGACTGTGCATTCTGTAGAAGCCATGTAAGAAAAAAAAACAAATTGAAGAAAATGTTGAACAGTCGATTTTCCCTACATCTAATAACCTTATGGATTGCAGGAAGTATCATGTCAATGACTGTCTGACCGTCTGGTCACCGATACCTCAATTGTGGGCGAAGTGTTAATATTTTCATTAACACATAATCAACAGAAACAATTCAAGTGTATGACATACATCTCAAGTACACATGTGACAGACTAATAAAAAAGGGATAAACAAGAATAGGTTATAAATCTGAAACGAAGAAAACATCGATTGAAACCAAAGACTGCCATCAGGTCCTACCCTGAACGAATTTCCCCATGTGACGCACAAGTTAATGTAAGTCTCCTGTCAAAGGGGAAATACTTTTTAAAAAAAAATTAAAGAAAGCAAAAGGATAAAGACACGTTAATTTTTTACTACTCCTTTAGTATGATTCTCAAAGAGACAGCGTTCATTTATCCGTTCCCTCGCCTTTATTACAAAATATGGATGCAAATGAACCAAGAAATCCACTTCTGCCCATATTTCTATTTACATTCACATGTAGCATCGCATTTCTTGCTCGGAGTGGTTCGTATAGCTAACCTGTGAACATGTATAGATATGTTATCGAACTGTTCAGTAAAATTTGAATAAATTTATAAATTTGTTAGGAAAAGTAAGTTTTTGCAAAAGTCATAGTTTGCGGGAAAATATACGTGTAAAATGTGAAAAACCTCGAATCCAATTCCTCATTTCTGCTTGAAACGAAATCGATATCTCTCTTAAAGTTTACGTTTTGTTAAAACAAACCTAATTGATCAAGTTTATGATTTGCAAAGTGATAATATCCTATTGTGTATGAAGGCCATATGATACTTTTATAGGGTAGGTTTGACGTGTGAATGCGGAGACTGTAGCAAACTCTTCATTATCTGATATGTTTAAGGCATTGATATCTTTTACAATGATGTCCATTAGAGGTTAAACGGTCATTTTCCTCTCTGCCATCAACCATTCCACGAAATATCCCATTACAGACGTCATGTTCACTTTCTTTTTTGCGTCATTTTGGAATTGAATTGATTGTGAGAACATCGACAAATATACCCATTGCTTTGACTGACAAACATCCGACTACCAACCCCCCCCCCCCCCCCCCCCCCAAATCCAAAAAATTAAAAACTTCATTAAAAAAAACCCTCTGTCATTGACGATTTTGAGTGATGAAATTCATATAACGATCACTTAGAATAACAAAACAAACAAACAACCTTCTATAAGTAATTAAAAATAATACTCTGTTAGCATTGAATACGGTGTAAAATCTGACAGGAAATATTAATTCTATAAAGGAACAATGTTTTATTCCAGCTAGAGTTACCCCGCTTCTTGAAGGGTCATTATACCTTTAATCTTGATAATGGTGCAAATACTATGTATGATATATTGAACCCAATTTACATGTTTATTTTTACTAGCATATAAAAAATTGACATATGTATATAAATGCTCAGGTTCAACGGAAATGGTGAATGTTTTTTTTTCCAATCCATAGCAATTGTTTTTGGAGAGAAGTTCAAGTGTTTAAACGAATCAGATATCCCTTAATTTTTTGTTTACTTAAGGTACATTCATGTGTTGTTTGTTCTTGATAAAAAAAAAACCAGTTAAGTCTGGTAAAATGTTAATATTAATGTTCCTTTTTTAATCTAAAGGTCAGAAACTTTGGACCAAAATTTCGAACAATAGGACGCGCACTAAGGCTTTTATTAATAGATTAAGATAAAGTTCACTATTGTTTACGTTGTTAGCTCTACGCTTTTCTTGCTCTTAAGTCTCTTAAGCAGCGAGAGTGAGGATCTCACGAAGTAAAAAAAAAAAACCTGGAGAATCCAAAAATAAAGTAGAAACTTTAATCATTAATCTTGCATTTGATGATGAACCCAAATCAAGATAGAGAGGGTAGATACTGGAAGTTTTTCTAACCTTGCTAATCTAACCTTGCTAATTAAACAGCAACCGGCTACAGGTATTCAGAATTCTGTGGTTTTCTCAGCATAATTCACTGAGTTGAGGAAGGCAATAAACAACAGAAGAAAAAAAAATTGAAATTCCTTTGGGAGAAATTATCTAAATCCAGTATGTCTATCTAATCAGTACATTAATTGCCATTAGTAATGATTTATTATAATAAGAAATGGATCGATTTTTTTCCCCCTTTCAATTTTCCAGTTTTGTTATTACTAATTCAGCTTCAAAAGCTGCTTTTACCGAACACACGTACATGAATGAATTCAAAACGGCTATAAAATATTGTCATTGCTGATCATCAAAAGTTGTTATACAAATGCATGTGCGTGAATGCACCATACGTAATGAAAGTTATTCTCAATTACTGATACTCTTCAAAAGGGAAACGGTATTAAACTTGCACGATTTTTTAACAATTCCTTGTGAAGATACCGATACCTTGATAATTGTACATGTTCTTGTACATAATTTAGTTCATACCCTCTCTCTCTCTCTCTCTCTCTCTCTCTCTCTCTCTCTCTCTCTCTCTCTCTCTCTCCGCGTATGTTTTATTAATATGGGTTTAACATGCTCATACCGCAAAGCTGTAGGCTAATGTAAAATAGTTCATTTGGTTTTTTTGGAGGTTTCTTTGTTGTTTTTTTTGTTTTGTTTGTATGTTTTTTGTCTTTTGTTTTTTACAAAAATTGTTTTTCTTTTTCAGGTCGAACTTTTAATTAATTTTCTAATGATTTTTTCTTCGTTGTGATGAGATGAAAAAGATTGAATTGTCATGGCATTAGGAGAACGCCGAAGGCAATTGAAACATGTGCAACAAAAAATTCAACTGTATTAAATTTATCGATAAACGGACATTAAATAAGTTATCAACAATAACATTAATTTTATACATGTACAAATCGATGAAACCAGTCACATGTCGGAGACCTAGCAAAAATCCAATTTCTGCATACCAAGCGCGATAACCCATATCTCAAGAACCAGTAATTTATTCGATATATTAAAAACGAGAGAGAGAGAGAGAGACAGAGAGAGAGAGAGACAGAGGGAGAGAGAGAAGAATTTAAATCAAAAGTAGGACCTATTGTATATTTTTTTATTAATAAAAAAAGCGATTTTTTTCTACATTAATCCAATAAATAAATCAATGCTAGAATGTCAATGAGAATGCCCTAGAAGGTGTTTTGTGCATTACATCAATGCATGCATTGATCAAGGCCAGCCACTATTTTTGGGATGAATTATCACCTGGTGTCACACGACCAACAGGTAATAGTATATTACATCTACTTACGTCTGGACTAGGGAATCATCCTCGCTAAGCACAGCTAAGAGTGACAAATGATGGATATTATTAGTGACCCAACATTTCCACTATTAATGCTGCTAAATGTAATACCCACGATATAGAAAAAAACAAACAAACAAACAAACAAACAAAACAAAAATAATACAAAACAACAAAAAAACAAAATAAAAAACAAAACAAAACAAAACTAACAAAAACAAAATAAAAAGAAAACTCACAGACAAAAACCATCTAAATACACAAACAAACGCCCACACAGCGGTTAAGGTGGCATGTAACACCTGTCGATATTAATGTGGATAACAGTACATACTTTCACCGGTTTAGAATTTTCACATATTACAATATTTTACCAAAACATATGTTTTAAAAAATTTTTAAAAATTAAAAAGGTAAAAATTATGAAAGCCCAGCGGGATTCGAACTTTTGACTTACAGTTTATCAGTTAACGCTCTAACCCATTGCTCTACGCTGATAGGTAGCAATTTTGGGAAAGAAAAAAATTATAAAATTATACTTGGCTTTATTGTTTATTTCAATAGGAAGTACGTCACAATATGGAGGTGTCCCATACCACCTTAACTTAAACTTATTTTTATGAACTGTCCTTGCTTATGGGGGCTGGTTGACATTCCATCATTTTTGTACTTACTTAATTTACTTGTTTAATTATATAACCACAAATACCATACTATCACTGCCAAAATAGTTTTCATTATAATATATGAAAGGTATTCCAAAAATTGCGGGAAAAGGTCAACTTTATGCTGTCATATTTTTAAATTGTGGGCACTTATATCAAAATGAAAGATATGAAAAAACTTAAAATGTATATCTGTACAAGAAAACAACGAATTACAGTAAAAATCGTGACAAAGTTCTACCACAAAAAAAGAATTCGGCAAAGGACAAAATATAATGGTTTGAGCCTAAAATGGCCCCCTTAAATGAACATCGTCATTTTACAGGGACGATCATAAGGCCTCGAGAGCAATATTGAAACAACGTGTTATTTTATAAGCTGTATAGTATATATTATACTTCCCGTTTTCAATAATATTACATTTAGTATATTTGTTCAAGATAAGCCTACTCCCCCCTCCCCAATAACGAATCGTACCCAAGAAATTCCAAGCCACACTTTATCTATGATATTATTGTTCTATATCATACATTGAGCGAACGAAGACGATCCCGATTTGATAGAGTTATATTAATGCTGGACAAAGAATCCAGTTCAAGTTCTTAGATATCTGAATACATTTGGAAGGTCAATAGTAGTTAACATTCCTGCCAAACTTCAAGAGATTACGCATACATACTGTACGCTTTACAAATGATAGCCATATATCGAAACTTTGGCAGATAGAAAGACAGACGGAGGGATAGAAAGGACAAAAACATTATGCCAGAACTTCCGGGTCATAAAAATAGGAACATTAGTTAAGAATCTTCGTTCAGTATTCAGCATCTCCATGCATGACGACGTAATTAAATGAGTTCTATAATTATCATTTCTGTAAGTTGTATCATAAAAAATGGCTGAAATGTCCCCATAATTACTCTCAGAAACTTTATGTCAGTTCGTTATCTTTTCCTATGCCCGTTTATATGAAGAGTTAATATGATTCATTTTTACCTCTTTACGAATGTTATAAAACATAATAAAGGTATTTTTATCTCATGTGTTTTTTTTTCCTTTGAACTAAGCCTATCTGCCGACTTGGATAAAACTGATGTTAATTTAGTGTATCTTTAAGATCAAAGGTACAATCTTCTACAAAGTACGAAACCCATCATTAGCCGGGGCCACTATGTTCAGAAAACTAAAGTTTATAATTTACGTTGAGTATATTTATTTATTCATACATTTATTCATATATATTAATCTTTCACATTTTTTTCTTTGAGGGATTTCCCTATTATGTCAATCGATTATAAAAAATTGTTTGAAATTTGAATTTAAAAAAGAGAGACCAAAAAAATGTTTGAAGCGCAAAGGATATTAAAGTCGATTAGAAAGTGTTCTTATTTTTGGAACATACTTTCCTTCTCCGGTTTCCGGAATTTGCATTATTGGACGGAGCTGGTTTGATAGTTTATTGAGGAGCGTGTTGTTGATCGGGCACCGACCTTCCTACAAATGTAACAGCCCTTTATTACACTCACCATTTGAGGGTATATATAAGTCAGTATGAAATCACGTGTTCACAGTAAACATTGATCTGCTTGTAGACGCAAGAAATGTCCGTGATTTTTTATGAAATAATCGCAAAAATATCAAAATAACAGCATTGGACTTTTTTGGGCACCATTAGGAAGATAAATGTACTTAATGGTATCTTGTATGGTTTGAGAGTACTTTTCTTTAACTGTATTTTGAACACAGATCTATATGGAATTCTTAGATCGTTAACTGTATTTTGAACACAGATCTATATAGAATTCTGATATCGTTGAAAACTGAATCATCTCAAATTATAATAATAACTATTTTGCAATGCAAACCCTTGGAAATAAACTCATAACCTTCAGAATAGAATCATAATCAAACAGAAGTCTGCAGGAAACTCATTTTTAAATATTTTAAAATTATATTGTAATATCAAACAAAATAAGCTAATAACAGATACATTGGTTTTTTTTTTTTTTTTTTTTTTTTTTTTTTTTTTTTTTTTTTTTTTTTGCAATCGTTTTTGTAACACAATGATTTTTGATCGATGAATATAAAAATAAAGGGGAAAACTGATAAAGCAAAAACACCCCGATATTGTTAACAGCAACACTTCTAATCAAATATGACCTTAAGCTTGCTATCATGCGATGACATAACACGTTGGGGACATGTTAGAATAAAGTGTTTCTTTCATGATCAAGAGCAACAGATCGGGATTGAAGAAGCGATCTTAATGATTCAGCGGCGGGGATTTGAAAACAATCACGATAACGGGTCAGATGAGGACATCTCTTGATGGTTTAGATAACTGACGACATTAACTGGCTCGGACCGAATGGGATATCTCCGATACAAATTATAGGTTGGTCAACACAAGGAGGGGCATTGACACTTATAAGGATGACCAGATCTAGAGGCCTTGTTTTCGTGTAGTGATAGCGCTCCATCTATTTAACCCATGCACGACACGGAAAACGTAAAAAAAAAAAAGTTTTTAAAAAAGAAGGTTTAGCCCAACTGAATGTAACGCATTCATATTCTGGTATACAGATCTATTTTCGAGGTGAAACATGCCAGTATTTTTCATTCTCACACAAAACAAAAGTATGTAGATTAAAAATACAAAGTAAATCCTGATTGATCGCCATCCAGATTAGTCCTGTTAATTAATAAAGATGAGAGTTAAAGAGCTTTGGTGTTTATCATCAGGGTATGGGAACCTGGAAAATGTAATACACCTTACCAGGGCATGCGCAATGACACTTCACGTGATTTTGTTTTACCATAAGCAATATAATGAAAGATATAAAGATACTGTCACCAGAATCTGTTTTCAAATAACACAACACACAAATAAAATGAGAGAAGGTGGTATCCAAATTTCAATTCATAATTCAAAGTTTCTGACCTCTCCTAACTTTCTTTCATTAACCGTTCTGCGTTTCAAGACTAAGCATCAATACATGTATTATTAGTGCATCAGCGAATACAGTAGTCTCCCCGAATTTATCGTTATCATAGATCAATTAGATGCATAGAATAAACGTATGTCTAAGCAAATTTAAAAGAAAACAGATTAACAATAACGGTATTTTCCAGACAAAATACTCGAACACTTTAACAATACCACATTGTTTTAACTACTCAATTCATTAGGCCAGCGGTATCAAATTGTTTCACAAGTTAGTTGTCACCCAGAAACAAGACCATTTTCCAATAATGAAAATAGCTGCTAACGGCCTACGTTGACACTGCTGTTGCTGCAACATAGTGGTGCAATATTTGAATAAATCGTTGATTGATTTATTAATTTTTCAAAATTAATTTACAAAGAGGGCTACACATTGTCATGGGAACTCTTTCAGTCAAGGTTACACAAATTCTTTTTGATGAATAATAGAAAAACGGGAATTAATATAATTGCTAATGACAGTAGTGAAAATGTTTTGCCCATACCTATTTGATAGCAATTCGAAGCCTCGCGTTTTGTTTGCATTAAATCAGAAAACCAACCTTAATGAACTCAAATAATCATATGGACCTTCTGTTTTCTTGATTGTCATGGGTACTATTATCTCTTTCACCCATGAAATAGATGTATGTCGAATGGATTGAATACTTGAATACCTTTACAGAATGTTCCGTAAACGCAACATAAAATCCTCCAAACTGATAAAAAGGAATTAAGGAAACCTCTTCATTCAGTCGTATCCCTGATTTGTGGTCTTCAATTATTATCCTTAATCTGGTTTTCACAATAAACACAATCCCAAGGTTTTCTCCAGAATACTATAACTCTCCTCACGCACAGTGTTGGTATCACATTTTGAACTCATCACACCGTTTTGTTTTGGGTTTCTCCTATCTAAGGTACTATACGTATTTTGTTCCTTCTAATCTGAATTCTTTCTCGATGGAAGCAGCGGCCTTACCGATCTTGGACGGTGATTGATTGTTCCCCGTTTTAAGAATGAAATAATTAAACGAACTTCTTTAATGATCGATGATCGGTTTATAGGTGGACTTAAGGTTGAGCAGGATTTCTTTTAATACATTTGCCCACCATCTACCATAACGATACGGAAGGTTTAAAAACCCAAAATATGATCGATTCTTACTTTTTTTTGCATGCATGAAACTATTTCGTTAAACATTGGATAGGCTCTGGCTTTAGCTGTGATATTGACTTTCTCAGCTCTGTTGAATACCGTTGGTAAACACAGTGTCTCTCTATTTATAGTGTTGGGATGCAGGTTATAAAGATTTTTGATCTCATGAACTGTTACATAAAATATCCCTTTGTATTGCCACAACAAATCAATTGATATATTTCCTATTTTATAAACTGGCCCATTATATTACACACTTAATTCACGTATACATCCCAGTAGTTAAAAAAATATTAAACGTAGATTATTAACAAACTAACTCACAATGCGTTACAAATCAGAATTTTTGATGTGTATATATTTTACATTAAAAGTTTAAAATCGAAGATTTCTAAACTTTAGAAATCTTCGATTTTAAACATTTAATGTAACATATAGAATCTGTTGAGAGTAGGCAAAGAAGAAGAGCACTGATTTCTAAAGATTTTTTAGTGAACACTCAAATGACCGACAGCCACCATTATTGTTTGTGCCCATACATTATATATTCCAATAAAGATTAGGATTTAATAAAATTACTAAACTTGAATGCTGTAATCACTTAAGGGATAAGGGAGTGCCGCATCATGGATGCAACTGCAAAACGAAGGCAGTCGTATTTTATCCGAAAGCTTTTTAAAACGTTGAAGGAGACATTGCTCCGGGGTTTGGTGAGGCCGATAATCCGTTTACCATATTAAGAGCTGTTGTTGAGCTGTTAAGCATGCATCCCAGGAAATGCAATAATATTGCAGCTCTAACGGAAACGTGACGTCATCAGAGGGTCGGGCGAAAATAGAAAGATCCATTCTGCTTTATTGACTTGCTCAATAATTATGACACAATATTGATCGATAGATTTCATTTTTTTTAAAACTTTCATTCCTGAATATGGGTGTGCTCTTGTGTATAAATTCAATATTCCTGTCTGTGACATTATGAAATGACCTTATTAAATCGAACTTGGCTCGTATTTGAATGAGTTTTCTGGCGTCTTTCCCTCGGATGAATTTCTCAGCTGCTCTTTTAACTGTAATTTTTCTATAATGACAATCAAAACCCTAAAAGATTCTTGTAATCAACCAATTCAATAACTATTGAATACCACATACCATTTATTTTGAATGGTGTAGATTTCTACTTTTACTTTTACCTACATAGGACTGATCATGGTTTTCAAAAACGCGTAAATTCTGATAGCCATAACAATTAAAAACGAATAAAGAAAATGATATCATAAAAACACGCTAATTTGCTAGCAGTAGTTGCAAAGTGTCAATAATATTGCAAGTAATAATAATGGTATTTGAATAAATATTCCTTTCATGTTTATACACAGTTGAGAGTGACATGTGTACTTCCCCTACGAAAGTCATGCAGCCTTTCATTTCTCATCTTAGAAAATTTCGCACGATCCTAAATACACACGAAAAACTCCTCATATCGACCTTAAGGTTACGAACATACACCCAGTTAGCTTTCCTTCAGTGGGAATGTTTCTATGTCACAATAAATGCTTACCCAGCGTTTGATATTAAATATAAATTCAACAGGATTCACTCCTTCTTGTGTTCAGAAAAGAGAGCTACAGTTTTGATCACATTATACTATGTCCCACTCATACCTCTAACAAAGAAATCCTGTTAATAGAGCAGGTTGCTAAATGATTTTGATAACAGCGGATAAATGTCTTATGAGATAAGAAAAAAAAATATTCTTGATTTTTGTTCAGCACCTGAACAAATCAAAAAGAACACATGCGTCATTGTCTGATCATATGGCATATCCAGCTTGTAAACAATAGCGATTTTATGCAAAACTGTCTACTTTTTCTTGTCAAATTGTAGTGACGTTTATATTTTCTTTGAGTCGACGAAAGATAAAATCAGGCAAAGAGGTGAATTGGTGGGGATAAAAGTCAAACATTTGTGCTTTTGGATCATTCTTGAAGATAGCTTCTTCATATTTTAGTAGACGTCAAATAACACCCCACCACACCAGTAAAGTGATTTCTCAACTGTGAAGTTTCTATCAGCAACAAAACATGCAATAAAATCGATCGAAACTTTTTGCACGTACATCATTGCAAATAACAAATGCAGATAATGTGCATAATCCCAAAATCATTTAAAGCAGATTGCAAGGAAATTTGACGCAACACTTGTCAGATTGATTACCCCCGCATACCGATCCCTTGACCAAACCTAGCTACAGCAGACGAACATATGGAAGCAGTTGGACAGATAAAAAAGCTCGCCAAAGACAGTCGGCAATTTCCACCAACTGAGCGTTAGATGGAACGATAAAGAGACAGTTTCCTTTCTATTAAAAGACTGAAAATTCCTTCAAACAGATTGCCTTTCTTTTCATGACGTAGAGAAGGGAGAGAAAACGATTTAAGGGTCTTAACATTTTCATTAAGCACAGAGTTCCGATATTAGAACGTCATAAATATATATTTGATTGTTAATCTTGTCTTGGCTTTATTGAATTCGAGGGAGAAATAACGAACTGAAGCGGCATACCAAAGCTAAAAATAACTCCTCTGCGGGAAATATCATGGTTTGCTTGTTAAAACTTCAATATAAAGAATGTTGTGAATTAAGGATGGTGTTTACTCAGTGTTTGAGCTGTCAAATTCGGATTGTTATAAAGATCAATGTCATGAGTAAAATTTGCTCTAAACACAAAAAATATATATGAAATGAATTATTATTGACACAAAATTCGATATTTTTACTATAGATTGGAATTCGGCTCAAACAAAAATGGACAGGGGAAATTCGGACTAAATTTCAGATTTTGTTTTTCCGTTAAAACATTTTTGCAGTACTTAAGTAATATGTTGCACGGTGCGACCTTATGGCACACAATGCAAAATTATTGAAAAATGATAAAAGACACCATATCTCAAAATTTGACCATTGACCTCATTTAAATTTTATTCTAGTAAATGAGGTCAATATAAGTAGTTTAATTCTATAAATGTTTTAGTATTATCATAATTAATTTTTTTTGTTAAATTGAATCAAAAATAGGTAGGGATTTGGAAACTGAGAGATGAAATCCGGACTGGAATATTTTTATTAAAATGTACTGAAAACTTAAATCTTTGTATCTATTTAGTGCCACTACCATTCATAAACTTATTTCAATTTTTAAACAGTTAAATTATTATTATTTATATTTTCACAATTAAGAAGAAAATTTCAATCATAGTGTAAAATTTTAAGGGATTTTTCTTAATTTTTCAAAAAATATTCAATGTCCATTAACTAAAAAAGTAGGCCATTGACCTACTTTTTTGAAAGTGAAAAAAAACCCACTACAATCAAAGGTCTATAACATACAATAGATGGTTTTTCATTATCATCAGTGGTATTTTTTTCATTCTAAGTAAACGTCATCCTGAAGATATTTGATTAAAAGTTAGTTATACTATGTTTTTATGTTCACAAAATTCACGTTATCTTTGGTTTATTATAAACGGCATGATAACGAGGATAGAAAATTTTTACACGCTGCAATATACATGTTAACGTGTAGTAAAATTACATACATGTATCAAGGACACTTTATTAAGGGATGCACAAGGATTTCATATAATTGTCTTCAAAATAGAACATTATATATGCATAGTATCGATTGGGTTTATAATGTATATCCAATGTGCATTTGTCATACATTATGTACCGAGATTCAATCAAAACTTGATTAACCTTTAAGCTACCTGTTGTACTCTGCGTGATCTCTTTAAACACTCATAATTAAATTTCATATCAGTCTCATTAATTTATTTCCTCCAGGAAACCTAAATGTGATCTCCAATGATACAAAATACATAGATGCACAGTGAATACTTAGAAGCCATTATAAATCTTCGTTCGTCGATTTCTTCTCGATTTGTCCATAGATTTATAGTGTACGAGGAACGAGAACATCAATTATAGAACGGAACGCAGGCTCCAGTTTCAGAATATGGTCCCGATCCTCAAAATGCTCGATAAAAATTGTCCTGTTTTTAGGACTTTGACTATTCTTGGCCGTTTTATGGCGGCATATTTGCCAACTTTTTTTTGGATACTTGTTTTTTTCCTGAAGTGTTTCATTACAGGGGTATGCAGTTTGATCAAATGGATATATGTCGGTTGGATTTTTCATCAGCGTATATAAGGTTGAACTTTCTGCGCTTAGTAATAAGTTTTGAAGATGTATCAAAACATTAGACTAAGTAATAACGAACAAGCAAGAAGCGAGACTTCATAAAAAAAGTGTATTTTATGGGGAAAACTATGGAATATTTGGTCTTCAAATACATTTAATACATTTCAAATCTATAAACTAGAGAACTGCGATAGCGATTTCTAAAATGTTATCAGTAAAACATTGTGAAAAAATTACTATTAAGGAGGCTCAGTGGTCAACGAATAAAACATCAGATCCACCTCAAGTTTTTAAAAATGATTTATTTAGCTAAAGAAAAATTGCATTTATTTTCACTTTAAATTTTTAGTATTTTCTTATACCTTAATATAGAGCTCTTCAATTTATGGAGATTTATATTGTCTAAAAATGGCCACAACCACCTAGTCCTCTTAAATACATTTACTAAATTACTAAGTCTTACGAATTTCCAAATGGCTAGACAGTTGGCTGTCCAAACTGTGGGGTTTGAAAGGACAGTTATAGACAATTTCAAGGGCTGAACAACACGTAAGGTCGTATTACACTATTTCTGTGTGTAATAAAAGAAAAGAATCAGACGGAGTGATTTATTAATGACTGAATTTCTAGACTTTTCTAGAGTGTCCAAGTCAATAAAGTGCGCTTTGTGGTCCAAGATCATGCCAAAGGGTCGAAACATAATGTCGTGATGCTGAGCATGACCATTGTTAGACGATAACTGAACTTACGGGTAAAATCTATAAAATAATTGTTTTTATTTTATAAAACCATATTGCCAAACGGTTATAATATCTTTTAGAAATTTATAATGTTTTAAATTATCCAACCAAACCATGTAGCATTTCGCCTGCTATGTAAAGTATCTCCTGGCATGAAAATAAAAGTAATGTCTTTAATAGTCCACTAATATATGAATAGAAAGTCACAGAACTAAATTAGTTTTACACTTAAACGGTTTTGTTGCACATGTATAAATGCTCTATAATTGAGTGTACAAATATTAAAATATTAAAATAACTGCGTTCTAACAATCAAATAGCTCATTATACAGATCTTTTGATTTTTAGTGAACAACCCTCCTGACAACTTTTCAATACTCAATTCCAACTATTCTTTTTTTTCCTCGTGTTTTTTTTTAATTTCTTTTTCATTTTTCTTTTATCAATGCATATGTGTAATGATATTTTACTTAAAAACTTCATTCACCTCTCATTTGTAAAACGACGAGAGCGCGATTATCATTCATAACCTTTTTGGCTTGTTTCTCATTCTTTTATGCACTGTTGCTGTAATGTACAAGCAGACTCTATACATGTATCATCATGACGATTGTTTCTCCACTGATTTCCCTTGGTTGACCTTATCACTACAATGTTGCTGTAAGCCTTCAAAAGGCTCAAACTTATATTTTCCATACAAAGAATTTTCTCTCCTCGCGTTGATTCATCGATATCACCCAATACACAAAGGCCAAATTAACGCTACTTCGTAGGGACGCTACAAGGCGGAAATGAATCGTTATCCTACATTAGCCAAGATTATTGAAGTTCTCCTCCAACAGCAAAGCATAAACTGGTAATTTCCTACAAAACTATTATGACAATATCTTACGGGAAAATAAAGATAGACTTGATCAATTGCACCGAGGTTTTAATCTGTAATAATCCAGGGGCAATAAGAGAGAGAGAGAGAGAGAGAGAGAGAGAGAGAGAGAGAGAGAGAGAGAGAGAGAGAGAGGACTAACAGACAGACAGACAGAGAGAGACAGAGAGACAGAGAGACAGAGAGGGGGTGGGGGTGGGGGTCATGTATACAATTTTGATGTAGGAAATGAAATATACAAGATTGTCCTTAGATGTGATTTGCTGAACATCCATCTTTCGAGTGTTCTCGTCAAATGACACAGAACCAACAAGTATGCAATTTGAATTAATACAAATTATGAAACATGAATTATTTGGAAATTTCAAAGTTTTGTAAAAACGTCACATACATACAATACTGCAGATGGTGGCGTATACTCATTTAATCCTCGACGACTAAAATACTTTATTATAATATATTGAATATCAATGAACGCATATTGTTATATTCTGAACGAAAGTTCCCAATTTTAATTGCTCAAAACTCCAGAAAAATATTAGATGAAACATTTTTGTTAAATTTACGCAAAGACGCTAAAACGTGATTTGAATATAATTGAAGCAGAAAGGAAACACATACACATTTGACGCGATAATAACATGTACAAAATTGACGAGAAAGTGACTTGTACATACACAGCTGACGCGATAATGTGGCATGCACACAGTTGACCCAGAAAGTGCACACAGCTGACGCGATAATGTGGTGTGCACACAGTTGACACAGAAAGTGACATGCACACAGTTGAAGCGGAAAGGTGACATGCAGACATTTCATGATTTGGCACAAAAGGGTTGTATGTACACAGTTGATGCGGAGAGGCGACATGTATACAGTTAAAGCAAAAAAAAAATGATTTGTAAAGAGCTAATGTGAAATGTGACGTGAGCTGAAGTATAAATGTGTGTAACTTCATATTTAACAAACAGCATCTAAGTACATGTATGTGAAGAATAAACGAATGTAATTACATAAACAAACAGCATGTAAGTATGTGGAATTACGTTTGCATCGACTGTTTAAAAAAGGGAATAATATTACTGCATACAAAACTTAAAGTAGACATACTAAAAATTGTTTTTTAGCTGTTATAACCAATAATCTAATTTATTTTTCTTTGTATTTTCTCTTTGCTCAGTCAATTGCTAAGATTATCGTCTAAATATAGTGAGATTAGTTTTGACATTTTTTAACAAATGAAGAATTTCATCCTATAGTCTGTCCCAAGTTATTGCTTCCATCACTTTTTGATTATTTTTAATCACAATAAACATACCTGTCAATGCAGTACAATTCAAATCGATAGAAGGGAAAAATCCAAGATTTCTACATGAATACAACGTCTGTTTGTCCCCGGAGAATTTCACATGAACAAAACATAGGTAACCACAGATTACAAAGCTCACCGAGACGAGGCATCACGTTTTTTAGACTACCTTGATCATATTACATGAATATGAAAATCATAGTTAATGATCTTTTATATCAAAATATAAGATATTGTAGCGTTGTTCGACACAATGTAATGTATTAAAATACAACATTTTATGATACAATATCACATGATACAAAATACATGAAACAATACCATATTCACAAAACAAAATTTTATCATATCATGATACAGTATCATTTCATATATTACAATATTGTATCAAATGATACATTGTCAGATCATATAATAAATTCCATATCAAAAGATAAAATATCATAACGGATAATGCATCATTAATATGATACAATGTCATATAACACAATATCATACAATACAATATTATATCATATGGTTCAATGTTGTATCATATGATATGATATTGTATAACATGATATGGTATCATGTAATATGATACGATATTGTATTATATTGAATAAGATGCTGTTCAATCCGATTCATGTATTCTTATATATTTGAATAAAATACTTATTAAATTAAATCGTATCATATAATATGAAATCATTTCATACCATATTTTTTCTTTTGAAATGATATTGTATCATATGATATGATATTGTACATGTATCATATGATACGATATTGTATAATATGAAATGATAACGTATCATGATACAACACTATATTATATGATCAAATATTATATCATAAGATTCAATACAATAGATATAATAAAATATTATATCATATGATTCAATACAATAGAAATAGGAATCATGATAATATATATCATATATGAACAATCACATATATCATGCAAGTTTGAGTGAGGTAGGACAAGGTTTTCTTAGCATCCTTAATGATGGAAGTCAGGCCCTGTATCTGGGGCTAGCCTTATTTTTCCAAACCGAAGTTGAATCTACCATGAATGTTAGTCAGGACAATTTTTTTTCCAACAATCAAACCTGTATTTAACTACTCAAAAAATGCTTGCTCCAGCATCAATATAATCGAGATCAAGCTCTGTATCTGAAGTTATCTTTATTTACACACCCATAGTTATAATAACTATTAAAGTCTGACAAGGTATGACCTTAACCTTAACCCTCTCCAGCATCCGAAACCTATCGCTCAGATTCAGCATCCAAATATGTGGAGTGCATCAGTATCACCAGATGCATCATCTATGCAAATTTGGTAAAGATTGAACCAATAATAACAAAGATTTGTCTATCAAAGGTCACCTGCTCCAAAAACTTTAACCAGTTCCAAACACCTTAACATCCTCCAGCATCCGAAACCTATGGCTCAGATTCAGCATTCAACCTGCCAAGTGCATAAGTACCATAAGATGCATCATACATGCAAGTTTGTTGCAGTTATGACCAGTAGAAAGTAAGATATGGTCATTAAAGGGCACCTGCTCCATAAACTTTAACCAGCTCCAAAATTCTTAACCTCATCCAGCATCTGGAACCTATGAGGGTTTAGCATTAGCTTCCCCTGAATTCGTCTCGGTGAGCTAAAGACAAGCATCCTACGGAGATTCAAAATGGGAAATGTTTTATTAGATCTTTTTTTCCATTCGGAAATACTCGGAACACCTCGCACAATTTTTTAACTTATCATCCGGGATACTTAATTAATATTGTTTGTAATGCAAAATCTCCGTATTTTGGGTTGTGTATTGAAACCTGAAGCGGTAGAGGGGGCGTTCCAGAACTGGTAATTTTGATTTTGTTTCATTCTAGTGAATAGATGTAGTTTGGGCCCAAAGGTATTTATGATTATCGAGATATCACGCAAAAAGTGGTGGAAGCAGAAACTTGGGACAGAGTATAATGTTTTTTTTATATGTCAAATTCTTTCTACTAAATTATTGTTTTAAAGTGTCCCTTTTCTCACTAAGTGGTTTTATCCATGATTTCACTCAACATTTTACAGATATATCCTGTCCCTGGTTTACTAAATACATCATCGCTATAAAGTTCCGTTTAAAATTTTGTATCATAGGGAAAACATATCACATTGTATTGTCAAATCATAGCTACAGACGCACTGGAACAGTAAATTAATGTGATCAACATCGCCTACCATGAAATTAAGAGAGAGAGAGAGAGAGAGAGAGAGAGAGAGAGAGAGAGAGAGAGAGAGAGAGAGAGAGAGAGAGAGAATATAATAGCAGGTCTATCGATCTAGTATGTGTCGACAACTCCCCAAACATTCCAAGTACAAATTGAACTCTACAAATACACACAAAGCAAATCGTTTGTTTGCCGAGAAATGCTTTGTACTGTTAATAAATTTCCATTATAATACATCATTGTTTTTAATATTTTCAGTAATAAGATTGAAGCGTTACTATAATGCAACTTCAAACTTCAAAATGACTATATATTCTGGTTGAATTTATCAAGGGTCGTTATTGACTGACATACCTAGTGTTGGATCTGTCTTATTAAGATGGAGACCGACAGAGATTTTATTCTCTTGATGACTTTGAGGAAAAGAAAAACTTTAAAAACTCTACCATTAGAATAAATGAGAGAGTGGAACAAAAACCCCCAGTTTTCTATCATTTCTTATTGCATCTAAAAAATTTTGATCAGGTGATGAGTTATCAACGCTCTAACATCTTGTATAAATTTTAATTCGTTGATTTCATCATCACTTATGGTAAACATTTGAATGGTACTTGTCATATTGAACTATTAGAAGGTATAACATTAAAGTTTAATTTCACAATAATTGCTATATTGTCTTTACATATAGGGAAGGTTACTTGTCCATAATGAAAAAGGAAGAATTATTTATATGGTTTGAAGTTGACCTAATAAAGTTTAGTTAGTCCATATGAGGGCTCGAGCTCCGCTCTCACCCCAAATGGAATTACTGACTAAATATAAACCATATTCGGTCAACTACAAACCATGTAACGATTACATCTTACCGACTGACTTTGTGTTAATAACATAAAATTAATAGAAACAAAATAAATCAAGCGTTTTATAACAAAGTTTCAATTTGGGTCCAAAACCTGACGTCGTAATCCTTTCAGAATGACGTCATAATGTTGGAAAGGAGGAATATTTCGTATACTTTGTATGGAATATACATGGTCTCCAAGTGACTGCTCTTAACCAATGATTCCCTTACAATTTAGCAGGAAATAAGATTTACTTTTATATTAGTTCTTGCGTATAAGAAGTTTCCTCTCATATAAAGTGAAAAAGTGAATCAAGTTGGCAAACTAAGAGCAATGCAATATACCATGAATATATTATTAAAATAAACCCAGAGTTCGAGAATTTAATAATTAAGATATGGATTTCGTAGTATATAGATATGATAATCTCCCATAAGGCTATTAATTTTCAAGTAATTTTGGCACCAAATCCCGCAGTGATGTACATGGGCCGGTCCTACAAAACAGAGGCCCCATGTTGATATCCCACTTCTGTACAGTCCGTCACCTATTATTAACCGTGGGTTGATGTCCAGTATTCTATCACTGATAACAGGTGATTCCTTTTAATACTCATGAGGAATTTCTCGTTGAAATACGGACAGAAAACAATCATCTAGAATTCTATTGTACAAATTGGATGGACAATCATTGTTACCCGAAGATGCAGTACGATGGTGTGTCATGTTCGATACAGTATGCAGAGATCAAATTTTTTTTTACATCTGAACAAACATATTGTTGAATTTGATCTTCAAATCTAAGACTAATCCAATTAGTCTGAGAAAAGTGGTAACAAAAAAATCAAACAGGAGAAATTGAGGATTCTGCAGAACGTGCAAATTGATTACTTGTCTTTTTCATTATGAAAGGTAATTCAATCAAACATAATTAAAAATTAAAATCTAGTAAATTTAAGAGATTCTTTGGATAATTCAAACAACATCGAGTTCTAATGATTAGACAAGATTTTTAGAAGACAGATTGACTAACTCTTTTGTAGCTTTTGTCGATATTTGAAACTTAAAAAACAAATAATAGATTCCAAGACCTTGCAGAAAACAGCAAGAATCCCTAGAACATATTGACATAAGAATAAATCTTCTACAGCACATATGTATTTTACATTTTTTGGAATAGCTGGTTCATTTGGGAACTGGTTGTCAATTGGCTTACTACAGAATATTTAAAAAGATAATATATTTGAGTGGTTTGATAGTTCTTAAAAGCAATTTCAATAATTATTCCCAAGTCCTACTGTTCCACTTTTATCCAGAATCGAGACCTCATTTATCACCTACAGAAAGCATCATTCCCCCAAGAGAATAACTTTGAAAGAAAGCAACGAGCGCTATTGTATAACGTTACATGAAATACACTAACAGACAAAGAGACGGTTCCGTGGCACCACATCAAAACAAGAGTCAATAATCAAATCTTTAAACAAAATCTATACAGAACTTCAACTGGTTTGGATGGAGGAAGTGCGTCATTTTTAATGTTCAAACAACGCTATTTGTTTTATATACTTCATCGTCCTTAATTAAAATCATGTCTATTTGAAACTCATTAGTAAAGTAGTTGTAAAAATGGATAGATTATCCCCAAAAAAAAGGAAAAAAAGGATGCACACTCAGTTTCCAGCTGACAATATGATTTTATATGAAGTTAACGTCAACAATTTACTTTTGCCCTGAATGGCATGAAAATTATTTTTATCGAAAAGGCGGAGTTTGATAAAACTTTGACAAAGTAAAAATTTCAAAGTCTCAATTTGCTAAAGTAGGACCTACATGTGCATGTTGCTTTTGGTTTCTACAAATGGTTCAAGACACAAAACGCAGGTCTTTATTTAAAATTACAGTCGATGGCAGAATGATTGGAGCTCATAAAAGTTCCACATTTACATGTATATTGAAAGAATATCCATAATCTAACCATTTTCTAGCATACTGTGAGAAAATACAGGGAAATCAAAATTAATGCCCATCTTTCCTTATATTAAAAACCCATAAAGATGTTGGCTACTGTAGTTCAACTTTTCATCTGCTTTTAGTGTTGAGTTTTTACATTGGTTTTTTTTTTCTATTTCTTGTTGATTTCTTGTATTTAATTCAATAATACAATGCAAATTGCAAAATAAACGCTTGCTATGTTTAAAAAAACAAACTATATTGGGAAGATTGTTGCGTTTATTTTGCAAAGTCACTCTACTTATTGTACACAAAAAGAAACTGCCTACTAATTATACCCGATAAAGCTTTGTTAATCACAATTTATACAAAATAAGTAACGATAAATACTCCCACATGAATTACAGAAGCATTGATGAGGTACGCATTTTGTACTTATCTTGCAGTAAATCTTATTACAGTCAAGAACCTAGCGAGAATTCGATAACAACCTGTGTATATAAAAAAGATTTATGATTTATACATATACCTCACATCTCAAAACTTCGATATGATTTTCAATTTAACCGATGTCAAACAGCATGCACACCGATTTTGCAAAGAAAATTGGCGTTTTTTTAAACGTTTAGCAAATTGAACACACCGTGCGCCTCCCGTTGTTGTTACGTAATAAATCTTTCTGGAAGCAATCACCAAGACAGAGAAACAAGCACCATACTTTATCACACGAAACTACAGTATGGCGTAAAGCTTTGAAAGTAAGCTTTGATTACCCAGATGAAAAATTTGCATTTGTGTCGTACAACTAAAAATCAATGCTGAGACATTTTGATATGGCTTTTCAGATAAAATTAAGTATTGTTTCATAAAAATGTCAAAATAGTTTGGAATCGTTGTCGTAAAATGTGATCAAGATAAACCGAAGACATAATAAAGGGCTAATGGCTTTAACGGGAGTTTTCTTAATCTTTTTTTGTGTTATTCACTTCCATATAATGGCGTTGAATTTGTTTAACGGGAAAAAAAATACTAATTGTTTTTCGGAGTGTTTCCAGGTAAACATAGGTGAAATCGATGGCTATCAAATCGGAAGAGACCAAACTTTCAAATGGCTGTGTACCTTCTATAAAAAGGTAAACATTTTCTGCAAACAACAGCATTATACATTCTAAACACGTATCAAATTTACGCGCACTTATATACTAAACGAGTTGAAAGATGTTAAATTAAATATAAAATCATGGATGAAACTGCGAGTTTGAAGGAAACATGTTCCTTTCTTTCTGTTGGCTGCATAGTCTGAATTGAATAGCTCTCCTCTTCTGGCACATCAAGCGATTTATTTATTTCCACAGGTGCGATTTGCTAATAAATCATTCTTTCCTATCTCTATACCCATCAGCACATTAAGAGCAGTATGTTTCTCTAAATCATCAAGTGAACAAGATTTATCATTCAAGGTGTGTAAAATGCCTACAAAGTTGAAGCCCATACCTTGAACATGTCTTCATCATCACATCCGCGTGAGAACGGGTGTCTATTAATAAGAGACATCCACTTTTCAAGGTATTCCCTCTTCAAGGAGTAATTCATGATTCCGAATTCTTGTTTTTAAAAACAGCTTCCAACCTTTCATGTACACACTCGGGAAAAATCGCGAGATTGCTTATTGTCAGATACGTCTCCCCGATAATTATTCCATCGTAAGAAAATAAACAGAAACCTTCGGCGAATAACTGAAAAATCACCAGGAGTATGGTAGATCAATCATATTCCGAATCCGTAAATAAGTCCCTAATTACATATACAGTTCAATCCAAATCTGCTTTCAGCTTAGTATTGGCCTGCGAGAGCTCGCTTAATATTTTCCTGGTGATGTTTATCATTCAAACAATACAGCTTTGAATACCTGACGAACTATCGACAACCTCCGCCTTTTCGATACAACTGGCCAAAGTCAGAGTCTTATCCGACATATTCGATTTGTCCACAACCAATGCCCTTTCTTTCGTAAGGTCCTTAGAAAACACCTTCCGCGAATTGAGTGACGTAATTTTTTTTTCAGCTCTGGAGGAGAGTCAATTTACTTCATCAATTTGACAACATCTGAATCTTCAATTACTTTGAAACTGTGGACGCCCTCTCATGAATTTAGGGGCCACCAATCCAGGGAAAAGTGCGTCAAAATATCGTTTGCATAAAAGTATTATAACGCTACACAATACTGAAGGGGGGTCTGGCCGCCAGGAAAACGAATAGGTCATCATTGAGTTCAATACCATTATTATACTGATGAAGTTTGATAGTGCAACAAATCTGATACGCGTTTGGAAGTCTCGGGACAAACCATGCATCAATCAATAAACATTGAATAGTAATCACTCCATTTTCCTCACTGCTTAAAGAGGAACTTTTCCAGAGCGGCTAACTTTTCTTAATTGCAACTTCAGAAGGAATTATATTACAATAAGGTGAAAACACGCTCACTTAAGCGTATGGCAAGTATTGCATTTGCTGCGGGTCAGTACGTAATCGAGCCGGTAAAGTACTTATGGATGACGAGCACAAATTAGAGATATTTTAAGTAACATGGAAGATTAAGGTACGACAAATAAATTTGCGTATCAGCAAAAGGCATTTACTTGGTCAATACACGGGATGTATACACACGGTAGAGTCAAAATACTTCCTCAATTTACGTTTTCTCCTCGAACAACTTAAATACCACTAATTTTTCAGCAAGGCTGTAAATATTGATTTTGTTTTAAAGCCAGAATCCATCAAAAAATGTTGAGTGGCTGTCTAAAAATGTTGAGGCTCTATGACAAATTCCTGCTTGTAATTTTGCTTAAAAGGAATTGTATCGTTATTTATTAAGATGTAATGTCCGATGTAAGAATTTTAGAGGGTTGTCAGTATAATGGCTGACATATCTTTCTAAACGGCATCCCCCAAACTGGCAACTGTCTAATAAAATGAAAGGACAATGGCCGGTTGGTAATGATTAAAATTGAATCTGTTTAAATACTATGAATAAAAAAAATTATAGATTACAGACAAAATTTCGTGCAAATGTTTAATATACTCGTGATATCGAGCTGTCAATTACATAATCCTCAAAGTATTCTCCGCATTCGTGCTCTTGATAATCCCCGTCACGTAAAGAGTCAATGTTGTTTTAAAGAATCAACGTTAATTCGTAATAAAACACGATAATACGTCACTCATTACGCATCACGAATGCTAACGTGGAACGATATTAGTGCAACATACCTACCTTGAGCTTGCAAAAACGTTCTTCAGCTGGCAAATAAATACTCAACTGTTGTTGGATACAATTAACAAAAGCCATATTACTTTGACGACGACGTGAAGGACATAGAAACATAGAAATACACATCGATGAATAATTCAATTTATCAGCAAAGGATGGATACGAATATATCACAGGTGTTTGAAGACAGGAAGCCCCCCCCCCCACCCCCTTATTTCGACACCGGGGAATCTCTCCTCTTGAAAAAGGACACTTTTCATATAGAGATACACGGTTTAGACATATCCCACTTTCAAAATCTAAAAAAGCGGAAAATAATCCTCTCCCCTATGTATATACTAGTAAAGAGGAAAGTCATTACTCTCCGCAAGGAAAATGTAACTGTAACGAAATTTACCATATTTTAGTAAATAACGTCCGAGAAAATCGGATCATGTGCATGTTCGTGCAAAAAGTGATTATATGTTATTCTACCAGAGTATATACATTCCGTCACTGCAAAATGTTAACTTCCGTTACAGTTACCTAGCTTGAAAAAAACCCATCGCCATCTTGTTACGTATGACATCAGCAGGAGAACAAAAGGACGACGTTATTTTAGAAGCATAATGAGAAAGCAATAATATCAACCCGTATCTATAAAATACATACATGTCTTATTCAAAAATTACCGAGGGTTATTTATGTTCATAAACCGGAGTGAAATATGTACTTAGTTCTTATTACATATATGTACAGAGGGGGTTGGATTCATAGATCGTTTTATTTCAGATTTTAAAAATAAGTGTTGTATTTATGAAATAAAAGATTTTTTATCGAGTGGATAATTAATTATGTACTATGCACGTGGGTCTACATTGATGGGAAGATCATGTCCTCAAGCAACAGAGGAATATAATTTTTTTTATCTGTTTTGATGAACCCGTTATCACAAGTTCATTCAGTTTATAATTGTTGTCGTTAAAAGTTTGTTGACTATGGCATTTTATTATTTTAGTTTACAGCTGTACATATAATGCACCAATAGATAATGCGTTCTGATAATAGAAACCAATACGTTCTTTTAAAAAAATCAACATAGTCTGACAAATTACGAAACCAAATTGTTATTGATTTTAGTGCTCTGTGTTTCGTAATATGAGTTCATAATTTGGAAACAAAACTATTTTTGTGTGTAAAGATTCCATAATTTGAAGTTTGAAAAGACAAGCTTGTATAAAGAAATGAATTCCTTTTTAGTTCTACTGAAGCGTGTTTTTAATTCTACTGAAGCGTATTGCTTCCAATTGATATTTTTTTTGTTTTTACTCAAGTTACAAGTTACTAAGTCGTACAAGTTAATAAGTTTTGATTTGAAAAAAATATATACAGTGTATATGAACTTTCAAAAATTAAGATTTATTTCGTGTTGAAACATATTGTAAAAAGTTCAGAAAACTAAAATTCTCATGATTCCCTTTTGAAATTTCAACAGAAAAGCTTGTCTTAATAGTTGTGAATATGTACTGAGGGTACCAGGTAAAATATATTTTATCTGGCTGTTGCGAGATAATCATATGGCGGTTGCCACAAAATTTATATCATAATGGCGTCCGAAAATTTTTTATTTGGCGGCCGCTAGATAATTTTCTGGCGGCCACCATACAATTTTCTAGCGACCGCCAAATAGTTTCTGGCTACCGTACCGCCATATATAGATAATGTGTCGGCTACGAGATATTTAGTGGTCGCCATATAAAAACTGGATAATTGATTTGTGTGTGCATGCGCTTGAAGGAAACATTACTGAGAACTTCTACAATTTGCAATGTTACTGCTAAACGCGACGTTTTAGTTCAAAAGGCATTGAAGCTTTACTTCCCTGAGATTGACACTTAAGAAAACCGTTATACAGCCCAGTAAATAAAATTTTGTGTTGATATATTCGCCTCGGGAAATAGGCTTGCTCTTTGAGAACTGGAATCTTGCTGACTTCCTCAATGGTATACTTAACTGTTTTATCATACCTACACAAACAATAAATCAGAAACGTGTTCAATTAAAGCTGTTTGTGCCAATTATTTGGATGTTATAGTATAAAAATATTTTCCATACAAACCAATTACTTTTAGAAAGTTATAGACTTTCACCTATTTATACCAGAAGATCGGGCAGTATGGGAACACGAAAAAAATTGATATTCTCATTGAAATATGGCTTAATTGACCGGTAAAACTACTGTCATGTCCATTATTATGTACACATACTCAGCATAACCATCTTTTAAAAGCGTACATAAAATTCGGTATAAAATCGGACATAACAGATTTAATTGCATTCTAAATCTTTTAAAACCCAAAAGTTTAAACAACATAAATCAAATTAAATTGCACACGCGTCGTTTTGTGAAGTGGGCAAGTTATGGTGAATTGTATTTAATAGTAAATCAAAACGGGTATTGCAACCAGAATCAATTATATGACAATGAATATTCATCATTTCTTCGGAATATTTCGATACTTTTCCTTAGATTAAATAAAATTGCTAAACGTTCCGAATTTTCGCATGGAATCAGTCTGCTTAGAAGGGAACAAGTCTGCTTACGGGTATTTTCAGGGAATCAGCAAAATATATTAATTTACTCTTATGTTGTGAAGACAAAGTAGAGGCATAATAATAATACTATTTTTTAATCATTTTTTTTTTTATCAAAACTTAAATGAATGACAGGGTGACAAAATTCAAATGGTTATGACCGTCGCGGCTCTGTCCGATGTATTAAAATATTTGGATGACACATGAATCAAAATAATTTTATATAGATATTTATTTATGTGGCTAATCTGAACAGTATTTAAGATAATAAAGCAATTAAGGGAAAGGAGTAAGAGGTCGTGATATATTTGTATAACGTTATCGTTGGTCTGTACTATTTATGATGCAACAGCGCATCAAGTGTGCTGCGTACATGTATCTGTCCTAAATACCCACATTTAACACATGTGCACGCATTAGCACGACTCTATCTTGTGTGGCGGTCGCCATATATTTTTCTGGAGACCGCCAGATATTTGGAGTTGTCGTCTGACGCCCTTCAGTTAAAAATATTTTTCTGACCTTGCATCAACGGGCTTTCGTTTAATTCACAGCATTCTATTCACAATTATTAATTTTAGGCATCAAATGCTGTAAATTACACCCCGTTCGACAATAGGCTTGTCACATATCCTTCAGATTAATTAAAACAAACAATTTATGAGCAAAAATAATTATCTCTGCCAGCCTTGAATTACTCGTTATCTGGTAAACGACGCGCTTGCTTTTCAATTTATTTTAGACTTGAGGATTTTAACACCAATGTCATTTACAAAAGAACGAAGGCAGGAAATAAATTACCAGTTAGACGATCTCGTTGTTCGAAATGAGATCCGTTTTTTCGATTAATAATTGGTTAAGATTTTGGAATTTTGGTGTGAACTTCAATATTGCGATTTGACTGAACAATGAATATGTGGAGAAAAAAAGAGAGGGAGAATGAGAGTAAATGAAAACAAAATCTTGAAGATTTTTTCGACAAATGGTAAAATGCGATGAAGCTCTAAGAAAATTCAAAGGGGCTTACAATGCATTCAAGTTTGCCTCATGAATTAAAAAAAATCATTCATTTAGTGACCAACTATTTTTAAAAATAATTTCGATTTATCAATTTGTGATTGACTGATAAAATGAAACGATTTGCATTGTTTTCTTAAGCTTCCATTGGAAGGCCGGCTTCAATCATGATACTAGAAGCCGGTTATTCTCAAGGGCAGAGCAAAACACACAAGAATAAACTGAGCTGACCTTGTCAATAAAGGATATCTTCAGTCATCGTAAACTAAATAGGAAAGAGAGCTACGCATATTGCGCCGAGATAAACACATCTGAATGTAAAACGTTCCAGAACTAGTAATTCTCCTGCAAATAGGCGTTGTCGAAAAGAAATATATACAAAATGTTTTCCAAATTTCATAGAGAAAAGATTTTTAAAAAAAAATATCATATACCAAGGAAACCAACATTAAAGTTGGTTACACATTGGTTTTTTTTTGTTTTGTTTTGTTTTTGTTTGGCTTTGGGAGAGGGATGAAAACTATGTTTATCGTTAGAGGGAAGTTTATGCACATGGAAGTATAAATGTCTAAAATTCTTATATCATGGGATAAGAGTTGACGTGTACTTTTTATTCTAATGCTGTTTGGTTATCAAGTCATAAACAATTATTTACATTTTCCAGTGCCATTGTTTGTGATAACACTACGAATCGATTTTGTAAAGTATTATCCAATACATTTCATCAATGGCTATTTTAATATTAATTCTAATTTTACAGTGGCTGACAATTATATAAATATAAGTAATAAGGAATGATACTTTGAATATTATGAGTTGAAAAATACGGTCGAGCTTGATCAAATATATCATAAAGCCCTTCGGGATTTTATTAGATTTGATCATTCAGTCTAAGAGTTTCCCGACCATATTTGATCACCTCAATATTATCACAGAAGCATTCCTAATTCCTTGAATAAAAAATAATCACGAAATGCTCTTACTGGTGCGTTCTGATCTGATCTTGCACCATTCATCGGTCTATCGCCAAATTCGACGTGTTCGTTCAATGACCATTTTGGTCCCGGTCTTTTCAAAACATTTCCTTTCTATATAGAATAAAATTCACTAGTCTGTAATTTAAGATGTGAAAGTAATAATACTAGTTACAGTGTATATACATTTTAAGACCAAATTTTGCAAGGATACGGTAACAATAAATAATTCCAATAATCTATTAAAGGATCTAACTATTCACGGAGAAGATGGCTGTGTACTCTAACCCTTCTCATCATTAGTCAGCCGATCTCTATGTCACGGCCATCCTAATTCTTGTACTTCTACGGAGCAGGATTGAATCAGGTTGTTTGAGAATTAGCGACAGACACTGCTTCCCTGACACTGACAGAACAATAACATATACATCATCTGTTCTATATCTGCAAGGACACCGACAAAGATCAATAAATCAGAATTCTGGGCATTTTTTCTTGATTTTTTTTTAGGGGTTGGGTGGGGGTGGGGCGTCTACAATATTAAGTCTGTCATTGATTCTTGCACTAGGGCAAATTACTTTTTTTTGATGAAAGAAACTAAATTAGAAACTTAAAAGGTTTAATTTGCTCAGAGAAATATAACCATATCTGAAAACTACGTTTTAATATTATAACGCTTTAATTAGCCAATTTACTGATTCTTGCTGCAGTATTGTGAACATCGGCTGGATACGTACCGCAAAGTCCAACGCTAAACCAAGCTTCAGAAAAGCAGAAACCTAAAACTTACCCAGGTATAATGGAACATACTTATATTTTGCATTAACCCAATATCCCTACACTAAAAGTTGGCTAAATTTAATTGACTGGTGATGTCAAAACAATTATCAACAAAGTGGACTAACGAAATTAAAGGAGAAAAACAGAGACGCCTGCTGAATGCGGAATTTTTTTTTTCATTCCTGGGGACCACTTCATTTCTGATTAGGTCAATTTAGGCAGTCTAAGAGTTTCTAATCGACCACGCGGAACTGTGACTCCAATAACTTAAACGTTGTTACTTTTATATGTGGACAAACATTCAATTTTAAAATCTTAGAGTACGCACATCACTGACCATCGATAAGCATGCAAACTAGTTATAAGAAGATCGTAATTATAATCATTTAAAAGATATGCAAAACTGATCGTAAGTTAATTGATTTTGGGATTGACTTAAATATATTTAAGTGGTAATTTGCTTGTCTTTTTTGTTTACGTTTTCCGTCCTATCTGCTTTCAACATCCTGCCTCCGTTCGTCTTACCGTAACAAAATCATGCACGGAGCCCTTGCCGGACGTTGGAACAATGTTGGTATTTGAACGGCGAATGCGAACTATGAAAACAGCGGTTGTTTTGAGTATTAAAGTCCATCTTAACGTCATGGAACCCGTATGGAACTTGTCATTGATTGATTTTGAAAGAAAACGAAACATTATGATTTAAACATTGAAAAGCCTTATACGGCTTTATGATAGAGGAAAGAAAACAAAACCCCGGCAGGCTATTATTTGTACAAAACTACTAACTGTTCTTTAAGAGACAGATCACATTGAACGATAACGTTAGTGTCCAGGATATTACCCCGTGGATTGTTTGCAGTCTCTGACTGATGGAGATGATAAACTTCTGCCGCAGGACTCGGCTAGTCCGATAAAGAAGACTGAATACGTGTCTCCTACTTCTCTGTGGAATCGATTGCACTGAATCCAGTCGGAACACTCCGGTGATCACCACGAGAACACGATATATTCCCATCGTCCCCGCTTTAAGAAACCCTGTATAAATTAATGCCAAGGACATAGAAACTGTCGTCTTAAGACCTATTTTGTTTGTACTCTCAGAAACGTTTTTGGAATTGAGTGGGGGGGGGGGGGGGGCTAACCAAAAATCTTGGCAAAAAAAAAATAAACAACAAACAAAATAGCCTAATCCGTAAATCTTCAAAATCATAATCCGTTGGGGGGGGGGGGGGGTGTAACATAATACCTTAAACTTCTACTCTAATTTTAATTCTGCTAATCTCAGTATTATAATTTTTTTATATGCTTCCCCAAAAAGTTGGGAGGACTCCTTCCAAATTCAATTTGCTATATGTAAAATTAAGAAAATGTTTGCTGCGAAAAGAGGGAGGGGGAGGGGGGGGGGGGCAGGCTTATAGTAACAATATGTGTATATAAGAGTATATAGACATGAACAATGTCTATTTGACAATAAGGCGTGATGAGGGGGGTAGCAATAAAAGGATGAGAGTTAAAAAGAGTTAATACTCCTAGGTTTTGGTGAGTTTTGATAACGTTATCTTTATTAACGAAAATATAAAAGTAAACGTGTTTCATGGATTTGAAATAATTCATAACTGTGTTCAAACAATTTCATCAACGTAACACTTTAGAAATAATAAGATTAAAATTGAATACATGTAATTGTGCGTTACATGCCTGATATTTTTTCGTTGAAACTCATAATCCCAAGGTCATAACGAGAAAACACAAATATTTGTCTAATAAAAGAGTGGAATATGAAGAGCTATAGATTTAGCCGAAAGAAACAATCCGACATTTAATCACATAACAGCACATTGGTTATTGAGCAATTCCACATGCACTGTGAAATACAAAACCGTTCCAATTTTTTTCACCTACTGATTACTTCTAGCAAAGGTACATGGCAGAATCAATACCATATTCATAAACAAAATAGGATTTCCGATCAGGGAAAGAACTTGTATCCTGCAACCAAGTCCAATCATCTCGGATACCAAATACAGGAACATTCAACGTATACGACAATTTCTAGATCAATTTTCTTTGCAATCATTCCGATCTCCATCTTGTCTGTGGACTTGATGTGATCCCAAAGCCAACGGTCGGTCGAATATAAAAGCCCATCTTCTGCTATAATATTGTTCAATTGTTTGTGCACATTAATCAATATCTAGCTGTCAAAGGAAATCTTGGTTCAAAACCCGATCTTTGACTTTAGCCATGCGTGTGGGAATGGGACTCTATTCCTGATATGGTAATGGTGAAAATGCAATTATATATGTAACTCGTTGCATTGTTAGGTTAAGGAAAGAAATATTTTTGAAAAGACTCTTCATTGTATGATGAAAATTCTGATATCCCTTTTTTATTCTTAATGTAAACAATACATGTAACAAACTTTTTCTTTTTTTTTTTTTTTTTTTTTTTGGGGGGGGGGGGGGTCAGAATATTCAAAACTTGACTATGAGAATATTTTTGTAAACACAAGCATTATTCTCTGCTTAAGTTTTAACTTCGTCATGACTTTTTTTTACAGTAGTAACTTTCGGTTTTTCTAAATAAAAAAAACCCCATCGCTACAATTAATATTTTTGTTAAGAGTTTCAACATTTTTAAATCATCAAAGAATTGCAGCTTTCGACGCATTACAATGTGCAAGTTACCGAATTAAATCTCATAATTAACAAAAAAATCTGAGAGAACTTCGATAAACTTTTTTTATAACCAATCTGATCTTAACTGAATCTTTGTTTCGGCAAATACAATAACGATATATTAGTAGCTGTAAATGAAAATCATGCTAACTCTAATTATTAAGGAAGATAGCACTAGCCACCTTGCGGATAAATTGCAAAGGCATCCAGTGGAGCCAATGCTTTGAAGTATGAATTATATTTAAAAAATCCCAAGGTTTATTTTCGATCAAGAAGTATCAAGAAATAAACTCAGTATGATCTTGTGTATACTCTGTTATAAGAACGGGATAATCGGCAAGTTATATTTAGTTTCTCTTTGCGTTAAGAATTTACAACCCTCTTTCAATATAAAAAAAAAAATTAGAAAAATATAAACAAACCCCTAGACAAGTAAAAAGGCTCTCTTTAGGCTTTAATCGTGCCAAAAGCGTGGCTTTTTCGTTCCCAATGATAAATTAGAAATTTTATCTCGAGAAATTTTACTCTGATAACGGTGGAATCTCATTTGATATACTACTGCACACGACGTAAACACAACACATTGTTCAGTGGAAGATAACTCGCAGACGAGAAAGACAGAACAGACGAGATGTTTACACACAAGTCAGGTGCCCCGTTGTATTAAAACAACCTGAAATGTTTTGATTCAAAACCCTCTCAAAGACAGAGGAGGGAGAATTATGGTGCCTCTTTTTCTCCAGAAAAAATCTGTTTCATGTAACCATGCCGCTTGAAAAAAAGAGGTATAAAGGAACAGCAAATTAATTCAATGTTAAAAAGACGAAAGAACGAACCATTAAACGGTTTTATTTAATCAGCAACTAGAATTATTAAGTTTCGACGGTTTGGTACCACGCGGGCTTTTTTTGTTGCGACCTTTGCAGTTGTCTAAGTAATCTAGCGTGCTGGGATCTATTGTCCTTTGATTTTGAATTTGTTAAGGTTAACAACAGACAACCAACTAAGATTATTGTATTTCGGGAGTGTCCATAGACTTTATCGATCAAAGAATGGGCGTAAAAGCATTTTTTTCCTTCAATCGATAACCTGCTTGGATTTCTTATATTGTAGCAATAACACAAAAATATCCGAAATACTGTGCCACCCTTACAATTTTTTTTTTCCTGAAAAGGATTAGAAAGAAGATCGAAAATATTCGATAACTTACTCTTAATTAAGCTTGTACTGCTATGAATAGCTCTACAATTTGCAGAATTTTTCATTGCCTTTAATTGGTGATTGAAACGAAATCGCCGGAAATAGCAGTTTTGTCGCCAGACGTTTGGAATTTCAGATAACCAAAAAGAACCTTACAGAGTGCGTGACAACATTTTATGTAAAATGAAAGAACTCTTAGCTTGGTATTCGGCACAGATTCCGAATATTTCTTCTCACTATATCACATACGGATCATGAGAGAAATCTCGGCGCATGAATCACTTTGTCGTAAATTCAAAAATAATAATAAAATGGGCTCTTCCATGTACGTCATATTATTAAGCATTGGACATGGTCGTGGAAGTGTTCGAAATATATTCGTGTAGCACGTGGTGCATGGAGAGAAAACACGAACATACCGAAAAAATCTTTCACAAAAGTGCATTGTCAAAACTCATTTTAAAACAATCTATCGATTTCAGGAGAAAATGACAATGGAAAGAAAATTATTAGCAAAACGTTCAGTAGCAGTGGGTTAAAAATAGGAATGTGTGTTAATTTTTCCCTTGTCTAAGCTATGGAAGAAATCTTCAATATCAAGGAAATGCAGATGCAATTCAATTATTTCTAATGGGGCGATCCGCTGCAATTTCTAATGTAATGAAATGTCTTATTACATCATGAACCGTTTCTGTGATTGGGGCCCTGATTGCAGTCATGACTCACGTATCTTTTGGCTTGTTCCTGATTTTTATTCCATAAATGTCTTTCCCGGATATAGGGACGATAAAAACCCAGAGACCGTGAAAGCAGGCCCATCACACCAAATGCTTGGCAAATAGAAGGAAAAAGCAGTATCGGAGCAAAATAGCAAGATCTGTTATTAAGGGTAAAAATAATCACTGATGGAATTTTTCAAACAGAATTAATGATGATCTGAATACTAATTCACACGGGTTTGAGGAGTCATCAATATGAAATTGCGAAGAAACTACGCGTGAATTAAATCTCTAATCGAGAAGTAGTGTAAGGCTAAGATGCCAGCATAACTAATCAGATGAAATTTGTATCGTCAGTCTCTCGGTGGTAAAGTATCAGCGATGAGACTATTCATATTAGAAATGCTGCGAGAATCTTATATTTCACTTGTCAGATATAATAATTCTTTCTATACATGGAATCGCTCCCTCCCAATCACCCATTCATCCCTACTACAAATCAATTAATGATAATGTGGAGCTAGAGCAATATCCCAAATCAAAACAAATGATGCGATAGCATGCGTATGGTTGTGTATGAAGAATCTAGTTTCATTATTTTGATCCGATGACAAGTTTTCATTGTCGTTCGTTTTAATTTCCACCCAATACGTGTAAATCCTAGAATCAATTTCAATGTGATTTACCATTAATTGAATAACCCGTAGAGGAATGCATCTCTTGCTGTGATGGTACTTAGTTTTCAATAGATGTCGCAATCTTGATATAAATCAATTCACAGAAATCGACCACCTGTTCATACGCGACTCTCCTTTAACTTTGATTATGAATAATATTTTAACATCTTTCCAGAATCCTTACCGATTTATCATTTTCCCAGACAGTTACCCCATATAATTATTTCATTCATCGGTGAAGTTTCCAGCTACTTTACATTCGTTTCAAATTAATTTGCATTTCAGTGAAGTTGCATTGAAAATGAACAGCTTATGATAAATGTCGACCAAATCGATTAATCAATTTAGTGGGGTTTTTTTTTTTTATCTCAAAAGAGCGATTCTGCTCAGATAGTTATTTTTCATGATTTCTGTTTTTGACATATATTTCTAATGGGGATTTACTGTTATGAGAAAAATCGACTTGCTAGCTTTACATATAATTCAACACGAGATCGGTAAAATAATATCTAAATAAGAAACAAAAGCTAAAGCAACACAACTCACCTTCAACTGAGAAGAAGACAGCTCTGATTTTGGTGAATCTCCTATTTCACACCTTATGTACATTTACACATTGCAGGTAACAAACAGATTCAAAAAGAAATCTTCGATAAACAAAAGAAAAAAAATCATTTAAAAAAAAGATGCTGCTTGTTTTACAGTGCAACACTATCCATCGTATGAAAGTGTGCGTTCAATGTCCAAAAGCATTCCTGGGGAGAGCAAATGTACAGCCTACAGCACAATGTTCGATGTGTTTTCAAGATAACGGAAAGTAAAAAGGAAACAGCGTATTCCTCAATATCTATTATTAACAATTACACATATCCGATCGGACCCGGGGAAATCACTTCACGTTGAATACATAGCGAGAACAGAAACCTTTAGAGCCTATCTTTGTTGACTGATTCTTCACTTGCTACCGTTTTGAACAGTAAGGCTCCTACGTCTTTTAGCCCGCGCCTTTGATTTTTCTCCAGGGCTAAGAACTTAACATCAATTGATCGCTCAATTCGTTGTGTGATCAAATTTGGAAGTATGTTTTTCCCTGTAATTTAGAGTCGCGAATAAACACGCCACGGCGGGAATTAAAGCGCATTATCTACAGAGATCGAAAACACAAAAAATTCTTTAAGAGAACCAACAGATTCTTTACATCGGGAGGGGTGAATTTATATTTGGATGCAGCAATTACAACGCATCAGCAAACCATCAGCAATTTTCCTACTAAAAGTGATCTGCTGAGAGAAACACTGGGATGCATGGAACAAAATTAAATTACCAACGCTTTATAAAAGAAATGTAAGGTAGACCTATGTTCCTTTGAATAAGTTTACAATTTGAATTAACCAAGATGTTAAAAGCAAAGTAAAAAAAACACTATGTTCGAGTTACGATGCATTTAACCTTCCAATTTTATTTAACGTTACCAAATAATCTGAATTTTACGGTCACGCACTAATCAAATACAAAACACAAAAAACAAATACACTCAAGATTTAAAAATATTTTGAAAATACGTGAATTTTATGTAAGTGAACAAGATTTTTTAATTACTCTAAAAATCCACTCACAAGCATATGTTTTTTTTATTTTAAAAATCGGAATAAACTCAAATAAAATAAATAAATAAATATATATATATATATATATATATATATATATATATATATATATATATATATATATATATATGTCTCATTTATTTAAAATAACGGCTTCAAATTTGGTCTCGTTTAACCAGATGCCTCTCTTTAAGCAATTTCAAAGGCTTCCGTAGATAAAGCGTCTTGTTGAACGAGACTTGTTCATATTAGATCCACAGAAACGCACTGCTACTTCTAACTTTCATAAAAGTAATAGCTTCCCAAAAGCTTGCCTGACTAAACTTAATTATTCCATTTGAAGCAATAAATTTTAATTTTCGCTGCTGTTCATAAACGAAACATGCAGCTTTAAGAAGCAATAAGACTTTTTCTTTTGTTTTTAGTGCATATATATTACTTGCTATGAAATCATTTCATTATTTCAGGAAAATACATGTATGAAATAATTGTAAGCTTGAAAGCAGAAAAGAAAACAGCCAAGTTTTGAACTATATTTGTTATATTAAGATGACAAAATCAAAGGCCTTTAAATTTTTTCATTTCATAGCAAATGTTTCTCACAACAGGAAAGTAGCAGGAAAGTTGTTTATCGGAGAATCTCATTATAGGAGTCAGAGCTCTTTATAAAGATCCCATTTTGGACTCGTCCACTATATCGAAGCGTAAAAATTATGAATGTGACATTATGGCGCGAAGTCCTCAGCTGCTTTGTTTACCTTTCATCCGACTAATGGGGGAGGGGGTCAAATCAATTTTTTAACGTTTGTTTTGCAACATACATATGATACTTTAGATGTTTTAGAAGGAATCTATAAAATCAACATAACACACTAATTGCTTAATGTACACGCAAGTTACACCCTTTTCAAGATGAATGAAATCGTCCAATTGATGGAAAAACCGGGGCATGAAACCCGCGTCGGCAATTTATTTACTCCAGCTAGTAAATATTCCAGCTATATGAACATATCTTTACTTAAATAATGATCAATCTAAATGGTTATTATCGAAACTACTTACACTGAAGTTGTTGACACTGTAAATAGTGGCGTAGATTTAGGGTAGATGAATATGGAAGCACAGCAGGACAGGGAGTTTGGGGGCCGTCCTGAGGCCCCCAATGGGTCCAGGGCGGAAGCTGGCGCTTTTTTGACAATATCGATAGGTATTTTGAATGTCTCCAATATACATTTTTCTTCAATTGTAAATATACATTTTTTTTTAGCAAAATTCAAGCATTTCAAGTGATATTTTTCTTTAAAAATTATGCAGCGTATATGTAATTTAGTATTGATTTGTTCATTCTTTTTAAAGCCAATAAATGTTTTTCATTTCACGAATCAATCAAATAATAAAAAAAAACTATTTGTACATGACAAAATGTATTGTATGTCTTTAATTATCTTTATCAAAGAGGAAGCCCAGTCTTCGTGTTTTCTTTCATGCAAAAGAGTCAATGACTTTATCTGTGTCTATAGACCACTGTTTGTACGCATGTACGTGTAGTACCGAGAGACTTGAAATTCTCTTAGAAAGCATGGTTGACCTGACATGAGTTTTCACTCGTCTCATTACACTGCGTTCTGCTGTCGCGGTAGCAACGGACATTGTGCTAAGAATGGAGAGAAAAATGAAGATATTTGGATAAAGATCAGAATTAGTAACTGCCAGAGTTTCCAGTAAAGTGGCTGGCTTGCACGTTGGGTCTCTTGCCATATCCCACCTGATTCGCCAACGATCCACTTCCTCTCGGAATTTCCGTTGTGGCAGGTAAATAAATCGTTGAACATCTTAATCAGCTCCTCGTTTGTAAGAGCCTGCAGATTTTGAGGAATTAAGTGCTGTGCAGCAAACCTGTCCTCTTTCTTTACTAATCTGCTTGTAAGTTCCTGAATTAGATGATCGACGAAAGGAAGGTACATTGTCCGTTTCCAGTACTGACTTGGATTGGCAGCAGGTACATTTACTCGATTTACTTGGCGCAGCTCCTCTAGGTATGCAAGGTACGTCATTTAATGACGCTGCTACTACAGTACCTTTCTGAAACAAATCGTCCCAGTGTACATCATCATTTCGATTGCATCTAAGTTGTTCTAAAAAAAACTTAACTTTTAGCTACAGCTTCAATAAGGTCAGTCTCTTTATCCTGCAGCATAGCTGACAGCGGAACAAGTGGTTGCAATGTGGCTTGAATAACGACAAGCGAAACAATAAAATCAAGCTTTGTAATTGAACAAGCGCAAGACCTACTGTATTAAATTTCCATAAAATTATAAACAATACGAAATCTATTGGACAAAGATAGTTTTATTATAATTTTAAGTTTTTTGAAGGTCATGAATGCAATGTTTTTTAAATCATGGAATGATTAATTTAAAAAGTCAGATTTCGTTTTTGTTAATTGCCAGGCAACGAGATCTTTTAAGAGAAATTAAGTGTGTGTTTTTTGTTTTGTTTTGTTTTTGTTTTTTTTTTTTTTGGGGGGGGGGGGGGAGGGCAGGCTACTGAATGATAGTTGTCATTTTACAAATGTTGAAGTTAGCTTACCTGAACGGAAACTTTAACTTTGAAGCAGATTCCAAACCTCGGTCAGCATGCTTCTTTTAATATCATCTCTGTAGAGACGGTCTGAACGTAAGGTAGCAAAATCGTCAGGAGGGTTGTAGTCACTATTGGCGCAATCAGGACCAATTGTAGCCTAAATGGACACGTTTTGTGATAACTTGATGAATTCTAGCTGCAGGTCTGTAGCTCCCGGTCTGAAAAAAGTCGAATGGACGACCTGGGAGCTACAGTGCCTCCCATAGTAAAAATGCTGCAATTTACGGCGCACAAAAAATGCTCTAGTTTTGGACTGATTAACCTTATTTCCGAAAACATTCTATACAAATATTTAATTCCAACCAGTTTCAATTTTTAGGATTGCATTTGCCGAAATAAAACGCAATGTCTCTCTGCATTTTGGAATGCTTAGCCCAAAGATTACGTCATGTCATAGATATGATGATGTCATATTTATATATTCGGAGCCCGAGACCTAGTAATTTATTTAAAATTATTACCAATTTATTCATTTATTTTAATTTATTTGTGTTCAATATTTATAATATTTTTAATTAAGTACTTAATTTTTCTTGTGTCTTTTTTTTTTACCAAAAATGTGGAAGCACGTGCTTCGTGCTTTACTGAAAGCTACGCAACTGCTGTAAAGTTACAGTATCTATACCGAAGATGTCATAGTATGTGAAGAAGAGTGACCTGAAGTGAAACAAAGTACGTGGCCATGTATCAATCCATGCGTGCATAACTTGCAAATATCGCAAAATGATTTGTATAATTCTATCTATTATGTATGAACTTTTAGAAGGTCGTGTTCTGTAACTTGTTTATTTTATTTTAAAAGAGAGAAGAAATTTTTTTAAACGCTTAGTTGATAAAAATAAGCTTTTGGAATTCAAAATCATACACAATGATATCGATGAATTTAACAAGAGGCAAAATGGTCACATCGCTCACCTGACAACAATAGCAAACTTACATAGCTCTGATCCAAACAGCTTTAATAAATGCAATACGAAAATAAAGTAAACGCCAATATTTCTCCCCGCAGACCAGTATTTGCCATATAATTGTAATAAAGAAAACAGGTGTGAATAAGGCTTGGTAACAAAATTAGCCAGTTTTTCTCAGGTAAATGGCGAAATAATGTTGTCGCGAATAGTCGTTGGTTTATAATACTGTAAATTCCTTATTTTATGCGAGTACTTATTCGCGACCCGTTGTTTTGTATCAAATTGCGAGAATATAAAATCGCAAGCACCAATTTTTTGTCATAAATTCATATAGTTCAAAACTGTTTGAAAAATAAAAGCGAGATTTTAAAATCCGTGAGGGTTGCTTTCGCGATTTTATGCGGAAATTAATTCTTCGCATTTAATTAGGAATCTTCAGTCTCTATACAATTTAACAGATTTGTTAAGTTAATTTTTGGCACATTTTTTAACATTGAGTCCAAACTAAAGATGAAGATTTTGAATGATTTTCCTCCATATATTTCTATTTGATAATTACCACCCACCTTACCTCGAGGGAGAATGATTTAAACAAACTTGATATTACATTATCTGAGAATGCTTCTACATATCTTTTAACTTATCTGGCAAAACAATTCATGAGAATTTTTGTAATTTAACCTTGTATATTCCTATGTAAATTTTGCCCCTACCCTCATTGTGACCCCACCCCAACCCAGGGATCATGATTGGAACAAACTTGAATCTAAACTACCTGAAGATGCTTTCACATTAGTTTATACTCTTCTGGCCAAATATGTGTTGAGAAGATTTTTACAAAAGTTTTATGTCTCTATGTAAAAATTGAACCCCCTCCCCAATGTGGCCCCACCCTAACCATGTGGATCATGATTTGATTAAACTTGAATATACACTACCTGTAAAGAAGCTTTAACATTAGTTTCAACTTAACTGGTTAAATGGTAATTGAGAAGACTTTTAAAGATTTAACCTTATATGGTTCTATGTAAAAATTGCCCTCCCCTCATTGTTGCCCAACTCTACCTCCCGTGATCGTAATTTATACAAATATGAACTTACACTTCATGAGAATGCTTACACATAAGTTTTAACTTTACCGGCCAAATGGTTTTTGAGGTGAACATTTATAAATTTTTCTATATATTCCTTTGTAAAAATTTACCCGCTTCCTATAGTTGCTAAAACCTACCCCCGGGGTTAATGATTTATACAAACCTGAATCTACACCATCTGGAAATGTTTTAACATGAATGTCAACTTTACTGGCCAAATTGTTAACCTTTATTAGCTTAAATAACATGTTCAAATCACAATCAACATCTTTGCAACAAATATATCATGTGAAAATTGACCTACGTGGTAACAAAGCGAAAAAAAAATATGAAGTCTATCGATTTTGATGACAATATGGAGCAAATTGTTTTGTTGAGTGCCACTTTCTTCATGTATAGAAGCATATGAATTTATGTATCACAGAAAACCACAGAAGGAATATGTACTTTTGTATACTCCAAAACCACGGCAATGAATTTTGGCAAAATTAAATTTCTAATATGTCTGAAAGTCAGTAACAATCTTGGTGAGCTAAAAATTAAAATATCATTTTATGATATAAAAGAGTACATGTACGAAAAATAACAAGTCCCCGGGAAGTGATGGTTTTTCTGCTGAATTTTATAATTTTTTCTGGAATGATCTGAAAACATACATAACACATGCCATTAATCATATTTGTCTGCCAAAAGGGGATAAACCAAGGCAATTTAAAAAAAAAAAAAACAACTGGCGACCTATTACTTTACTTAACGTTTTCTATAAGCTAATTTCTTGATGCATCAGTTATAGAATAAAATCCTCCTTCGCACTTATTTCAAATACACTAACTGGTTTCATACAGGGTAAATATATTGGAGAAAACTCTAGATTTATATATGATCTAATGTCTTACACAGAAATCAATCATTTGAATGAATTACTTATGCTTATTGATTTTAAAAAAATGAGTCTGTTTCATGGTCTTTTCTTTATAAGGTGCTACATTTTTTTTGGATTTGGAAACAATATTATTAAATGAGTTAAAATTCTAAATACAAATTTTAATGCTTCAATCCTTCAAAGCGGCTTTCTATCACAGCAGTTTGAAATACAGAGAGGCTGTCGCCGGGGTGATCCGGTGGCCCCATATCTTTTTATTCTCTGTGCAGAAATGTTAGCTAACTAATAAAACAAAATAAGAATATACATGTAAGAGGTATCTTTGTCTATGATAGGGAACACAAAATTTCCTAATATGCTGACGATACGTCACTCATCCTTGATGGTTCAGCTTTATGTTTGTTTAATGGACTTGAAAGTTTAGAATTATTCTCAAAAAATTCTGGTCTGCAAGTTAATAGTTTAAAAACAAAAATTGTATAGTTTGGATAAAAAAAAAATCCTCTTCTGAAGTTTGCAATATTCTACATGGAAATTAGATTGGGAGGCCACTGAATTTGTATTATTAGGTATTCATTTTTCAGTGGACTTAGAAAAAGTTCCAGACTTAAATTATGATATTCAAATTCCCAAAATTACTGCATTAATTTAACAATGGGAAAGGAGAATTCTTACTCCCATAGGAAGAATTACAGTACTTAAGAGTCTTATTGTCCCTAAATTAAACCATTTGCTCATTTCCCTACCAAATTCCAAGAAAGATACAATTACCTTTTTGAACAATGAGGTTTTTTTTTTTAGATATGTTTGGAAATCCAAGTGTGACAAAGTCAAACGTTCAATTGGGACCCAAAATCCTTGCACTGGAGGTTTGAAAATGTTGAATTTTAAAAACTTTATAATTTCTCTTAATTGTTCTTGGATCAAAAGAGTTGCGCAAGGGGGGAAATCATAATTGAGCATTATTAAAGCTGTGGGTTTTTTTTAATTACTGACTCCAACAATGACTCAAATATTAAAGTAGAGAAGTATGTTTTATAAAAAATGGTACAAAAAAGGTGTGAAAATTGTAAAAAACTTTTTACATGATGATGGGTCATTTTTCTCAAAATCTGAATTTGAAAAAAGATTTAGCTTGAACAAAGCATGTTTTATGCAATATAACAGCATAATTAGTGGTGTTCAAAAATTTGTTAAAGACTAAATTTTTTCAAAGGAGAACTATGTAAATACAGTTGGTCCTTTTGTACCTCTTTACTTTGTAGAATCACTTTTGTACGAGAAATGCAGTAAATCTATTTACAATTCAATCAATACAAATGTCCAATGTGTTATTCCAAAATCAATCATTAGATGGAATTCAAAAATTGTCACGAGAGGCTACTCTGAATTAATTTTACAGGATGTGTTTAAAGTATGTTTCAATGTTACAACAGATACTACTGTACAGTGGCTACAATATAGAACCTTACATAGAATTCTTCCAGTAAAATCATATTTAAAAAAGGTAAAAATGGTTGATAAAGAGATGTAATAATGAAGTTGAAACTATTGAACATGTTTTCAATCCTGTTCCTTTGCTTAGGATTTATGGAGTAGTTTAAGTATATATATATATATATATATATATATATATATATATATATATATATATATATATATATATATATATATATCATGCTGTTTCAAAAAGTTGGCGTTAATGATTATAACATATCATTTGGAGAGACTCCTCCTTCTGATTCTAATTTAGTTATCAACTTTTTTATCCTTTATACAAAACAATATATTTTTCAATGTCTGTACAACAAAAAAGTTCCTATATTTGCCGGTCTATCATGTCATTTAAACCTTAAATATGAAATTGAAAAATGTGTTGCTACCAGAAACTATTCTGATGATAAACATAATGATAGATGGTTTGAATGGAAAAATCTTTTTCTATGATATATTAACTTCAGGAGCTTTATTAATTTCAAAAAAATTGTATCAACCTGAATAGTCTTCTATATGTATTAGATCATGGTTTGCATGTACATGTATGTGTGTGAATGTGTTATTTGTATTGTAAAATGAAAAACAGTAAATAAAAAAAAATATCATAGTGAAGATTATAAACAAGGTATTTAATTCTTAAAGATAATTATTGCTATTTAACTTTAATTTAAGGCAAGAGCAACACATTTACATGAACTGAATAGTTTGAAAATAATATAATGATTATTCAACCTGGCATGTATACATGTAAAGTAGATTAAGAGGGCTCGATGGTCGTGGCCATTTTTAGACTGTTTTGATCTTCTTTAAAAAAAAAAAAGCTCTATATCAAAATATAGGAAAATACCGAAATTTAAAAGGTAAAATATTTGAATTTTTTCTTTACTAAATAATATTTAGTAGCTTAATAAATAATTTTAAGGAAGATCTGATGGTTAATTTGTTGACCATCTAGCCTTCTTCAAGGGACTTGGACATGATTTGAGCTTAGTTTTTTCAAAATTTATTTTATCACTGTCAAAGATCGAGTTACAAAAAGTTAGATTTCTGGGTTTTGTTTACATATGTGTTGTATTAGTATAAGTTTCAATCTCATGTCGCTTTTTGTTGTTGATAAAATTATTTATGAACACATTTAATTAGTTTATTTTGTTTGCCACTAGTAATTTTGTCTAAGAAATGGTCATTTCTTTACTTAACATTATTTGTGACAAAAAAAATAAGACTCGAGCTTTGTTTACAAACCAACGACTTCTCTCTTTATCTCGCTTGTAACTTAATTGTCTATTATGACTTCTTACATTCAAATTTTGGCTAATCATTCAAAACACAAAAGTAACCCATTTTATATATAAACATTAAAATTTATCTTAAATCGTTTCCAGATTGACAATTTTTTTTTAAGATTACAATAATGAATATTAAATTTAATAAAGAAGTGAAATTTAGTAAAAAGTTTACAGACAGGCGGACGCCAGACAAAAAGTGATCAAAAAGCTTACTTGAGCTTTCAGCTCATGTGAAAGGAAATCGGATTTAATTTTGTTGCGAAAGCAGACTCTTTTCATGCTTGAAAACATCGGCGGTTTCCAATTAGAGCATTGTTCTCGTTGTAACCGCAGTGCGGCGGGTAGTTTACCAGAATCTCCGTTGATGTCACAGATTAGTCTAAAAGTCTAAACGTAGTATCGACAAGTGATCACGCGAAACATTAAATGTACATTGTATTTTTCTATTTCCTACCCACATTCCAGCAGATTCTTTCACAAAAACGGCCATAAATTGTAAGCAATCGGTCGACGTAGTGGGAGTACGTACAATTGTATTCAAGCATAAACATTTTTCAAAATACTGACGTCTTATGTTTTTATAATTAAACATACCGTGATACATGAAAAACTCCAAAATAGCCGTCTTCGACAATCAAATTGGAGCTTTTAAATGCGAAGGAAATCATTACTCAAGTCGACGCCCTCTCCGTTATCTTTGTATGTAAGCCGTTTAATTAGTGGTATTTCACTGCAGCTCCGGTAAGTACTCTATGTGATTAGGGATATGAAGTAAAAAGGGACTGATTTGTGACGATTTATAGGTAAATTGCACTTTGCAACTTCTATCCCCACCCTCTCCCACCAATTAAATCAAAACTGCTTAAAATTAAAAAGACACAAAAGGAATAGCTAACTCTAGTAGGTGCTCACTTTTAACAACATCCTATGGACTTTCCTCCGCAGCGAGGTCTGTAAGCTGGGAAGTCCCCAGTCTCTGCTTTACTTCTGATGTTTTTGATTCTTCTGCTGGTTTTACAGCTATACACGCTATGATTTGCGTCAATTTTGAACAGCGAACCGCATGTTTTTGTTTACTTATAAAAGTTACCTTTATGCTGCAAATTACAATGGTGAATTCGATCACGTAACAAAGATATCAAATTTTATATTATAGTGAAAAATATTTATTTTCCTGCCAGGAAAGTAGTGTCTTTTTGAATATAAATATATCACGTGATTACGATTAATTTTAGACTATTATACAAAATGGGTGAAGGGTCAACACCTGCATTGTTTAAATAGGAAAATTTCCCTGAGACAATGACGTAAAGTGTATGTGTTTTCCCCTAAATGCTATTTTTAGTTCGTGTGAGTGTTATCCTATTTAAAACATGCAAAAGTAAGGGTATCGTGAATGACAAACGTATTACACTCATAATACATGATTGTATTTCAAAACAACTGTTAAGCATATACAGAATCGTGACTGAAATATTATCTTCATATTATGAAAATATAAATTGACAGAAAAGCTATTATATTGACCATTTAATAAAAGAGAAAATCTTATTTTAGTGATTTTTCACACAAATCTATTTAAAGAATGAGCGCTTAATAAAGCTAATAAAATGTAATTCGATGGGCAAATCATATTTTTAAAACATATTCCGAAACCCATGTATCTTATCATTAGTTCACAGTAGTTGAAAAACTCCCTTATCAATGTTTTGTTTTTAAAATGCTATATAAACTCGTGAATCTACAGCAATCAATTCTGAATTGCAAAAACATGTGATATTTTCCTACGCTAATGTCCTGCCAAAAATATAGTCCTTCTTAAGTTCTAAAAAATACTATTTTATGCCAAGTTGTATTATAGTAAAAAAGAAAGAAAATATGATATTTTTATTTCCTTTAATCTTGATTTAATAAACATTTAATCAAATTTACTTTTGACAAGTAGAAAACCAGAGAAGACTCCTTCCTCAAAACCATTTTGAATTTATAACTCCTTTATTGTTATCCCCAAGCTCCAGGGTGTATGCATCATGCGAACGTGCAGTTGATGAATTCCTGGCATGATTAAACAAGAGGTCAATAGGCCTTAACGGTCACCTGAGTACCATAGCCCATACTCAAACTTATCGAGGAGTCTCATATATGCATTTAATTAAGTTTCATTCTGGAGTAGAAAAAGTATAATATTGTAATGATGACCCTGCCTGAAATCTTTCAAAAAGGACTATAAAACCTATAATTTTAGCGAAAAACTTAAAGATCATAATAGCATAATAATAATGAGTGCATGACCTAATATTGAAAAGGTTCAAGACTGATAGAAAATAATTTTCTTACAGATAAGTGAGAGTAGAGAAGAAGATTTTTAGACATTATATGGATAAACACTATATGGCCATATTGCCTCCCCTCCCCCCCCCCCCCCCCCAACCACCTTACGACCTGAACCCCTGACCCAGGGGCCATGAAGTTCACAATTTAGGTAGAGGAGTTCGTGGAGATCATAACCATGAATTCAGCCCCCCCCCCCCCCCCCCCCCCCCACACACACACACACACATGTGTTGGAGTAAAGAAGATTTTCTAAGATTTAATACATTTTCACTATATGGCTATATTGGTAGAGAACTTCATAAACATCATAGCCATGCATTTAGTTCCTCTCAAATATATATGGGAGTAGAGAAGAAGATTTTCTAAGAGTTAAAACATTTTACTATATTGCCATATTGGCCCGACCCCAGAGCCTGTACCCCTGACCCAGGGGGCATGGATTTCACAATTTTGGTAGAGGGTTTCATGGACATCATAACCATGTATTCATTTTTTCCTCAAATGTGTGGGTGTAGAGAATATTTGGCCCCGCCTTTGGCGCCCCGGGGGAGGTAGAGCCATGGATTTCACAATTTACATTCCTCATACCATAGACATGCTTCACACCAAAATTGGTAACAATTGGCCTTGTAGTTTCCAAGAAGAAGTTAAAAATGTGAAATGTTAACGCACGACGACGGACGAAAACAGATAGCAATAGGTCACCTGAGTTTTCTCAGGTGACCTAAAAAAATACGAGTCGCCGCTTCTTGTTGCGCACAACGCGAAGTTCGATGTGTGCATCTTAGTGTCGACAATATGCAGACTTAAGATGAATGATCATTTAAGAAACATCCGCAGATTTGGCGATAAATTAAATATTTTCAAAAAAGAATATCCAGGAAGAGGCTCTTACAAATTGGTAAGTCTATCAACCGACCTAATGGAGCAGCAGTTTGAAAACATGCATAACGCCAAAGTCGACGTCAACGTTTTGAAAAAAGTGTCAAACGTTTATGAAAATTAACTGATGGATATATCATTTTCAACTGAAAGTGTGCTAGTTAACAATCAAAAACGACCAACAAATAAATGTATTTGTCAAGTTTCAGACGTTTGATAGATGAACACGAATAAAACACAGTGCTGCAATCTAGCCACTCAGGGAATTGGCGAATTACACATATTTTGAGCTAGCAAACAGGCAGGAACGGAGGGGGTAAAATATGCTGAGGGGGATAATTACAAAACTTGACTATGTTTGTGAGAAACTTCCCATGTTCTACAATTCAAATAATGCATACTAAATTATCGTTCATGTATTTGATCCTGCAAAAAACGGCGTTAAATATCATAAGGGTCAAGTACATATTATAAGCCTTCTCTTTTCTTGACTTGGAAATGTTTTGTCAATGATCTTTTTTATGCTTTCAACTAATCTAGCGAAAACACATATCATTTTTTTTAAATAAATAATTTGTAAATTACTTTTTCTTTAGGTACAGAAAACGTTGTTAGATTCGTCTAAGTTGTTTAAAAGTTATTTCAAATTTCTTAAAATAACTACGACTCGAAAATAAAACGAAAAATGCTCATTTTCCTTTAAATTTATTAGAAAAGCGTCAGAACAGCTCCACAAACATTACTACGTTTGAAACGGTATTGCTTGAAAATAAGTTAGGCAAAGTTGATAAATTTTTTAATATAATGAACTTGAAATCCTAAAAGACGAATTGACAAATTTTCAGGGAATGTTTTCTCGTGAGATTTTTTATGGGGTAAACCCTCGGTCCACCTTAAGTGGCATGTGTTGCGAATGCGTTCGTAAAAAGCTCTCAAGTTTTCTCGGAAGAAATTCTGGCTCGGGCTCCAGCTCTGTAAACAGATTTATATAAGCAGGGCTCCAAAAATAGGCTATAACTTGCTCACAAGCTATCTCGAAAATTTCAAGCCGGAGCATAAACTCGAATCGTGGGAGTGCATGTTATATTTGCAAGGTATAGGTTCCACCCAGATACTATTATGGATTTCCTGCGGCGGTTCCTTGCGTCGTCAACAACAAATAAACGGAACCTTTCGATTCCATCCCTTTATCTGAAGTTGCTGGTGACACTGAGATACATGTACGGATGTCACTCGCATCCTTTTTGACGATGACATGAATATTTCCAGATCAACAACCAGGCGATGCATTAAGCGGGTACATGTATTAACCCTCGTTGCAAAATTGGCACCGCATTATAAAAGCTTTCCAAGAGGAGACGGGAACGTCAAGTGATGGTGGAGTTTCGCATGTTGCAGGTTTTTACAGATAGATTCTTACTAAAAAAAAAAAACTATTAACGAAAACAACTCCGATGGATACTTTTCATAGTAGAGGTTCAGGGAACTTCTACAAGTTAAAGATATTTGTTCTATGTTCTATTCCTTTAAATTGTATACTGACTATTTACCTAAAAATACTTTACAGGCTTTTCAAAAGTTTTGGGTTGTGTAGATGGAACCCGTATTCGAAAAAAAGAAGATATCAAGGCCTAAAAAGGCTGATTATGTCTACTGAAGCATCAGTAGAAAATAAATCCATTTCTTAAACGTATCATACTCACCGGCTTTATAATCCTGACTTGTCTCTGTTGTTAGAAAATCTGAACTCATGAAAAAGGTTTTCCAAGTATACATGCATCATTGGTAATTCAGCGAATAGTTTGCATTTTTATGCCCCCGCCATAAAATGGCCAGGGCCTATAGTGTTACCCCATTCCGTCCTTCCCTCCTTCTGTCATCATTCACTTTCTGATCATTATCTGAACAACCGTTACACACATTCAAGTCAGATTTGATATATGGATGCGTCTTATGAATATATAGGTTGAGTTCGAATTTGGTTCCGGTCCGATGATTTTTGACAGAGTTATGCCTCTTGAATTTAGGAAAAAAATGGGAAATTCACTTTCCGATCATTATCTCAACAACCGTTGCACATTCTACTCACATTTGATAAAGGGATGTGTAATAGGAATATACAGGTTGAGTTTGAATTTGGTTCTTGACAGAGTTATGCCTCTTGAACTTTGAAAAAAAATTGAAAATTCTCAGTTAATCTCTAACTTTTGAAGGGATGCATATATAAAGTTGATATTTCTTTTGAAGGTTATTTACAAGAAAATACAGATCAAGTTTGAAATTAGTTCCGGTCCGATGATTTTCAACAGAGTTATGCCTCTTAATTTGAAATTCTTAGTTTTCGCTCTCTAACTTTTTAAGTGATGCATATGTAAAGTTGATATTTCATATAAGGTTAACTTATTAAAAAAATACAGGTCAAATTTGAACTTGGTTCCAGTGTGATGATTTTTTACAGAGTTATGCCTCCTGAACTTAAAAAAATGAGTAATTTTCAAGGATTTATAACTTATTCTGCAATCAAAAAATGTTATACTAAATTTGGCATTTGAAAGTTTGGTCGCCTGCGGGGGCATTCGTAGCGTTACGACACATCTAGTTTTATGTTGATTTATTTACAAGATTTAGTATTCAACCAATCAAAATCATTTATGATAATTAGATAGCTACATAAGCAGACGCTTCTAAAAAAAAATCGGCGGTCGAGGGATGAAGTTGACAGAACTTAGGTAAGAAAAGGCATAGACGTGACTGAACAAGTCTTTCCTTCCCAGACTTACAGAGTTAACCCCTTTATCAGAATGAAGGAAATACTTTAAGTGATCATGCTAGGCCTTTATAATTATTGAGCTCATTTGAGACGTTACCCCCGATTCATAATTATTTTATCATTTAGTGTTAGGCTCTTAGAAATCATCTACGCTTTTCCACGAATTTTAAAGATCATTTTTGAGCAAGAAACTTGTCTAAATTGAGAGTTCAACATATTGTTTATGTTTTGAAATATTTGGTACTTTTATTAATTGTTTTTTATACATACGTTCGCTTACACGTCACATATTTGCCTTCCTTACCATCGCTATTAAAGCCCCCTTCCCTCCATTCTGCCTCTTTATTACTCTAAGTTAAAGTAAATATGACATTTTTATTTTGAGCGTGTATATTAATTATATTAATTGAATAAAGTTACTCAATTGTTAAGCATTTTTGTACATCTTTCTTAACTCTTCAGCTCCTGGTAGATATTCTACAAGAGAATATTATGAGGGTCAATCAATGCACGTACATACGTAGACAATGCAGCTGGCTGTCATATATTTTCCATTGAAGTCATAATAAACCCATTAAATTATGCACTAACATACAGTACCGATCAGACCCAACCTAACAGAAAGTAGACCCAAACTAAACCCTGGATTTACTTTCGGGGTTTGCTCGGGGTTTACTTTAGGTTTGCTCGAACAGACCCAGAGTTAACCCCAAGTAAACGCAAAGTAAGCGCAAAGTAGACGCAGAGTGGACACAGAGAGTCAACCCCAAGCAGAAGTAGAACCTTGAAAGCAGATGCTACATGTGTTTTTGGAATATACAAGGTTGGTGTGCTTCACACTTCAGTGCGTAAAGTGGACCCCAAAAAGCAAACCTCAAGTTAACCCCGAGTGGACGCACATTTTTATAAAGGAGACCTCGAGTAAACCCCGAAAGTAATATCGTACTTTGATTTGGCTTAATACGATATTTCAGTTTATTAGATCCTCGGGACCTTATTCGTCCTTGACCAGACACCTGGCGTTGCCTGTGCCACGTTATATAACCCGGAATTATCTCCTCCTCAACCTGGGGAGTAGCCCTGTTCCCTGTATAAAAAGAGGAGGCAAAAGACAGCTTCCAGTTGACTACTCCTTTTATTCAAAGTATTCTAATTATAAGACATTCCGATTAAAACTCCACAATATAATATAATGTATAATAAATAACAATAGACATTGATTACAAGAAATTCTGAAAATAAAATATTATATTTACTTGAACCCACTGAATCATTTATGTTAACTTTTATAAAAACGCGCAAGTATCTTAATATGATCTTACCTGTATAAAAAGAGGAGGCAAAAGACAGCTTCCAGTTGACTACTGGAGAGCTGCTTTCCCCGCACCTCCTTTTTATACGCACGGACACTGCACCTCAAATCTCCGAACCTTATAAGTACATGAGCTCAAGTCCATACCAATGTTCTGACGCACCGTGGTCAGCGATAGCATTTTCTTCATAATTTCTGACCCGGCGCAGACAGGTTCATCACTGGACTTAATTACCCATTTCTTTACCCATTTCTTTACGAACATAAACAATCATGCGTTGTCTGTATAGCCAATGTACTTTAACCAATTTCTGTAGTATTTTCGTTATGATAGTAAACCCGGGGTTTAGTTGGGTTTAGCTCTGGTGCTAGGCTGGTCTGGTCGGTACTGTATGTAAGGTTTTGTTACGTGTGATGAAAAAGTATTTCTGTTACCCGATATAAAAGCACTCCAGCATCTTTTGTCACCACGGAACACGGTAACGTCTAAAACATGATGCCAAGTTAAAACATGAACAGTTTATCAAAACACCCCATCTATACTTCACACTTTAATCTTTTGTGCCGTTTCTCCTGCTTTAGATAACGATTAAAACCACTAGAAAACTTATTTCTCCACAATTGTTCAGGAATATTTTATGTATCTCTTCGTTCACAGTAGGATTAACTTTGAAAGTCAGCTGAACTTTATTATTAACATTATGATCAAATACTTTTTTTGTATTTACTGTCATGTACAGTTTTGACCATCCCATTTATTGCTTTATATTTAAATTCAAATGCGCGAATTATTTTTTACATATATCATTTGCACCATCGTGCATTTTCACTGATTGTATCTGCGTTTTCCCGAATTGACCCCTTATTGTTATTACCTATCGCTGATCCGTGATGGAGGTAATCATTTTAGTCAATAGTTCTATTGCACACAAAGCGCCACCATATTGATTTGCCTAATCAAATATGCAGGTCATAGGTCATAGGGGAAAAACTAACGTAAACAACGATGGACGCAGCTCGCTGATATTTCGGATTTAACGCTACCTTATACAGCTGTTATAGTGTTATTTTGATACTTTGTGTTAATATAAGACTACAGAAGACCAAAAATTAATTTCATAAGATTTTTACAAATTAGAAAGGTCCACCTTTGGGAAATAATATTTGTCATGCCGTGGATTATTGTCTGTGTAACGTTAGGTAGGCCTAATCAACAAGATATGATTGCACTAGCAAATTCTGCACATGCAATGACTTCTCCCGAAAAAAAATACAAGCAAATGACAATCAAAGTTTAAACAACATGTAGTACAGTAAAATGCTTAAGCTCGGTGATGTGATTCTACTGTAATACGACTGCTACTTGTCTGTAGTTGTTAAATAGTTCAGTTACACAAAGTAAGCAAAAATAAATTAACAAAGATCAAGTTTTAAATTAATAAAAAAATTATTTACAAATGATGAATAATTTAGATGAGAAACTGGTACCTCCAGTTAAACAAATAAATGGAAAATATTTATGAAAATGACAATGAAAATACTTACAAAGTTCAAATAGGAAGAATGAAAAAAATTTCCACAAGATTTTTTTTATAATTAAGGTCGGGCTCGGAATTCAAAATATTACTAAAGTATGGCGCCTAACCTGAAAATGTTGAATAAACTTCTGATAGAAAAAAATGGTTTTATTGAACAGTGCCTTATGTAAATAATACCAAAGTCGGTATTACGTGCTCAGAACGGGAAGATGAGCTTGCCTGAGAAATAGGCTGCTTTAAGCATTGGACGCAAGGCGAGCAGTCCGAGGAACTACTCGAAACACGGCTTTATATAGTGCGAGTGCTCAAAAGAAATGATCAGCCAACCTTGAAATGTTACAATACATTTGACAAATGTTAAATAAAACATTTGCTTGTTGTGTCAGTGATGTTCATTCCCATGATCTTGTTGAGTTGGTCTTCAGGTAAAACTGCATTGTATGACTGTTGTAAATTTAGATAGGTAAAATCTGGATATCTTACATCTGAATGATTAACTATGTCTGTGATGGTTGAATTTAATTTCTGTTGGTAGGATAAAGGACTTCTAACGGGTATTGGGCCAAATTTGATTAAACCGTATGGGATGAAGTGGGGGACATACATTTGAGAATCTACAAAGCAAAATATTTCATAACCATGTGTATGTACCATCATATATAAATACATGGTTTTTTTTCCAAAGTTAACGTAACTTCAACTGTTAACGTTTTGAATAACAAATTTTTAGTAACAGGTAGCATGCAATTAGTTTGTTTCCCAATACCTGCGGTATTTGGTAATTAAGCTTTAAAATAAAAAGTTAACCTGTGCATCACTTCCAGTAGATTTCAAGTTTACTGCCCTTTTGACAGGATCACCCCTTATTGCTTTTTTTGGTGCTGAATGGACCCCTCACAGGGCTTGTGTTATGGCATGCCTACACGCCTATCTGGTGTAACAAGCAGAGTCAGCTCTTCAATAACGCTGCTGAACCCTATATCATGTCATGGCCAACCGTGTTCGATCAAATCAAGAAACCCAGAGTTTCCAACAGTTTGACACCAAATTGGTCATTCCTGAAGGTGTGATACTTACCAGGAATTTGACGGAATAGTGATGCTTGTAATCACTCCAGCACTGGTATGAAACCATCAAACTTTGACTTTTTCAATGAAAACATCAGAACAATTAATGATATATCGAACAGAGAGTATCTTGGGGTTTTTTAGGGGGGGGGGGGGGGGGGTAATAAATATCTATACTTATAAATTAAGACATTTTGCAAATAAACTACAAACTGTCTGCACCAGAGAAACTGTTTACACCTTTGGTATTTCAACAACTGTTTGTTGATGTCCGTAAGCCATAATTAAATTTTACATTGTAAGTATTTATTATGAATTTAATTAAAAACCTACTTTTATTTTCGATAAACAAGCCCTAAATAGCAAAAATGAGAGTAAGGTGGTGGACACGCTTTGGCGGATCTAAGTCAGTGGGAGTTTGCATCAAAATATATACTTGCATTGAAATTATATTGAATAATTACGTAAGAGTGAATATAATTTTATATATACCGGGAACTTATTTATAATATGACACTAATATTAAGATTTGACAAATGTTAAATAAAAAAAAATGAGCCAGTTCGTTTCTTGAATGCGCGATTTTAGTTTTGATAGGAAGAAATTTCCAGAACGGGGTTACCAAGAACGCCGGTTGACTAATTGACGCCATGGCGGCAAAAATACGACAAGTTTAACATGCATCGGGCAGACAGCTTGGATCGGACAACTTTAGTTTAAAAAATAATAAAAATGCATGCAATCACGTTTTTAAATTACATACATTTTTATACCACTGACGAATAGTTAATAAACTTTATTATATTATTATATTTTATAAAAGTTGTAAACCATGAACAGATTGTGTTGATAACTTTATGTCTATATGAATGAAATAAGCATAAAACGAAGACGTTGTTTCGGGGGGGGGGGGGGGGGATTTAGTTAAGATTTTCATCCCCGCCCGCTCCTTTTAATATCCAGTCATTTGTTTTTTTAAATTCCAATTTCAAAATATAAGGTAAGATAAAAAAAAATTAGCAAAACTTCGGATACAGTATATAAATAAATGAACAAAAAAATTCTGTTTAAAAGTACAAATCCAATCAATATTGCCACATTGAAGGATGCAGGTTAACCATCACCTCCTTTGTCCAGTCAGCGTAGGCAGTTCTCTCCGTTGCCTTTGGTGGAGCCAGCATCTCTAAGACTTTAGTCTGGAAAGCCATTGACTGCTCGTCACTGTTTGCGATATTGCTTAGCAGTCTTCCCTCCTCTTGAATGGCTTTCTTGTTGCTCGAAACTGATGGGAGAGGCTCCAGCCGCTGACGAGAGGTATTTTCTGTTTCCGGTAGTTTCTCCGTTCACGTCTTCTACGGCATATATCTTCTCCACTTATCTGCAAAGACAAAGAAAAACTATTCATTAGTTATTATAAAATATGCTAAACACTATTAAACGCGCGTCATTGAAAGGAAAGGGTCATTGCTCCATCCTTAAAAAATTAGCGTTTTAATTGTACTTACACTGACTGTTGTTTTCTTTTTAACTTCGACGACATGAACCCTCAACCAGGCAAAGTTCTGAAGGATGCAGCGGTCCCTTTCTGTCAACTCACCAGAGCCGTCCCCAGACTTCCTATGCATAAGGCAGATAAAGCGTGTGCGGATAGATATGTAGCAGGTCTTTAGGATCCAGAGGTCCCTTTCTGTCAACTCACCAGAGCCGTCCCCTGACTTCCTATGCATAAGGCGGATAAAGCGTGTGCGGATAGATATGTAGCAGGTCTTTAGGATATCCACGTCTTTTTGTCCATGCCTGCTGCTTTTGATTCCCACAGAGAGATGGTACATATCTATCCGCACACGCTTTCTGAAATCTGTGTAGGCGTTTATCTTGTTATAGATGAGGTCGTTCACCTTTTGCCATGATGCCATATCTTCTTCTTGTGCAACAGTCAGGTTATCCGATGGCGATGGATTTGGATTATGTTGTGTTGCATTGCAACGATTTTGATCCAATGGCGAAAGACTTGTTAGTCTCGATTTTGTCCGCTTTGTGCTCCTCTTTCTTGTCATGACGAGAAGAAACTGATCAATGATATTAAATAATCTCCATGTATATACCCACGAGTAAAAACGTCGTGTGCACGCAGTCAGCGCATTGAGAATGCAGTAAACGCGCGGTGAAAGCGCAGTGAAAACTCTTAGCACGCTATGAGCACTCAGCGGGAGCGCAGTCAATCGCCAAGTAGAACTCCGTGAAAACGCATATACACACCGCGGGAGCTCCGTAGAAACGCCTCGATCGCCGAGAGGACGCCGTGACATCTTCGTCTTGTAAAATTCTAACAGGAAATTGTAAAATTTGTTGAATTTCTCTGCGATCACACGGCGATTCAAAAAGATTTACAACGCCGTGATAAATCCGTGTGAACGCAGCCCGGTGTGACAGGGCCTTTATGCCCGCTCAGGAAAAAGAATGATGTCGCACGAGGCACAGCAGTTTATATAGGGGTGGTGTACACAGTTTTGTCACATGATTATACTCTATACTAATTGAGAGCTGAACTCTGGAAAGTAATGATACATGATACCCTCACTGAGCCGAAAGGCGATATGTAATAGAATGAATTCTGGACCTTAGCATGACTAACATTTTAAGTTGCAAATACTAAGCAATGTGATAAACTGTTGGGTGCAAATGGAGTAAGAATGAATGGTAACAATAATTTGAAGAACAAAGTTTATGGTCATCATTACAGATAAGTCAATAAATGACACTGTTAACAGGACAACAAGGAAAATATGTTTGCATCTAATAAACTTGGTAAAAATTGGTTTTTTATCGAGTCAATATTTCAGTCCGATAAGAGAATTGCAGTTTTTCCAGGGCAATGTTAGGGAAACGTTTCTCAAGTAATCCCTAAAACAAATAAACGACAATATTTACATATAAACACAAAGGGCAAAGAAAAATATCATTTAATGTACTTTAAAGTCACAGTAAAATCGAAAACCAGCTTGTTGTTTTTGTACCATCACATACATGACTTTGGAGCTGAAACTGGATAAGTTCCACAGCCTAAAACCTTTGATCAATAACATTCGAGAGATAATTACAATATTGTCTAATTAACAAATTGTAATTTGATACTTTTTATAAATTTCTTACTTTCCACATTTAATTAGTTATCATGACCCAAAGCAGCAATCCATTTTCTTTCAAAGACCGTTGCTGATGTCTGAAATCTCATCAGTCACACGCTTATGAACAAAATTAGCTTTATTGTTGGTTGCATTTCATTTAAACTTTTTGTTTTATAATTCATGTAGACGACTCCCATCAATCTAATTTTGACCTTGCTGCGATATCGAAAGACTAAATTGAATCACTTAAGAAGATATGATAAACATAAAAAAAAATGGTTTTTATTTGTTCAATTGGTATGAACTTTTAGCTAGTTACATCACCGTCTACTTAATACAAGTACATGTACTTTCGCAATAAATGTTCTGTTTCATTGGTCAATCAGCTGAGTTCTACCTTGAAAAGTTGAAACTCATTTGACCTTATCGTGCCCTCTAAGATGGAGTAAATTGATATGACTGAAAATTTGAAAAACGGATTAGAAAAATTACTTTCAATTTGCTCAACAGTGCAATTTTTACCGACCAATACATATCAAGTTGTATTCAAAACATTTTAATGTAAAAGTTACATGAACCACTATTTTACCAAAGGCGAAGATAAAATGTCGATAACAATTATCTCTTAATGAAGGATAGTCAGGTTGTTAGTAAATGTACATTGCTAAATCTTATTGAGTATACTTCACAGTTTTTGTAGTACTTTTCATTTATGTGGAATAATTTTAGAACTATTCCTTGTGTTGGTGATAATCTGGTAAGGCATTCCTCGACATATAAAGGAAGACGTAAAGGTTTTACGCAAGGAATAACCGTTCAAACTGAATTATCAATTGTAGTTCCATATATATAGAAACAATTTCTTTTCTTTCTTCCTTTTTTGCACTTTATTTTAGGCCTACAGTATTGAATTTGGCCACATTTGCTAGGAAAATTATTACTATAGTGGAATTGTAACACTGAATTAAATGGAACTACTTTTTAGATGCGCATGATGCAACTTCCTGGTTGGTGTTGAGTTTGTTTGTCAACATGTGAAACCCACTTGTATTTGGGGGTAGGTATATATGTTTACTATCAATTATCTCTCTTAGAAGCCGCATAAGGCGTTATTTTTTATATTTCAGATTTTTCTTGAAGCATTTAACAATAATTCCTCTTTCATGAATAATATGCTGAGAGTATAGTTAATCAATTAACTTAATTAAAGCTAATATGTAGTAACATATAGTGAAATTAAATCCTTGTGAGAAATCTTAACCAACGATTTTCATAGCATTGAAGATGACGCTTAAACATTTCGAAGGATTGTTTAAAGTTTAGTGGATAGAATCACTGCTAAGATTATGCAATATACAATCGAATGCCAATGGATTCTTATGCCTAGAATATTCCTCTGTTCTTATAAAATATTACCACCTAAGAATATTTAGAATAGAATAGAATAAAATAAAAATAAATAGTAGTAGTACAATTTTTGATTTAAAAAAATTAACAAAATACATACACTGTGGTAATAACTAATCAAACATTCGTTTTAATATTTTTCCATAATAGAGTTTTCTAATTAACATATTCGAAAATCTCACTCGCAAGCCCTAGCATCCATGCGAAAAATCAGAATAAGAAGCAGTTGAAGAGAGACAAATCTGACGAATGTATATTTATTTACATTATAAGCGAAAACGAGTCTTTTTTCTTTCTTCATGGACATTTTTATAATGGCTTTTCGACCTTAAGAAGGAAAGTAACTAAATACATACGTCTAGAGTTTTGAATTCACTCCAACGCTTGAAATTAGTTTCTGTAATTATGTCACTAACGCAAAACATTCAATTTGTCTGTTGTAAAAGGTAACTTCGTGCTAAATCCAAGGGAAACGACGGTATTGGGGAAAGCTATTTTTCCGTATAGTTTACATGTATATAAGCTGTGACATTCACAAAAGGTAGAAGGTTTAATTTACAACTGCTTTTTATAGCCCATGACACTGCAGTGACATGGTATGAGCGTATCCATGTGATTTCTTTTGTACGGTTGGAGGGGGGGATGTTACACAGTTTTCCTTACAAAAATTCAGAGAATTTGCAAAGAGTAAGTTTCAGTCGCACAATCTGATCTGAAGTAATTTTTTTTTTTATCTGAACAGAAGTAGAATATACAAAGTAATCATCGGTAAAATTTCAACGAATGTAAAACATAACCGAGAAAGTTTTAGGTTATAAAAATTCAACATATTATGTTTTTCAAAAATACTTTGCTGAGGTTAAATATGAAGAAAAACCGTATGTTGAACATACATATTATTTAAAACACATGTTTTAGTTGATGTTCAACAATTTTATTTACTTTAAGTTTTGAACTTAGCTTTAATACATGCTTTACAAATGTTAAAAGACATTTTTGTCTTCATACTTTTTCAAATAAAATTGTTGAAATAACGTAATCGATTAATATTCTTATAAAGGAGCTACTAATTGGGGCACACGTGTATATTTAAGATATGATTAAAATAATATTTTTAAATCTTCAAAATTGTGACATATTGTTTTCTGTTTAACTTAAAATTTGTGAATGACAGCTGTCCTATAATTTGTAAATCATAGGAAAAGTTTAAGATATGTCATAAATTTTTGGAAAACAGGAGGAATCTTGAAACAAATACGCTAAGGTCTCATAGCAATTACTAAGGACACGAATATGTTAGGTTTGGGAATTCCGGTTAATCTACTTCCCGTTTTCAAAAGAACTTAATATTTTTCTTAATTAAACAGTAATAACATTGATATTTAGGAACTGAAATCATCTTGTCAAGTTGTTAAAAATAATTTGGGAGTGACCCTTTACTGTCACTTGTAGTTTTCAATATATTGGACCTCAAACGTTGTAAATGGGGTGGGGGGGGGGGGGGATAAAAATTATATATACATATTTAACATCGCAAATTTAATCAAACACTTACAAAATGTTATGATGGATGATAAATGTAATTTTGAAATGTCATTTCAATATGTTGTGGTACTTCCGGTTTTATGAATCGATAAAAATTGTCTATGGGAGTTTCTATGTTAAATTTAATTCACGCGTGCTCCGATTTCTCCAACAGTTTTAAAGTGATGGTTGCAATATTCTATTTTTGATATAATAACAGATGGAATCCACAGACCTGGAAAGGATCTGGACAAAAATTGTGAAAGATAAGGGATCTGGAGGGGCCAATGGTCAAAACAGCCCTTTAGATACAATTTTTAAATCTGTTTCATCTGAATGTTGTTGGTTTATAGTTCAGAATAAAAAGTACAATTTTGATACCTTGTAGGGTTTTAAGGGCCTAAATATTTTTTTAACATTCACAAATTTCATTTAGGAAGAGATTTAAACATAATACTCTAGGCATAACAAATTATGTGTCCGAGAAATGAGTACTATTTTTCTTTAGAACTTTTAGAAATGAAAGGTATATCTACATAATTTATAATGTTCTTGAGTTATCTTTCTTTTGACGTTGCATTTTTTATATGTTTTTATATGGCCATCTTATTATACCAAGGCGTTGAAAAATCAGTGGAAAATATATTGCTTACAGGTTGTTTTTTTTTAATTTTAAATAAAAAAAAAAGGATAAAAGGATGTCAAAAAGTCCTTATTTTTTGTTGAAGACTAAAAACGTTCTAGTTTATCATTGAACTTGTGCAATGTTGACCTCATATCGGGCACAAATTGCAATTAGACCACTTACATGCTGCTACCGCTTATATGCTCGAAAAAATAATTACAGGACGATAAGATTGAAAATGGTATGCAACCACTCTTCCGACTGCCATATAAATTTAATTAACTGATATTGTTTGGGTAATTTTCAAAATGGCCATGCCTTTAACATCAAAAATGAATTGTCATTGGAAACATTTCTGAACAAGCTATGGAGAACTAAATTTTGTTGTCCCGTTTGTAAGAAAAAAACCCCTCATTCTCTTCATTCTAATGTTGATAGGTACATGTAAAGTTTAATGTTATTTTTCAGTCATGTTATGACAAATACAGAAATATATTTTCAAATTAATTAAGCAGCATCAACTTGTGTCCACGGTAGCGGAAATAATCTGTCAGGAAAAAAAAAACCCAACCATACATTCATCGTAATTTCCTGCTCTTCAGGAACTATAACAGCAAGCAATCTGCCTGTCACGACGTTTTAAATCCAGAACCATTCACGAGGGGTTCTGTTATTTCAAATATAATCAAAATGCCCTTTCTCTCTTTTTGTATGTGTCTGTATTCAAATTTTTAATTCCTTCCTTTAATAAAAAAAAAACTGTTGATCATGATCAATTTTATTTTACTATTAATGGCACGCATGAAACCTATTTTTAGGAGGAAATGAAATTTAATTTGATCGAGTGAATAGTCTTATGGTAACATGGAATTTTAAATTTCGAAATCTAGAGATAAGAAGCACCATTAATGTTAAAAAAAATAACTGTTGTTATGTCATTATGAGAATCGAATCAACAATTTAAACACTACATGACTTATTAACGAACAATTGAGACTTTGAGTCATAATCATAACTTTCTAATAAACAACGGTTATACATTGAATTCAGTTCTTTATTGAAGCTAGCGAAATTTCAAGCTATAAAAGTATATGCAAACAGTTAATGTAATACACAAGTTGACCCCCCCCCTAAAAAAAAGAAAAATATTGGCACAATTTACCATTGAAAAACTTACAATATCTATTTCCTTTATTCACAATATATGTAAGTAGGAAAACACGTACACAAAAATACAAAATAACAAGTAAAAGCATTTTAAGATAAAAATATATGACAAAAAATGTTTTTGTAAGTAGCGAAATTCCCGAGTTTGAAACAAATAAGGGGAAATGGCAGGGTTTAAAACAAAAACCAACGTTACTTTCCTTGCGTGTAATCTTTTTTCAAATGACGCTATCTTTCTTATATACGTCAGGCCAGTCTTGCGATAACTTTACGGACGGACGGTCTACGTGATTTTGGGTTTTTTTTCAATCTATTATTCCCTGATTAAGATTATCAATAAAAAACAAAATTAAGGGTTTTTTTTAAGACTGGAGAAGTTACTAGTATATATAAAATTTTGAAAGACAAGACTCTGTATGTAACTTACATAATTACTGAACGATGTACTTAGTTTTCAAAAGAAGAATACTATTGCGAAACACTAACCAATCTCGTATTTTCGTACTAACTCGTAGTTCACTCGCAAACTTCTCGTATTGCACTCGCCCCCAATCGTCTGTTTTTGCATTCTATTCGCTTGAAATCGAACTACTTTCTCATTCATTCGGAGAACACTCGGGTAAGGATCGAGAAAGAATCGCAAGAACTCGTAGATTACTCGGGGTAAATTGAAGGATATTCGTAGTATCGTAAATATTACGCGCGTAAGTTTCGCGCGTTTCCAAGGAATGTCGAAGATATATTGTGATTATGTGCACGAGTGTCGTGCGAAAATTTACGAATACTTAAAAGTCGTACTGTGGGCACGATTGTTTAGAACATGCTTAACAATCGCCGCGTTTGACGATTTGCTGCGATGAAGGAAGAAAACCTACGACTATCTCTACGATGAACCCTAAGTAAGTGCAATTATCGTATTCGTACACTGTCTAGCTCAAAATCGTGCAGCGTGACATGGGCTTAGGTACTTTTGATATTTGCAAAATATTTAAGACTACCCACCAGAAGCCATGAATTCATATCAACTCTGGTCTCAAACGGTTAATAGTAACATACTTGGAACACGTGACGTGCGAGTACCCATTACTGCGATCGTATAAAAACAAGAAGAAACCCGCTATCAATTTGTTATTTTTGAGCTACAAACCGAAATAAAAAAAAATGACGCACGTTTGTAAGACACTAAGAGTTGTGAATAAAGAAAATTTATGTCAAACATATCGGAACTCACCATTAAATATCTAAGCCTATGAAACGTTTCCCATTTGTATCCGTGCGATGGGACGTGCCACTGAATGTCCTACTTGTAATATAGTTTGATGACGGAGACATTTTTAAGGCTAAATTCGAAGGATATTTACATCCTTGCAATTATATTTCACAAAAATATTCGCCTTCCACTACACAATATTTAGCAATGTTTAGAGCATCAAGAGTCTGCTTGCTTGTAAGACGCCATTTTATCTGCAAACGTTGGCGGATCAAAAATTTATCCTCACGCACCTGCGGTGAAACATAAAGGCGTTGTTCTTGACTTTCACCCATATTATTTCTTTTACTTGAATACACTAAAAAATTACTCAAGTTGAATAAATAAACAGTGCAGTATTTTTCGGCAATAATGAGTAATAGCACATTGCGGATCCATTTTTTTCAAGGTGGTCCGAGGGATATTCAAGTTTGTCAGGAGTGTGGGGGGGGGGGGGGGGGGGGGGTCAAAGGCATAGTTTCGGTAAATTTACAATGTAAATTTATACAAATTATACACATAAATACACAATTTCGGAAGGCTCCATCATAGGAGAATCTTGACTCACTTGTTTACAGTCGTTGTTATGCTAAACTCAAACATGCGTTAACGAAATGGTCCCTAGAATGTGTTCTCAATTCCCCGTGATGATAAATCCTGATATAATTGTCATAAAATTAAAATTTAAAGCTGACATAGGTTCATGAAAATATTTGGTCGCCATATTAGTTTCGAGTGCTCTTCAACTGCTACTGGTAATATATACATGTCGAGAAAGTTACGGTCAGCTGCTCTCCAATTAAGGCATATGCATTCAAGTTGCACGGACTTCTAAAGCATAGACTACCATTTGTAGTATTATGCTTGAAAAACAAATTAAATAAAAAATGAAATCATTATCAAATAAAAGAGGGACGATCTCGGTATTTTATTTGTAAGAACTTCCAGGGTGTCCGCATTATCTTACACAGCTAGTGCTGCCTTTCTTCGAGTTTACATCATGCTTAATGTCTACATCATACCGTAGAACCTGGCTGCACTACATCTAACATAGTAAATAGGTGATAGTAAATACAAGAAAATAACCACGTGATGTTTTTTGCTTCTACAAAAAAAAAAAACCACTCCGTTTTCTGAAGCCCGTGCTGTCACTGCACGATCTACTACAGTGTATGGTTTGCGCATGTGCGATGATATAACATTACGACACAGGAAAACGTAATACAATGATTGCATGGCAAATAAAAAAGTAGTTCTATCCATTTGATAAGTACAAGACATGTTTTTAGTATTAAATCGTAAAATTGCTGAAAATTATATAAATATAAGTAACAAGGAATCATTCTTTGAATATTATGTTGTAAAGGGCGTTTAAGAAGTCCACTAGTCCAACTATTTCCAGTTCATTCACAGCATTTATATTAATACTCACCTCATTTGGTCTATGAACTTCAATTAAACATTGTCTATAGGGAAACGCATTATAAAACTATTTTACATGAAAACATGTTTTTCAAACCCTCCAGATTTGATCACTTCTCACGGGAGGTAATTGATAAATACACATGGAGCTCACTGAAGTATTTACTTATGCCGTTTGCTCGTATATGTAAATGTCTACACACGTATTCAACTTGCGCAAATAATTTATCCCTAAGCATGGACATTCTATCTATTGTTAGAGTTTTGGATGATTCGATGTTTCTGAGCTGCTTATTAAAACTTATATCCGTTTGCAATAAATGAAGCAGCCCTGAATTACTATATATCCCATCTTTCACCCCAATCCAACTGTGTAAAGTGCAGGCTCTCCATTCCCATCTTAATACTGATGCTACTATCCCTATTGTTAATGTAACCCATATACAACCCACTCACTGTCATATGTTTTCATGATTTCTTTCAAGATATATAATTTCCTTGTCCTGTATTAATCGCATTATTTTCCTCTCGTATGTGATATTTCTTGTTGTCTTAGACCATCCTTAAAATTCGCCAGAGCCGCGATATCACTAAATTTCCAAACAAAATTTTCCAGCGATTTTCGGAAAGCCTCGACGATATAGATAGCCGTAAGGAATATCACACCCCCGAAAACAAAGTTTTTTTGTTTTTGACGGGTTTTTTTTTGGGGGGGGGGGGGGTAATAAAGTACCGATCAGACCCAACCTAACAGAAAGTAGATCCCAACTAAACCCTGGGTTTACTTTCGGGATTACTAGAGCAGACCCAGAGTTATCCCCGAGTAAACCCAAAGTAAACCTAGAGTGGACACAGAGAGTAAACCCCGATCAGAAGTAGACCCCTGAAAGCAGATGCTACATGTGTACTGTATTTGGAATAAACAAGGGGTGGGAATTACATGCGGTAAAGTAAAAGACGGGTCTGCTTCACACTTCAGTGTTAAAAGTGGACCCCAAAAGCAAACCCCGAGTAAACCCAAAGTAAACCCTGAGTGGACACATAGTAAACCTCGCGTGGACACAAATTTTTAAAAAGCAGACCCCGAGTAAACCCCGAAAGTAAACTCGGGTTTTAGTTGGAGTCAGCTATGTTGTTAGGTTGGGTCTGATCGATACTGTATATAGGAAGCACATTGTCCGAACCGTCATTTTGTCTGCCCGTGCAATACTGTCCGGTTCATATCTTTCTAATGGAAAAACATTAAAATCTATTACTTAACACAAAGATTATAATTTATGATATGAGGGTTTGTCGTGATTTTGACCAAAGGTAATTTAAGCAAGTTCAAGGTCACTAGAAGGAAAAGTGCATAATTCAAGTCTGGTCCACACCTTTCTTATGGAGAAACATTGGAAGTTCCCATTTACACAAAGGTTGTTTATTATCTAAGGCTGTGTCATTATTTTAAATCGAGGTCATTTGTGCAAGTTCAAGGTCATTTGGTGATAAAGTGCATAAATTGTTTCCGCCTTATTCTTTTCTTCTGGAGAAATATTGAAAGTTCCTACTTCACATAAATTAGATTGGACTAAGGGAATAGAAGATATATTCCGGACAAGGATTTTTCCATAAAACTATGACCTTAACCTTAGACCTAAAGCATAGTTCAAGGTCACTTCACACCTATTACTCTAAGGCACTCTGTAGGTGAAGTATGAGCCAGATTGGTCCAAGGGGAGAGTAGATATCCTCCAAACAAGAATTTTTCATAAAATTCTGCTTTGATCTTCACATTTGACCTAGAAACATGGTTAAAGGTCACTGCACACCCTTTACCCAAGGGCACACTGTGGGTGATGTATGAACCAGATTGGGTCAAAGTTAGCGAGGATATGCTCTGGACAAGGATTTTCCATAAAATTCTATTATGACCTTCACATTTGACCTAGAAAAATGGTTCAAGGTCATTGCACACCCTTTACCCATTGGCACTCTGTGTGTGAAGTATGAACCAGACTGGGCCAAAGGGAGAGAAGATATGTTACGGACAAGAGATCTCGAACGTACAGACATACGGACAGACAGATCACTATAGGGCGCCCGCAGAGCGGGGCCCTAATTATATTTTCTTAGAAGCGGGAGGGGGGGGGGGGGGTAACATTTGTGAACATAGTATCTAGTTTAGAATCCTTAATATTGCCGGAACGCGACATATTATGTTTTTAAACCGCGATTTAGAGTATATACTGGGCACGTTGAGGAGATACCGAGAAAAAGTTGTTAAAATTTACTTTTATGAATTTATAATCAGAATTTACCACCACTAAGAATTAGGAACACATTCTAGGAACCATATCTTTATGTATGCATGTTGGATTTCGTAGTTTTATATTTGCAGAACAACGAATGTTAATAAGTGATTCGAGATTCCCCCATTATAGAGCATTCCAAACTTGTGTATCTTTATGTATATTAGGCATCATAAAGAAGCATGTATCGAGACCCAAAGAACCTATGGAATAAACTAAATAGCCCAAACAAAGAAGAAATTTACAAGAGGCCCACATGCCTTGACGGTCCGTAGATGGATCTGTCAGGGAGTCTCATGTTTGCATTTTAAGCTTCATCAGTCTAAATCCAAATCAATTTAGACTCCTCTGACTTTTACCCCACATTTTAATATTTGATGTTCGCAAATCTGATTAAAATCAGATCCTTGATCCGCTCCTTGTTTTTCTATTGTCGCTACACGAGAATCTGAAGAAACCCCGTTTGAGGTCACCTCCTGGTGAACTTTGATTTAAGAATATTCATGAGTTATTTTAGCTAATCAGAGCAAGTGTTAGAAACGGTAATTTCGGATTATAAACAAAATTGAGTCATATGACGAAGCAATGGGACATGTTCTCAAATCTTTGTATCAGCGAGCTAGAGACTGAGCATAGGTTGATATTAGACGACCTCAGGGAATCCAAAGATTGTATTGATATGACTTCAAAACACGTAACTGAGGAATGGAACCGACGATTTCATTGGTCACCAGGAGGTGACCTGAAGTGGAGTTTCTTCAGATCCTCGTGTATTGACAATAGAAAAACAAGGAGCGGATCAAGGATCTAATTTTAATCAAACTGGATGTTCGCAAACACCAATTCAAAAAAAGGACGGGGTCATGAGTAGGAGGAATTATCTATACCTGGCTCCAGGGGCCAACAAATGTGAACCTTTGGTAAAAAGTGCTTTGTTCATTCATTTTATTAGATTTTCTTCTGTTCCATAAGCCTCAACGTTTTATCATATCTGTATACTTTCCTCAACTTATTTAGTTGTCTACTCTCTGGATAACTCTTCTTCGTTGTGCTAATCATAAAAACTACGGATATGCTATATGTGGAACGTTTTTCTACTTTGATGCTAAATATTTTCATTGAATATGCATGTGTCGCATTATCATTAAGGACATTGTTAGAACCCCAATTCCCTGTGTGAACAACTGGTCGTATATCTAAACACATAGGTCGTCTCCAATCGCACGATACATGTTGAAGAGAAAAATTACGTAAAATTTGATTGTATTTGGCATGTACAATGTATTCACTTGTTAACTTGTGATTTATTGTTTGACCGTCAACTTAAATAAATTGAGTTCACCAATGAGGTAGATTAGACGGAGCTACTAAATATTCACAAATACACAATCATACACATTTACTTTTGCAAATATGCTTCCTTATATGAACCTATAGAATAGCGAAAACGTTCAATTCTATGTGAACGTTTCCGTGACGTCACAATGATAACCGCATTTGCTTATCGCTTAGATTATTGTAAACATAAAATCTCGGTATTTTAACAGTTCTGAACGATTAGTCTCTCTCAAACGTAAATATAAGTAATAAACAACAATTTTAAAAAGTTCACCGGGATATGAAGTTGGTTTGTACGTGATCAAATCTACTGAGAAGCCCTTATTTGATCACGTGACTAACCAACTTCATATCCCGGTGAACTTTTTAAATTGCTTTTTATTTCTTAAGTATACGATAACTAATACATCACAACTGTAGACGATATATCAGTTAAGAAACAAAGAAAAAACACCGCACCACTGGACAACCCTGGGTAATCCTAAGGAATATAACATCTAATCAGCTTAGCGCTTTTCAGTACTTGCACACATTCAAATCAAATTTGATATATGGATGTGTCGTATGAATATATATAGGTTGAGTTAAAATTTGGTTCCGGTCCGATGATTTTTGACAGAGTTATGCCTCTTGAACTTAGAAAAAAAAATGGAAAATTCACTTTCCGATCATTATCTCATTAACCGTTGCACATATTCAACTCAAATTTGATATATGGATGTGTCATAGGAATTTTCAGGTTGAGTTTGAATTTGGTTCCAGTCCGGTGATTAATTTTTGACAGAAAAAAATTAGAAATTCTGTTTCCGCTCTCTAACTTTTGAAGGGATGCATATATAAAGCTGATTTCATATGAAAGTAATTTACAAGAAAATACAGATCAAGTTTGAACTAGGTTTCAGTTCGATGATTTTTGACAGAGTTATGCCTCTTGAAGTTAGGAAAAAACGGGAAATTCTTAGTTTCCACTCCTTTTGAAGTGATGCGTATGTAAAGTTGATATTTCATTATAAGGTGAATGTTTTAGAAAATACAGGTCAAGTTTGAACTTGGTTTCAATTCAATGATTTTTGACAGGGTTATACCTCTTGAACTAAATAAAAATCAGTAATTTTCAGAGATTTATGACTTATTCTGCAATCAAAAAAATGCTACATTAAATTTGACATTTGAAATTTTGGTCACCGGGGGGTGGGGGGGGGGGGGGGGGGCATTCGTGGCATTACGACACATCTAGTTTTTGTTAAAGGGGTAAGATGCAGACCTTTTCCCAAATATGGACTGTCAAAGCTTTATTTCCCAAACAGTAAAGCTGGTGATTGGGGGTTTCGCATTTTCGATCCCTACAAGTTTTCCTCTCAGTATGGCATTCTGTACGTATACAGTGATGACCCCTGAAGAAAAAGGAGGTATATCACCCACTCCAAAAACTACACACTAGTCCTCAAAAGTCAGGAGTGTAGCACATATATTACGTTCTTTACTTCATAAATGAAATATTAGAAATTAACATACATAGAAGGGTACAAGTATTGGGGACATTTAAAAAAATGTTTTCTTAAATTTCTGCAATCCTGTAGAAAACAACAAACAGACGTTTTAGAGGGTTACAACTCTGTAATGTTGTTTTCACAAACACTACTTTTTATTATATTACGGGACGCTCTCTCCCGTACGGGATTAATACTGGGCTAACCCTGAGATTATTCCTTATTGTTGAACCCAGCCTCATGAAACCTCCAACAGGCCAACACGCGTTTATAGTTTTCAGACTTTTATTTAAAATTTGCATGGAATAACTTTGTACATAAGTTTGGGATGCATCAGCACCGAAGGTCTGATTCCAACTGACTATAATTTACAATTCAAAATCATATATAATGAACAATGAAATAACACAAGAAGGAATAATAAGTTATGTATATCTACTACTGCATATAATATTCTTACTCAAAATTTGAAAAATAAAAGTCAATATGAACTGTGTATGTCTGGTAATTAAATAACGAAATCATTCACAAATGAGCCGAGGTAGGTGACAAATAAAGACCATGTTTGCTTCTTAGGGGTTTGTGAATGTCAGATACATATTATTACACATCTTAATTTTTTCATAATTGAAATTATAAAATGTTCATTCTTTTGTCAGCAGAATATTTCCAATTTTTTAATTAATGAATAGTAATTAAGATATGAAAAATATGCCTTACTGGGTACACCTATCTTTATCTTTATATGAAGTTCAATATGTACCAACTTTATAAGATGAATTTATATAAGGGCACTTTTCTGTATGAACAGAAACCATTTTAAAAGATCACAAGCCTCAGCATATATGCAAGAGTTGAGAGTGAGCATGGGGTACTCTTAAAGCAGTTACATTTAAGCGCTAGACTGTGCGAATATTGGAAAATAAATATCAGAAATCTCAGAAAGCAATAAAATGAATCATTTACAACCAACGTGATTATGGTGACATATAAATGATAGTTGTTAAGGTATTCAATGTATAATGATAACCACATTTTCTACCGAATGAATAAATGGTCCGATATTCATAACCATATCATTTTGAAGTTGTTATCAAATAAAAATTCTCCACCGAAGGAATTTTCAAAATTTTGATTATTGTCCAATTAAGTGCCCCTAAACTTTTACATTAAAGTCTATAGGCAACGCATCTGTTTCCTTAAGATATTGTAAAAAAATAACTTGAAATTCATTAAATCTCTTGGTGAATGTATGCATAAACTTTCTTTTCATTAAGATATGAAATAAAATGAATCAGTTACCACAGATATTTTGACAAAATAGGGAAAATAACTCCTCAAAAAAGTTATAGGTGCAAAATGACCAGCTTCTTATATGGTGCCAGTCATGTGAATTTGCTCCAAATTGTTCAATATCCTTTAATTATACAATCATTTGTATACCTTAATATATTTCTCCGTGCCAGGAAGACAAAACACACAACATCAAGTGACCACAGTGGGACTAGAACCAGCGACATTGCGTTACTGGCCTAACATAGATGACCAGTGAGACGTGCTTCATTAGTAATTATACACATTTAGTTTGCTGTAATGAGAATTATTACGCCAAAAAACTAGATTATAATTGAAAAGCAACAAATCTGACAAGCAGGCAATGTCATGAAGAAAGTAATTTCTCTTCCAAGTGAGAGTTATTCCTCGTATATATGTACGTAAATGCAGAGCATTGTGACAATATAAAAAAGAAAAGCTTTGTTTAATCCTACGCCTTTTCCGACTCACATGAAGTCGTGAGATGGTTAAAGCCAATTTTCCATCAAACGTCCTTGTTTCAATAACAAAATTAAATTTTGTTTCGATAACAATTAAAAAACACATTTGAAGTGTGCCAAAACAAATGTTAGTTGCCATTTTTAATAATATTTTCTCATTAATTAGTTGATATTTTGATGTAATACTTCAAATTGTTTGCAGCGGTGACTTGTTTCCTCGGCAACGGAAATAATTTCATAAAGCAGACACTTGTTGTTTTTCCCGCTTTTCCGGAACTAATAAACCAAATCGCTTGTATGTACAATGCGTGAATACGTAAGAACCATACACGAAGAGCCCTGTTATATTTAACACATAAAAAGTGATATCAGAATCATTTGCAAGTATGCACATATCTATATATTGGAATTTTTGTTCTTTAAAAAAACCCCGATGGGCCTTTTTTTCTATTATACATTTTAGTTTTAGGAATTTATGTCGAAAAGGGAAAACTCTTGGATTATTATTTCTAGGGAAAATTTTTTTGACAGTGACCAATCAGGTGAGATTATTAAAGTTTTCGGGTAAACCAGGTTAGCAATTTTTTTTTTCCAGAATATACCGGTACCATGAATCTGAGGAATAAAAAAAGGAATACTGCATAGTTGGCCAGTTTAACGTGTATAACTTTTTGTATATTGTCATTTGAGAAAAGCATAGTTTTTCAAACGCTTTTGCTTTCAAAATCAAAAATTGGACGGAGACTTAATCCCCCCATCTCATTAAAACCATCTCTTCCCTCTCTTAAGGTCTTTTATATAATTACAAGTACTTATTTTTGGTCCATTGTTTATGTTTTATTGTTTTTCTACATGTTTAAAATTTTCAATCCATTTTTTGTTTCACATTGTCCTCTTGAAATAGGTATTCTTTTGCTATTAGTTTTGACACATCATGATTGAATTTTTTAATAAATCAGAAGTTAATGTGTCCAGCTGTTCTACATAGACAGTCTGGATGGTTTATCATATTGAATCTTTAAACAGCCTCATTCGTTTATGCTTGCTGGTATTGGATACTTATATACTTATAGGGGTTATTTATTGCAGGCCACAAGCATAGGTCTTAAAATCTAGGTCAGTGTAGATTGTGTTTATGCATTAAATGCAACCTCAATTTTTATCCTCGATGAACAAAAGAACACGTAACAATAACCCTTCAGTTGACTATCAGCCATTAAGTTTTCCGGGTTATGAAGATAGGTTCTAACAAGAACTATACCTAAACCATTTCTTTATATTCTTAACAAATGTCTTAAACTTTAAATATAAAATCTTGATTTTTAAGAACTTGGTATAAACATCATGTTTCTGTTTGCAAATCAATAAGTTTCATTATGGTTTAATGAATATTCTTTGGACATGTTTCGAATTATCTGTCTGTACATCGAACACAATTTACAGCAACATATGTTAGTGGAACTATTGTCTTTCACTAATTCACAATAGTAAATTAGTTAAAGACGCTCATTGTCAAGCAATTTAGTTATCCTTGAAAGAGTTATTTGTAAAGGTCTTTAGATATTAGATACATTTATTGAAGTATACCAAAAGCTGTACGAAAGCCAAATACGGAATCATGTATACTGTCGAAAAACATATTCTTTGACAGATTTGTATTAAATTTTTGAATGCGGGCGAGTTCTGATTTCAGTAACATGTATGCTATTTTACTGAACATTTGTCTGTGTATTCTATATAGCTTTTTTGGCGGAAAGCTGATTCTGCTAAATCACGTACACCGCTAAATGCTATTCATATATTTATATAAGATTAGACACATTCAGAAATACGCTAACTCAAATCCACGCGAACTTGTTGAAAAATCATTTTCCTCGAAATACAGTACACGCTAAATATAATACGCTAAAAGTAATAAAGTATGGTAATTTTTGCGATTTAAAACAACATGAGGTTTATAATCTATTTACTACGAGTAATAGCGTTTGGTTGTGTGTGCGCTTTGAGAATATCGTGATTATATGCAATTATCTTGCTTTTAAAGAAAAAACAACGAAACACAGGCCCTCTCCCCATTTAGCTGGTCTCAATGGACTTTCATTAGCCCAAAACACTTGCTTATAAGGAAGTATACTAGTAGACGATAATATCTCGTTCATTTTTAATGGACTTTCTTTAGCCCAAAACACTTGCTTATAAGGAAGTATACTACAAATAATATCTCGTTTATCTTTTCCTTTTCAATCATATATAAACAGGTTTAGCAGCAGCTCAGATATAGGAAATACGGATTTAATAAGAGAACTAGATATTCCTAAACTTTGGACCTTCATATGACCAAGTTGTGCTGTCCTTCTATTTGATTTATTATTTCCTTCATACTGTTGTACAGTTCTTATTTATCTAATATATTTAGTTGCTGTTCAAAATCCCACACCAGTCTAGCCTAATCCACACAGTGTGTACCCAACATATCATTATCTTTACATCAAATTCTTCACTTTCACAAATTACCATTTTTAAAACAAATTAGGAATATTTCATTAATTAAACAATAAAACATGATCACTTAAGCAGTTTTTTTCATTGTTTATTGCAAAAATTTTAAATATGCCGATATGCAGAAAGTAAAAGTATATAATAATTAAAAATCAATGCAATTGTTTCCTCACAACGATGAATAAAAAGTCTACGAAAATATAAACTTGAAGCAAAATAACAATCTTGATCACAATATTAATGATAATGGATTTAGGGTGTATAAACAACAAGACACATATTAAACAAGGCATATATACATTATATCATGTTTTCTGGAAAAAAATTAACAAGTGAAAAAGTTAGCACCATGCAAACAGTCAGCTCTGGATAGCTGGTAACCATTTTCATTGCATATCAAGCGGAAATATGATATATATATATATATATATATATATATATATATATATATGGAACCTGCTACGTCTAGATTCCGAAGATTTCATATGGACGGACATCATTCGGGAACTATTTCATATCGACTAGAAGAACTACATCATACATGTACCAGCTTTTATCGCGTGGGAATCTCGGTGATTTTTTGACTAGACTGTTCAATGCCTGTATGGGCAATTTCAAGACGTTTAGGCAACACTGATATAGAAAAATGCAATGTGGTTTGAAGATTGACAAATTTTGACATCAGCGAATAAGAGCCTAGAATTGATAATAACTGTCCATATTCGTTTTTACAGAACGTAAAGGATACCGCAACAAAAAAATATGTAGAACTTCTGATTTTGAGGCGTTGCTGCACAAGGGTACAGGGAAAACTCGAACAACTGTACAAGAGGTAGATATTACAGCTGTATAATTTTGAAGCTTTTATCAAAAAGATGGAAAATTATCTCGACATGAAACAAAATGTTCAGGAATAACAAACCATATCCATAATGTCAGGAACATACTGTATCAGAGAGTTATACTGAGGAACATGGAACACGCAGCGATGTTTGAAGTCGCTACACAGAGATTCCACTGCGTGAGCTGGCACACGATTACCAATGGTAATCACAAAGAGCCGACTGGTGAGTGCAGTCCGGCGCGCTTCTTCTATGACGTCACGAGAATCATGTTCCTCTCTGTCCAAGAAAATAATTCCCACTTTTTTGACAGGCTTGTTGGTACTTTCTCCCCGTAGGAAACTTCGAGTCCTGAGTACTCGGAGCAGCCTTTTCAGTCCATCTGTTGGTTGTCGTTTAACGGTTTGAAGAAATGATTGATCGTTTTGAAAATCCTGTATACCAGAGTCTAAATCTGTTGGGCAGTAGTGTGAAAGAACACCTGCCCGTGTCTTGTTGGAACCAATAAGCATCAGTTTGTACATTTCGGTTATGGCTTTTCTAATAATCTTAGACCTGTGAATTCCAATAGCTGGAGAGTCGTACACAAACATCACGTCCCTAGGCGTATCCCAGCAGGTTTCTGTTAAAATAAAATTACCGTCATATTTCACATTTATAAAATTGATACTTAGTGTTAAAAATATGCTTTTCACGAAAAAGCGAAAACAAGATTGGATTCGAAAATTTTTGATAATTGCAAATTATTGCAAAAAACAAGACGGGATTTGTAAGCATTGCAATAATTTTTGTCGGATTTCCTATCAAAAGTTTTATTCTGTTCTTGGAGCTTGGTGTTATTTGGTTCTAATGTAGAAAACATATATTAAATTTTAGTACAGTACTATAGTATCTGTTTTCACGCCTTATAATTATTGTTAATTTCTTACATCGACTTTCACCTACTAGATTGTTTCGTGTTGACGTCAACATGATTAATCATAGGGTGTATTATCTAAGCAACCATAATTAAACGCTACCTTCAGTGTCATCGTTGGCAGAATCCTGAACTTGGAAATGAACTGTAAAAGAATAAAATTGTTGAAGTTTATTTTGAAACTCTAGATCTTGTCTATCCAATGTTCAAATTAACATTCTTTATTAATAAAAAAAATATGTAACAACTTTTAATAAGCTATTTCATTGATGTAGGGAAGAGTTCCCCTTACAATATCGCCTTCTTTGTTGATAAATAAAACAAAGCAAGAGAAAGGTTTCGAAGAAGAAGAAGATTTTTTAAAATTTCTTTGCATTTTATCCCATTCGTAGTCCATTGTTTACATGCATAATACGGGTCGAGAAAGGGAATGATTAGAATATCTAAGTAGTATGTAGTATAGCTATTGCACTTACCCGTACATGTCTTCACAACCAGCATGTTTTTGATGGTAGAAAGCGCGTTGTAATCTTGAAGATTGTATTGATGACGAGCACTTGAAGCAATGGCTTTCAGTTCCTCTCTATCAGTTCTATTTCCTATTCCAATGACAAATACGGTAATGTTTTCTTCCTTCAGTTTCTTGGCCTCTGTCAGCGTATCTTCTGGTCTAATCGACTGTCCATCGGTTAGCAATATTATCACTTTTGACGCAGCAGTTTCACGACTGTAAATTTCGTTAAATTCATTTTCTCTAGCGTGCTTCAGTGCTTGTCCCGTTTCGGTGCCTCCTTTCAATTGGTGAATGTTTGAAATCGTAGATTTAAGTTCTTTTGAATTTAGTTGGTTGTCGAGGTGTAGCACAGGTTTTACGTCATCAGAGTACAAAGTGACGCCGATTCGGGTCTTATTTGGACTGACGTCGAAGAGATCAACTACTTTCAATGTGAATTGAACAATGTCCCGAAAATGCAGAGGCCAAATGCTACTGGAACTGTCGATCAGGAAAAGAATATCTGATGGTGTCTTCTCGCAATCTAAGATAAAAGAAATGTATGAATAGATATAAGCTGGAAGACATTGTTCATATCATTTTCTTAAAGGACTAGTGAAATGCAATCTTGAATGTCATTACATGAAAGCAGTTTACACACTTACATTTCTTTATTTTGTCTTCCACTACTGAACCGGTTGTAGTGTCTTTTTCTTCACTATCTCGTGGAACATCAGGAACTGAAAAAGAGACAGAAAAATTCAGTACAAACACCTAGTAGAACAGTGACGAAATCTATGTGTACAACTTGAATGATCTGCTTTCCAAAATGATATCGTCTCACCTAAACACGTAGTTGTGGCGAGAGACTGGACAATTGAAGGCAACGCACTGTAATCGGTCACGTTGAAAACAAAATCAGTAGTAGGATAACTTGCAACCATTTCTAGTTCTTGCATGATGGGGGCTCCAACGGCAACCGCCAGGATATTGATCTCAGCCTGTTTAGTTTTCTCCGCTTGTTTGGCCGTTGCGTTTGAGTCGTGAGACATCCCGTCCGTAATAAGAATTATAATTTTCGAAGCCAATTCTCGGCCGCCATGTTTCTTGTGAAACATGACATCACGGGCATATTTCAGAGCACTAGCAGTGTCGGTACCAGCCGTGGACATGTGCTGGATTTTGTCTACAGCACTCTTTATTGCTTCTTTATCATTATATTCGTTCAAAAAGAAGTTGGTTTGGATTTCGCTGCTGTAAGATAAAACTCCAACTTGGATACTGTCTTTTCCTACTTGGAAGTTGTCAACTACACTATTGACGAATTTAAGTTGTTCGGCAAAGTCAATATCCCAAACACTATAGGAAGAATCCAAAAGGAACACAACATCTGCCATCTTGTTTTGACAAATGCTTCCTACAAAAATGAAAATAACCATATCTGAAGGTAATTCGTTATAGATGCAATGACTACATGTATGTACATGACATGTACATTATCATATGTAATTATATTTGAATTTTTTTTTCATGTACACATGTCGGTGTCGTATTGTACAAATTCTACATGATTTACTCAAAGCCAAGGTACCACTGAGATTCAATTCATGATCAATTTTGCAGAAAATAATTATTTTAACGGATATAGTTATGGAATATTTAAAGATTTACTAATTCACTCTTGAAGGGTCATGTTGTTATCCTTATAATACCGTAACCCGCAGTGTCTCAATTTACAATGCCAAATACTATTGATTTTTCCCAATTTGTGAAAAAAGAAACTTCCAATAAGCACTTTACACAAATTGAATAGCCATTTATTGGTATAACAACAAACTCTAGTTATGTCTTGAAACACTGAATAATAGTTGTACGATAGTTTTATTTGTAAATCGAAAATTCCCATTTTTCACATCTTGAATGGTAATGGCAACCATTACCGATTATAAACGAAAAAAAATTAGTAGTAGGTGGTTGCTGAATTTATTTTACATTATGTGAATAATGATTGAATCTTGTTAAACATGATTTAAATGGAAATACTAGTTTTTAAAAGCCAAATTAACATAAATCAATGGTAAATTGACGTTAGTAAAATGGAATTTCTTTCGACTTTATTTATATACTTCTTCGAATATTGGATATCCTTTATTTACACGATAAAAGAAAATCGATAAGAGGATATCAAATATCGTTAAATGTAGTTTATCATGTTTGAAGATAAACCAGATATACTACATATTGTCACTTGTGCATTGATTTACTATCTTTGTTTACATTTGAAAAATATGCTTAAGGAGAAAATTCAATTCCCTTAAAAGCCCACGTTTGTATCTGATTTCGAAAGTTATTATTTTTATATTAACTAATTGGAGATATTGAAAGGTCCCATTCTTTCTCAAAAACTGTTCAACCTAGAGAAAGCCATGGAAGTTAAAAAAAAAATGACGAGCACGACTTCTAATTTGCCATAGAATAAAATAATATCTCTTTCGATTTGTGGAAATGCATACTTTCTCGGTTTACAAAAAAACTAAATTTAAATAAAGAAAAGATGTGGCCTCTCGTGTCTATAATAGTGTTTAGCATAATAAACAATGATAATAAATAATTTTGGTCGTCGATTAAATGTTTTTGAATCGCTTTATAATGGGACAACATAAAGGTAAACATAGCTACCTCTACTACCCTAAAAACAACACCTGTTTATAAGGTGATGACGAGCTCTACTCTTATCTCTTAACTGGGACAACGTTATTGATTTTAACCGATAAGTTTAAAACGAAAGTTGAAAGTTTTAAAAAGTTTTAAAGTAAAAAGTAAAAAGAGAGAAATTAACAACTGCAAATATCTCAAACAAGAAATGTAAAAACTTACCAGATACATGGATTGCAGGAATCACCTGTCAAAGAAATTAAATTGTGTCCTTAGCATGAACTAAACAATCTCAAGATTCAATTGCTCACTAAGTATGTTGACATAGTGCAATACATTTTCAATGGTGTATTATGCATTATTCTTTGATCGGAGTAACTTTACAATTTTAATTCATTAATTGACGGTGTGATTTGTAAATAAAAAAAAATACGTTTAAGTTCGTGCAAATCAACATTACTATTTCTTACCGTTAATAAAACGATGAGATTCACAACTCTCGACTCCATATTTAATTTCTGCTCTTTTCTATGCTTGTAACGATTGCTGTATTGCCTTGACGTTGTAATAAAAAAAAGTCACAAAACCACGTAATATATGAGGTCCTTGTAAGATAACTGCTACAGTATACACTCTCGATCTTTAACTATATAACAATATCCGAAATCTAGCTTGTTTATATATCGATACACATAGGCCACCGTGACACATTGGGGATTTTTTATTTGGCGCGGGAAGATTAAACCGTTAAAATTTTAATTTATATTTCCGGAAGGTAACCTATCACCTTTGAGCTCAATGATAGCGAATTTCAGAGGCGGGATCATTAGGATATGACCACGGATGATAAACTCTGTTTATATTTTCAAGCGTGTTTTGAATGTGTCACTTAATACCAGTGTCAATCTCACAAACGTATACATAATTCCTTATACGCATGGGCATAAAATAGGAATTCCTTATCATATCATTATACTCTTCAGGGCACAGGAATTTTTTTTAATCAAAATATTTTTATCGATATTTGATGAAAGCAAAAATATTCACTTGCGGACATAGTAGATCCTTTGGAAATTTCATTTTCACCACAATAATTTTCACTTCCAAGCAAAAACATGCGATTACAAACCGCTTCATGATCAGGGTTTCAGATTTCACATTAACTTTCCTTGTGAAAAATATAGCGCCATCTCGGCATTCCGGTATGAATGACTTTAATGATTCAGGTCTGAAACTACATGATTAATACTATTACTTGGTTGCACCACTATAAGATGAAACACATGCTGCAATTATGTTTGCTAGTTACACATTATTGGGGAAATATTTGGTTCATTTTATATTCAAAAATGTAATAATGGATCATATCTCTTATCTTTTTTTAATTGGTCAAAAGTGAGGGATTTTTCACGGTACAGTATAATTGCTGGATATAATAAACATCTCAAAACTAATTTGGTGACAAATAAGGAAAACAAAATTTACCGTAACTAATTATAATAATAGTTTTTAAAGCCACAGAATGACTTCTGGTAGTTAACAAAGATTCATATTTGAATGAAAAACCAAGGGTAACAGTCTTTCCTCCTTAATAGTAAAACTTCAAAATCCCTCATTTGTTTGTCATCAAACAAATACACGTGACAAACAATTATGTCGTATTCTACAGTGTACATGAGGGAAAAAATGGGTTAAAGGTTATGATCATAAAAGCAGTCGATTACATGTTTGGTGGTTTTGTGAATAACACGGACGACCCCCTGATGCACAAAAACATTGAACCGTTAACATTTCATTCATTTTTTCGAGATACATGTGCAAATATTCACCTTTGACAAGTGCATCTGAAATTTTTGTGGTATTTGACAGATACGTTTCAAACCATTCTATTGCCCCCATTCTTCATTCAATTCGACGCTCAAACGTTTCGCGTTCATTGAGGAATTCTTACGTTCATTCATAAAGTCATTCCTTGTTTTTTGGCATTTTTACGTGATTTAAATGTACGTGCATGATTGGGTTTTTTTTTATTAATTTCAAATGCAAAACGATTAAATTTGTGTTTACAGAGGAACCAAGCTGTAACAGTGTATTTATTAAATCTAGACTAAAGAGAAAAAGTACGTCCGTACTTTTAATCAATGGGGTTAATAATTAGACCCAGGACCCTTCCTTGTTTATCAAAACTAATAATTTATGACCATTGTTAAGAATAACGTGCGTACTGTGATGAAAACCGTCCACGCTTTGCTTCCTAATTTTACGCAAACACACTTAGTCAACCTTGCTTCGCCTTAATATAATGTTATCGCCTTGTAACTTAATACAGTGGTTTTGTATTGGGCTAACGTGTGATAGACATTTTATCATTTCTTATGTAATTGTGTTTAAATTTTATTTAAGGCATATCGTATATAATGTCACAATTGGGTCAAAACACAAACATGTGGATATTTTCAGCTAGGATTGACTAGCTCAGGCAGTCTCAAATACTATTCCATTACTTTTCCTACACTTATGTTAGGTTCATTTGATAAAGAAGTTTAAATGGTACATATAATTTTTTTCTTCTATTTATCGAATCTTAGTCACAATGGTGACATTAGTACGCCCCCAAAATATCACCCCCTAAGGACGGCACATGTAATACATCAACTCAGTCCAGATTCTGGTCTTTTGGTTCAACTTTCCCACACGCTAATCCACGCCAATTTTGTTGCGTAATTTACATATGTATAAACCCTAATAATGAGCCACGTAATCTGATTATATCCGCATATAAATTTACTGCAATTAATTAACTGCAATTAATAAACTTTGTAAACAACGTTAAAAAATATAATGAAGTGGAAGATCGTAAGTTTGGTTAAACGGAAATATTCTGGAAACTCGTAATTAACGAGAGCGTGTTGTATAATTCCATCTTATTTTAGATGTGGTTTGTCGTAAGGTAGACCAAAACGTTGTTTGGTTCATAAAGGTGTAAACAGGATCGCCTTGGATTATTTTTCGAGATATCTGTTAAAAGTACATAGATGTAGCATACAAAGTGCATGCTTTTGATTAGACTTCCCTCACCCCTTTATACTGTACATACACTGTATATATTCAGCTCGGAACATACTTCTCAAATGCAACATACTCTTATCAGGCACATAGAATATTTTCCGAAAATTCATGAACAATAATCTTATGAATTGGTGAAAGTAGACCCAAGGGGACAATATAAAAAAAGATGTGAACTTTTTAACAAACTATTATATATGCATGCACACAAAGATACACTATACATCTTTTAATCTTTTAATTCTCTTTGTATATACATGAATGTGCAATGTCTTCAAAACAATTCCGAGAGGAGAGAATGGGGGGTGGGGGGGGGGGGGGTCGAGAGATAATTTTGTATCCAGGGAAGTTCATTTTATGAAATATACACAAAAGAAGTTTAAACCATGCCGGTCCAAACAATTATTGTAACTGTTCGTCAATTTATATATGGAAATTATACTACAAAGCATAATGTAAAGATAGCGTATATAGATACCCTGACCCCATCTGAATTTTGATTTTTAAGGGTTTTTTGTGTTTTAGCTTGGGTTTTTAATTATGATTTTCGATGTTTTAGTCAACGAAAAAAAAATAACCCCACATGATTCTAGGATATCTCCTACACAGGAAAAAATCTAAAAGGGGAAGGTGTAGTCAGTCGGGTAGCCGTGGTTCGAACAGCCCTAAGGAACGAGAAAACTTTCAATTCAGAGAACTGGGATAACATATCAAATTTGAAATTATTTAACTTCCTACATGTTTCCTTGTAACTTCAATGATGACTGTTTGCACAACGTCCGACGTCACGACATGTGGGACACGCTGCTTAAAGTATATAATTTGAAATGGGCGAGGAAATTTCAGGAGCTCCACGCCCTCGATTTCCAAGTCCTATGAAACTGTATTTTACAATTATATTTAACTTGACCTACATTATTTGGCGATTTATGCGTAGGCGTTATATTATAAAAGGCCAAACAGTGAACTCTCATATGTTTTGCGTCTGTAAAATCTGTTGTCAACGCTTTATTACGTACACTGCAGAACCTCTTACGTTAAGAAACAAAGTTGTCCAGACCTCCTCGGATTATTTTTATTTGTGTGTTAATCTTGTCTGTGTGTTGTCTTTGTATGGGGATACCAAGGTCATTCGGCGTCTGAAAAATTTCTTCCAAAGTCAATATCATAACCACAAAAATCTATTAAAAGTAATTAAACCAGTAATTACATGTATTTCAAAAGTTGTAAACAGCTAATCGATCGTATAAAAAAATTGGGTCTTACTTTAACAATATTGATTTAAAGGTTTTAAAAAAAGGGGAATTTCGAAAGTGTTTACTTTGACACGCTTCAAGGTATCAATCCACATTGTTTAGTTTCTAACGGTCTATATATATAGCCACTAAACTATGTCTGAAAACATTATGAATCATTCAAGTAATTTTTTTGTAATAGCAGGTGTCCCTGGCAATTGCGGGATGTTAACAATATTGTTTAGAAATAAATCTACGTTTCCGTGGGATTTAATTAATTTTCTCAAAGAACATTTATTGAAACAGGGTACCCTTCTCTTATGGATTCTATTACGCTAGGATTGTGGCGGCATTTTTTCATTTTTCAAGATCTTGTAACGAATAAGTTTTATTAAGAATTTGACACATTTAATTAAATATGTTATAATATGTTTTAGAGTGTGGCCTTTTAGAATTCTGGGATCGATGCAGTCAAAAATAATTGTTTGAAGAGTGTATAGGTTTAACTAATTTTTTTCCTGCGCTTTGGCAAATACAACTCGTTCGCGTCGACTAGCTGCCCTTGCTTTAACTAAACAAATATATATAAACTGTGTTATAAGATCAATAAATTTAAAGAATGGGGTGGGGTTTTTTTTAATCAAATCTGATTGTAAAAGGAATTTTAACTTTTGAAGATAATGTGAATGGAAGATTTACAGGTAAAGATGTAATTGCAAAGAAAGCATACCTAGATATCTGATTATCTGATTAAATAAATACTTAGCAAACCATATATTCGGCCCAGTTATAGATCATTTTATAGCATTCCCTATATTTCATAATCTTAAAAGCATCTTTAATTTCTTTTTCCACGTGATTTTAATTTTACTGGGCTCCATCAGTGATGATGCTTTAAAGGTAATGTCCTTTACAAAAATTTAGATTATCGGGAATCAAAATTTGTACATGACAATTGTCATGTACAAATTTTGATTCCCGATAATCTAAATTTTTGTAAAGGACAGTAATCATAGTGAATTGTTTTATAATGATTTAATAACCTGCAACTAATGGTTTCAATTTATTGCTGAAACTATAATTGTATACTGAGTGGAGGATATACACATATATATTGTTTGGTAAATGGCTCAAAGTCGTAAACATTTTAAAGGTTTTGAACAATAAAAGAGCCAGTTTGTGCAGGAAGTAAAATTGTGGAAACTGTGTCATAAATCCCAAGTAATATAGTAAAACCATTTGTGTACAATTTTACAGCTCTTGTTTAAACTAAAGAATATATGTCCTTGAGACACAGATAAGTTGGTTTGTGAATCACCGTATACACGTGAATAGCAAATAACGTGAACCAAAAAGTGCAAATAAAGTCACCCATTCTTTTCGTTAAACGTGTTAGAGTGAAGATCATTGGAAACTGAGTAAGAAAATCAATAAAGTTTCATGTGAACCAGCTACTAATCTACGGCATTTGAAATATCTCCTTTCCTGAACATCTTATTTTATTAATTGAACTTAGATTTTTAAAACTGATGTTTAATAGAAGATAATGACCGGTAAAATCATAAACGTCGACGTATATTAGGGTCGCAATGAATACATATATTCATTCGGTACTGTTAGATTAACGTGAATTCTGATAAATGCATTGCCAAAATATTTTGTGGGAAGGTCTACCTCTCCAAAACATCACCTGTCTGTTTTTAAGATTTTAAATGAATCCATTGTTTTGCATATATTGTAAATGTTACAGAAACGCGAAGCTTCAGTAAACTTATGAATATTCTACATTCTGACTGATTTGCTTGGTGTCATTAAAACAATCCCAACTCCGACACATGTATCATCACTTTGAATTGACTCGTCTCATCTTTTGCGCATGACATCGACATTCAAACTTATACACAAAGCCGTTGATTGAATCGTTAGCTCATTCAGAATTGATAAAAAAAAATTATATTAATCATTTCATGACTGCATCCTTGCGATCTAAGAAACCAGATCCGCTAAAAAAAAACTGCAAGAGAAGAGTGGTACCAACTGGCACCGGCGAATTTTTTTATGTTTTAATGTGGCGTGCGCACTGCCTCTCCCATGCAAACCTCTGAACATGAAAACGGGTGTAATAGTCAGATAGGTGTCGTATTACACCAAGGTTTGGCTGGGCCAGAAGCTACAATTTTATAATGTAAATAAAGGGTTTTTGTCCCGTTAGTTATGTTAATTTCGTTGCTAATCGAGGTACCCAAGCAATATTTATTAGAAATATACATATTGCGCTGGTATTAGGTTTACATATACACTTAAGCATATATGCACAACTGAGAAACATGGAGGTTTGTATTAAGTTATTAAACGGTGGAATGAATGGAATATTTTTTAGTATGCGAATTTTCTTTTAAGTCAAATTTACGATTCATATTCTTTACACGATAGGAGGTATTAGGAGCAATATAAAACTAATGCCCATTTCTAAATATTAATAGCCGATTTCTTTGATGTATGCTTCTATCTCATTTTAGATTAATGGATTTTTACTTACGGGAGAATAATGATAAAAGTACACTTAATACATCTCGTTTCAATTCCAGCGACTGTTGTTTCTCAGTGCAAATGTACGCAATGATTAACGCCAGTTAAAAGTTCATTATCTGAGATGACTTCCACCAATCTTCACTATATCCTGGCAAAAATGGAAGCGTACATTCATCGGACGTTCATTTATGAACAGGTCACAGGTGGATATTGATTAAGGATATGAGTCATGTACTGGTCAAAGAGATAAACGAAAAAACAGACACGAGGTTTCAATGGAGAGGTATTTCTGAATCACAGGAAACATGGTTTACAGTAACTAACAAACCAAAAATTTTGAAGTCATGATTTATTCTGCAACGAGTGTATTTGACACAAATTTTATTTAATTACTCATAGGGTGTTTTAAAGTGAGATCATCAAACCATTCTAACAGAGAATCTTTAGACACAACGAGACATTTGAACTTATTTGGATTCTATTACGTTAGGATATATACTCACGAACTGTGATACGTGGCTATCATGAAAAGGGGTTTCATTGTACAGCTGTACTTTATTCAAACCTTAAACACTTTTACGATCAAAGTTGATATATTTTACGAAAAGATGGGTCTTAGCGTTAAAATATAAACAAAATATTTGACTTCAAATGAATTTTTAATACCGGTTGTTCTATGAGACAAAGCTCCTAATTGATCAAGATAAATTCTGATAACATAGTGACGAAAGAAAGAAATGATTTATTGCATTTATCAGCATTCGTTTATCAATACTCATTGCGTTCAAATGTATTTCTTTCAAAACAAGGGCGGCGAGGATTGTTAGCTCTAGACAGTTCTGTTTTTTATATAGGTTATGTCGTTACTGCAGTCTAGACCAGATTATGTACTTTGAAATGTATGAAACATGAATTTAAGCTGCAGATTTTTTTTTCAACGCATGCTGCATCAAATAGTCATAACAAAAGGCGTGGGATGGAAATATGAGAAACGCATGGATGAAGCCGAGGTAACGATTGCTTGAACGTCTTCAGTACTGTAACGGTGTTAAAAAGTGAGTACATGGAGATGCGCATAATCTTACAATGATTAAGAAAACTCCCAGATTGTCAGTCAAAAATCTGTCAAATAGTGTAGGTGGATGCAGCTGAGATCAGCATCTCATCACTTTGAACAAAAACTTGTTATTTCAAATTTTGTTCTTCGTCAATCATCGTACCACATCTGATTTTATATGAATATATACGTACCGATTGATCACAAATTGGTTATCAATTTGCAATTTCTAGAACGATACTACTGAGCTTTTTCATGTTGCTTTTTTTAATATATTACATTACGCAAAACAACCGACTTACTTATTTATATGTTACAGAAGGTGCATACTTATAATTCAGCCTAGGAAATTCATCTCTCTCTCTCTCTCTCTCTCTCTCTCTCTCTCTCTCTCTCTCTCTCTCTCTCTCTCTGCTTTTTACAAAAGAAAATCGGATGAAAGACCGGAAAAGGTAATGAAGATCACGAAAGAAAAAAGAAAAAACTTTCGTAGTTTCAGTTTATGACATTAAAACCAAGAGAACTTATTAAATTCATTTGAAGTTTGGTGTACCATCGTTTTTAAGATCGACTTAAATCTGAGATTTATCTGGAAATAAGTTGACACAAAACACATAATCAAGTTTGTGACCTTCTGTTTTGTCCTTAATCAAATGTCAATTATGAAAAATGACAATAACAAACTGTCAACCATCTCAAAAATCCATAAAACGAAATACAAATTCAAAGCAGAGAAAGACGGACCTCTACTCTAAAACGACAAGGATATTATAGGAATTATATAAACACAAATGAAAGTAAATCTGGAAACCGTTTTACACTGTATATGTGACCTGACTTCGACTGACCACTAAACAAAGTAGTCAAAATCCTTCTTAAAATGCATCCATAGGTTTATTCCATAAGCTGAAAGGAAAATAAAGCTTTCATTTTGAAACAGTTTTATGCAATAAACAGTATTTTGTCATTGTCCTTTCGACCTCAAAACCAATAAGGGTACTCTATAAATCATAAGGAGTTATGGTAAAATTAAATTTCATTGCAAAAGTAGTGTTGTAAGACATTTTACTCGCAGACAGATAAATTCATAATTCATCTTTGATTCCCCCAACCCACGTAAATTGAAGTCAAACTAAAGGGAGGTGAACAGTTTTAATTTTTGAAAAATCTCCCAAAATAATTAACCCTGGAAAACGTTATGTGAAATAAAGGGCTGTAAAAGTTCATAGATATCAAAATCTCAGAGATAATACGGAAACGAAATTGTTTCACACATAGATACAGCATTGACAGCGAAGAAAAAATACAACACAATCAATATTTGGACAGTCAATGTATTTTCCATCCAATTATGGATTGTTTCGCTGCATGATAGGTCATAATGCAATTGAACTTTGGGAGAAGTGGTAAAAACCCTTGCTGAGATAATTACTTATGGTTAATCTTGGGACAATGGAAAATTCTATATCGATCGATCGGAAATATGCGCATCATCCAATAGAGCAGTCTTTATTAAAATCCAAAGTCAATTAAACAGTTTTTATGTAAAGTATTATGAAATGCGATTTAAACAGAACGTATGGTTAAAACACGTGTTGTGCTGTATAAATATAACTAGGTATTTCCATAGAATTCTGGAATTGTTTTTTGCAAGTGAACTAGAGAATGTCACAAAACACTTGCTGTACTGTAAGATAGTTACTAATGATTAATCTCGCCGAATATACCGGTATTTATATATTTTGTATCGATCTTTGACTGAATAAAGTAAAACCACTTAACAAGTCTTGTTTGAATTTAAACCTACTTCAAACCATTGATTACGTAGACTACTGGTATAATATAATCCGACTTTTTTTCATTCAATTTAACATTTTGATAGATTCAATATCCGTCTTGCCCACAGGATTAGCGGTTAAACAATGACCAAATCTGAGAATAATGTGAGTTACCAACGAGTTTAATTTTCTAGAAAGCACAACCTACCACCAAATTTGGAAATATACATCTACATGGGAGTGTTTACAATCTTGTAATCAAAGCATTTGTTTCTTTAACATACACATGTGTATCTTTATCATTTAAATGACTTTTATTCTTTCGAAACGGCATTCAGTTTTAATTTCATACATGGTCTTGTGTATGAAATATTTTTCATGATGAATTGCTATTCTGACTGAATTTATTCGTTGAATACTAATGTAAAAATTATTGTGTTTTTTCTCTCTTGTAATCAAGTATTTTCGTGATGTGGAATTTTGATTACTAGTATTGTTATGAATAAAAACCAAAGTGGTCTCACTGTCGACTTTTTCAATTTTGTAAATCGGTTCATTTGCTACGACTTCCTGTCCATAACTCGTGTGGAATATTTAGACTAATTGAAGATATCCTCGCTTGCCTCTGACTCCTTTTATGTGTATACATGTGTGTATTTCATTTCAATTAATGAAACAATTGTGCCTTTTACTCAAAACAAGCAACGAATTCAGTCTACTGCTTCATATTTCGATAAAGTTTTAACAAGAAGCCTTCTTATGAATATTTTTAGTTGACCGACCTGTTACTGGCCCTTCATCTTCATTCGGTGCATCTTTTGGAAGTCTCTTGGACAACTGGCACCATTTCCTCTTAAACTTTTCTTACTGTTTAGCTTTAATATTTATAAATTAGGGTTAAGTCTGGATAACTTTATATGTGCCTCTCTGGGTTGTGCCTTAGTAAGTGTGCCGGTAAAAGTAACTTGACAAAAACTGCAAATCCCTGGCAAAATTGGTTTGGTACTTCCTGATGAAGAACGAGGGTTGTTCGGAAATTATTGAGACATTTACTCTAACTCCCTTAGGAAAAAAGATAAATCATTGAAATTTCACCAGAAAGTAAACCAGGATATTTTTTATTAACTCGAACATTTTGAAGTTAATGACATCATTTGTTCATTCCTGGTAAGCTAAAAACTTGCATACATTCATTGACCCAGAGCAACCACAAACTCATCGCAACGTCATTTTAACGTGTCTCCTTGCTCCTATGTTTTAAGCACATTACATAAGAACGGAAAACATGAACTTTTCTTCATTTTTCATTTCTTCTTTTTATTTCAAAATTGCAACAGTTAATATTCTCTCCATTTCATGATTTTTTGTGAAAAAAATCGAGTTATTTCTTCCCAAAAGTGAACTTACTGTGAAACGTCTCTTACATTGATTCTGTATATATATTAGACCTGTTAAAATCAGTATGTATGTAAAAAGTACTTGATATTTAGCCCCTTTGTTTTAATTCTAGTTAAGCAATCAGTAAATAAACCCGGATTAACTGAAGCTTTTGACCCCTTTCCACGTATAGTTTTTGTTTAAGCAATTTCTTGGCCAGAAAAGGTCTTCTTCCGAGATTCCCACCAATTTGATGTATTTTCGCTGCGCCGCTTTGACGTCAACATTCAATAAACTGTCGCCGTCAGATTTCTATTGCTCGGTACATATTTTTGAACTATCTCCGTATTTCAAATCGAACAGTAGTGAAACTTGCACAAAAGTTAGTCACAATAAATAACAAAATGAACATATATGATTTAATTTCTTTTATCATTAACTGTAGGTCTACCGACACTTGAAATGTAGATGTTTAAATTTTTTAAACTCCAAGTTTAGGCCTGCGCCGGGTACCCTGACAACTGACTTGTTTGTGAACCGTCATAAACAGATTATTAATTGTTTTGTAATATTACTTTACTTAATTATTTGTTAAGGTTTCTTCATTGTTTATGCCAATTTTCACTAAAATTCGTCACTAAGAAAGGGAAATATTTGTGTTGTCTCAATAGTTTCCGAACAACCCTCGTATGTGAGAGGTGGTTTAAGGTTCTTCATCTTCTTAGAACTTGCCTTTTTTCAGTCCCAATCGCCGAACCATTTTCTAGCTATGGTAAAAGAATTGATTTTATTGAATTACGTAACTGAAAAAGTTTGCAGATTATAAATAGTTGAAAGTACCACAATATTTTGCAAAATAATTCATTTATTAACAGTTTATAAACCTAAAGCATCATTCACTCCTACACATTCTAGTGGAACCCTTCTTCTTGCATTGTGGATTGTCACATCCCACCATAAGTTCATACTCTCCAAAATCCACAAGACAGATTCCTGCATTTATCAGAGCAGTAGATCATCAACAGGAATATCGTCTTTCATAGGTAAACATTGCAAATTGAACCAATAATTCCTTAAACGCTACCTGGGTAAAATATCGTTAAATCATCATCTCCAAAAATCTTTAAAAATGGTAGAAAGGTGGGATAAGTTTTCAGATATCAAAATACATGAGAGAGTGAGAGAGCTTACCAGTCTTACATAGACAATAATGATATCTGCTTTCCTTATCTGCATTAAATAAGGACATATAAAGAAATACGACTTCACAAAACTCGAACAGCCAGAGAAAAGGTATTAAAAAATTAAAAATCTAAAATTGTTTATAGACGACCACGACAACAGACGAACACCGATATTTAGCAATATAGGTAACCTGAAATACTGGGATGACCTAAATAAACAAGAGGCCCATAGGCCACATCGCTCACCTGAACAACAGTTCCTTGTAGCATTTTATTTCGTAGCATATGCTATCTCCATTTTAAACTTTGAACCCCTCTCTGGGGTCCCAGTATTGGTCCAGGGTTTATGGTTGGCTTTAACAATTTAGAATCTACACTATTTGAGGATCACAAACGGTAGCATTGTAGTTCCCGAGCAGAAGATTTTTAAACATTTTTCATATATATTTCTGTTAAACTTTAAACCCCTCTTGGGGCCCTAGTAACAGTCCAGTGGTCACAACTTTATTTATTTAGAATCTACAGTATAAGGGCCCCGCTCTGCGAGCGCCCTATAGTGATCAGTGTGTCAGTCTTCTCTCCCCTTGGCCCAATCTAACTCATACTTCACACACAGAGTGCCTTTGGGTAAAGGATGTGCAGTGACCTTAAACCATGTTTCTAGATTTAAGTTTAAGGTCGTATCTTTTCTCCCCTTGGTCGAATCCGGCTTATACTTCACTCACAGAGTGTATACAGTCAAGGGACGTGCAGTGACCTTGAATGAAGTTTGTATATCAAGGGTCAAGGTCATATCGGACCATGCAAAAATCCTTTTTTCAGAGCATATATACTTTCCACTTAGCACTATTTGGCTCATACTTCATATAAACAGAGCTTTTGAGTAAAGGGTGTGTTGTGATCTTGAACCAATTTTCAAGGTCAAATGTGAAGGTCATAGCAGAATTATATGAAAAATTCTTTACTGGAGCATATCTTCTCACCCTTTGCTCCAATCTGGCTCATATTACACCCACATGGTGCCTTTGATTAAAGAGTATGCATTGACCTTAAATGATGTTTGCAGGTCAAGTGTCAAGGTCCTATCGGATCACACAAAAATTCTATTTTAAGAGCATATATATACTCTCCACTTAGCCCTATTTGGAGCTTTTTGGTTAATGGCGTGCAGTGACCTTAAACCAAGCCAATGTGAAGGTCATCACGGATCTCTTTATAACCAGTTTATAAACGTATATTTTTCCCCATATGCTTAATCTTGCCAGATTGAACAAAACTACCTGTATGTAAGAGGTAATGAGACTGAATTAGAAGTGCCAGCTTGAAAATATCTAAGTTATAGGTCAAGGTCAAAGCAAAATTCTCTGAAATTCTTTTCATCTTATTGTCCATTATTTAAGCGGGTCCCAATGTTGTCTTGTTGAATGATGCCACCGAGCTTTAATTTTTTTAAACATTTTCCGTCTATATATCATATGTTATACTTTGGACCCCCCTCTGGGACCCCAGTATTAGATCGAAGGTCACGGCTTTTATAATTTAAAATCTACACCATTTGAGGATGCTTACGTAGTAATCTGACAAATTGAAGCATTGTAGTTCTCGAAAAGATGATTTCTAAATATTTTCAATATATACTTCTTCTTTAAACTTTGAACCCGTCTTGGGTCACCAGTACTAGTCAAGGGTTTACTATTTTAAAAATATTGAATCTACATTATCCAAGGTTGCATGCATAGTAATCTCACAAATTGTAGCATTGAAGTTCTCGAGAAGAAGATTTTTAAACATTTTCCCTATGTTAAACTTTGAACCCCTCTTGGGGCCATAGTATTAGTTTTGGGTCACGATTTTGCCAATTTAGAATCTGCAGTAGCCACGGATGCTTTCAAAGTAATAAAACAAAATGTTGCACCGTAGTTCTAGAGAAGAAGATTTTCAAACATGTTCCCTATATATTTCTATGTAAACTTTGAACCACTTCTGGGGCTCCAGTAATAGTATGGGGGTCACGACTTCCACAGCTTAGAATCTTCACAATTTTAGGATGCTTGCATAGTAATCTGACAAATTGTAGTATTTTATTTCTCGAGAAAAAGATTTTTAAACACTTTCCCTATATACTTCTATGTGAAACTTTTTACCACTTCTGGGGGCCCAGTTTTTGGTCCTGGGGCCACGGCTTTTACAGTTTAGAATCTTCACTATTTGAGGATCCTTCCATAGAAATCTCACAAACTGTAACGTTATAGTTCTCTAAAAGAAGATTATGAAACATGTTTCCCCATATATATATCTATGTTTAACTTTGAACTTCTCTTGGTGCCCCAGTATTAGCCCAGTGGTCACGATTTTAGCAATTTAGAATTTACAATAGCCTAGGATATACGCTTAGTAATCTCACAAACTGTTGTATTGTAGTTCTTGAATAGACGGTTTTAAACATTTTCCTATATATGTTAAACTTTGAACACGCTTGGGGCCCCAGTTTTGGTCCGGGGGTCACGAATTTTGCAATTTAGAATTTTCACTTAATATACAAGCATTTTTTAAATAGTGGCATTTCTGGTGCAGTGTTTCTTGAGAAGAAGATTTTTAAAGACATACACCCTATACTCATTGTTTTGCAATTATCTCCCTTTTAGAAAGGGTTTAGCCCTCTATTTATTTTACAATTTAGAATCCCCTTCCAATAAGGATGCTTTGTATCAAGTATGGTTAAATTTGGCCCAGTGGTTTTAGAGAAGAAGTCAAAAATGTGAAAAGTTTACAGACTGACAACGGACAACGGGTGATCAAAAAAGCTCACTTGAACGTTCGGTTCAGGTGAGCTAAAAATTATAGTACAGTTAATCATCCGAAAGCAACGTGAAATATATTAGAAATTGTGGGTGATATACATCTTTTAGATTATTTTTTAATTCTGAACCCCGACAAAAAGTTTAAATGTTGCGAAATAACACATCGGAAACAAAAGCGTCTAGACTTAATTTAAATTTACATGAAGTCACTGTTTGTCATTTAATAATTATACATCAACTCCTTTAAAAGGTGAAAATTAATAACAGCTTACTTCCTCACATAAAATGTTTAAAATCATACAAAATATTTGACAACAATATCTAGTACGGAAGATAAAATTTTGGAAGTTTTTCTCATGGAAATTAAGGGTACACCAAAAGGGAAAAGGAAATTAATAAAAGGTCTATCTTCTTCAAGTCAATAAACTATATTTTCTCATATAAACTATTTTTTTTTTCAAACAAAAAGAGCTTTCTATTTCTCAACGAGATTAAAACCTACTCAGTTTTTATACTGTCGACTTGTTATTAATTGAATATTATCAGGTTGTTTAGTTCCGGAATTTGACACAACTAATAATTTATTTCAGACATTATTATTATTGAATCAGCGTAGTTTTATAAAAAATTACTTATGAGAAAATACCAAACTTTAAGACTTTATTTACTGGATTGAAAATAATATTTAATAAACAATTTAGAAACTTTGGTTTCATAAAAGACCTTTAGAATTTTTTTCTTCGTTGTATATTTTCAAAGTCTTGATATTTTTCCTTTTTAGATAAATATTTGATTCTATTAAATATTTAAATGGGTTAAGATTTTAATATAATTCATAAGGTTACAAGTTTACAAAGATTAACTTTCTATTAAGATATAATGCAAACAAGGGGATACTATTACACCTTATTGAAATTTTCTCTGTGCTGAAATTCTACCACTTTTTATACTACAAGTAACCCAGAGTAATATTATTTAGATATGTCCGGCCTTAAGTCATATTTTGTATGAATTGGTTGTTACATGTACCCTCTTAGTTAATTTTCCTGACCTTCTACTTATTATAATTTTTATGTAAATTTGTTTTTGGTTTTTTTTTCTGTGGACAAATCCAATATAAGCAGCCAATTCCAATAAGTTTGAGTGCAAAAGAGAAAGTGTGAGTGAAAGGTTTAAATAATATGTAATATATTTTATATAATGTGTTTCATGGAGAAGCAAAATAACAAGAGGCCCATGGGACACATCGCTCACCTGAAAACAGTTCCTCAATCTCTTTTCATTTTAGCTCACCTGAGCTAAAAGCTCCAGGGAAATATCTTTAAAAATCTTTGCCTAAAAAAGTCAGTTTAGATAGTCTAGATTAAAATTTGTCAAAATCATAATCTTCAGGACTAGGGTTGGGCCACATTAATTATCCACAAAAACTCAAATGTTATTATTGTTTTACTTATATGCAAGCATTTTGAATTATTGTTGATTCTTTAAAATTGTTTAGACTCAGGCCCCAGGACAATTATTGGGCCTCACAAGGGGTTCAAAGTTTGATGTAGGTTTATAATCTATATATAAACAATTGTTTAAGTCTGATCATTTTTCTTGAGAACTGCAATGCTCAATATGTAATATAATAATAATGTAGCAGGTCAGTGCCGTGTATTATATTTCGGCTCTATATCAGTACTTCGCGTTGTGTTTAATTTTGTTTTGAGACTGAATTTGGTTGACCTCTGCATTAAGAACAGATTACTTACTAACTTTCAAATATTACGTGAAAACGACTTTACTCTCAATATAAATGAACCATATATAATAAACCAAACTCAAAGTAAATGAAAACCAAGATTAACAACCCTTTATAAATTTATTATAACAAAATATAATCATCCTTGTCTATCATTGCTCAGGTGAGCGATGTGGCCCATGGGCCTCTTGTTTAAATTAAGAATCTCTTCTATAATATTTCAAAACTTACAAAGTTCTCATATATTCTAGATTTGACAATACATATAATCAATACTATATTAAAAGAAGCCTACTTTTTGGACATCATATCCTACGATCGTATATGCACCAACCACATAACAAGAAGAACGACTGGAAAGCAAAATGCAAGCATTGAGGATATCCAAATCAAGAAACATTCAACATTTTTTTTAAAAAATACCTTCAGAGGCAAATTACAGATTTGTCAACACTCTGTTTGTTATTCATGAAAAAAATACGATGTATACAAATACATTGTATTTGGCAAAATTATGGATAGATTTTAAAACGGCCAGCTAATTTCTATAGACAACTATAAATTTTCAAAAGTTTCAGATGTTAAAAAGGGAGGAAGAGGTTAGTGTAGAGAAGTCCAGTAACAAACACCCGGAATTAAAGCAGTCTATTGGTAAAAACTAGTTAAAATCAACTGGTTGATAAACATACAAAAGTGAAAATGTACATGAACAAAGAAGAAATTTCTTTGTTAATATTGGATATAAATAGGTAACAGTACCTGGTTAATATGAATAACTTTTCTTTTCAGATTGTACAACCATCTATAAATCCGATAGGATACTAAGTGTTATTTCAAAAATGCATCATGAAGAAACATCTAATGAAACTTGAAAAGAAGGAATTATTTTTCCCAGGGACATTGTACGAAAAATGAAAGACCCTGTGCTTGACACTTTTGGAAGCCTCATAAAACACGTTCTATTGTATAGCTATTTTACTTGACTTGTAACAATATATTTGCTCTTGTAGTCTTTTTAGTTTGTTGACATTGTTTTAAGTAGAGTGCCATTTTTATTCCTTAGTTCAACTGAGCTGTAAGCTCAAGTGAGCTTTTCGGATCACATTTTGTTCGTCGTTCGTCTGTCCATCCGTCTGTAAACTTTTCACATTTTAAACTTCTTCTCTAAAACTTTGGCCAATTTCAACCAAATTTGGCACAAAGCATCCTTATGGGGAGATGAATATAAATTGCAGAAATAAAATGCCAATTTGTATTCAAAGCGGAGAAAACCTTGAAACTGTAAAAAAAAAAAAAAAGGTGGGTGCATTTTTAAAAATCTTCTTCTCAAGAACTACTGAGTCAATTTCTACGTAATTTAGCTTAAATCATCCTTGTGGAGAGGAAAATATAAATAGCAAATATTAAGGGCTAATTTTGTTCCAAATTTGAGCTACGAAAAAAATAATAAAGGGGGGGGGTCAATCAGTTCAAATGTTCGGCTTCCTTATTCCATATCTCGAAAACGAGGCTTTTTGTTTGAAGCAGCCATTTTGGATGCATGTTGAGGTGGCTCGACACACCAGTGCATTATTTGATGGATCGATTAAGAGTCAAGTTTTAAAAAGGATTGTACAAAAATGAGACCGATATCGTCCTTCAATTATTTTATATGATTTTTTGTATAAAAACCAGAAATATCATTTTAACTGCCGTGTTGCAACGCACTTTGGAAAAAAATGTATAAATCACAAAATATGGACATCGTTCTTAACTGATTTCGATTTATTCAGATTAAGGAAGGAGTCTTCTCGTTGTTAGACACACTTGTTGTATCAAAAAATTCATGAAATTTTAACACAGTCAAAAAGATCATATAACCAAATGATTGTATCAGTTAAATTAAATTTGAACTCCTATTTTTTGGGAATATGAGGTCAAGGTCACCTTTTTTTTCAACTTAAAGGATGATAAAAATAAATGTAGTTATCTGCAGTGTTGTCGACATCTGTTTAAGATATGAAGTTTGTATTCTTCAATGAAATGATAGAATATCAGAATGTCTATCAGCTTATACAACTAAATTGAAATAAATGTTTAAACTAAAATTGATATTGCTTAGCCCGCATTTCCTCTATTTTTCTTAAATTTTGATTATATTTCTATGCTTCCAATAAAAACTATTTCTGATTTTTACATATCATGAAGACTTTACATAAAGATATTAATTGACAGAAAAGCTAATATACTGACCATCTGGTAAGAGAAAAAAATCCAATTTTAGTGATTTTTGCACAAAAATCTATTTATAGAATGAGCACTTTAAACAGCTTATGAAAATGTAATTTGATAGGCAAATCATGTTTTAAAAACATATTCTTAATCCTAGTATCTTATTATTATTTAAAATTAGTTGAAAAAATCCATCATTAATGTTATTGTTTTAAAAATACTAAATAAACTCATGAATCTACAGCAATTCTGAATTGGAAAAACATGTGATATTTTTCCTACGCCAATGTTCCACCAAAAATATTGTTCTTGTTAGATTCTAAACTTTGATTACTATTGCTATGCCAAGTTGTATAATAGTAAAAAATATAGAAAAATATGATATTTTAATTTCCTTTCATTTTGATTTAATAAACAATTAATCAAATTTACATTTGACAAGTCGAAAACCAGAAAAGACTCCTTCCTTAAGTTTGTATATTTCTTTGTAAACACTCTTTAATATGGTCTAGCATCATTGGGAATACGGAGGGTACAACCAAAGATACAGTACAATTTCCAATAAGATATTTATATCAACTACTTAAAAAATGCATCTGCATCATCTCTTCTTCCCAAATATTATAATATATATGCAGGTTTCTAAGCAAAAATCCCTTTCACAAATTCAAACCAAATATTTTTTTTCGATATATGAAGTAAGATATTTACATGTACAGCCGTTAAAACATATCAACTCAAAAATCAGCATTTGAGCCTGTACTTTTGGGCATTAATTTTCCACAAATATACATACTAGTATTGTATTCGATAAACTTTGTCATTATAGTTGTTCATAAGCGTATTCACGCCGTATGTAGGTCAGCTATTGTGTCCCTCAATGAATTATTTTCTTTTTTCTTTAGAGAGTAATATTCACAAAGTAAAAATATAAATTATTTGGAAGAACGGCTGACGATTATTTGATGCAGTAAATGCAATATTTTGATATACATATCTCAATTACCTTTTGAACTATTTTTCTTCATGTGTAAATGATCTTATCAACGAGCCTTTTCATTGCGAACTTGTTATTTAGGAAAGCTAAAAATGTCATGGGTTTTCTTTTCAATGTCTTATCTAGCAAAACTAGGTTTAAACATATAACTATCAAACTTGAGGGTTTAACGACTTCGGCTAGACCTTGCACAATTTTTTTCACAGTACGTTAAATAAACCATATAAACGCACTGAAGTAGACTGAGATTAAATATTTCAATGCGTTGTCATCTTCACTTGTGATGGTGGTTTTAGCTGTTTTGATTTTCGTTTCATTTTCAGTAATTATGCTTTTTACTTGGGGAACGATAGCCTGTATTTTGGAATTTCTACGCACCGAATCAAAAATAGACTTTGGTATATCAGGCAGATGATTTCTAACTTGCGCAAAATGAGCAAATTCAGATGCGTTAACAATATACTAAAAGACAATTCATTCAAGTGGTAATTCTGTGTGATCTCATTTTCTCGAGTCTATTCAGTCTAAACCGACATTATTTTCGCTGATGGAAATATGTAGGTATATCTATGATTATAAAGATAAATTGTGCTCTTTCTTTGTCTTAGTGTATTTTTCCTCTGTTTTAGCTCACCTGAGCTTAAAGCTCAAGTGAGCTTTTCTGATCACTTTTTCTCCGTCGTCTGTCTGTATTTCTGTCCGTAAACTTTTTACATTTTCGACTTCTTCTCCAAGACCACTATGCCGATTAGAACCAAACTTGGCACAAAACATTCTTAGGTAAAGGGGATTCACGTTTGTTAAAATGAAGGGCCACGCCCTCTTTCAAGGGGAGATAATAAAAAATCATTGAAAATTTGTTTGTATTTTTCAAAAATCTTCTGAAAAAGCATTTAGCCAGAAAAGCTGAAACTTGTGTGGAAGCATCATCAGATTTTAGTTTGTTCAAATCAACATCCCCGGGGCTAGGGTGTAGTCATAATGGGGGGGGGGGGGGGTGAAATTTTACATAGGAATATAAAGGGTAAATCTTTGAAAATCTTCTTCACTAAAACTGATCAGCCAGAAAAAGCTGTAACTTGTGTGGAAGCATCCTCATGTAGTGTAGATTCAAGTTTGTTCAAATCATGATCCCCATGGGTAGGTTGGGGCCAAAGGGGGGGGGTCTAATTTTAACAAAGTAATATATACATACAGCCAGAAAAGCTGACACTTGTGTGAAAGCATCCTCGGTAAGGGTATATTCAAATTTGATAAAATCATGATCCCAGGGTAGGGTAGGGGCACAGTGGAGGGTCCAGTTTTTACATAGGAATATATTGAGTATATCTCTCTAAAACAGATCTGCCAGAAAAGCTGTAACTTGTGTGGAAGCATCCTACAGCTTTTCTGGCTGATCAGTTTTAAAGAAGAAGATTTTTAAAGATTTAAAATTTGTTCAAATCATAATCTCTTAGGTTATAGCTATAGTTAGGGTGGGGCCACAATGGGTCAAAATTTTACATAGGAATGTATAGGTGGAAAATTCTTTAAAAACACAATTTGCCTAGAAAAGCTGTAACTTTAGTCAGTTCTGATAGTGTAGATTAAAGTTTGTCAAAATCATAATTTTCAGGAGTAGAGTTGGGCCACAGGGGGGGGGGGGGGGGGTCCAATTTAGCAAAGGAAAAGTTCAAAACATAAAAATTATTCACAATAACTCATATGTTAATAAAATATATGGTTTTACTTATATGAAAGCATTTTGACATATTGTTGATTCTTTAAAATTGTTTAGATGTTGGCCCCCCGTGGACAATTGTTGAGTTCAAAGCTTGATGTAGGTTTATAATCCATATATAAACAACTGTTTAAGATCTTCTCGAGAACTGCAATGCTCAATATGTGATATGACTGTAAAATCATTTTGTTACAAATGGGCTCAATGATAAACATAAGAATATACAGGGGAAGTTTTTTTTTATACAGGATCTAATATACTACATTGTTCAGATATTTTGTATATGACTCCATCAAGCTAATTTTTATTATGTCTATTGTTGCTCAGGTGAGTGATGTGGCCCATGGGCCTCTTGTTATTGTTTACAATATTCTATTTACTAAACATATTTGAGTGTCAAGCTTCGAGTTATAAGCAAGATACAGAGCTTTACTTACAATTCTATGTTTGTACACAGAGCTGAGGCCATGTTTTTGTTCGTTTAAAGTAAATAAAAACGACGTCTTTTAAACAGTTTCCACAGTTCTGGCACATTATACTAGTAATTATGAGAATATCTGCATTATCGTTGTTTTTAAGAAAATATTGCAGTGATTAATCATTTTGGTTTGTAGCCATTTATTGTTTTTGAATAAAGATGAAAATAATGGGTGGGCCTTAGTACAATAGAGCGATATGCCTGTCAATACATTGAAAAGCTCACGTGACATTTTCCAGTCGAGTGTTTTCATTGATCAAGTGAGTAAGGTTATAAAACTTCACACGAGTTCACGCCAGGTAAACAACAATCGTTGATAATGGAGAAGACCATGTGAAGTTTTGACTGTGGCCTGTGACTTTTGCCATAGAGTTTAAACACTGCGTATTGGCTTCCAGACTGTCTGGCGACCTTCTGTCCGTCAATCTTGGTTAACTTTCAGATATGAAATAACAGCTGTTAAAATGAAATGTATCTCATTGGCATGATATATTCATAGGGCTTAGCCTCTTAAATAAACGCACAAAAATATTCACTTTGATGTGAATTTTTTTCTAAATCTTATAAATGCTCGGAAAATGAAAACTACGCTAATGTAAGTTAGATTTTTTGTTTTTCATAAATACCAATACACAAATCAAAAATTCTTGCTGGTAAATGGTAACCACTATATCCAGTATTTTCATCATATAAACTAGATATGTATTGCATGACCTCTGAGACAAAAAATAATTAAATAGAATGTTGGCATCCTCTAATTGTGTAGATTCAACTTGTTCAAAATATGATTACACTTGATAAGTTAGGCCCACAATGAGTGCTGATTTACATCTTATTTTAAAATGTTTATCTTATTGAGCTGTTCAAATATGTGCAAAAAAATTGCAGGAAATAACACACCGGTGTTAATATAATTTATATATTGCAATATTTTTTTTACCTCCACCTCCCTATAAAATATTGAATCTCACATCAGAAAATTATAGTACATAACTTTGCTAAATATGATGTTTTTCTATTTTTAATTATCTAAAGTGTTTTTAGTCAAAGTAGATAGCCATTGTTGCTCAAGTGAGCGATGTGACCCTTTGGCCTATGTTTGTTGAAAGAAGATAGGACACCATTTAATTGTTTTAATACAACCTGATGTTCATGATTACTAGGTATTCTGTTATTAAATTGCATATATAGCATGTTTATTAGTACACATTTGTATAATCTATGCATGACTATAAAGTTTGACATTATTAAAAGTATAAACATGAAAAAGTTCAAAAATTAAACATGTTGCATAACAATGAAATACATTATTAAAAGTATTGACATAATAGCAGTTCAAAACTGAAAATTTAAAAATGAAATACAGGTAATTCAAAGTATTGCAATAAATGAATATCTCATGCATTTTGTAGATATAGATATACAACTTACTGAAAAATATGAAATTATTGTGATTATTAAAAACCATCCCACGATATGGCATGCCTTAACAAATAGTGTGTTAAAATTTCAAGCGTCTTTGATGAATAGTTGCTGAGAAATCTTACCACGATTTTTTTTTAAATTTTCGGCTAAAAAGAAACAAAGTCGTTATTTAATATTGGATAAGCATCCGATTGGTACAAAAATGAATCCAACAATATATCATACCTAAACGAAAAGTGTGTTAAAATTTCAAGCATCTGCGATAAATAGTTGCTAGGAAAAAAGTGACAAAATTTGTTAAGGATAGATAGACAGACGTACAGACAGATGGACAGACAGACATAAGGTACCACACAGTAAGCCCCATTCTCCTTTGGAGAGGGGGGGGGGGATAAATCATTGTGACCATGAAATGAAGATACTTACTATTATTTCCTATGTAGCTTGTAACGCGAGCTCTGATCGGTTAACAAGCCGGATGTAAATTTCCGTACCACCTGTTAGAGCCGGGTGTAAATAAAATGCGACGTCACAATGCAATTCTTGTTAACAGGTGCACCTACAGATCTTTGCGCAAAATGTAGTAAAAATAAAGTTAAACGAAGTAAATGAATAAATAATTTGTCAAAATCCCTATTACTTAATATTCTATTGGTATGAATAAATGATTTCCCGCACAATTTCAATAAATATTGATTTATTTTTGGTTCTTTGTGTCGAACTTATTCCCCTTGAGTATTCATTCAAGTACAACGCGTAACAACTCTTACAAAATTCGTCTGCACAGAAAATGGCAAAAATATTTGCTTCTCATCCAACTTCCGAAATTTTAGGAAAAAAAGGCAAATGTTGTCCCAGAGACATAAAAAATGTCTCTGATTGTTTCAAAAACACCAAAAACTTTCTTCTGGAAAAATAAAACAAAACACGGATTTTAAAAATGTTGACGCCCATCAATTAAATGAAGTACTAGGTAATTTTTATCTGGATTTAAGAAAAACTGATGAAGAAATGTATAAATCGTCATCGCTCGAGAATGCAAGGTATGGATTAAATATCAAGAATTTCATCAGAGCAATGAAAGTTTTAAAGAGGTTCGTTCCTCTGTTTTTGGGTAGCCATTTTGGGTCACCTCTATTCTGGAAATTATGCATCATATATTGATTCTACTCATAAATTCATATCTTATAATGCCAATCAAACTATATTGAATAAATTAGTAAAGGACAAATTACATATTTACAGTTTAGTAGGGGGCTATATTTTGTGGCGGAAGGTTTTTAAGAAGGAAATGAAAAATGTTCATAACTCAGTTGTTTTAGAGTACCGTCATTTTGCTTTCCTTACTTTCAGTGCAGACCAAAATTTCCAGATAGTTTGTGCTTTAGGATATCTTCATTTCGTTACGAAAAACATATTTTTACAATTTTTCAATATATCTATCGACACATATTGGCAAATTTAACTTATATTTCTTAAAAGTCAAGGAAAAATGAATCCCAATTTTTGCCTAAAATTAGCTTATTTCATGCCATATCTCAAATTTTACATAATAGACCCATACTTTTTGTTTTATTTTCTGAATTTATAAGATTTTTCTGACAAGTCTATCAAAATTTGAGAATAAGTTCGAGACTTTTGAATAATTTTATTGCATGTTGAATCGTTAATGGATAAAAATAGCGGTTTATCAGTGCAAAAAGTCAAAATATCAATTAGGTGAAGAAATTGTAACATTTTTCTTTATGATATTGTTAATTTTATTTATTTTGAATAGTATTATGTATTTATGATGCCATGGTTCATTCCGATAAAAAAATTAGGGGGAAAAGCGATTAAGGGGAAAAGTGATTTATGTGCAGTCTGCACTTTCAGTGCAGAAAGTTCATATTAAATACACCGTAGCGTCGAATGAAGCATATAGACCCCAACATTTTGTTTTGATTTTTGGTTAAGCTATGTGTGTAGATTTTTAAAAATACTTTAGAAAAAACTTTAAGACTTTTGATCGCAGGATCCAACGTCCTTTAAACAGCAATGGCCGAGTTAAAAAATAAAAGAAGGAAAGGGTAATGTAGAACACTATCTAAGCATTGAAAATTGTGACCTCAAAAAACTATACTCAAGCCTACATTTATCAACTGTAAGACCTTGTGGGTTACATAACAAAGTCCAAACGAACATGGCTGTATTTTTGTCGTCGGGGATAATAAAACATGACAGAAATGACAAAAGAAACTTTCAGTTTAGCAAAATACAGGGCTGAGATTTATCAAGAAAACCAAGATGAACTTATTAAAAACAGGCAATCTAATGAAAAGGAAATTTTTAGAGGCTGTATGATCAAAAATCCAGACTCGGCTTATGTCCAGTTTCATCCTTCTTAAAATACATTGATAAATTACATCCGGAAAATCCCCGACTATGGCAGCGACCAGCGCTGACCCAGCGTGATACACAATACAACCTCTGGGGAAAGACTCCCTTACTGACCTTAGTTCATTTTTATCCACACTGTGCAAAAAATGCGAACTTTCCAAAATCTACACGAATCATTCCCTCAGGGTTACAGGAACATGCATCCTCTTCAAGAACAATTTTGCAGATTCACAAATTTTGTCTATAACAGGCCACAAATCGGTAAACTCGCTAGCTGTCTACCACAGAGTAACAGAGCAGGAAAAAATGCTGATGAATAGGCGATTCAAAACACTGTAAACACAGTACAGCCATGTTTACCAGCACCAGCAGCTGTTCCAATGCTACCCGCTCCGCCGACTCAAAATGACGTCAGCATTGTTCCGAGCGCCACTACTTTCAGGGAAGACAACTTGTATGTTGTGGATTTAAATGATCTCTTTGATGAGATGATTGAAGAACGATCACTGGCACGCAAAACTTCTACGTTAAATGTTGAAATTCAAAACCAATCAACAAGCATTGCTTCTGCTCTGGAGAGCATTTTTAAAAACTGTTTAATTGGAACCGTAAACATCATTTACAAGTCGTAAAAAAATGAAAATCTTTTTAACAGCACTGAAAGAACTGTTTTAAAATTGGTGAAAATATTCATGTTTAATATTTGAATTCAAATAAATTGTTTATAATGATCAATAAATAAAATATGTGGCATGATTTATTCATCTTTATTCAGAGTGATCTTAGACCGAATTTTCAAGTGGTAAAACAATTCAATTTTAATATTGGTATAACATAGGAAATAAATTCGTTATCCAGGTCCAATCAAGGGTGTACGGAATACATGTACAACCCGGGATAAATCCCCATACACCCTTGATTGAACCTGGATAACTAATAGCAAAAAAGTATTATCTATAAACAAAGTATAATATTTATCAAGTAAAAGATTTTTTAAAAAAATCCTATAAATGTCTATGTTGAGCTTTGAACCCTTCTTGGGCCTAAGTGTTAGTCCGGGGTAAAGATTTCTATAATTTACAATTTACACAATGTTAGGATGTCATAGTTCTTTTACAAATTGTCTCATTGTAGTTATTGAAAATGAATTTTAAACAGTTGCCCTCTATATTTAGATGTTGAACTTTAAACCCCTCTTGGGACCCAGTATTGACATGGGGCTTATGGTTTGTACAATTAAAATCTACATTATCTTATGATACCTGCACAGCACTCTCGCAAACTGTCACGCGTTTCCTGAGAAAATCTGGGGGGAAAAATGCCTTCTGTATTTTTATATTGAACTCTTTCTCTTTCTCTAACGTATATGAAGCCCCAACATTGACCTGAGGGCAATCCCCGCGCCAATTCTAGGGCTTCAAGTGGTGGTTTGTACAATTTAGATTCTACTACTAGTAGTAATATTACAAACTGAAGCACTGCAGTTCTTGAAAACAAGATTTTCAAACATTTTCTATATATTTCTATGATTAACTTTGAACCCCTCTTGTGGACCCAATATTGGTTCAAGCTTTGGTGTAAATAATGACATTTTAGATGCAGTGGTTCTTGAAAAGAAGATTTTAAGAATGACAACCTATTTTCACCGTTTCGTGCTTATCTTCCTTTCGAAAAGGTATTTGCCCTTAAGGATGTTTTGTGCCAATTTTTTTTTTAAATTTTGCCCTGTTGTTCTTGAAAAGAATTCAAATACGTGAAAAGTTTACAGACAGACAAACGGACAGGCATTCAATAATTATTGCTTTGTGAGCACGTAAAAATAATTACAAAAAAGTCTAGTTCGTGTATTGCTTAGGCAAAGTAATGACATTATTAACTCTTTAATGTCAGACATATAAAAAAAAATATTGGAAAACACCAATGCATAAGACATTTTTGATAAGCTTTTTGTAGAGATGTTCAATAAAAAGAAATATATTATCGTAGTAAATATGTAAAGAATTTCCTTTTATTTTTCATTTTTTTATCCTTTTATCGTGAGTATTCGCAATCTGGTTGATGTAAATTTGTAGAAATTCTGGAACATCGTGGATAATCGGTTCACCTTGACCAAACAAATAAAAACCCACCACAATGGTGAGGTAAAATTGATTTTAATATTACACTAGTTACCAGGTTGACGGCTCAAGTGGAATCCTCTCGTGGTCTGTCTCTAGATCTGCACGCTAGCTCGTCTCAACGTCTCTATCTTCCACAATAACTAAACTGGTCCAACTCGCTCCCTCTCACTAATCAAAGTTAGGTCGTACTTTCCTATGGGAAAACTACATGGCAAAATTAAATTTCTGTAAAGTTGTTCTCTTCCCGATTCCGGGGTACTGGTTTCTGAGGGAAAGGATAATAGGACCAGTCAGACTCTGGGGTTATTTCTTCTGTAACTGCCAACAGTTCCCCGATATTGTTTATTCTCTTTTCGATGAAATATATATAAGCTACCCAGAGTCCCCTCAATGAACATATTAGGTATTGTCTTCCTCGAACACCTCACTGTCACTGGACATTCTTTATCATATAGTAATGACTGCGCCGTGACTACGGTTGTTAAGGTTGGAAAACACACCTGGAAAAAGTCACTTTAATCAACAGTAAATTATTTATTTGATTATGAAATTTATCATGATAAATAAACTGTGCATGTGTCAAATAAGCGAAAAATTTGCAGTCTGGGGATAAAATATGAATATCTAAAAAATTCAATTCAGTTAGTAACAACAAAAGTCCCCGCGGAATTCGAACTCGGGGTGTACGGACCACAAGCCCGACAATTTTTCCACTCGCCTATGGAGTAATTTACATATTGCTGTCAAAAAAAATCCTTTTAATAAATCGAATTGTCGTTTCGATCAGAGGTCAGCCATTTTGTGATGATGTGTTAATCCACCTTAATAAGTATATAAACACTTTATACAGAAAACAAAGTTCATGTTTTGATAATTTACAGATTTCACTTTATCCGATAGGGAATCTTACTTTCCTATGGGCAAACTTCCTGGCAAAATTAAATTTCTATAAAGAATACCTTTAATAGGACAACCTTTAACCGGGAATTTTTTATCAATGCGCTACCTTTTAAAAAAAAATTATAAAATTAATTTCTTAAGTCAAGTAGTGTGGGAATACTTGCAATAATGTCTCTTTCTTAGGTACTGTAGATGTTAAGTATAAGCTCAGAAAAAATCAACATTTTAGTGTAAGACAAGCTAACCGCTTAAAAAGGACTTTAGGTCTTTGGTAGCATATATTTTAGCTAGAGATATGTAACATACTGGTCTATATACTTTTAAAATAAATTATATGTACGTATTAAATTATCATGTTGACCTAAGTTTTGTAAGCGCTAGACTAAAATGTTTGTTATGACGAATATGTCTTAAAAAAATTAAATGTCACAATAAGGCATAAAGTTCAAACCATACTGAAAGTTATTGCTGTTAATATATATTACTTTTGCCAAGTACTGTTCTCGTGCTTAGATAATCCAAATACGTGTGTGTGTAAAAATTTAGTTTATCTCTCTTGTTCATAATAATATATTTATCATGATAACGACTTAATGTCTCGTAAATACGACATAACAAAACTACTATCAATGGACAACAATTATATGCTTCTGTGCTGTCATCAATAAATTCAAAGAAAAAATATAACATTTTTGTTTTCTAATTACATGTATGTACATGTACTAGACGTTTCTGATTTTAAAGCTGGTTAAAATACATGAAGGATGCATCTTTTGACAATCAAAAGATGATAATATGTTGACAATATGCCACATAAATATTAAAGTACAAGGTAGTCATAATAAATTTATAAAGTGGTTAATTATATACGAGTGTCAACAATCTCAATTGTTTGAGGATCAATCAAACAAAACGAAGACTAAAATTTTGCTATCGGTTTATTTTTACTTACGAGTCACATTATCAAAAAACTTGGTAGACATAATTTGGCAATGATTTACATTAATTTGAGCTCAAAATATTAAATATATTCTATTATATCTAAGAATTATTCAAAACTTAAAACTAAAAAAATGAGGTCACGGCGCACGATCAAATTTTGTAATATGCAAACGATAAACCATATACCGGTAATATCGGAAGTCATATTTCTACTAATTTGACATTAAACCGAATAATACTTAAACATCAAATTGAGTATTGCGATAATATTCTATGTACAAATTATGATGGTATATATTGTTTTCTTAAACAGTTATTATTTATTAAAGACAGATAGTCCTTATCAAAATTGGCTAATAAAGATGGCGTTGTCGGACGTCACAGAGCAGCGAAAAGTGATAAAAGTGTGCGTTCAACTCTGAAAAACACCGATACATGCCGTGAGAATGCACGTTGATGCAAATAATATGTCAAAAGTTATTTGTGCGTTTGTGTTTTAATGTTATGCAAAGTTTTAGGTGGTGGAAACTGATTTGGACATCACAGGAGCCCGAAAGAAATTAGATTATCAGTAAATATTTGGTGGAATAGTTAATAACGTCATCTTACGTTCAAGGATTTCCTCTATTGTGAACGAAGACACACACGGTAACAAAACTAAACACATAAGAGAAATGGCTTCTGATTCTCGATCAATTGTGAGCATATAAGATACCAAGTCGTATAGAGTGGTTTTAAAATGCAGTGGGAAAGACAAAAGATACTGAGTGTGAAATAAAGATTGGGTAATTTAATAGGTTTATTCCCATTTCGCTTTAACTGCAAAATATAATATTCCCATTTCGCCTTAGTAAGCTCTCGGGTGAATTAAGGCGAGATGGGAACTTGTGTAAAGATATAATTAAGTATAGCAAGTGTTTGTTTTGCAATACAGGTATTATCATTAAATTAAATGTTAAATTGTTTGTTCTTTTAAAATAAGCTATGAGTAGTTTTGTGAAAATGTTGTTGAGAAACTAAAATTGGTTTATTTCAAATAATGGTATTTATGATTTACAAGATATGTTAAAATAGATAACAATAGAATAAACATTTTAACATAAACGTCAAGTAGCACATTGATAAAGATCGTGCACAAACTGGTGAGCTTATTAAAAGAGTTTAAAATTGACATGCACTGTATGATGTTTAAAAGTTCACAAGCACTAACATATTCACACGCATTATCAAATTAGTCTAGCTTCAAAATATAAGATGCTGAATCACCATACTGGATGAAGTTTATCTCCCCAGATGTCAGTTGGGTTTTCAAACGCTGACGTCTTTCTTCTACCTCTCGATACTTCTTCACTGTTTTAACATACTGAATAGCAGGTTAAAATCGTGGTGGGAAAAGATAGCGATTTTTTTTTTCGTTTTTATAAATCGCGGTCGATTGAATTCGCGGAAAACATAAATTATAAAATTTCGTTATCGATTGGCTTTAACAATGTACCGATAACGATTATCTGTACATGGTATATTAACTCACAACAGTGACTTATCACAACGAAATAAAAAATAATTATAGGTTTGATTACCCGGTTAAATAGTACCCGTTTAGTATTACAGTTAAGTTAATATCATAGTTTTCTTTTGCAAACACAAAACCATTTCTTAATAAATCATTGTATATTACATCGATTATTATAATAGCTTGGAAAGAGCACTCCGCTTAATATAATAGAAAGGTTGCTAATGTCAATTGAGTTTTACACTTTTTCACGTGTTAAACACTCATGAGTAGCTTGTATAAACACTGTGACCCGCTAATCACTGATATTTACCGAAAGCACCTGCCAGACAGGATTAGTTACGCCTAACCGCACGTGGTTTGGATACTTTACCTATGCACCTGTTAAGTGACAGTGTTGTCTTGGTTGTCTATTGAAGATCTTAGAATTTGATTGCCTCTTATTTTCCAGTAAAATCATTCAGAATTCAAGAATTCAAAACTAACGAGATACTTTACATTGCTAAGCATTAGGCTGCATGTTCCAATTGACGATTTGTTCTGTAGTAATAAAATGATTTTTTTAATCATTCTTTTATTTTACAATGTATGAGAAGAATTTGCCGAGTAAATCAAAGACAATTATTGCATAACTTTAATTTAATTTTAACTATTTAACCGGGTTTATTTAATTCAACCATTCAATCGCCAAGAAGTTATTTAAACGAATTGTTTCGTGTATGCCTTGTTAGATTTAGTCAAAATCGGAAGTAGAGGAAGAAAACAAAATAAAAGCGTGTCAGCTAGTAGGAGGTATGTTGGTGCATTTTGCAATTTTTCCAGCTTGTAATAGTTAATTTCGAAATGAATTAACTTTTAAAATATAAACTTAAAAGGAAATCATCAATAATTTTAGAAATTATGGTGTCTTGAAGAGATAGTTACAATACACAAACAAAAAATTCTTTATTTTACTCAGATATTTTATCATTAGAAGTTTAATTCGCAGAGTTTTTATTTTAGCGAATATAGCGAAAATTAACTCCCCGAATTAATTTCCTGTTAAACAGTACTTCTTCATGACGTCTGCTAAACAGTACTTCATGACGTCATATTTACAGGTAACCGTGCTCCGTGGTGACAAAACATGCCGCTTATCAAATCAGATAACAAAAATACCTTTTCAACAAATGTAATGAAACTCCACATAATAACAAAATATGTGTTGATGCATAAAGAAAGATACATAACCTGAAACATTCCCGTGTCAACCATCCTGTCACTCGTGATCAAAAATGTGTCTTTGAAAACCTTAATTGAAATACTACCACTGAATATGTTTGTATTTTGATAAACATTTTTCGGACTCCAAGACATGTTTTGTATGCTGCTGGGACTACTTAATGTAAGTCGTTTATTCCATGGCATTAAAACTTCACGATTTCTCAAAAAGAACCAATCGCGATGGTTTTAATTTCACGCTGCAAGAGTCTATCTCTGGTTCTACATAAATATTATACGTGTTTGAAAACTTATGATAGTATTCACGATGATTTTAATTTCGCGGGAATATGATATATCGCGAACATAGTGAAATTAACACAATCGTAATTATTTGCCAATCTACAGGCAATATGATGTAAAATAAAGTATTTGCGCAAAGAGCAACTCTTTGTAAAGTCCCTGGTCTCCTGTATGATTAGCTTTTTGTTCGAATATCATTAACTTCTTTTAGATACTTTGTTCATTATTTTTGTTGAAATTTTTCGTAACTGTAGGGAGAAATGAACATATATAAATTATGACTGAAACTTCTATCGGTCCTTAAAGGGGCATGGTCACGATTTTGGTCAAAAATTATTTTTCCGTTTTTAATGTTTACAATGCCTCAGTAAGGCATTTCTGATGGTCAAGCAAATTTTGAGTTTCAGTCGTCGTGTTATAAGCGAGATACAGAGCTCACAATTCTTTGTCATGTAAACAAAGCTTTGTTTACGTTTTGAATGTTGAAGTAAAAATTCCAGTTTTAGACCCAAATAGAATGGGATAAACCCTAGGAACTATTTATTTATGCTTAAAACGAATTAGAACATAGAGTAATCAGCTTGAAAAAGAACTTTTACATGTATATTGAACCAATGTAAACAAAAACAGGACATGAGACTTGTTTACATTACAAAGAAATGTGAGCTCTGTATCTTGCTTATATCTCTACGATTGACACTCAAATTTTATCATTAGAAATGCATTTCTAAAGCATTATAAACACTAAAAATAGAAAAATGAAATTTGACCAAAATCGTGACCATGTTTTTTTTTTAAACACTGGTATTAATAAAAGATATTTTGTTGTTGATCATAACTTGTATATTAAAAATGAAAATGCACAAATTAAAGTCTTTAAACATCTTTACTACTCATGAACTAGTCAGTTAAGTACCATTAATGCATGGTACTTGCAGAATATGTGAAAAATATTATTAAAACATAATTTAACAATAGATTCATTTTGTTTGTTTTCATGTCAAAATTATTACTACCCACCCACCAGAATGTAACAGACCTATATTTCTTATTAGCAAATGCGGACAATCAAAACTTGAAGATTTATTGATCAAGTTAAAGTCGAGGTCTATTTTTTTTAACAGTTGCAGAAAGCTTAACGATTATCATATAAGTAAAATATGTGAATGTTACTTTCAAATATAAAAAAAGAGATAAAAAAAAATCCACCAAAACCTATAGCTAATTTATTACCTTTTTATATTCTCAACACAACTATAGATTTTGAGTAACAGTTTTATTGAGTTTGTTTGGTCCGGCTGAACATAAATACATGTAACATATACTCAACAGTAAGCAGCTTCTTTTCGACATTAACTGTTATTTTATTTATATAATGAACAAAGAAAACGAATAACATGACATGAATATTCGAGCAACGTGGTTTATACGTTTACGCTTCAGGTATAAAATATTACATCTAGAACTTTCTTCTTTTTTCCGGAAAGTAAATGATTTTGCTTTTAACATCACTATACATATAGCACTAAATATGAATACTTATTAACATTTTAAAATTAAACACTCAAATAAGTGAAATATTTAAATCATTAAATAAATTCATTAACAAGACTTAGTGAAATTGAAAACAAATAAACGGTATAACAAGTTTATTTAATTCATCATCATAACATCCAGTGAATACTCTCTTTTTCTTTTTTCAACCAGGCATTCTCTACCCAGCTTTTAAAAACTTTTGAGTCTATTTTCGATCGAGCTTTAGCCAAACTGAGCTTTTACAATTTATCATATGTTCGCCTCAATAAACGGTGGATTTAACCAATGTAATAATTATTTTTGGTATTACATTTTTTCTTATAGTAAGTGAAACAAATTACACAATCAAATGACGCGCGTCTATTATACCGAATGTTCTGTCTAAAAAGTTAGTCAGAAAATCTTTCACACAAAACACATGTGGTTTATTTCGTAGGGCGGAAAACATACCAATAACACGTAACAGACAAAACCAACATGATAAAGCAAAGACAATTCCGGAATACTACACCAGGGATCATAACAATGGGTTTCGTAATAGAGACAATATGGTATGCTTGTCATATACGGTTTTGTAGGTATATAAGCATTGAAGAGAATGATGCTAAACATTTGCCCGCTGCATTTCCGTTCAAAGCGAAACTTATTGCAATTTACGGAAGGGGGTATCCACGAAATTCGGAGTTAGATAGATGTACATTGTATTTGTGTTAATAATGTTCTATAAAGTAAACTTTATCTCATAAACACGTTCCTGTGATACGTGATTTCAGACAGTTTCTTTAACAACTTATTTTATTTACATAATAATGAACCGAAAAATCTAATAACATGACAAATGTATAGATTAGCATGTCTACCATAATATTCAGCACTTTATTTTTATAAAGGAAAAGTCTTTAGACTATTTATTTAACATCAGTGTACTCGAGTACTTATAAACTCATTTTGCGTGGAGTTAAAAAAACCAAATGAACAAAAAAACCCTGTTTAAATAGAAACCAATCTTGATCAGACTGTACTTGAAAATTAGCGAGCATGGAATCTTTGCTCAGATGATAATCGTATTGGTTTCAAAGCCTCAGTCACAACTGACCGTGTTTGGTGCTACGGGTTTTACCAATTCTGGCTGCCGTGGCTGGACGTAGCGGTAAAAATCGTGTTGAAATGATTGAAAATAGCAAGTTACTAACATTCGCGTCGTGTGTCACTTGCAAGTCAATCTTCCCGACGTCTCTTTTTGCTTCACGACAGGTTCACAGACAATTATTAATTTCCCTTATAAATGGGAAAAAATTTATTATTCTTATTTCGACATGCACTAAAATAAATGAATTATAAATCTGCTGTGAGCAAGCAAGAAAAATAAGGGTGTTATTCTGTAAATGCTTTCAATTGCTGAAAAGACTAGATAAACTGGACGAAACAAATGAAGAATGTTTTTAAAAAAATATAATTATCTTTCGTATCTGATATCATACCATCATTAAAAATTGCTCTGAAGGCTTTGGAAAAGTCTGCTCAAAAATCTAATTTCTGAGATTCTTAGTCAATACTAAATCTTTAAATGCTGTTACGTTTTTGTTTAATATTTGTTGAACTTAAAATATCTTCAAAAGATAGCTAAGACAAAATGTTTAATTGAAAATAAAAATCTTAATCGATCTACTCTGCTTTTACAGATATCATTTTATAAAAACACCATTTATACTAAATCTGTTCTTAAATGTATCTCCAAAGTCGACAAATTCTTTTCTGGTATTTAGATTTTGATATCATTGTAAAAACAATTCGAAAAAGTTTTAACGGTCATAAGAGATCATGATCTTTACTTTTTAAATGGTAGAAGTACTCTGTTTAAAAACGCAGATTATCATACAATTAATAGTGTCAATCCTAACTGATAGTTTTATATTTTTAAAAAAAAAACCGTGTGCCCGGTTTTCGCACTAAGTCCTATAATAGTCCCCTCTTTTAAGATGTGTTGAGTAGATTGTTCTGCGTGTAAATATCATTCGTCTTCTCCTCACTCCTCACGATCAGGATCCGTAGAAAATGAATGTGATTCTGGCTTAGGGCAATTGCAAGTCAAAGTGCAAGGGGGATTTTCTGTTTTTTCTTTACAATCTACTCCAAAATCGAATTCCTCATCCTCCTGTATTTTCTTCTTTGACTTCCAGATTTTTGTTAACATAAGTATTTGTTTGGTTTTTAGAAGTGGATTCCTAGACGCTTTTCCTGAAAGCATTTTCTTTCGGTAGCATTTTGATGAATGGTAAAACTCAATTCTTTTTACATTGTTTTTTCATAATCGTTTTAAATATATATAAATATACATGTATCTTGTTCAGGGGGATATGCATGAACCTCGCGCATTTGATGGCGTGGTTTATGGCGTACGCTTACTATGCGTTGACTGTCATTAAATTGTGCGTTCAATTTATATGTTGATGGTGAACACAATCGACTTGCGGTCAATGTTAGTTTAACGCAAAGGACAAATGATGTCTCCTAACGTCATTCGTGTACGTCAAATCGCACAGTTATCTTACGGGTTCCTTGAGTGAAGCGCAACTGGGTTTTTAGATCTCGCAAAGAAACCGTGGCGATTGTTGTGTATGTCCAACAGCCAGCATGCGTGCTTACGGGAAGCGTACGTCCTTTCATAATCTTAAATTATATTAACATTCATTGTTTATTTCAAAAGTACCTTACAATATGAATGTGTCGATGTATCTATTTCGTAAATGCCTGATATGCAATGTTAACCCGTGCATGCACGGGTCAAAGTCTAGTTATGAACAAGGAAAATGAATAACATGACGTAAATGATTTATAAGTTTACGTTTCAGGTATAAAATATTAAATCTAGAACTTTCTTCTTTTTTTCGGAAAGTAAATGATTTTGCTTTTAACATCACTATACATATAGCCCTAAATATGAATACTTATTTTAAAATATCTTAAAATTAAACACTCGAATAAGTGAAATATTTAAATCATTAAATAAATTCATTAAAACGTGAAATTGAAAGCAAATAAACGGTATAATAAGTTTATTTAATTTATCATAACATCCAGTGAATAATACTCTCGTTTTCTTTTTTCAGCCAGGCATTCTCTACCCAGCTTTTTAAAACTTTTGAGTCTATTTTCGATCGAGCTTTAACAATTTATCATATGTTTGCCTCAGTAAACGGTGGATTTAACCAATGTAACAATTATTTTTGGTATTACATTTTTTCTTATAGTAAGTGAAACAAATTACACAATCAAATAACGCGCGTCTACTATACCGAATGTTCTGTCTAAAAAGTTAGTCAGAAAATCTTTCACACAAAACACATGTGGTTTATTTCGTAGGGCGGAAACATACAAATGACACATAACAGACAAAACCAACATGATAAAGCAAAGACATTGCCGGAATACTACACCGGAGATCATAACAATGGGTTTCGTAATATGAGACAATATGGTAAGCATGTCATAAACGGTTTTGTAGGTATATAATCATTGAAGAGAATGATGCTAAACATTTGCCCGCAGCATTTCCATTCAAAGCGAAACTTATTGCAATTTACGGAAGGGGGGATCCACGAAATTCGGAGTTAGATAGTTGTACATTGTATTTGTGTTAATAATGTTCTATAAAGTAAACTTTATCTCATAAACACGTTCCTGTGATACGTGATTTCAGACAGTTTCTTTAACAACTTATTTTATTTACATAGTAATGAACCAAAACATCCAATAACATGACAAACGTATAGATTAGCGTGTCTACCATAATATTCAGCACTTTGTCTTACTTTATTTTAAGAAAGGTAAAGTCCTCAGACTATTTATTTAACATCAGTGTACTTGAGTACTTATAAACTCATTTTACGTGGAATTAAAAACCATATGAACAAAAAAAAAACCCTGTTTTAAATAGAAACCAATCTTGATCAGACTGTACTTGAAAATTAGCGAGCATGGAATCTTTGCTCAAATGATAATCGTATTGATTTCAAAGTTGTAAAGCCTCAGTCAAAACTGACCGTACGTGTTTGGTGATCGTGCGTGTGCCACGGGTTTTTCCAATTCTGGCTGCCTTTGCTTAACGTAGCGGTAAAAACCGCGTTGAAATGATTGAAAGTGCACCGTAAGTCACACAGACAATTGACGTGCCAGTCGTTGGTGTCCCGTACAATTTTATTTGAAGACGGGTTGCCACTCGCAACGTGCGATGCCCGTTGGAATCGTACTTGCGTCTTACGATTGTCGTGCAACAGACGAACGTTCGCCTTGCGAATAGCAAGTTACTAACATTCGCGTCGTGTGTCACTTGCAAGTCAATCTTCCCGACGTCTCTTTTTGCTTCACGATAGGTTCACAGACAATTATTAATTTCCCTTTAAAATGGAAATTTTTCTATTATCCTTATTCGACATGCACTGAAATAAATGAATTATAAATCTGCTGTGAGCAAGCGAATAACACTGTGCCGGATAAATATGCCAGTGCCAAGGTGGCATTTTTGCACCCGTCTAAGCTGCATATATCGAAAAATTCAAATATGCCATATGATAGATCATTGCTTAAAGAGTTTACAACCACCTTTGTTATCATTGTATCTCACCTGTCAGGTGAGATATTTACCTTTCAAGAATAAATTCCTACAGGAAAATAATATTTCCCATAGGAAAAACAATATTCCTAGAGGAAATTTGAAATTTCCTATCGGATTACAAGAATTCCTATATGAATTTCAATTCTGATTGGATTTGATAAAATCCGATAGGAAATCTTAATTTCTTATAGGAAAACTACCTGTCTGAATCAAATTCCTACAGGAAATACCTTTCTCCTATAGGAAATATAATTCCTATAGGACTTTCAGAAAATCCTATAGGATTGTTAATATTTCCTGTAGGAGAATCATTTCTTCTACGGGAATTATCATTTTCCTATGGGATATTTATTTTCAAAGGTAAATATCTCACCTTTCAGGTGAAACACACTTAAATCAAAAAGTGGTGATATACTCTTTAGACATTGGTCTATCATTTGGTATATATGGATTTTTCCGAAACTGCATCTTAAGCGGGGGCAAAAATGCCACCTTGACACTGGCATAATTATCCAGAACAGTGTTGAATACTGAAACATTGAAAGATCTAGAAGAAAAATAAGGGTGTTATTCTGTAAATGCTTTCAATTGCTGAAAAGACGAGATAAACTGGACGAAACAAATGAAGAATGTTTTTCAAAAAAAATAATTATCTTTCGTATCTGATATCATACCATCATTAAAAATTGCTCTGAAGTCTTTGGGATAGTCTGCGCAAAAATCTAATTTCTGAGATTCTTAGTCAATACTAAATCTTTAAATGCTGTTGCGTTTTTGTTTAATATTTGTTGAACTTAAAAAATATCTTCGAAAAATAGCTTAGACAAAATGTTTAATTGAAAATATAAATCTTAATCGATCTACTTTTACAAATATCATTTTATAAAAACACCATTTATACTAAATCTGTTCTTAAATGTATATTCAAAGTCTACAAATTCTTTTCTGGTATTTAGATTTTGATATCATTATACAAACAATTCGAAAAAGTTTTAACGGTCATAAGAGATAATGATCTATACTTTTTAAATGGTAAAAGTACTCTGTTTACAAACGCAGATTATCATACAATTAATAGTGTCAATCCTAACTGATAGTTTTATATTTAAAAAAAAAACCGAGTGCCCGGTTTTTGCACGAAGTCCTACAACAGTCCCCTCTTGTAAGATGTGTTGAGTAGATTGTTCTGCGTGTAAATATCGTTCGTCTTCTCCTCACTCCTCACGATCAGGAACCGTAGAAAATGAATGTGATTCTATCTTAGCGCGATTGCAAGTCAAAGTGCAAGGGGGGTTTTCTGTTTTTTCTTTACAATCTACTCCAAAATCGAATTCCTCCTCCTCCTGTATTTTCTTCTTTGACTTCCAGATTTTTGTTCACATAAGTACTGTGGAATCATTAGAATTCGTGGTGGGTCAATTTTCATGGTATTCGTGGGTAGCCCTTCTCAACGAATTTACATCTTCGACGAAAACAAATTTTAAAAGAGTGAGTTTTCTTACTGAAATTGAAAACCAATGGATACACGCCATTAAATCCACACGAATAAGCAAAAAACCCACAATCCACGAAAACTGACCCCCGCGAATTTAATTGATTCTACAGTATTTGTTTGGTTTTTAGAAGTGAATTCTTAGACGCTTTTCCTAAAAACTTTTTCTTTCGGTAGCATTTTAATGAATGGTAAAACTCAATTCTTTTTACATTGTTTTTTCATAATCGTTTTAAATATATATAAATATACATGTATCTTGTTCAGGGGGATATGCATGAACCTCGCGCATTTGATGGCGTGGTGTATGGCGTACGCTTACTATGCGTTGACTGTCATTAAATTGTGCGTTCAATTTATATGTTGATGTTGAACACAATCGACTTTGCGGTCAATATTAGTTTAACGCAAAGGACAAATGAGGTCTCCTAACGTCATTCGTGTACGTCAAATCGTACAGTTATCTTACGGGTTCCTTGAGTGAAGCGCAGCTGCGTACGTTTTGAGATCTCGCAAAGAAACCGTGGCGATTGTTGTGTCCAACAGCCACCATGCGCGCTTACGGGAAGCGTACGTCCTTTCATAATTTTAAGAAGCACTAGCGTGTCTCGCAAGATTTTCATCAAACCACTCGTAAAAGCACGTACGACCAGTTGTCACTAAGGATTTATATGTCAACATATTTACATGATTAATCAAAACATTGGATAGCGTCAGTTGTCCGTGTCCGTTTGCGTCATAGTCTTGACTAATTGTATTCGTAAATGATTCAATCAGGGTCAATGTATTGAATCAAAAGCAAATTGGATAAACTGGTATGAAGGAAAACATTATATTTTGTATATATATCGTAAAATCAAGAACAAAACCAGAATGATAATAGAAAAACAATAGATTAATTAGATATATTAATTAAAAAAAAAAACCAACCACAGAAACAAAACAATATGCAAGAAAAATTTGAAACTAGTAATACTAGTACCAAATTAGCTTGGTATGATATTGTTTGCTTCTCTGGAATAGAGAATATGCTATCCAACTTCTTTCCATATCTCAAGGTCTTCGGACAGTCGTTTCCCCTAAAGGAACATGCTTTCCAGCATAAATCACTAAGGTAATGAGACCTTAGCCGCGCGGAGGCTATATGCAAAGCGCCCTGGACTCCAAGCGCTTGGGAGGCCAGGTTGCGTGGATTTCGTCTAAAGATACTGTGATGAGTGAAGCTACTGCAGTGTGCCAAATTTTAAGATGCGCTATCCAATGTTAAAAAAACCGACTTCTTTGTGGAATTCACGTGGGACAGCTACTGGGGTGGCAGTCTCAACCTCACAGGAACATCTCATACCGTGATACAGTACTGGCCGGGACTGAACAGGCTTCGACGCTTACTCGCCGGCATTGCTTCCCAGTTGCAGCGCACGGAACCTAAGTCAGACCGTAAGTCAAAATCCAGCAGCATCTCCAAGACATCGACGAGGAAAAAGAATTAAAACTAAGCTTCATCAGTATGCTTAATCTAACGTTATGGACAAGCTTAACTGTTTATCTGTTAACTGCAGAGGGTTAAATACTGCAGAAAAACGTCTAAAAATTGAAACCTTGCAATTGATAAATGATACGGTAATTTGTATATCATATTTATTCAAGAAACTCGCTATATTGAAAATAACATTGAAAATTATGATGCACGATGGTCAGGTATATCTGTACACTGTTTTTCAGATTCCCCTTTTAGCAGGGGCGTTTCAATTTTATTTAGAAAAAAACTTGCCATGTAAAATTGTAAATACTCATAAAAGCTTAGTTAGAGGAAATAACACGTACTAGCGTACTACTTTTGGTTGGTGGCGTAGTAATACGCCACCGAATTCAGTTCTTTACTTTGCGTATAATAATTACATTTTCAATTGTAAACGGGTTATTCCTCTTTAACGTACATTTAGTTAAACAAATGATGGTAGAAAGCTTATGGTAAACAGAAGAGTTTGACCAAACATTATTACAATAGTAAATATATATGCACCAAACGATGTTAACAATTGATGCGATTTTTTTAAAGAAGACTTTAAAAAATACACTCAATGGTTTGGAAATATTTTGAGACTTTACCTGCTTATCAGATAACTTAAATCCAGATAAAAGTGTACATAATTTAAAGTCATTGTTGAAAAAACTCGGTTAATGTGACTTAGAAAATAAATGAATGGAGACAAACAAGGTTATACGTGGTGTAATGGGGCAAATATCCCAGCAAATAGAATTGACTATATTCTATAATCTAATACTTTTTGTTACGCATGCCAATATATAAGAAAGAATAATATATAATAAAATATACAATATATAAGAATGATAAAAAACATTTTGTATAAATTCCTCAAAAAAAAAATATCTAAATCATATAAAAGCAAAATAAGCTCAATCCAAAGAGAAATAAATATTAAAATTAAAGATAAAATAGAAAACGTGCCTTGTGAAAATAATACTATGAACAGGAAAAGAGAATTTGAATCAGAATTAACAGAGTTAATAAACAAAAAAGCAAAAGATACTCAAATAAGGTCGAGCGCAAACTGGTAGAAATGGAGAGAAAAATGTCGCATACTTCCTAGGCTTAGAAAAGAAAAGACAACTATCGATTGTGATTAAATTTTTAAAAAACGAAAATGATTACATATCTGATGAAGAACAAGTTTTACAATCTTTTTGCGAGTTTTATGAGAAATTATGTAACATCATGCAACACAAATAACAGTATTTTAAACAAATATCTCGATAATTCAAATTTAGAGTATATATTAAACGATAAAGATAAAACTGATTTAAACAATTTTCCAGCGCTTTCGGAATGTACAGAAGCAATACTAAGTATGAAAAAAAAATCTTTAGAACTTGATGGATTACTGTCAGAATTTTACCAAACGTTTTGGGAAAGCTTAAGGAAGGAGTCTTTCTCTGGTTTTCGACTTGTCAAAAGTAAATTTGATTAAACGTTCATTAAATGAAGATGAAAGGAAATTGAAAGATCATATTTTTCTATCTTTTTTACTTTTATACAACTTGGCATAGAAATAATAATCAAAGTGTAGATTCTAACAAGGATTATATTTTTGGTGGAACATTGGCGTAGGGAAATATCACATTGTTTGGCAATTCAGAATTGCTATAGATTCGTTAGTTTATATAGCATTTTTCAAACAATAAAATTAATGATGGATTTTTTCAACTAATTTGAACTAATAATAAGATACTAGGGTTTAGAATATGTTTTTAAGTGATTTGCCTATCAAATTACATTTTTATAAGCTTTCTTAAGCGCTCATTCTATAAATAGATTTGTGTGAAAAAATCACTAAAATCAGATTTTCTCTCTTATTATATAGTCAATATATTAGATTTTCTGTCAGTTTATATCTTTATGTATAATCTTCATAATATGTAAAATTCAGAAATATTTTGTTATAGAAAGCATAGAAAAATAATCAAAATATCTTCAAAATTTAAGAAAATTAGAATAAATGCGGGCTAAGCAATATCAATTTTAGTTTAAATATTTATTTCAATTTAGTAGTATAAGCTGATAGACATTCTGATAATCTATCATTTCATTGAAGAATACAAACTTCATATCTTAAACAGATGTCTACAAATTTGCAGTTAACTACCTTTTTTTATCACCCTTCAAGTTGAGAAAAAAAAGTAGTGACCTTGATCTCACCTTCACGCGAAAACAAGGAGGTCAAATTTGATTAAACTGATACAATCATTTGATTATATGATCTGTTTGACCATGTAAAAATTTCATGAATTTCTATAAGTATGTCTAATAACGAGAAGTCTCATTCCTTAAAAGAAAATTATTATTGCACTATTCAAGAAATTTACGAAAAGAATAACTATGGCATATTCGCGGAGACTTTCTCTAATCACTCTATTATTTAAAAAAAGGAGATCCCACAATTTAAACAATTATAGACCTATTAGTCTTACAAATACTGATTACAAAGTTATTGCTTTTATTTTTGCCAACAAACTACAAAATATACTTAATAAAGCAATTCAAATTGACCCGGTGAAAAATAATTGTGGTATTGCTATGCTATCTTTTTTACACAAACTTTACCAAACACTGTTAATTTCCATGTTTTCCATGACTAGTTTTTTTTATATCGTCAACATTTTATGTCCAATTTTTATTGTAACACATTTTTTTTTTTGACCTATAAAGATTCCGAAAGTTCTTGTACATGTCTTGTTTACTCTTTCAGTTCCCATACTTTACTAAAACCTTGTATTATCTCTTAGGGAGTTTTCAACGGAGGTCTTTCAAAGGGAGAGTACAGTCATCTTCATGCTGTATTATCTAAATACTTTGAGTCATTCCAGGTTTTTGAAAGCTTTTTATATTTGGATTAGATCTTATGACGATTGCTAGGATTTCAATAACAAAAAGAAATAATATTGCCGATACTGAAGACCCCTGTCTTATGCCTCTATACATATTACATGTGTTAGATATCCACCCATTTTTTTATTCTAAATATAGGTTTGCTATATAATATGTTAATCCATTTTAGAAAGTTTTCTCCGAAATTGAATTTTTCGAGAACTTTCACATGAAATTCCCCTCTACTGAATCAAAAGCTTTTTGAAAGTCAAGGAACAACAAAATTGATTCCAAATCATTTTCCTCATAATAATCAAATATGTCAACAATTAATCTTGCGTTCAAAGCTATATTTCGTCCTTTAATAAAAGCTGATTGATTGATATGTATTATGAAAAACGTTTGCGACAGAGGGCAAGAAATTCTCAGGCGCTTTCTTAAGCGCTCATTCTATAAATAGATTTGTGTGAAAAAATCACTAAAATCAGATTTTCTCTCTTATTATATAGTCAATATATTAGATTTTCTGTCAGTTTATATCTTTATGTATAATCTTCATAATATGTAAAATTCAGAAATATTTTGTTATAGAAAGCATAGAAAAATAATCAAAATATCTTCAAAATTTAAGAAAATTAGAATAAATGCGGGCTAAGCAATATCAATTTTAGTTTAAATATTTATTTCAATTTAGTAGTATAAGCTGATAGACATTCTGATAATCTATCATTTCATTGAAGAATACAAACTTCATATCTTAAACAGATGTCTACAAATTTGCAGTTAACTACCTTTTTTTATCACCCTTCAAGTTGAGAAAAAAAAGGTAGTGACCTTGACCTCACCTTCACGCGAAAACAAGGAGGTCAAATTTGATTAAACTGATACAATCATTTGATTATGTGATCTGTTTGACCATGTAAAAATTTCACGAATTTCTATAAGTATGTCTAATAACGAGAAGACTCCTTCCTTAAAAGAAAATTATTATTGCACTATTCAAGAAATTTACGAAAAGAAAAACTATGGCATATTCGCGGAGACTTTCTCTAATCACTCTATTATTTAAAAAAAGGAGATCCCACAATTTAAACAATTATAGACCTATTAGTCTTACAAATACTGATTACAAAGTTATTGCTTTTATTTTTGCTAACAAACTACAAAATATACTTAATAAAGCAATTCAAATTGACCCGGTGAAAAATAATTGTGGTATTGCTATGCTATCTTTTTTACACAAACTTTACCAAACACTGTTAATTTCCATGTTTTCCATGACTAGTTTTTTTTATATCGTCAACATTTTATGTCCAATTTTTATTGTAACACATTTTTTTTTTTTGACCTATAAAGATTCCGAAAGTTCTTGTACATGTCTTGTTTACTCTTTCAGTTCCCATACTTTACTAAAACCTTGTATTATCTCTTAGGGAGTTTTCAACGGAGGTCTTTCAAAGGGAGAGTACAGTCATCTTCATGCTGTATTATCTAAATACTTTGAGTCATTCCAGGTTTTTGAAAGCTTTTTATATTTGGATTAGATCTTATGACGATTGCTAGGATTTCAATAACAAAAAGAAATAATATTGCCGATACTGAAGACCCCTGTCTTATGCCTCTATACATATTACATGTGTTAGATATCCACCCATTTTTTTATTCTAAATATAGGTTTGCTATATAATATGTTAATCCATTTTAGAAAGTTTTCTCCGAAATTGAATTTTTCGAGAACTTTCACATGAAATTCCCCTCTACTGAATCAAAAGCTTTTTGAAAGTCAAAGAACAACAAAATTGATTCCAAATCATTTTCCTCATAATAATCAAATATGTCAACAATTAATCTTGCGTTCAAAGCTATATTTCGTCCTTTAATAAAAGCTGATTGATTGATATGTATTATGAAAAACGTTTGCGACAGAGGGCAAGAAAATCTCAGGAGCACAAAAAAGATGATTATGTTATTAATGTTGGTGTCAGTAATGTACCCCGACTTACAAAGGCTCGGGGGATGATGATAAAATGTTGCTTGCATGTGTTAACAACCTTATTTGTAGATTCTTTTAATAAATATATTTTTAAATCATAAATTTATAAAACAATGGAAATAGTTATTATATTGTTTTTAAAAATAATTCAATAAACCCCTAATTGTCCAGTGGTTGCTGTGAAATGTTCACTAATATATTGAACCAATAATGCGAGTCTCTCTGGCAAAGACCAAAATCACTGCCAGCATCATATGATCCTGATATCCTTGACTTGTGGTTAGGAAAATTTAGGGTTGGGTAAAAATACGAATGGGAAAATTTATGCAGATAATCTACAAGGAGGCAACTTTTACCACAAGAACTTACAAGAATCATTCTATTAGAGCTATATGTATCATGATCTTGGATGAGTCGATTATTTATGAATCTCGAAAAAGAAATGTCAAATGCACTAAACAAAATAATACATGCGCTAAAATTTCGTGACTCAGATGACTTTCATAAACAAGTGTTAAACCTATTGCATATTCATGCGGACCTCCATCTTCTACAATGGTTCTACCAAACATAAATACAGAAATAGTACATCGTAAGAGTTGCAGTAGCAGTGCTAGATAACAAAGCCGTCTTTGCAACTGCTCCGGAAATTCCAAAGTCTGATGTGTCCACTGTTATGGCCTTTACCAAACACAAATACAGAAAAAGCACAACCATTGTAAGAGTCCATAGACCGTCTTTGTTATTTTAATGATCTTGCACTTGCAGCAGTAGCTGTGCATCTTTGCAATAGGTCCGGAAATTCCAAAGTCTGCTGTTTCCTTTATATAGTTATTGTTCATATAATACAAAAAAAATGTTAAAAAGTTCCAAATTAATATTGCGACCTTAGGCGACACTTTTAGGTCGAACAATTCATATGTTGCCATCATACCCAGTCAAAAACTGTAAAATAATAATTCATGCCTTATTTGAGAGGGTTAATTAACACATTCTTGGAGGAAATATCAACAAATGAATAGTCGCGAACACCTGCTCACGTGCAGTTTTAAACCTCTTAAGATCGGAGGGACTTATATCATTGGTGATATGAAAGTGAGATGAGATTAGTGAGATAAAAGAAATGAACATTTATGAACCAAGAAATGATTAAATAGTTTGTAAGCGTACGCAAAACCGGTGTATTTTTTTACGATGTTTGGATACTAAGTACAATACATGTACATTACAGCAGTCGAATGATAGTGTATTTCGAAAAGCACAAAAATCATACAAATTTCCCATATCCATTTCTCCAAGCACAACGGAAGTTGACATAATTGCGTCATACTTTGGGTAATCCCTTCCAAATATAGCACTGATACAAATATTCAAAAGGCGTCGATTTCGAATTCGATCAACATACAAGTTAAAATTAAGAAAGTGGATAATATAAACTGTCAATTATAACTTTTATTACACAAAGTTTATATAAAGATGCTTATAAATGTATATATTTTGAAATATTGGTACAAAAACACAGTGCAGGGAAATCTCATTTGCATAAATGTGACAACTTCCGTCCACCCTTTAGCCTTTTGTCGCATATCCAAGGCAGTAGATGCAAATATGAGGGCGATTTTTATTAATGACAGGTGCGATGCATCGTTTTGGTTGAATCGGTTGTAAGCTTAGATGTTGAATGACCGATCGGGAGACGGAGAGGATTGCAAAATAATTTTACCGATGAGTTTCAAGCGAAACTTCCACCTGATGTGACAGTTTGAAATAAATTCAAGATGGCGGCGATGGGTACCTTGTGTATTAATAGTATAGGGTATTTATTTTTATTATGAGAAAAATTTATGACGTCAGGTGCCTGTGGATTTACCCTATTTTATTTTCTAGATAGTAGTTTCCTTTAAATCTTTTATACAAAAATATTACTATAATGTTAAGATCATGCATTTAGCAGCTTAGAAGACGATGCCAACTGAATGCCTCGATCGGAAAGCAACCGACCGTAACTTTCTACCCAAGTGGAAGTTGAGGAGCAATCAAAACTAATATGGCGACGAAATACTTTTATGAATTCATGTTAGCTTTAATCTTATTTCTGAACACACTTTATACATATATTACCAAACAATCCATCGACATTTTACTACAGATATCGTAACTTTATTTGTTTTTAAACACCATCACCAGTCCCGAAAAGTGGAATGGTGCAGTTTGTTTACATGTAAAAATGGCTACTCTCGATCTGAACGTAAATTTAACATGGTTCATTTTCCGATGGTGGTTAGCGTTTTTAAGAAAAGGCAAGTAATCTTAGTAATCAGTAGTGAATTGTCTGAAAAATTAAATGGTGCTAATTATATCCACATAATTTGTGTGAAATAAGATTAATCAGTCTATAACTATACGCAATTTTTGTGCACAGTTAATTGCAACTTCTACCACATAGGGAACTGTAGCTCTCAGGTCGTCCATCCGAATTTTTTCAGACCGGGCTACAGACTTGCAGCTACTATTCATCTCAGTTTTGATTATACAAAAGCATTATGTTGCGAAAAAAGGAAGGCAGCGATCAAATATAAGGTCTATGTTATGTTAAATCTGTTAATAAATGAGTGTTCTCTGTAAATTGATTCATCCGATGAACAGTGCTTGTTTCCTCGAATGTGTATTAGTATCGTAAGGTGTTAATTGTTGACACTTGGACTAATAATGCGCAATAAACTTTAAAGATGGTCAACGATGAATAATTTAATCGCAAATAAAAAGAACAAATTTGTCGGTTTATGATCACTCCATACTCCGTTACACGTTGCGTTTGTCCATAAATAGAAATTTTACGGGTTATCATATAATTGATAAAAAAAAAATCCAAAAAGAATACATTTTGTTTGAACAGATAATTTTCGAGGAATAAAGAAAGGTTATCAATAATGATCGATGGAATGAAAAAGAAAACCAAAAAATTACCCGAGAATTTTTAATAAACCATCATTTCATTTCCAGAAAATTAATGGATTACGTAGCAATTGCGTTTAAAGTTGAAACGTTCATATGTTTTATTGACTGAAGTAAGAAACAGAACAAGGTATACACATGTATTTCCTTTTATTTTATTTTATTTATTCTATTAGTCTTCAGAATTTTGTCTCCTTCCAACTTCTTACACTAGATCTTCCAATATTCATCGATGACGTGTTTTCACTTCCACGAGTAAGAAAAGACGTTATGGAATGAGATTTTCGGGCTTGAAAACAAATGCATTTGAAGAGTATTTTCTTAGATTTCTTTCTAAATTCACCATCCATAACGAAATAATTCATAGGATGTATTGCACAGTTTGTAAAAGCCAGCCAGTGGGAGAACATCCACAACACCTGAAGGTGCTCCGTGCTCATCAGTCTTTGCTCATTGCTTGCGACGATTGTAATCACATGAAGAGGGAGCCAAGATATAGCGTAGGAAACCGCGACACAAATCAGCACCTTCACTGTCTGTAAGAAATAAGAGATTTGTTATGAACTGATGCGTTAGAACACTCAAGGATCAATAAAACTTTTTGAAAAAAAATGTCTACTCTGTTTCTTGGAGCAATTGTTTGGAAAATTGAACGATTTTAAAAATTAAATCAACGGTGCCATCAAATTTTAAGGTTAATTTATTAAGTTTAGAAAAGGAAACCTACCCGTCGTTTAGCTAAATACATTTCTTTGATTTTTTGGGGATGGTTTTCTCCCAAAGGTTTCCGGACCCAAACAAGAAATCCGATGTAGAAGTTGGATATGCTCAAGATAAGAAGTGGGATAATGTATTGGAGAATCATGATTGAAATGGTATAATAAAGTCTTGATTTACTGGAGTCCCATTCTTCGATACAAACACTGGTTTCCCTTTGAAAAGCCATATCGAAATGTTCAACTCTGGAATAAATCGCAACTGGTAAACAAACAATAATTGATATCAGCAAAGTTAAGATGTAGGCAATTTTTCCTTGCATGGCTAGGGACACTTTTTGAGGTGATCGGAATATTACGTAATGTCTGTACACAGTTAGCAGAAACAGAGACTGTGAGCGGTGGACGACAAGAAACAGATGGAGATACGATGACAATGGACACAACAGGTCAAAGAAAGGCCAAGATTGATACAGATGCTGTCCTATTACTTTGAATGGGACGGAAACCACGGCAAGTCCCAGATCACTGACGGCAATGCTGCTGATGAAAATGTTCTTGTTTCTCCATGTCTTTTTAGGTCTGTATTGCCATATCATGACAAAATTTCCTAGAATGGCTATTGCAGTGGTTAAGAGGTATAATCCGAAGAGAATCCATTGCACCACCAGTCGTCCATTCGATGTGGCTCCAGACGAGTCGCTTATTATCATGTAAGATATATTAAAATAGTCGGATGTGATATTAAAATCAAAGACCCATGCATATTCTTCTATCTGTGCCATGTTTCAAGGAGGAATACACAATAGCTTTTCTGTTAGGAATAAATACTTATATACAACCCACTCTAGTGATGTTATTTGTCACTTCAAAGTCGTGAATAACCAATGAAAGATGTAAGATGAAGCTATAATTTATCGTATGTAAATATATCATCAGCCTATCATATCCAGCGTTTGTTAAAGGTGTCTTCCCTTATTAAGAACTTATAGGTTGATAAACAAATGATTCTGAAAATAAAATTTTAACTAACTTTTCTTGAATAAACAATCGTAGTCTTAGTCATTTTACGTTAAAATAATTGAATAAGAAATTCAACGTGTTAATTACTATCGTTGGAATCGACGATTTAATATTGTATCAATGTGCTATGAGAAATCCATCTAGAAGAATGCTCATTGGTCTATTTTGGCCTACCTATTAGTTACTATGGTGAAAACACCATAAACATACACATTTAACATTTCCTAATAAGCAATTTCTTTAGATATAAAGTGAAGGAAGGATAAAATCAAAAGGTGCATGAATATAGCATTATTCTTTATCTCATTAATAGTTTAGTAGCAAACCGCTTGCATGAATCCTTAAGTTTTAAAATTTCGTTGACTAGAAAAAAGGTATTTTTGGGGTTAATGTATAATATATCAATTATACTAATTAGTTATCAAACTTTTAAAAGTATATTTGCGATATTGTAAAAAATAATGTTCAACCGTCTTATGTTGAAATTTTAACCAAAACAGCGAAGAAAATGGCCAGAAGGTTTACAATTATTACAAACAAGAGCGCAGTCTATCTTGATACGGGTTTTTAAGTTTTTACATGCGTTTCTACGGAATATAAACAGAAAAGTTTGTGTAATATTTTTTTTAATAATGCAAATTACAATTAAATAAAACAAATATAAAAAAATGAGTTGTACTTTGTTAGCTTAAGTTTTATATAGTCTGTCTATTCTATAAACAGACTACGCAGATAGAAAGTAAACTAGGGTGGCAGGGGACAGGGTTTTTTTTTTTTTTTTTACACAATTCACTGTAGCCAGGGAATGTGTGTCTTCAGAACTGTGTAATTAGAATTTCCTTGTTCCCATTCAGCACATATACATTTATTTTACTCCTTATAAGGCCAATCGCCAATTTGTGAGGAAAATTACTAGGTCAGAACGTGTAAAACATTTTACAAAGTGGTTTTTCTGAGATTTCGACCCTATTTCGCCCATTTTTCCTGATTTTTCAGCTTTTTAGACCCCCCCCCCCCCCCCCCGCTAATTCCCTACAAAGGGTTGACCTTCCGTACCCCTTTCACACGTCAGAAACTTATCGGTGTATAGTTTACTATGTCCAATCCACCTACTTTTCGCGTTATTTTACCTCCCGTCTGTAATTTGCAATTTCACTGTGCAAAGTCAACACAATAGTCAAAGCCGCAAGTTTTGCATTTTACATCTGATTCTCACGTACTTAACATTTGGGGCCTACACATTGCACACTAATTTCAACGAGAGACATCCCTCTAACTAATAATAATCATTAAAAATCATTTCATGAATTTTAGCACACTCATAAGCCTTCAAGTACAGCAACTCTCAATTGTACAAAAATATTGATGGGTACTTTATCTCAACCCGTCCCGTTACCTATGTCACCCGAAGATGGGAACTTGTACGGTGTTTTTTCGGGTAAGGTAATAAATCATTTATCTCCCTGTTTATTATTTAATTACATGTAATTCATTTTAAAGTAATTATTTCATTTCTGATGTTATCCAAAAACGGTATGTTCTTTGCAGAGTCCAGGCCAGCTTACAGCTGAGTGTAAAATGCAAGTAGACTCAAGATATGAATGTCAAACACCTCATACAACACATGGACAATTGCATTTGAGAACACGATTTAAGATTTAAAACAGACTGGGACATGTGAATGACACCTTAGTCCTTGCAAAATTTTTATTTGGAGATAATATCTACATGTAGTATTATTCCCATTTGCAACTCCAATGGATTATAGTTATTTAACAAAAATAAACATAAACAATTCTCAAAGTCTAAAAAAAATGTTTCATCAGTGTTCAAAGAGTCCTTAAAAGTTTGCGGCCTGATATCTTTGACGCTTGCGTCTAGATTCTTCTTCTTGTAATAGTATGATGTTCAGTAAAACTGGGTTAAGCGATCAAAATCTTCAAGGTACGTTGTGGGTTTGTTTTTGCTTTACCATTATTTCTTATGTATCCATTTTTTAAGGGTACCTGTAAAGTGCGTAACGAAATAGAAACGAAACGAAATCTACCGAAACGAAACGAAATTTACCGAAACGAAACGAAACCTACCGAAACGAAATCAAATCGAAACGAAACCAAAACGAAACGAAACCTACAGAAACAAAATGAAATAAAATCGAGCAAAATGAAGTCAATTGATATAAATATGTAACCATTTTAATTTAAAATATATTACACGTATACATTATATTTAAGTGTTTATTTTTTAAATAACGGAACAATCATAATAAGTCTGTGTTAATACGCAATGAAAGATAGAAAGAGTTTGTTCATTTCATTACTCCCCCCACCCACATACACGCACAGTTGGTTTCAAGGCCTATGTTTTTTTTTTTTAATTTCCAATATGAAGGAGTGTAAACCACCCTTATAATTGCGTCTACAGTAAAATAAAACTTTAATTATGTAGTATATTTGATGATCTTTCAATACCCTGTGAAAATGAAAATGAAATGAAATTTGTCTCCCCTTTAATGTGGTCTCTTCAGTTCACTGGGATAATATAATTAAGCATTCTGTCAGTTAACAACTAATACTGTTTGTCTTAAAAAGCAAAAGCACGAGTGACAACTCAGGGCGCGCTCGATTTTCCAAAAAGGTGTACACCGTGTACACTTTTGTAAATCAAATGCAATGGTGTAGCGTTTAAGTGTACACCGGGTGTACACTTTTCTACACCGAGTCAGGGGCATTTGTTGTTGGGTGTAGCACTGAAACCAATATGGCGGACAAATGTTATGATTGGAAACTTGACAAATGATTTTAAGTAAAATAACGGATTAGAAGTCGCTTATAAGTTGTCTTTTGTATGAAGGCCATTAAATTTGAAATGCTTTTATTTTATTGCATTTATATGAGAAAAAAAGCCTCGTATTGTCGCTGAACATCAGATTCTCTGTTAAAACTGCACCCTTTTCTGCCATATTTATTCTTAAATTCTCTACACCATGTATATACTACACCATTTAAGTGCACTTAATATACAATATAATATGTTTACACCGGTGTACACCCAGTTAAGCTAATTCAAGCGCGAGCTCAGTTTATTTCAAACGGACGAGGACCAGTTAAAAAAATTGCAATTTACCATATTATTTCTCAAAAAATTACTAGTCCTCTGCTTTTATTTTACTGTATATAAAAGTGCGTGATCTGATATAGATTAGTTTTAGACAATAGCAAAACAAGAATATCCAGGTTCTAAAGTCTGATTTTGTGTTTACAAGTATGATTACAAATGGATTGTAGTAAAAATAACCAAAGGTGATACTAGGAACTTGAGGTTGTTTTGTGGGTTTTATAATTATATCTAGTTAGAGTATAAATATTTTTTGTTTTGCATAGAAATGGGCAATAACTTTTGAAGTGTATCCACACCTACAAATGCGCACGTCTCGAAATGAACAATCATAACCTGTTACTTCCAAAATACTAGTAACCACTTTAATATATACATGTACATGTAATATATTTTAAAATTGAGATGGTCATATATACATGTATATCAATGAACTTGATTTCATTTTGCTCGATTTTATTTCATTTTGTTTCTGTAAGTTTCGTTTCTTTTTTGTTTCGTTTCGTTTTGATTTCGTTTCGGTATGTTTCGTTTCGTTTCGGTGTATTTCGTTTCGTTTCATTTCGTTTCGTTTCGTTTCTATTTCGTTTCGCACTTTACAGGTACCCTTTTTTTAATCGTTAACCTTGAATAAAGTGAATCACAATACATGTATACAGTATTTTTATTCAAAACGAATTATCATAAAAGTTATCTGAAGCATTCAATATAAAATTCTCCCTTTTAAAACTAGAAATATCTTTTATAAACATAAGAAAAGCTTTCAAAGAGACAGCAAGCCGGTTTTTTTGTGTGTGAACAGTATCCATCATCCATGTGTCGACCCTGAATTGTTAAAAACACTACCTATCTAGAAAAAATAGGGTAATCTATACATTGCTATTTTTAAAAAAAAAAAACACAAGTAAGTTCAATAGTTCGTATTTTTGCCAATATTATCAAAAATCAGAATCTAATTAATATGTATATTTATGATAAATGTTACACACATTCCCAATATATTTATTCGGTACATGTAGCCACGAGTACCTTATTGTTGTACCCAGATAAGAATGAAGTACCGCCAAATAAACTGTAAACGGTTTTTTTTTCTCATAGAGATGTCACCTGCTGGGTTTAGTGATATTAGCTGATTTAAATGATGGCAGTGTATTTGTGACATTGGTTAATCGTCTGATAGAAACATTTCTTTTGACAGTTTGTTTATTTAGCCAACATGGTTAATCTTAAATATTTTTGCGACAAGCAACCTTACCGTTTTGGTCAGACCATTGAAACTTTGAATACTTTACTCCGATGAAAATGATAAGTTGAATATTAAATTTCTCACAAAATAATTATATCAGGGAAATCTAACATCTAAATTTCCAATAGGATTTTCTCGGAACACCTTGCAATCATTTTCATTATTTGGGACTTTTATGTCGTTTGCAGAAAAGAAACGTCAAAAAGACTTTTTATTTTAAACCTGACAAGCTAGAATATTAACTATATGTAACATACTTTGTTGTTAAGTACGATATCTTCTGCCATAGCCTGTGTCATTTTTGTGGACCAGGACTGTCATCTTACAGCCTCGGTATACCGTTTCTCTTTGTCAACATGTCTATTTTACATCAGATATGGCTGTGCTAACTCGACCTTTGTCATCTCTATAACACATAAAGCTTCCCTGTATCCGAGTGTCTTGTAATGATGCATGGAAATGTACAACATTCAGAAATACACCCAAACCTGGCTTCTAATCTATTTTTGACACCTGTGTTAGTGTACAAGTTGTGCAATACAAAAGCAGTACACTCTAAAAAACAGCGGTTAACTTCTGTAATGTAACAACTTGATAGTGCGACAAGGATGAATATTGTGTGAATGGATTTGGAAAGATCACGTTTCCTTGAGGCACAGCATAGGAAAATGAACAGAAGACTTTTTGACAAGCTCTACTTCATAATCAACTTCAGACCTCATTATTCTCTCATCAGTACTAATAGAATCTATGATTGTATAGGACATCAATAATGTAGGACCTGATAGAGGAACTATGTAACAGACAGGCCAGTCTGTTTTAACTGAGCCATGGACCTTTGTCAGAAACATGTTTTGTGGGATGAAAAGTGAGGACAGATCCCCTTATTCACCAATTTTAGGAGGAGTTTAAAGCACAATAACCCGGCCAGGAGATTTTGTGGACACCAGTGAGATAATGGGTTGTCTTCATGTGGTAGGAACACAACAGTTTTCTTCTCTTTGTGTTTTAGAAAACTACCACAGTAACACTACCAACTTCCATACCACAGGGTCTATGTACAGTAGAATTATGTATTGCTGCAGAACAAGTTAACTGTCTGTATATAGAACTATTATATTGACTCTGTCATTCATTCTGACACATGCTAAATAAACATCCATATGTGTTGTTGGTGTCAGTAACTGAAAAAGAGTGAATCCTGGTGGACTCACAGACCTGTCAGAGAGAATCAGGGTTGTGCTGGCTGTGTTGTAATATTCAGACTGAGACATGTCCATGATCACTCGGTGGTTGTTTCGCCAAAACATCGCATCTATATTTGATACCTTCAGTCTGAATCCTTCTCTCATACTTCCACTTATCATAACGATGGAACCATCATTCGCTATCACTCGTCTGTCCACTGTCTCCTTGATGTCCTCTGCCTCCCTCCTGAGGTTCACCTGTTGTGTAGTCCCCACTATCTCACAGATCCTCAAACACAGACTCTGACATCTGATGCATTCCTTCATATTTGATTGGTAAACATTGAATACTCGTCATTTTGTTTTCTTATTTACATCAAAAATAAGAAATACACTCATGTCTACAATTTAAAAGCAAATTAGGTTATTATCTAATGCAGTAACATATCGGTGGAGAAAGACTCCATTTTGATGGACGTGAAAAATGTTCATGCTATTTAGATAATAGAGAAATGTACTTTCTTTTGGTAAGGGAATTTTTCTTTAAGAGTGTCAAAGGTTCTTATGGTTTCTTCTAAAGTGATAAATTAGTATAAATTATTCCAGTTGAATATTTCGTTTTTAATTTTATAGCAATGAGTTGAAGATGAACACTTCTCAATAATAGGCACCAGCGCATAGGTATATAACCCTTCAATTTTTATATATCAAAATGCACAACTGAAACTCATGGCCGACATGTAGTATTCTTTATGTTCTCAAAGATTTTGCGCTTTTATTCCTCGTCTTGCGCGCATTATTAGCTCACATGAGATGAGAGCTTAAGTGAGCTTTTCTGATCACGTTTCGTCTGGCGTCCTTCTGTCCGTAAACTTTTTACAGTTTCAACTTCTCAAGAACCACTAACCAACCTTGACACAAAGCATTATCAAGTGAAGGGGATTTTAATTATTAAAAATGAAGGGCCACCCTCTCTCAGTGAGAAATAATTAAGAATGTGAAAATGTGTCGGTATTTTTCTAAAATATTCTTCTCAAAAACTGAGAAACGTTCAAACTAATGTGAAAGCATCATCAGTTAAATTCAAGTTAAATTCAAGTTTGTTCAAAACATGATCAGCGTGGGTGGGATGGGGCAATAATCGGGGATCGTACATAGGATTTTATAGAGATCAAGATGAATTTCACAATTTAGGTAGAGGACTTCGTGGACAATCATGCATTTAGTTTTAATAAAATATATATTGGAGTAGATAAGAAGACATGTTTTACATTTATACAATTTTAAAACATTTTTAATATGTAGCCATATTGGCCCCGCCCTAAGGCCTGAACCCTGAGCAAGGGACCATGAATTTCACAATTTTTGTAGAGGGCTTCATGGACATCATAACCATGCATTTAGTTTTTTCCCCACATGTGTTGGAGTAGAGAAGATTTTTTTAAATTTGGCACGTCTTTTATAAATTACATATTTGGCCCCGGCTATGATGTCCGGAGTTGGTAACGCCATGAATTTCACACTTTAGATTCCTCTTAACTTATAGATGCTCAAATTGGCTTTGTAGTTTTCAAGAAGAATTTGAAAATTATTATCGCACGAAGGACGACGACGAACGAAGACCAATTGCAATAGGTAAAGTGAGTCTTAGGTGACCAAGGTGATCTAAAAATCTTTTACTCAGACAAAAACTAATGGGCCAGAAAAGCTGAAACTTATGTGGAAGCGGTAGAATGCCCCAAAACGCTGATGTTGTTTCAATAATATTAATCAGATGATAATAAATTTCAATTTTCGTTAACATGTACATTTTTACATATCTTTTGTTCTTTAAAAGCCTTCTGGCCCAATATTTTGTTTTTCTAAAGTTAAATTAAAATAATAGTTAAATAATGTTTAACTTAAGAAAAACAAAATTATATTTATTTCCAAATTATGCAAGAATATTATCATAATTCATATTCATCCATGTGTTGCAAACATAGGTGTTAGAGAACTGGAAAGTTGAAACTAACTACAAAAGCAAGGTCAGTTTTATAATTATAATATGAATACAAAATCTCAACAGATTCCTGCACTGGAACCTCGACAAGTAAACAACTGATGAGAAAAGAGTTACAATGAAATAATAGAACAGGATAAGATACACCTTGAAACATTTGAAAGCAAAGTACAATTGGTTGTTTAAGTGGAAATTTCATTAATATAGCATTTTGTTTTATCAAATTAAACGATAAGCTCATGTTTCATAAATATACTTTTTAATTTGTTTGTCTCGTTAGAAATGAATTCTTAAGAGAAGTAAGAAAGTCTTGTGAAGATGAACAGCAAGGATCGTCATCAACAAAAAATTACTTAATATACTAGTATCTCGTATCACAGCAGAAGAAAGGTGCATGTGATTTTGTTTTATTTAACAGGTTTCTTTCAACACAAAGATGCATTGTTTTATTTGCGCTAAATGTGACGATTATATACCGGTACTTTCATTTAAACAAAGCATGGTCCAACACGGCAACGGCGAGGATCGTCATCGACAAAATTTGCTTAATATACTAGTATCTCGTATCACAGCAGAAGAAAGGTGTATATGTGATTTTGTTTTATTTAACTGGTTTCTTTCAACACAAAGATGCGTTGTTTTTATTTGCGCTTAATATGACAGTTATATACTTTCGTTTCATCAAAGCATGGTCCAACACCAACTGTAATTATGGTATACCATGCTTTGATAATCCATGTTTTTAAAAAGCTTGAGAAGGTTTGTGAGCAATGTATCAGTCTACCATCCATCTATCCATACATCACTACAAGCAATTCATTTTTCATTTCATTACAATTTATACGCTCTCGGGTTATTGCCCACATTTGGGAGAAGGCAAAGGTTGGTGAGGTAACTTCTGCACAAAATCTTCACAGTCTACAATCCTAAATTGTGCAGAAGGAGGAGTCACCGTGTGGCTCGCCCTGTACCTCACGGAGGACTGGGGTAGGGATGGCCGGCATCCCTCGAAATCGAAGATGGCATATCGGCATCTGAAATCGGTTGTGGTTCCACTTGAACATTGACCCTTCCCTGAAATTTACAATATCAGGAATAAAAGTACCCCTTGTATATTACTCAAGTTTTTATCATGTCGTTCATATGCACAAAATCTTCATAAAAATTTCTAAAACAATTTTATAAAATTTTATAAATATTTTATTTATTCCTATTTTGTCTAGGTTAGAAGAAACGTGAACGATGCCATTTGCATTTGTGAGCTAGATGCAGATTACAGCTTCATGTACAACATTGATTTTGAAATGAATTGTTTTTCACAGTCGATTAAATTGGACATTCGGCTACTTATATGATCCGTTTAGGGACAAACCGTATGTTATTGCGTGAGCCCTGAGGTCCATGCAGAAAATATATAAGCGATGTTAAACTGGATACTGTGGGGAAAATTCGGCCTGCGCATAAGCTAGCCTGGTTCCTGCGCGATATAATGGGTAGCAAAGGGAATCAGGCTTACATGCGGACTTTCAAATGTATGCTGTGATCATGAATCGTACCATTATAACACCAATTGGATTAAGATAACTATTAACCAAAGGTTAAGAGATCAATCTTTACAAAAAATGGCATGACGATATTATGGAATCGACTAAGGGGGTTATATATAGAATTTATAAAACAAATTTCGAATGTGGACTCTACTTATTCTTGTTACCCAGTAAATTAAGAAAAATGTTAGTTAAATTTAGAGCTACAAATCATCGCCCTCCTGTTGAAATAGGAAGATGGAATAGTGTTGAAAGAAGTGAACGTTATTGTAATTTGTGTAATTGTAACATTGGCGATGGATTTCATGTTATTTTAGAATGTAAGGCACTAAGTAACTTACGAAGTCAGTTTTTAGCTACATATTACTGTTCTTCTCCTAATACTAAAAATCTTATGAAATCATGTCTTCAAATAATTATACGATATTTAGAAAATTGTGTTTGTTCATTACAAAAATAAATCAAATTGTTTGTTCACCTCATTTACTTTTTTAACCTTCACACCTATATTGTATGTATTTAAATATGTTATTTTTTTGTACCTCATGTACCACTATATGATTTTTGAGTGAAATAAACTGAACTGAGATACAAATGGAGGGGCGATTGTTTATTAATGACAGGTGTGACGCGTCGTTTTGGTTGAATCGGTTGTAAGGTTAGATGTTGAATGACCGATCGGGAGACAGAGAGGATCGCAAAATAATTTTACCGATGAGTTTCAAGCGAATTAACTTCCGCCTGATGTGACAGTTTGAAATAAATTCAAGATGGCGGCAATGGGTACTTTGTGTATTATTATGTATAGGGTATATATTTTTTTATGAGAAAAATATATAACGTCAGGTGCCTGTGTTTTTGTAGGAGTCGATATATAATCATAAGTTGACTGAATGAAAAGGCTACACTTGTAACATTAGTTCTCCAACACAAACAAAATACAACTAAATTTATAGAAGAAGAATTTGCAATGCTTCATTTACATTTACTTTCAATTTTATTTCTTGCAATTGAAACCTTATCGAAAAATACTGTCCGTCTTACATGTACTGATTTTTATTAACCGTAATGCATATTGTTATTATTAAAGGACTCTATACTGAATCACGTGACATAAAGCTTGATTTCCACATGTAACAATGACTATAAAACTTATTTCACATTCACATTTTTACAGTAAGAAATAAATATGCACAATAATAGCATATTCATGTATCAACAAAGGTTGAGATGAAAAACGCTTCTGGGTTTTCACAAATATCCTCATGTATTCTCATATCGTATTCGCTGTTAGCATCCTCTGAAAGCAGGTGAACTCAAATCTGAGGGCTTTGTCTATTATCATATTTAGGAAACTTAAGATAAAGAAGTTCGTCATTCTTCTTTCCGCAATTTTATCAAGTATACATTGTCTATTTTTATCAAACACGTGAGGCAGGTGATTCCCGGAGGACAGAGTTTTAAATAAGGGGTGTGGTATTACGATAGTGAACGACTCCAAAGAACAGTAGGTAAAGGAAAGGTGAGATATAGCCTTTACAACACGCGGTGCCTCTTGTCGTTGATTTCGTTGCGAAGAAAAAAATGTCACAGTTTGTTGGGAAATGGAAAGTTGAAAGTGAAGAAAATTTGAATGAACTTTTCAAAGCTTGTGGTAAGGGCGCGTTTTATGCTTTTAAAAGTCAGTACAGTTCTTCGTCTAAAATTGTTATATATATTAGTTCACATGTGAGAAACTGATCATAGACTGCTATTTATTAATAATTAAATTTAAATTGTCAAGAAAGTTTTTTTTTACGTGTTTTTTACTTTAAATTTAGAATGGGGTTTGATGTGGTCATAATTAAAATATATTACAACATCCTTATACGAGAAAATATAGCGTGCATACATACCAATATATTTACATCTACCGAGTATGATTCCCTCTATTTCTTACGGAAACTTATAGTTAATTCATAGCTCTCTAGAAACAGCCAGAGTGAAATCTACACGCCCCGTTTATCGATTTGTCGAAACCTACAGCAACCTAAGAAAAATCACGGACTGCACGAAATGATCATGATAACGTCAGACTCAAATTCCCATAGGAGACGATTTGGCTGTTTCATTTAGCTAACGTACTGATTTACAATAACAATAATGAAGTTAATTTTTGTTACTTTTTAAGATCAATTTATTAATTTGCTATAAGAAAGATGTTAATGTAAACAATATAATGCTTTCTTTTTACATAACCCACTAACGCGGGTTATGTATTTTTTCTGTAATGTCGCCACCTTCTTATCCCGAATGAATCACCAAAGAAAGCATTTCATTGTTTAAATGTTTCAATTTCATATCTAAAGGGGTTGACGAAGAAATACGGGAAAAGGCAAGAGAAGGTCTAATTCAACCAATACAAGAAATCGGCACCGAGGGCGATGACTACGTTATAACGACCAGAGTTGGTCATCTGTCTACTGAGCTTCGCTTCAAACTTGGTGTATCATTTCCCAGTTCCTCAATGGACGGCAAGAAGATAATGGTAACTATCAAGTCTTGATTTTGTTTACAAATTTGTAGACAAATTTACTTTCTTACCTTAACTCATAGCACTGTCAACGGTGTGGATGCATGGGTCTTAGATGTATAGATATATAGTAATGGTCACAGAAATGTTTCGCATATATCAGTTGCATTTGCTTTCCTTTCGAAGTTAAGTTAATCTAGTTGGAGTAACAAGGCAGAAATAAGCGTTTTGCTGATTTATCGTATTATGACCACAATTGATAGAAAAAAAATTAATCCCTAGCTTTGACGTGTTGAAATTGTGCAAAGGTGAATCCAAAAGTATATTGCATTTGTAGTTGGCGAGGAAATACAGAAAATATAAATTACATTTATATTAAGTCGATGTGAAATGACATAGGATTTGTTTAAATGTTTCACAAATTGATAAAGATGCACAAAAGGTTACACAGAGAGAAAGAGCCTCACAAAATAAACGGTATATGTTTTTACTACATCTTTTTATTTTATGAAAAATAACGGAGTTTAAAGAAGCTCCAAAATCACATAGAGTGTAACACAAAAATTGTCAGTGTCCTTCAGAAAAATATTGTACTATTCCGTATACAATAAATATTATACTCCCAGTGTGGTCCCAATTAATGCAACATCTTTCCCGCTGCGTTTATAAAAAAGGACATATCTAGCTTCGATCTAGCAATCTAGCTTGTTTCCAAACCAATTCCAATAGTTACAAACTCCAAAAGGAGAGGACAAAAATAGGCTATGCCTGTTGTCCGATCCTATTTTATTTTGAAATAAAATATTGTTTTTAAAAAACTCCATATATTGGTTATCAGACTTTCTAATTTTAAAAAAAGATCGCTCTTTATGGTTTCTTTCTGAGCAAGTTCACATGAAAAAATATTAAAATATCAATATTCGTATACATTTACGTATTTCGTGATATTTAAATTAGATGACGTGATGGAAAGAATTTATAAGAAGGTTATTTGGATTGGATAAACTTTAGTTTCTTAGTCCATGGATTTCATGATGGTTTTTAATTTAGATTTTAATTTTAAAGGGGCATGGTCAAGATTTTTCTTCTTCAAATTTTACTTATATTGAATATTGTGAAAATCGTTACTATGCCGGTGTAAACATAGATACACTAACTGCATGGAAAACCGGCTGATGGATCGGCAAAGGTTACTAAATTTTGCTTTAATGAAAGTGATTTTCTTAAGAAATCTATATCACAGTGAATAATGATATCGTTATATGGTTTAATAAAATGATGACAGGCACGTACACATACATGTACATGTAGCATGGGCGCGTTTAACAGCATCGCGTTCTGCAGCATCACGTACACGTAATATAAGGTATCGTTCCTTTGCGCTGCGTCTACCTACTAGGTCAATTGGTGGATGTGCCAAAAGTGGGGTTGGCATAATTCCGCACAATATAATAAAAAAACCCGTCTAAATTATTAATTCTAAAATAATTATGATTTAAGAAATAAGACTTATGAGAATGTATTTACAACCAAAAGATAGTTTCTTCTTTATTTCTTAAAGAAAAGTTGTTGTATTGAAAAAATCTATGAATTGTCACAATTAAACAATAATCATTTAATGAGGACATCATAAAGGGATAGCAAAAGGCCCATGGGCCATATCGTTCACCGGAGCAACAAGGTCAATAATATAATCAGCTTTTTGGGGTCATATACAAAAAAAATGCGGACAATATAGTAGAATAAATAATGTATAAAAGGATTATCAAATTTTTCTCCAGATATTTTTATGTTAAACATTAAGCCCATTTTGTAACAAGATGATTATATAGTCATATCACATACTGAGCATTGCAGTTCTCATGAAGATCATAAGAAATTGGTTTTTTATATAAACTTTTATCAAATTTTGAACCCTTTTGGGGCCCAAGAATTGTACGATATGTCATTTTTTATATGTAATATTGCCCCCTCCTCCCGAATGAGGCCCCATTCTACCCCTAGGGTTCATGATTTTAATAAACTTGAATTTACACTTTATCAGGTTGCTTTCACGAAAGTTAATATAGCTTTTCTAGGCAAATTGTTCTTAGAAAGGGATTTTTAAAAATTCCTATGTAAAATTCTATCCCCCCCCCCTTCCAATGTGGCCCCACCTTACTCCTCCCCTCCCCAAGCGATCATAGCTTGAACAAACTTTAATTTACCCTCCATAAGGATGCCCCCACACAGCCTTTCTAACCAGTTGGTAATTGAAATGACGATTTTAAAGATTTATCTCTATATATTCCTATGTAAAAATTTGACGCCCCCTCCACCTACCATTGTGACCCCATCCTACCCCCAGGATCATGATTTGAATAATTTGGAAACTACACTAACTTGTGTTGCTTCCAAACAAGTTAAAGCATTCCTGGAAAAATGGTTAAACTTCCGTTGTTGACATACACGAAAATTAACCGTTATATTAAATACATATATAGTGGATGAAAACATAACATGATAAGGTACCTCATATCTAGACTAATACTTTTTAAAACACTACGTCACAAGATGGCGATTTAAATGTTTTGTTTTATTGTTTGTATCGATCATTTCTTTACGTTTAAACTTCGTTAAACTTAGTTAATTTCCGATAGTTTTGCGTAATATTTGGTTTACTTCACGACTGGTTATTTCATGCACGAGCGCTTTCGCGCCCAGTATAAATAGATTTACCGGGGAGTATTCGATTAATGCGACGTTCGTTACAAATTACAGGTTGTCTTTGGCTTTCCCTACCCGCCCCGACCCAAACATGTTTTTTGAGATTAACTAATATTGAACTCCTGTTAAATTGTTCCTTTTTATTTTTCGTTTATTTGTATGTTGAATAAATATTAAATGCTATTTGTAACGAACGCACCAATCCTAAAAATCTTTTTTATTTTTCAATAAATTAGTCAAGAAAATATTTATTTTCGGAGGAGTGGAACGAGGGAGAAGATAAGATTGAATATCATCATAGCTCAGTGGTTAAAGTATCGAGTTTGCTAAACGCAGACCACGAGTTCGATTCCTATGGTCTTTTGTTCATATTTACAGAATGAATTTTTGAAAATCATAATTTTTATCCAGAATTGCATTTTTTTTTTTACTTATATGCACCATGCTATCTATAATAATCAAGCAATTTTCTGCTGATTTAAGAAACTATCATAAGGTGTAGTAACCCACCTTAATTGTTGCATACAGTTACACGATACTATGTTATATTAACATCGCTCGGTATATTTTTCGACTTACAGAAAAGCCGCGGTATTTCGATTGCTTTGGTCAACGAAATGAATTCCAGTGAGCACCCCACGTGTTAGATTCATTTCACATAGTCATAAGTATTTGTTTAAAAATAATATTATTTTTTTTTAAAACAAGAAGAGAAACCCCTTGATTGAGAATTGATTGTATCTTTTTTTTTCAATCTTATAGAAGGATTCAGACAATTCACTTCAGTAGAATATAGTTATGTGACTGCGTAGATTCGTACGGCACTAGGGAATTCTTCTGAGACGGATATGGCCAGTATTGGCCTCCGAACTCGGACTCCGGGTGAGTCGGACAACTGACCGAGCTAGGTTGGCCGCCGTATTCCAGACTGAAGATTGACAATTGTACATAACTATATATAAGAATCTGAACAATGAGTATAAATTGACAGGTGATGATATTAAGTAAGCCGAGTGAAAGGTTCACAGATATAAAATAATTAAATAAACTCAATGAGTCGTTGATGTCCTAGACATGAAAAACAGATAATTGAACAATGTTGTTTTAACAAATTAGCAGTTCTTGAGACATAACACTCTGTCTCTTTGAAACCACATATAGAGTCCGAAAGGTGTCAATCGCGAATTGAATAAATAACTTTGTACGAAAAAAAACTGTGAGAAAATATTACAAAACAAATGTTGAATTTAAAAAGTAAAGTCCAAAATAAAGTTATTAATGAACAGTGAATTTTGCACTGTGATAGTTACATGTATATCTATCTCAATTTTCAGAGAGTCGGTGTGCATAAATGCATCAACTCCATGATAAGTGAGTCGGCCATAAAAAAGTCAATCACATAATTAATCCTTTTGTGTTCATTACCATAAAAATTTAATTTAAGGTGGTATGGGACACCTGTCGATATTAATGTGGATAAAAGTACATTATAATCGAAATACTTTCACAGGTTTAAAAGTTTCATGTCCCATACAACCTTAATATAACTGACGACAAATCATACAACTGATGCCAATGCCATATTATGTATAACGTGTCTTATGTACATGTGCATGCAATTATCTTTACCTTAATTACTTCAGGTAACATACAGAATGAACGGCGATGCACTAGAGGAGGTGCAGCAATATAGTGACTACGAGGCGTTGATCTCGCGAGAAGTCAAAGGCGACGAACTTGTGTCTGTAGGTGGTACCATAAGTCTAGCACTTGGAACTCTTTATCTTCATTGACTTAATTGTAAGATACCGTGACCGATTTACCGAGGACTCAAATATAACGATTTCTTTATCATTGTTTGTAATACCTTTCAGACTATTACTGGAAAAGGGAAAAAAGCCATCATCCGGTACAGAAAACTTCAGCTGCAACAATAAGGCATCGACCTAACCCGGATTCACTTTTTTCGGATAAACTGCATTTTTATTGTAATTTTTGTGATAAAATATTGAATCACTGTGAGAATGAGAATTGAAGATTACGAAAACTGTATTGGTGAATTGTCTATAGTTGTGCCAGCTTTTTTGCAACACTTGCCTCTTGTGATTTAGTTGCGTTTTTTGTTTCAAAATTGCGTTTGTTATCGTAATTCTTTTAATTTTTTGTACCCAGTCCGGTTATATGAAAACAATTTGGATATTTTTCGCCTTGTTTCTGTAGAACCACGCAGACCATAGCTCTCTTAAACAAACATGTTTATTGATGAGAGATCGAAACTAATTTAAATTATATCATGAAAGGGTTTGGTTTTATTTACAGCAACTTTATTACTAATCTCTTCAATTTTCAAAATAATTAAATTATTTATGTAGGTGGAATAACACGAGTGTTTAAATCGCATTTACAATCCATTACAAGAGTACTTTCTCTTATCTCTGTAATTTACGTCATTGTCGGCTTCTAGTGCCTACATAATCAGTGTTCAAGCGTCACTACAATTAAACATTAAAACACTGCTGTGATGTCATTCCTTTGTTCCATCAGTCTAAAGGATCTATTGTGAATAACAAAAGAATTGACCTATAGGACCGGTATTGGTTTCTGTCTTTAGAAAAAGCATATCAATTTCCGTTCCACTTCTTGTTTTTAAGCCATACACAGTAAACTCTTAGGTTCTAGTTCTCATAATGTATTGTGATTAAAAAAAAGTTTCACAGTCGTTGTCCCAGCAGCATGAATTATGGACGCTTTTTTTTTTTTACTTTATTATCTTTTAATTTTATTTTCAGTTTACTTTCTAAAATACGATACATGTACTTTATATGCGTTTATTTACAACCAAGGACATATATTAGCAACTATCGAAAGTCTCGCATGACGCAATTTCAAAGGTCGTTTTATGCATCAATTATCTTTTATTCTAATGAAAACATTATCACAATATCCTTTTAAAAAATAAGGAATGTGTTATTTTACTTCATTCTCGTATAGGATCATAATTACGATGATAAATTTCTCACATATGCCGTGTCCACAATGACGTTAAAATCGGGTATTTCTTTTCCTTATATCTCATTCAGTTTTGAACATGATAATTCAAAATTTCTGAAACATATCCGTATCAACAAGAAGAACACATTCATTTGCTTTAATCAGAAGCAATGTTTTACAAGATTTTTTTTATTTGAGCTTATTTATTTCACAACGATTGACAAGTAGCGTGGAATGCTACGCAAATCATTGGACTCTTTGCGACAAATGATGCACGTCGCCTTAGTTTTTCCAACAAACATAACGGGAAGAGCGATAGTTGCAGGTGCAGAGGGATTTTTTAAGGTTTGAACACTTTCATCATTCACCGTACGTTCAACTAAACTCCTTTAAGTATTTACAGCTACATCCGTTGTACGAGGGAAGTACCTGATGCTGGGATGGCAAGGGGACGGAAAACCCTAACTAATCCCAACCCATTTTTTTTCTATTCTATAAACGTTTCTCCTGCATTTTTTACATATAATGTTGCCAATACACACGTTCTTTCCGAAGAATGTACTACATCTACATTGCAATACTTCTCCCACAATGGTACCATTTCCCAGAGTTGTTTTTGAATGGCAAATGCAGCAGTTTTTGCTCGGCATTATTTTTCTACATGGCACTTGTCTCGGGTAACACAGAGTGAATAATTCTTGTCCTCAAACAAAGCATGCGTACACTAAAGTATATAGCTCCGGTTGATTGTTTTTACATGTAAAGTATATACCTTTTCCATCGATATCTTTAATTCAAAGAGCAAATGTGCATTTAAGGAAGAAGATCGAAGTTAAATATACCAAATGCACAATTCTGCATAAAAAAATAAAACGGTGTTTATAAATGCCGTTAATTTTAAAACAGAAAAAGTATGCCCACACATGGAATTGAACCAGGGTACAAAAAACATCACGAGTGACATAGTCCGCGGGTTAACCTACTGAGCTATCAAGAACATACATTTTAAGATGTAAATATAGACCTCTATGATAGAAATCAGTTTCCGAAATTTTTGTCGGTATTTTGCAAAACTCGACCCCAGGGCCGGGGTGCCCGTAAAAAAATTATCTCAATTTATTCCTTTGAACAAAACCTATCAAAACATTTAAGATTTTTTTAGGGGCAAGCCGGTCCTGAAGGATATCTAGGCCAAAAACCATGCAGAAATATACCATTTTTCTGAGAAAATGCTGTTTTAGCCAACCAATAAAATTGCAAGAGCAATATGATAGGTTCAAAATGCTAATTCGAAAAATTTAGAAATATGTACGATAGAAAATATAAAAAAAAACTTTGATTTTTAATAGTGATTTTTTTTCGGGAAATCCATCTCCCCTATAGGTTAATTCTTTTTTTCATTCGCAATAGATCCTTTTACCTGTGACGATCGATATTAGTGAGCTTCTTTTAATATCAATCCGTTACCAGTGGTTACAGACTGATATTCTTCAAAATCAGCCTTTCTCATTTATATCAACAAAGAAATTCAATGGCATTGTTTTAAGTACGATATATGCCTCAAACAGTTCTGGAAAAATTCGGCCCTAACGGGCCTCGAAACTATCTGATATTTTTTCATACAAAACTGTTTGAGGCATATATATCCATTACAGAGCATGAAGTCCAAAACTTGACTTAAGATAGAAAATTAAGGAAAATGATATCCGATCCAAGTTCAGCTTTTTGGTTAATCTTGAATCCAATTCACGTGTAGGTATGATAAGATAGCTAACTGTAAAGGCATTACATCTGGCTGTGTAATTGTATTTTATTTGGCTTTTTTTGGGGGGGGGGGGGGGGGGGGGGCGGAGACAAGGTTCCATTTATCAACTACATATTTACTTTGCTTAATTCCATGCATACACATATGTACAAAAGGCTTACTTGTTGAAAAACCAATTTATGCCAAACATTGGCCCTTTTATTGCATATTTGGCCCCGCTCATGAGGCCCTGCACGACCGTAGCGCAATGGAGGCAAATGAGGCAAATGCCTCACTTTTGAAACGAATATCATTTTTTTTAGAAGATCTAAACTCGACAAATTTACCATTATCAAAAAATAAATTGTAAACATATATTTGTGGAAGATAACCATTTAAAGTTGAGTCTCGATGCATATTAAACCCACTGATTCTCATACCGTTATCTAGCTGCCATCCTCCCGATACCTTAAGGTGTTCCTTAAGGGTAAACTACCAAATTTGACTAATCTGTTTTCTAAAGAACAGAGCAAGATATTAAAATCCCATCTGTGTGTTCGAGGCTACAAATTCCTCACAGTGCAATCTGCAATTTATGAGATAACCATGTACAAAGAAAGAAAAAGAAAAGTAGAGTTCCTCAAGAATTAAGAGTAGTGTACTAACGGAAGTTTGTTCAAGTACAGCACCGACACGGACAAATTTACTAGTTCCATTATGGGTCGCACCTACAAAATACTGAGTAACACAAATTGGAAGACATGGCAGTGAAGTTGGTGGTTATTGACCACAAACCTCACTGGACAGACACAGAGAGGAAAAGTTTTGGATGCAGACTTGCGCGCGGGCTGATCTCAGACTTCCAAGTAGTTGTAATTACCGTGGCAACCTTCACACATGGAGAATCAGCTGTTCCTTCTGTGTTACATTCTCATCGACAACAAAGATATCGGTAATTTAGTATTTTTAGTAACTTTTTATGGACAATTCATTACACGATTCAGAGATAGTTGTAAACATAAACAGTAAAATGCTTTCTTTGGTGTTTCATATGGGCTTTGTAGTTTAAGCAAGCGCTAGCATTGCAGAAATTACTTCTTTCTGAAATGTTAACTACCTTCATACCCGCCTGAAACGCCAAAAGAAAGCATTGATATTATTATGTAAATATTTTTGTTTCCATTTATTTTTTTACATTTTTACTTTTTGTCTGCCCTCGAGGTTATTCTATTGCTTTTCTCTATAACCACTCTTCCTGCAAAACGTGTACCGTTTGCTTCAACTGCTAAAGGGGTGCGCTACGGCCGTGTCCAGGGGATGGTATGATCTTAAAACCGAAAATGGTATCTCAGCTGACTTAGGTAACCTAAAATTTATTTTTGTGTCAATGAGACAATTAACACCTCATGTGTTAACAATGTGAAATCCGAGTGTTTGCAAGCTTAAAAAAAAATTCAACAAACGTCATCATTTTAAGTGTGTTTATTTCAAATTAATTCTGTACCAGTCATTTACTTCAAAACACAAAAATACTAGGGAGTCTTGGGTCCAAAACTGTTCAAATATTGCTTAGTTTAGGGTTCTGCTAGTAACATCCTTAAGTTAATGACAATAAGACTTTTAAATAAAACCAAAACAAAAAACAAAAAACCTACCGTACAGGCAATTTACATAGACAAGACAGCATCAAAGGTTGGCTTTTTCATTGTTTTAGGTAAAATCAAATATTAATGAATACAAATGGCTTCATTATTATAAAATGCATATCCAGTTAAATGCATATCCAAGCTACACAAAATAATGCATTTTTACACATTTAATATTTTACGATGGAAAAAATGGCTATATGGTTTGAAGAAACAGATAAAATTGTAAAACCCATTGTTTTTTGAAAATTCTATTAGACATACCTGTACATAAAGTATAAATACAGGTAAGTTTATTTTATCTTATTTATTTATGAACAACTAAATTTGCTTTTTAAATCATATCTTGATTCTGGAAAAAACAAGCCTTCACAATGTTAGTGGTCAGAGTCCACCTGAGGCTGTAGGACAAGTTGACTTGTGAATAACATTTAGATGATGGACACACAAACTGAACAATAACACTCTTGAGTTTTGCTAAACAAAGTGAGTAAGGGATTTTGAACTAAAACTAATTACAACTGTACAAACATTAACAAATAACACATATAAACACAATGCATTGTTCCAGCAACAAATTTACATATTAGACTTCTCTGCTTAAAAAGAAACCAATACATCTTGTCCACAACCAATACTGAAAAATCATTGTCTATAACACGAGTACACAATACAATTGTTCATGATGAATAAATATTGAATATTACTAGCATTGTACTTTCAATTAGAAATATGAAGACCCTTGTGTCCAAATTATGCCCCGTTTTGATCCAGTATTTTCACAATTTTATGAAGCATGTAAAAATAAAAGTATTAGTTTCATAATGCCCTTGATGATAACTCTGAATGGTTAAGCCAAGTGCTCTCCTATTTTCATGCTTACATTCTGCAAAATACATCGAACACCAAGACTTCTCACACCTGAATGTCAAGTACATGTACATGGCCTTCACAAACCTTTTCTCAATACTTTCTTTGTAAAACCGACAATCAAATTCATTTACTAAAGAAATGAAAACATCCATCTAACTCCTCAATTTTAGCTGTATCTTTGTATTCCTCACATAAATTAGACAATTTTGTTTTAAATTCCAATATAATATTTATAACCCCAACCTTTTTAAAAAGAAAAGAAAACAATAAATATATGAACTGCAAATTACGTCTTATATCAGAATCATATATATATATCAAACATGAAATCTCAACAGAGAGAGAGACAACATTTAAAGCATATTTTTGTCTTGCTGTGAGGAATAGCAACAGCAAACGAAAGGTTACTACGAAAACGAAATAAAAACTCATCTGGCTCGTATGTATAGTGCAGAAAAACTTCAAATAGTCTATAAAGCAGTATACAGATCTAGCAAACAATATATATTGTACATAAGCCCACATGGTATTTTTTTTTTGTCTTTGAGTCTTTGAAAAGCATGAGCTTCCAACGGAATAAGATCAGTTCCACAACCAACAATTGAATTAGTTGTGATGTGAAAATGACTGAAATGAAATTAAACTGAGAAAAAAAATTGGAGACTTCCTGTGGTTATCCCTCAAGAGCTAACAAATTAAATTAAAATGAGGCACATACATTCTAAGATAATACTAACTAATTGTCTTGAAAAATTAGTCAATTGGACTTAAGAATATTGCACAAAACTGAAATACAAAGACATACTATCACAATTACAGAATGAAATGAATAAAGCAGACCAATGTATTCTAAAAATGTCTTCCAATCTTTTAGAATTTGGCTAATAAACTTGTCTTTTACAGTCAATTAATGTGCACATATAGTGCTGAATTCAAAACCTGCTGCTTTGCACAAAACATTTTTCATCTTAATTGATAAAAGAACAACTCTCTGTTATAAAACATTGATCACAAATAATGTGTAAATATAAATACCTGTATTTTTAAAACTCTAACATTGGTAAAGATAAAAAAAAATAGGAAAAAACCTCTCATGCAACAATTACAGAATACCAAAATATGTTATGATAAAAATGAAGCGAATAGCAAGCATGTGCATGCAAACTACTGCAACATCATGAGACTAGTACAAAATTATACAATACAGTGGATATACAAATGAAATATATTATGTTACGAGTTTATAAAAACATATTGGTCCAGCTTGCAAAATAAAAGAGAAGTTTGTAACAAAATAAAATTATAATAAAATATAAATTTCTAAAATATTAATATATTACTTTGAAGTACATGAATGAAAAAGAGCAAAAGTTAAAAATATCTTTATATGCCATGAATCAACAAAGTAACAGTGGATTATGGACAAAACAACAGAGACAAAACACAACAACCCTTGTTTATTTCATATTTTCTGCATGGCTACACCGACTGCAAAAATGCACACATCTGAATTAGGAACTTGAAGACATGCAAACACAAAAAAAAATATCTTTTTTTAAACTGCAAAAAAAAAAATTTTTTTTAAATTACATACTGCCCCAAAATTTTGTGATATGTTGATCCTTTTGGCAACTACGATAAAAAAAAGTTCAGATGATAGACATGCATTAGAAAATCATTTCTTTTTTTTTTTAGTTTTCAGACTCTGTCAAAAATATCTGACTATCATACAACCCCAAAACTAACCAGAGTTATTATGTTTTGGTGAGTGAGAGATGCATGTACTCTAGTTAACACTGAGATCACTTCATTCATTATTACAATTCTTCAACACTGCTTTGAGTAATTAGATTGTTGAAATTACTTACAAAAACAATTGGCAAAATCAATGAGACCTAAAGATAGAGACTTTTTAGAATCTGAGATTATATATAAATGCACATTGAGATATCAAAAAGCAGAGAAATTTATGAAGCAAAAGTCAACAAATAACACCTTCATTTGGTTAAGAATATGCAATAAAAACGCTGTCATAGAAAATAGCTGCCATACAGAAAACCTTTCTCCATCCTGGAAACACTTTGAAACTTCACTGCATTAAAATGCCATTCTACTAGACAATCAAACCACATAATCTCTAAAAATATCAGGTCAAGGTCATTTTTAAAACTCCCTGATTAAGTTCAAGGTCATCTCCACAACATCAACTCCTAATCCACTGTTACACTTCAGAATTAAAACATATGATTGTAAAAATGAACGCAAAAATGCAACAAAAATTTAAAACTTTGTTTTTGTAAGATGAATAAATGGAGCAACAAAACATGTTAAATAACAAGTTACACATAGTAGCTGGAGAATCCTTATTCAACTGCATGAAGTTAAAAGCCTATATTTGTATTTTTTATGTAAATAATGTAAATAAAGATATGTAGCCTCTCTTGTCTTCAAGACAAAACACCACTACCCAAAGAGGAGAACTCCTAGCCAGGACAGCTCCCACAAGCTATGAGCAACAAAGTGGTCTATATAAAAACAAAATCGTTAAATCCTCCCATTACCTCAAATTCTAAGACATGAATGAGTTCATTCTGTGCATGACATAATCTCTTGCTGGATTTAAAAACTGAACGTGCTGTCTGAGCTGAGTCAACAATGGATGGTCAAAGCTAGAATTCAAGAGAGCAATGGCTGTAACCGTTAAGGTGAGAAATATAAAGAAGAAGGTCAGGAGGAATACCCTACAGCAGCCCCCTCCCCCACTCTGGGGCTCCTCTGTCACGCTCTTTGTGGAGTTACCCACGTGGTTTTCTGAGTTTGGTGTTGACTGGACGTTGTTGCTAGCTTTGGGCACCACGGTTTCTTTGATGACTGTTTCCTCTTGAACATTTTCCTCAGGCTGATAGGAACCAGAAAAGCTACTTTTCCTCTCGATCTCCTCCTCCAAATCCTTAATCTGATCCTCCAAACTGGTTTTCTTGGCCTCATTTTCCTCAATCTCATCATTATCATCACTGTCTGGCTGGGCTCTTTGAACACTGCCCTCTTTGACAGGTGAGGGCTCCTCAATCACTGTAAAGTTTGGCTCATATGGAGGAATCTCATCATTTCCTGAATTGAGAACCACAGTAGGTATACTGCCATTTTGTTTAGGTTGTTCTGTTTCAGTTGAAGTAATTTTTTCTGGCTCCACTATTTCTGATACAACAGAATCTTCTGGTGTGGCAACTGGTGCAGTGACCTGTGCAATGGTTGTAGCTGGTTGAATAACCTCTATCTTCTTAGGGGGTTCTCTCTTGGGTACATCCACTGCAGATTCTAAAAATGAACAAGTCGAAGTTAAAAGACAACAAAAAATTGACTTAATATATACATATATTAAAAGAAATTAAGAAAATTCATGTCAATGTTTAAAGTATATTTCTCAATTAACATATTGTTGATGCTCAGTTATCTACATAATTATTTAATTATAATTAATTGTAGATACTTTGATTCTTTTCAAAACTAATAAGATAGACAACAAAATTCTTTTGAGAAGATCTACCCAGTATATATTGTATATTTATATCTTATCCCAAACTGATGACTGAAAATAAAGCTGCAACTGTGCATGTGCAAATTCACCATGAAAAAAGTGTGAATGCAGGAGACCACACATAAACATGCTATTTGTAGATAGTCAAGTTTTCCATATGTTTTTAATTTTTTTTAATCAGTATCCATACTGCCCATCCAATTTGCCTAATTTTGCAAGTTTTCAAAATAATTATTGGTAAAAACAACAGATTTTATTCCAAAATCAATGTAGGGTAGTCCTTTGTTTTAATTGCACATTCAACCAATTTGCAAACTACCTGCATGGTTAATATATTTTGATGCAAGAAGAATTATGCATATGATCTTCAAAACTATTCAGTGTTAACTGTTAACTACAAGTAAAATTACTAGAAGCATGCTTTTATCTTATTAGCTGAGAAAACAATCAATCCAATATTTTCAAAAGAGACAGAAACCAATTTGAAAGAAAATTTGTAAGAGAAATGCTATCTGATCAATTTAAACCCTAACCATATATACACTTCATTGTTGAACAATGTTGGACTTAACACTTACCCTTGTATACCCCCTTGTTTACCCTGTATTTTCTTTTATCTACAAATAACATGCATAACATTGTCAACTAACACACAAAAGGTGGTTTACTTACTCAATATGGGTTTGTTTGCTATATATGCAAAAAGAAACAACATAAGAAATGTAAAAATAAGCTGTTGGGAAAATATGATAGCATTACCCCTTGAATGATTGTACTCTGTCATTGCACTGTGTATGCAAAATACATTCACAGTTAGTAGTGTACAAACTCCCTTCACAATTTTAAATGAAATTTTTGAAAAGTTACAACTTTGTTAACAATTTAAATTTTCACATAATATTCTGAATGTTAAGCATTAGGTTTTTTTTATCTTCTTTTCTTTATCAATATATTAAGACATGACAATTAAAAAGAAAGGTTTCATAACAATCATTCTAAGGCAACCTGAGTGTACATCAAATAAATAAACAGGATACAGAAAACATTCTAGCTTAAATTAAAATGACTTCTTGAAGATTTCCAAGCAACAAGCAGTGACTTGACTAGTCAGAGATTACATATCATTTATAATGTACCAATAGAGTAGGTAAGGAAATCGTGAGCAGAGACCTCATGCATGACACATGCAATAAAAATAAAAATTCAAATAAATTTCACAAATATCCTGGGGGACTTGATAAAACGGAAGATTACAAGATGCTGAATTGGTTATTTAACACAGATGGGACTTTTTTGTCCAACTACTGATCTAGCTTTGGCCACCTACCTTCCTTGATTGGAATGTCCAGCACCAGAGACTTATGTTTGTTGGGGGAGGTCTTGCTGTCAGGTTTTCGGCCATAATTTGGCAAAGAAGAGGACCTGAAATTTTTAAAGTATATCCTTTGTTAATACTTTTTAACTGGTAGCTAGGATTGAGGTATTGGGAGTGCTAAGAATCTGGGTTGATTCTTTGCCTTAAGAAATGTAAGGTACTAAGAAACAATATAATTTCTAGAAAAAAAAACCCACTTGAAATATACCAAATGTCAAATCCTTGTAACCTTTCAATGTCATTTGGAAAACTTATCCTTAAAATTAACAACATCGGAACTTAAACAAATATTAAATATATATAGATTTCAGATACCGGAAGTTCACATGTGCATGTAAAACAGATGTTTATCAAAATGTCACATTATAATGCATCAAAGTGTTATGTGGTACATGTATATAAAATTATGTAATAATGTAATGATAATGTTATGTAAAAATGAAAAGGGCATCACATACTCGATACTGGAAATGATACAAAAATATCATGTTCACCTTGATAAAAAACAAATGTTATAATTGACCAGAGCCTAAAAAACAGAGGATAAAGAAAAAACCAATGTGGATAAAAAGAATTCTACTCTTTCCATTTAATAAAATAACAATATGTTTAATAACTAATTATTCTCTAATAATTTTAAATAATTAAGCTCTTGAAATGAAAATAAACAAATTAAATCAACATTTGTCTATCACAGTTGGATTGCTGACTCAGTCCTCAATAGAATCATTACCGGTACAATCCTGACTAACACATTAAGAATAAACACACTTTTATGCAATATGATTTGTTTTCTGAAGAAAGAAAATCATTAAACAATAATCAAGGAAGAAGGAAATAATTTTCCCTGTCTACATACATATGTTATTATCAATTATGGCATAAAACAGGATCAATTTCTAGGTCAAACAATTCTACAATTGCATGCATGTATTTCCACTGGTACAAACAAAATAGACATATACTGTCATTTTGATGTCAAGATTAAAAAGTTTTTTTTTGTTTTTTTTTTTACCTTATAACTACAACTACAAAATCTAAGGGGGGGGGGACAATAAAATTTAAACAAAAACAAAATTATAAAGACAATCCATGACATGTTATTGTCTTTCACGTTCAACACTGTCTATAATATGTATGTCTATTTAATTGCAAAAGCTTCATTTTTCATGACATGAAATTTTGATGCAAATTTTCATTATTTGCTAATAAATCAAGCTCCTCGAAAACTAACCTGTTAAAGTTTGGTTCATTCCGCTTGATATCCTCACTTGCAGCAAAAGCTTCATTCTGACACCTTCCACTGAAAATGATTACAAAATCTTCTCACACTTGCATCAAAAGTATATTTATAAAATAAAAAAAATTGCTTGTCATTAAAAGTATTTTTTGTATTTTTTTCTCATTTCCAATCAAATCAAAGACATTGATGACTATGAAGAGACAAACCTGAATCGAAATTTGGAGCCCCTGGAGAAGAGACTGTGGCCTGATCTAAGCTTAGGGGGGTGAACAGAGTCCTTTAATCTGTAAACAGAGAAACTCCTTGTTTAATTTGTCATCAAATGAAGGATATCTAATGTTAAGTAATTGAGAAGTTTAAAAGTATCGGGTAGCAATTACTTATTACATTATAGCTTAATGAAAATTTGCAACTCAATAATATCAGGTTTTATGTTTATCACATAATTTATTTAGTAAGAATACTTTTTGGGGTATTTTCTTGATCAAAATCTTAAATAGGCGAAATTCAATACATGTATTTCAGTCGACTTCAATGTATGAAAATGTGAAAATGACATTACATGTACATGTTTAACATTATCATCAGTCATGTGAAAGGATCTCCATTTTGTCATATACATGTACACTATACATGCAGTAATTATCCTAAACGTATACTCAAAGATTCCTTAGTTTCCATAAACATTATCATCAAACATAACCGAAAGTATATCAATACATGAATAGGTATTAATACCGGAATATGTACATGTATGTACATGTACTATTAAATATCAAGAAAATTTCATAAGATAGAAAGTAATTAGGAAAATACTTACATGATCAGTAGAATTTACTTGTTTTCAAAAGAGCATGTACACATACATGTATTGTGAATTAACAAGTTTTTGACATTGTCATCTGAAAGAACTTACGTGAAGAAGAGCTGCTGCTCAACGGCACATTTCCACAGATATTTACAGGCAGCCAGCGTGTCACATTTGTAGCCGATCGGCTTCTGTTTCTTTAAAAAAAGACACAATCATGCAGAAAATTTGTATTCATGTATATTTTCACTAAAAATATTGGGAGTTTTGGGAATCGGTAAATCTTTGTGGTAAATTAGGTGTATTAGAATGGTGTATTCTGCTTATCCTCTAGCCATTACATGTACATTCATTAAAACACAACCACTGGCAAGTACTTTCTTACATCAAAACTTTTTACCATCTGAAAATGATCACTGAATATTTTTCTTAATATAGTAATAAATGAAGACATTTATGTCTCTTAATAACATTCTTAGAATAAATCAATTGTGGAAAAATAGTAACAGATTTTGGTCAAATCGGTATATGATATATAATCATATTGTAAATACTGTTTATCATATATATTTATACTGGTGAATGTTATTATAACTGTTTATCATAAATACACATAGCTCCAATAAAAGTTCATTAGTATCAGTCAATCCATATAAAGAAGGTGAATCTCGATAACTCAAACTTCAGGGAACCATGATTAAACTGAGAGATCAAGAGTTCGAGAGATTGAAAGTTTAAAAAATCCAGAAATTTGAGTCCCCGGAAGTTTATATCTATAACATAAAAGGATAGTCTAACATAGTTTCATTTGTATTTTCTGCAAAATTACTTCAATTTAAACAATACAGAACTTAGTTTTGTGTTTATTCAGGTTTTTTTCACTTTAAAAAACTTTTACGTATTTTATATTTCTTAATCACAGAATATTTTAAATAAAGTGCGGTTTAATTTACCGTAAATTTCATAAGTTGTTGAAATGGTGTGTTCCCCAAACGGCTACTCGCCAATTAGACAATTAGGCAATTATGGGGCCCTCTAAGGGGTACAGGTAAAATTTACTTATGTTCACCTGGATAGTACAAGAATTGATTATTTATTAAGGTCTTCCGTCTTCAGCGGAAGACCTTACTGTTTTTCTACTGTTTCTCATTCTTCTATATTCTTCTTGGTAGACACCCTTAATTTCTCAGCCATTTCTCCATCGATTTTAATGATTTTTACAGGGATGATGTCTTAGGTGAACCTCTCATTGCATACAACTTTTTGTCTGAAAATTCAATTCCGCTTCTGAATTATCTCCCTTTTTCATGTATTTTGGGACATGATATTGTCCACGCATCTCCTCAAAAACCGTTATAGTTAAAGACTTGAAATTTATATGCAAGATAGAGTGGTTATGGTAGATTTGCATGCTTGTTTTAGATTTGACTAGAAGTCATTGTCCTGGAAGCTCGCCTGAACCTGAAAATGTTGATGTTAACTTTTTTGACAGTTTTTTGGGAAATTTGAGATTTGATCATGAATATCTTTCTTGTCATAAATATTTTGTTAACATATGTAGAACATTAAAAGTTTATATAAACAAGACCTTTCAACTGACACCAAGCAAAAGGGGCTGACCCCTCATATTAGGGGCCCAGAAGGGTCTAAAAGTCTTTTATCTATATCTCTTTAATAAGAAACATTTTGTAATGTATTATAGAAGCAAAAATGTTAATCTTCTAGCTCTTTATCTACGCATGTTAAAAGTTTTCAGATATGTTACATAATTAGGGGTTTTAAGGGGCTAGAAGTCCAATATTTTGATCATTTATATCTTAAAAAGGAGAAATATTTTGAAAAGCATTATATAAGAGAAGATGCTTAGAATAGTGTTCGTAATAAAATTTAACCACCAAAGTTTCGTCAAATGGACCCTACAGGGAGATAAAGGGTCGGCCCCTAAAGCAATCTTTCCCAAATATCTCAAGAACGGTAAAAAATTTCTGAACACTTAATGAACAAAATGTGTTTAAAATAAAAAGACCTTTCAGTTGATATCAAGAAAAAGGGGCTGGGAAAAAAAAAAAAAAGATGAAAAAAGATAAAGAAATAGAAAAAAATAGTCTGTTCAGAATCAAGAGATCTTTTTTTTTTCTTTTTACAAATCATTTAGCTGGTAAATAGCAAAATAAAGGTCATACATGTATCTCAACTTCTAAAATAGGATGGAAGACCTCCTCGTTGCTCGCAACGAGATCATGTCTAGTTATTATTATTATTTTCATCATATGTTAATCTAATTTTATTGTAACAAGTCAAAAGAAATAGGAAAGAGTTCTTAAACTTTTATCAATATAAAATATATAAAAATAGGTAGAATTGCCTATTGCCTATAGGTAAATGCCTATTCAAAAACTGAGTTCTAAATGTTTGCATTAAAAGCAAACAATCTTTATAAGAAAGAATATAAGATGCATATATGAAATTAATCTATAATTGATAAACTTGAGAGAATTGTTTTTCTTCAAAAATCTGTGATTATATCAATTGATAATGAAATTTAATATACATGTATCTTAACCACGATAAAAATATATATAAAAAAGAGACATAACAAATGAATTGACTTCTTTTTTAAAATCTTAAAATGTAAGAAATAGAATTGCAAATTGAGATAGAGATAGAAAAACTGTCTTGTTAGTATTCTTTTTCCTGTACATATGTAAAATCACATATTTCATCCTTGTACAGTCAAAGTTACAGATTATTTTTCTCAAGAATTGTATACAACCGTTTGTATCTACCGACAAAACAAAAAACTTTAACAGAGAGGGATATTCCCGGTCACAGAGCGAATAATTCGGAACATTGTTTAAAATGTATAGCTTACAAAATGGGACAAATTTCCTGAAAAGATTTATATTAATGAAACTCAACTGATATAACATTTACATTCTTCCAAAATTTCCAAGTACTCGATCACATTTAATAATGTAAGATATTTTATGTTCATGGGTTTGGGATGGAGGTGGTAGTGTTGATTAAGAGTGGTGATTTTGATGTGTAAATCAAAGAAACAGAAATACATGCAATAAGATATATATTATAAAAACCATAAAATACTTGTTTTTCTTAATTGCGCCTTTCTTGTATATAAATAGTACTAAATAGCACTAAATAATGCATGATGTTAAACAGGGCTTTTTGAATTAAAACAAATTGACTGAAAAATGCATTCTTGCTTTAAAAAAAATAAAAGCAAAATATATAGAAACATTCTGATTTATTCATTTGTAATGAATTCATGCTTATTCAACAAAGGAATCCAGGTGAACACAGGTAAATTCTACCTGTGCCCCTTTAGAGGACCCCATAATTGCCTAAAATAATTTGGTGTTTGTTTTGGCGAGTAGCCGTTTGGGGAATACACCGTTGAAATTAATAGATCAGTTAAGAATTACCTATCTACCCTTTGAAGGAAGCAAGGGGTAGTGTCACTTACATAATCAACCAATTAACTGTACCATGCTAACCCCAGGTGTTCTACCATCAAAGGTCCTTGCGGAGCTATAATTATATGCTCGATCGGTAGTGTGTGTACACAGCCACCACTTTGATTTATCAACAGTGAAAAACAATGAAATATGTATAACAGGACCCAGGTTTTACTTCGAGAGATCAAGAACTTTGAGAGATCAGAGTTCCAGAGATCAAGAGTAAATTTGCTGAGTTAATATATAGAAAAAAAAATTGGGACCTTGATTTCACTTCGAGAGATCAAGAAATACGAGAGATCGAAGTTCGAGCCATCGAGCGTCACCTGTATATTAAACCTTTAAAAATCCTTATTTCAAGTACATTACTTTCCACAAGAATATTTCGGTATGAGTTAAATTTAATCAGAATAATTGCCAGTGGTACAAACAGAATTTTTTTTTTCTTTTTCAAACTACAAAATTCAGTCTAGTTCCAAATATATAAAATGATTCTCAACAAAAAATTATATTTCTGTATAAACATTCTGCAGAACTGACATCCTAAATATGAATGGTTTAACACTTTTCATTTTCGTTTTAGAATTTCTATTTCAACTGAGGGATAGATATATGAGTATCATGCCATAAACATTGGATTTAATATTAATAAAATGCCCAAACCAAAATTGCCATAAAAATCAAGAATACATGAAACCTATAACTACAGCTATAACCCAGTTACTGTACATACATGTAAAAAATCATATAATCATTCAATATCACCACATGCACAATGGAAGGTATTAAAATATATGGATTTAATTTTTTTTTCTGTTTATAATTTAAAAAAAGCAAATCAATCAAAGTTATTACTTCTATGGGTCCAGTACAAATATATGAGAAGTTACGCTAAAATACAAGAAGAAGAAAATGTCAACAACCATTAACCAAATTATGGATTTAATATTTTCAAGCCATTTAAAAATGAGGATTTTTTAAAGGCGTGGGTTGATTTCTTTTTCACATCATTAAAAAAGCCACATATTTCCTAAAACAAAGAGGCCGGGTTTTTGGATAGAACCAAATTAAACCAATTTAATCAGACATCTTGTGGGATATTACCTTTTTATTATTTGCTTGATCGTCATCCTACAATATACATGAAATATGAATTACAGACAGTATTTCCTACAAAATATACAAATACACAGTAAAATATACAGTAATTGTCACATGAATTCATTATTTTCTCTCCATTCTTTAGGGTTTTAGTTAATTATTTTGAAGGATAATTAAGGTAGTGCAAATTTTATACTATTTAAAAAAATAAGAAGTTTACATGCACATGATGATCTAGTTTTCTATATTCATATAAGAAAATGTTAAAACATGAGGGCAACAATGTCTTTATGACTAAGCTAGATTTCCTTATATCTGAATTCCTTATAATCAAGTTTTACTGTATCATACAATAATGTTTAAATTTCCCTCCTTTTTTTAGTATCATCAAACAATAAGTTTATATCTATATACAGATCGATTCAATGTTATTCTGATTAATGCTATCTTTGCAATGGATTATCTGACTTAATTAAAGAAAACATTGTACTAGATTATTTAACTTTTTAAATAAGACTATAACTAACCTCTGCCACATTGACATGAAGAATAAAAGTCTTCCCTTCATATGTAGGCATCTTCTTGACTTGGCTCCTGTAAAATTAAAAAGTCCTCACTGAAACTCTACACAAAATGATAAAGCCAAAAATCATTTTTTATAATTATTTATGGTATAATTCACAAAATATTCTCTCTGTTGCCAGACTTTTATGGCTGCATGCTTACCACTTGTACAGCTGAGTACGACGACTTCCGTGGAAAGTCATAATTCCTTGATGAGTAACTCCGAGGTATAATGAAACACCCTTCTGATCCTGAAACAAACAAAAACCTTTTTTTTCAGTTTCTTTGTTTTCCAAACACTGGTGAGAATATCAGCAATGTCCTGTGTAAGACAGTGTATACTTCATGTACAGGTGTGACAAAATAGTGGAATTGTTGGATTCACTCTAAAAATGGCAAGTGACTTTCTAATTGTTAATAACAGAGAAAATAATGACCATAAATGCACCCAACAATTTGTCCAATATTACTAGGAAATTTCTTCAAATGTTTTATTTTTTCTCTCTTATCCATATCTTTTTTTTCCTGTAAAACTTCAAAAGATTTTATCTGCATTTTCTTCACCTCTTCTCTTAAAAACCTAGGTGAAGCTGCATGCAGAACTGATGCTGTTGTGAGAATATTAAGTTTTTTGAGTCTAACATATCAACAGTTTTTATAAACCCAAGGGACAACATGATGTGTGCTCAGATGTTTAATTGGGACTAAATACAGCTAGGTCTCTCTTCAGTGGAAATCTTCTTATAACAAGACCTTTATGTCTGTAACTCTATATCGGTATGCTCACTGCATGATTTTCAACATTGCTGGCAAATAACTTGCAATCAGAGCTGAGATAGATGAAGTGATATATTGTGCAAAAGAACTTTTTTTAAAAAAGTGCCCTTCATGAAAATGAGAACACAGGCAGAAATGTGTGATTATGTGTAGGATGGTGTAAATGTGGCTGTCAATTAAGGTTTGTTTACCGGAATCTCAAAAAACAATTTTAAATTAGTCTTTTCTAAACTGAATATCTCATACTTCATAGGTGCATTTACAGGTGAATCTCGATAACTCAAACTTCAGGGGGACCATGATTAAACTTCGAGAGATCAAGAGTTTAAGAGATCGAAAGTTTAAAAGATCTGGAGATTTTTGTTCCGGTCATTTTGGTTTACCAAAATTATAGTAGCCGGAAGTTTATATTCAGAACATGGAAGGATAGTCTAACATGGTTTCATTCGTATTTTCTGCTGCTTTACTCCAATATCAACAATACAGAACTTAGTTTTGTGTTTTAAACTTTAAAAAACTTTTACGTATTTTATGTTATCTTAATCACAGAGTATTTTAAATAAAGAGCGGTTTAATTAACCCTAAATTTCACAAGTTGTTCAAATTAGTAGATTATTACAAATTAACTATCTACCCTTTGAAGGTAGCAAGGTGTAGTGTCACAATCAACCAATTAACACTACCCACTAGCTTCAGGCATTCACTCGATCATCAGGTAAGGTCCACGTGGAGCTAATCATATGCTTGATCAGTTGCATGTGTACACAGCCACCACTTCGCGTTATCAAGAGTGAAAAACAATGAAATGTGTATAACGGGACCCAGGTTTTACTTCCAGAGATAAAGAGCTTCGAGAGATCAAGAGTAAATTTGCTTAGTTATGTAGAGAAAAAAATCGGGAACGTGATTTTACTTCGAGAGATCAAGAACTTCGAGAGATCGAAGTTCGAGCCATCGAGTGTCACCTGTATTTAAGGGCATTTATTCGATTCAACGGTTATACTTAGCAGCCAATAACACATGACTCTGTCGGCCCTTCCCTTTAATGGCTTCTTCCCTTGCCAAGTGATACAACATGTACTCTGTGAGGAAATTAAACAACATTCTACTAATTTCATATTGGTGATTGTGAAACATGATTAACATTTATCGTATTTGATTTTATACATTGCTTTGACAGACCTTGACTTGGTGAGGGTCTACTCCATATGTATCCAAAGTGGCAGCTTTCTTCAAGAAATTAGCCTCTGCTTCTGCTGGTACCTGCCCTCTTTATAAATATAGAAAAATAACATACATAAACACACAGCTGTAACACTTACTTCACCTGATTAAATATTCACCGATTTGTAAAATCCTACATTAAGGAGGGCATCAAGAACTGAATAAACGCTATTAATACTAATTAAATATAAATTTCAAGAAATAACGAGAGCTCTGCCTATCAAAACATCCATTTGTGAAATGAAATGTTTTTCAAATGTGCAGTACATGAATCATTAGTTGCTAAACCGCCCCCTCTGCAATAAGCTGTGCTAGGGGATAATCAAAATAATACTTTGTCCGTCTCTCACACTTCAGTTGGGTCGGTAGGAATGTTATTCTTATCTTTTTTTTTAAAGACAACAAATACAAACAACTGAATTCCAAACAAAAACAAAAACATTATGTTCAGATTGAAAAAAAACCCAACCCACTTCTTAGGTCATTTACATCTTCATCAGTTAGCAGGGAAAGGGCTTGCTAATAAATTTGTGAAAGGCGGCCTGAGGTACTTTGCAGCATGTTCAGAGACTTCTATAAGAAGCTACCATTTCCATCTTATTTCACAGTACTGTAGTTGTTAAACTTACGTTAAGGTCTCGTGAATCTCCATTATTTCTGCCTCCATTTTGGCATTCTGTTTGGGGAGCATCTTGAACTCGGACACGTATCCATGGGGATGGTCCTCAGGGTGATAATCTCCAACTTCAGCTATTGAATAGATCAAGGTAGACAGACTTGTTTTATCCATATATACATACATGAGAACAACCAAGATAACAGTTTAAATCATTAATGAAATCCAGGATAAATGTGTGCAAACAACCAATCATGATTATATGAAAGCAATAAACTTTTACTTGTATATATAATAAATGAACAGTCATACATAACTCTATTGAAAAAAAACTCCAGCTATGATGAACAGGTGAGCTAAATATTGAGCTTGAAAAAATTGCCTTAAAATTTGAGTTTACTCCAACTGGTAAATTCCTACTTCTAACTTCAAATTTACAACTGCAAGAAATATGCATGCCATGAACTATAATTAACTTAATACATGGATAAAGGATGATGCATAAACATGTTTTATGTACTTACACTGTATGATATAGGCTGCCAAAACAAGAGCATCAGCATGTGAGCACAGCAGTCGGCCATGATGGAGGTCCCTCCTCAATTGTAAGAACAAATAATACCTGACAAAACACAGGACAGTTATCACAGAGCTGTATGATGGGTACAGGCATGTAGAAACAGTACTATGGAGGCTAAAAGAATATCTTAGTACATCATCCACAAAAAGAAGAATGACGTGTCTTTATGATGAGACAGGCAAGCATGTCAGAATGATACAATAGTAACTAAAAATTATTTTGCATCATCAACAAAACCAATTCTACTTTAGTCTTAATGTAAATTACATATGATTGTTGCTCTTATCATAAGAAATACCAACTGGGTCATTATGATTAACTGTTCCCTGCAACCCCAAAGATTTTAGATAACATATTTTGTTGATTCCAAATTACAGTTCAACATGTCGCAATCTCAATGTTAAGCAAATAATATGTATTTTATTTTTGGGGAACAAAATCCTCAACATTTATTTGATCTCATCAATAATTGTGTACAATTTTTTTTTCAGTTTATACAACTTCAGTTTAGCAATCAACAACATTATTGAGTGTACTAAATTATTCTAAATCTCTTTAATGCTGTCAGACTAGTTACTTTGATGAAATCAAGGAAATACTTGTTCCATATTTCCATAACTGAGGATTTGTTTAAGTCTCATGGGTGTTGAAAGATGATGTGACCAATTTAAGATCTACAGACCCTAAGAATAACCTTCTGACAAGACAACTGGACCAGAAAACACTCTCATAGATGTTTTTTCTATCTAAACCTCTAGGGTTAAATAAATTGTACAAAAATCCTCTGAATATTTTCTTGATATGCAAGGCAGCCTGGATGTCTGATATCATTCTCCTACTCTATAACCATAAACAGCTCAAATACAAAATACAGGCCAGCTAAGATTCAATAAAAATGTACTTTTCGAAAATATTTTTGAGACAATGGATATATTAGCTGTTCTTTCATAAATGTATATATGTATAATAACAATTCATTTCAAAATAATGAACAAACATTTTACATATATATTTTCCTAAACAGTTTTTGTGCAGCCATGCACTGATTTCTATAACAACAGATATGAAATAAAGATATTTGAATTAGAAACTTTTTGCACCTCAGACACTGGCTTCCCTAATTGCTATTTTAATCTCAGCTGGCATGAGCATACAAAAAGCAAAAATATATTTATAACTTGTTATGAATGATTAATTGGTTCTGTATAAAAAAAAATATATCATGGACAGATAATTTGAGACCAATTAGCGCCAAAACTTTTGACATTTTTTAAAAACAAAAATGGGTATTTGGCATATATAGCCTACTTAGAACACTGTTTTTTAATATAAATTTCATTAGTTGATTTGTTTATTTACGTGAGACAGTCTGATTTTAAAGGATATCAGTACTGCAACCAACTGCTATCAATTGTTAAAACACTGCTGTGATGTCATTCCTTTGTTCCAGCTGTCTAAAATTTTACCTGTAACAGTCTGATATTAGTGAGCTTCTTAATATCAGACCGTCACCAGTGGTTACAGACAGTACCGATATTCTTTAAAATCGGACTGTCTCAGGTAAGTCAACAATGAAATTCAATGGAAGTGTTTTAAGTACGATATATGCCTCAAACACTCCTGTATGAAAAAATATCAGACAGTTCTCGGCCCAAACGGGCCTCGAAACTGTCTGATATTTTTTCACATAGAACTGTTTTCAGCATATATCTATTACTAATACCAGTCTGATAATAGCTAGAGCTTGCTAATACATGTATATAACAGACACCAGAACAAATGTGCTTTATTCCCCTGTTCACTGTTATGTTATCAAATGAAAATCACAGGTAATGTTTTAAATTCAAAGAGAAATTCTGCCTGCTTTTTAACGTAAATTGATCCGTTTGCTGCACTTACATATATACTCTGTCTCACAATCAATATCGACCTCTGAATCTATAATATTTCCTACATCATTTTTAAATGGTGAATATTAATATACATGCATGCAGACTAAATTCTCTTCAAAACTTAATTATAATGTAAAAACACCTACAGTCATTAAAAAAAACCTAATAAAGCAACAATTACTTATACTTTATATATATTGGTTTACGTATCACAAACGATGTAAATGTCTGTGTTGTACATGTACCGGTAGTTATCAAATATAACTGCATACATTAACTAATTAAGTATGTGTTGCAAACATCAAACACATTTTATTAAGGCGTACATTTGTGGGAGTATTATTTTCAAAAGAAAACTGCATTCTAATTCAATGACGAGTGTGTCATTATAACCAAGGGTATATTCACTGGTAAATAATCATTGGCATGATTATCAAACTTCAAAAATTTTATGGTGCATGAAACCAAACAAAACTTAGCATATTAAAATACTAGAAACAATTATAACTGTTTTGCTGTTACTTTTCCAGCAGCATACCTTGTTATTTCTTCATGTAACTTCATTGGCTCGGAAGGATAAAACTTCACTCGAAAACACAAAACGCATGGGTTAACTCCTGCAATAAAAACAAAGAATACAGCTATATAGTTGTTTCTGCTAAAAAATACTACAGTTCTTTGTCAATAATATACCTTGAGCAAACTGAATTTACCAAACAGTTCAGTAACAATGTTACAATTTAACAACAGTTTAATTCAGAATAAAATTTCAAATTCATGATATTTAATAATATTTTGAAATAGTTCTTCTGTTTATGAAATCAACTTCTGATTTCTTAATTACTTCAAATAACCAATCAGTTTATTATTCAATAATACACATGAATAATTTCCAAATTTAAAGTATGATTTTGTTAAAGTGAGTGAATAAATGAATTTGCATTTAAACATCAGGTTTTGTCCTATTCCTAAGCTAAATCCAAAAGCAGTATTCTCTAGTATTGCTTCAATTTTTTATCCTCCTTAAAATGACATTCATAACCCCAAAACAGAACTCTACATGTTGAACATATACTGTAGACCTACACACTGTCCAATATTTGTTTGACCTTATCAAAATGAAAATGTATTGGTCAACAAAAGATAAGACAGGAAGCATATTTTAAATGCACTTCTGCACTGTCTGACATGTCATCTTTAGTTTTATTTTCCCAAAATGTACGCCAGAAACAAAATTGACTGTAATGCGAGATATCAGCCATGCCAAATGGCACAATCCAAAAAGCATTCAACTTGCTGCAAATGATGGTTATGTGAGCTGAAGCCATATTTATGTTATTTGCTTCCGAAACAAGTTGTACGTGGTTGTAATTAGCTTTTGGGGAACAAGACATTTAATAACACATAGCTCATTTCCAGTTGGACAAAGATGAGAAGGGATGGGTAATCATTAGAGTCCCTTGAGAGATCAGGATGGCTTGATTAAAGAGGACCACTGAACTACAGAACAGGACATCATAATTGGTCTTTATATATAGAATCTGCCTGTCTTATTTTTTTTAAAGAAGTGAATAAGCATCCCAATATGCTAAATTCTGAGAATACTGACGTTTTTTTTTTCTGTTCTTAACAAATGGTTAATGTGGATTGAGCCAGCTTTGCATTTCAGATTCCTGTGTGTATGTCTGTCTTATTGTCCTGTCCTAGCAGTCAAAGGGATTTGAATGGCCCAGTCACCATGGAAACCACTTCATATTCACTTGGATTTATTTATTGGATGCATCTGCTCAGCATTGTTCCGTAAAATAAACATAGTTTTGGCATCATCATGAATTCTGTGTATCATCAAATCTATGAAGACTATTCTTATTTGAATAATGTGTTCACGGTGAAACCTTGTGTTTTGTGTCCTCATAAGGTCAAGAGAGGTCAATCCTAGTAGCTAGTCTACATCGCTCAAGTGTGGGCGACAGCTGCAATTATTTTTCTATGACTCAGAGATGTTAACCAGTCTTACCTTTCAGCTGTTTATACACCGACTTCAAAGGATCTAACCAATACTGAAATGTACAAAAAAAAAAAAATACACAAGTGGTATACAATGTAATACCAAACAATGAATGATGTAACAGTTTTTCATAAATGATGTCTCCTATGATGCAGCCCCCTTAAAATAGTTCTTTATTTCATTTCTATTTTACACATCATATGAATGGTTAGTGAAAATTTCCATTTTTTTTCTTTTTTGCCATTAATTAAACATCAATAGAGGGAAGGAGCTTTTACACCATCACTGGTAATACAGCACATTCCCCTTGGAGGAAGCTGCTGCACTACCACCAGCTATAAACTATTATATCAAATTTTCACTTCATCAACCTATCATCTCCTGAACACAATATAGGAGCTGAGCAATAGCTCTTCTGGGGCTCTGCAGCCATGATGTAATAAGATTGTACTCTATCATTAAGGGATGTAGCCAAACAGGCAAGTTATTGAAAACAGCTAATCAATGTATTATCTACATGTGTGCCAGGCACCCCCCCCCCCCCCCCCCCAACAAAGCATGAATTATAGATGAAACATTTTTTATAACAGAAGAAATAAACAATTTATTTTTTCTCTTCCAATAAGGATACCTGGTGCTTTTTGTGGACTTAATATACAGACTGCATGCTTTAAGAATTTTATAATTGTGAGACTGTTTTCATCCCACCTGGCAATTTCTTTACTTATAACATGTAAAAATATATATACCCTGAAGTCTCCAACCTACCAGCAGCTGTTGCAGACTGAATGATTCACTCACTCAGCTGCTTGAGATTTGATGAATATAAATTGACTTGATACAATGCTCTCTCAGTTAGAAACAGTTCATCAAATCATATACTGCTGCTTCACCAAATCTTTAACATGAAGTTTTAAAAAATCATGCATTATATGTGTTCTACCTTTGATTACTTTGGCATCTTTGAACCCTTTGATATGAACCCCTTTTTCAAGTACAACTCGAAGAGCACAATTATGAGCTCATCCCTCGCATGGACTTGTAAAATTCCTGTATTGATGTATTTTAAATAATTAATCTAGGCAAACAGAATCCCTTCACATTGTACTTTGCCCTCATAGTCTTGTAAATGTATCTTGAATATTTAAGTAAACAGTTATTTGGACCTTGTCCTCATGGTCTTGTACAATCTTGCATCATGTACATTGTATTTTAAACATTTAAGTAAATTACAGTATTTCTTATAGGGACTTTTCCCCCATGGTATTGTAAAATCTTGCAACATTAACATTAGAGTTAAAGCTAACAGAATCACTTATGGTTGTCAAATTTTCCAACAATGTTAGGTCCAATGGTTGGTAAAATTTGTCAGTTAAACTTTACAGAGTCAGTTACTGATGCTGCTGGACAAACTTTAATACAATGAAAAATTATTTTGATTTTTGCCATTTCAAAATATTTCACTTATGTTTTACCCTGCATGGTCCTTTGAAATATTGCTACATTGTATTATTATTATTGGCAATCAATCAATCAACCTAAAAAGTCACTTACTGGTTTTACCCTTACATCAATATAAATTACATACATGCATGATCTGTTATTTTTCCATGATTTATGAAATTTAAATTTGAAAAATGGATATGAAAACAAGCCATCATATAAATCAATAATTTTCTGTTGCCTACATCTTAAAACCTTGTTTTGGGATCACTAAATGCACACTATTTTAAAAGGAAACAAGACTGCCTATTCTAGCTACCTTAAAAGGATTTGATATATTAAAGGAAGAAAGAACAAGTTGTGAGTGGGAGAATAAGACTTAAAGTGTTAATCAATTTACACCTACATAATACTGCTGGAAATTTTATTATGATAATAATCATATTTTTAATATTTTTAATAAAATGTCTATAGAAGAACTAAAAAATAATCAGTGTTCCAATTTTTTCAGAAATGATGTTTAATTTAGTAAAAGTTTACCAAAGCAGTGAACACTTTAATCTTTCATATCTAACCTTTTCCTACTTGCAGTCTATAGATTACATAACTTCAAAGAAAAGCATACTTTCATACAAGGCAGATTGACTAAACAAAGGGCATTCAATTTTAGGATTTCTTTCTTTTAGTTGGGACAAATTAGCAAATTCTCTAAGACTAAAGACTTTGACTATTGAAAAAGAGCAGCAATTGGCCTATATGGGCCAAAAAATTTATGGAAAAGAAACAACTTCAATGGCTACATATTTAAGTGAATAGTTATAACTGAGACCCTGATCCTGTAATTTCACAAACTCATCTCTGTGTTATACAATCTTATACATTCCAGACTCAATGATATCTTAGATAAGGCCATGCTTTTAGCATTATAATGAAAGGCTTGCCCAATCTTTTATCAGTAAAGTGACCCCTGGCACGTCCAATGATAACCATTGTCATTAAGAATGCGCCATTGTGAGTGACAGGTATTTACAACAAAAACCAACAAAAAAAAAGGACAATGTGAAGTGTCCCCTAAGGCCTCATCAGACAGAATTTGTTAGGTTTTACACCCCACAAAAGCCACTAAGTGTAGACAGCTTCACACCATGGTCTATTAGTACAAAATACTAAACCAATGTGAACATCTCATTTTTATCCCAATGAAATTATATATTGTATATCAGTTTCTTTGTGGAAATTTTAAAGCTTTTTATAAAAAAAAATGATTCATTTTTTCCCTCAACCATTAATTATGCCAATAATATTATTTTTTTTTTTTAACCCACGTGTATATGTACATATGTATTTAATTTCTCACGTTTAATTAGGAATCTACAGTAACTGAAGGGCCAATGGTAAGAATCTAACATTCAAAGGTGTCATGATATACACATGGGCTTGAATGTTTTATATTCATATTTTTCCCTTAAAATCTTATTTATGCTAAAATAATGTCACAAAATACATATTGTACACTGTTTTATATCCTGCATCCATTATAGTTAATGAAAATTCATCACCATACATCCATTTAATTGTATAAACTGTACATTTTTCTCTACTGTAAATTCAATATCCGCGTAAAATTGTGAGAAGCAGTCCACGTGGATTTTAAAATCTCACTTTTATTTTTTAAACATTTTAGAGCTATATGAAATTATAACAAAAAATTGGTGCTCGGAATTTTATATTCTTGCAATTTGATGCAAAACAGCGAAATTGCAGAGTTAAGTACTCACGTAAAATAAGGAATTTACAGGTTTGAAACATTCAGAGAGCTGGGCCCTCTGGTTGTAAACCATTAATGTCCCCCTTATACATCATGTATATGTAAATCACTTGGGAATAATTCATCAAAATCCCGTTTAATTAACAAAAGATGTTTGTGAAACACTTATGCCCCTCTCCCTTGGAAACATCTGCAAAGAAAATGAACGGAAACTGCAAATATTTGGAATTTAATGGCAAAGTCCAAGGCACATAACTCTGTCCAAAATAGAATTAGACCTATATATTATTATGATAAATCTGTATACCAAATTTCATTTCAATATGTGCAACCTCTGTGAAGAAAATGAACAGAAACTGCAAACAATTGGAATTTTTCAAAGTCCAAGGGGCATAACTCTTTCGAAAATATATTGATCAAACCCAAAAAAGAACTTGACTTAGATATTATTATGATAAATCTGTATATTAAATTGTATTTCAGTATGTGCAACCTCTTCGAAGAAAATGAACAAAAGCTGCAAATAATTTGAATTTTTTTAAGTCCAAGGGGCATAACTCTGTCGAAAATGGCTCAATCGTACCCATAATCAAACTTGACCTAGATGTTATTTAAAATGATAAATCTGTATACCAAATTCATTTCAATATGTCATTTCAATATGTGCAACCCCTGCAAAGAAAATGAACGGAAACTGTTGCTGGACTGACCGACCGACAGAGACAGACGAACAACAGCAAAACAATATGCCCTCCTTCTTCAAAGGGGGGCATAATTAAAAAGGGGGTGTCCAAGTAGCGTAGTGGATAATGCACCTGCTTGGTCACGTGGGTTTTCTATGGGAATTCCAGCTTCTTCCCACATTAATTACCCCCTCCCACTAACATTATTCAGATATTAATAAAAGTTGTAGAACTTGTTCATCAATCATTGTAAAATAAATATATTTCAATTCAATTAAAGGGCATGACTTTGATATTTCTTTCATCCATAACATGTATAATTCACCAATTAAGGTTCTCCAATCCTCAGCCTCAACATTTTTTTTCATCATAAAAATGTTATTCCTCCTTCGAACTTTATAAAAAGAATTTTATTGATGGTATCGATGCATTTGACAAAGTTATTGCAGGTTTGCCCCAGATGAATAATGGAATAAATATACAAGCTGAGATCAAATTATTAATAAAAAAAAAATGTTTATACTAGTGCATCGGTGGCTGCAACCCCTTTCCCTCAGGTAGTTCAAGCTATAGATCTCCGTGGGCCCACTAAGCCAAATATTTCGTTGATTAATTAAATTTGTCTACATGAAAGGCAGATTTATGGTACAAATAAAAAAATTCCAGATAATTTAAGAGTTATCAGACATTGCTGATGATCGGAGATCGTTAAGTGCTGATGAATTAACTACGGTAAGCTAAATCCTAAATAATACCTGAATGTTTCATGTTTGATTATTTACAAAATAATTTATTTGTTATCCTGAATCCAATTTTGTTTACATTTTCTCAAAGTAAATAAATGACTAAGTGTTTTAGGTTGACAGATGGTTTTTAATTAAACTACCAATAAATTCTGGTTTTTGCTTTTTTATATATTATATATAAATTTTATAAACATTAAACTACAATTATTTTTTTCTTTAATTATCTTTTATCCTTAGTACCCGGTATATTAATATTCATTTCTATCTTTGTATACCCAGCAACAATACTTTATTTCTTTTTTCTTTTTTGAGAGATGGGGGGGGGGGGGGGGGGGGGGGGGGGGGGGGTGTCATGATAGCCTTAATAAACTTATATCTAATATACCCTTTGCTTGTCTTCCACATATCTGAGGCCAAAGTAGTCCTTCTCCACAAGGTTGAGTTTGTTACACACTTGATCAAACAGCTCCTGACCTGGGGTCTCCTTCTGAAAGACAGAATGAAAATTGTTGACAAATAGAAAGGAAGAACGAAAATCATAGTCAAATATGTCTTCAAAACATTAGCACTTAATGGATTTATCTTGTTATACATGACCAAAAATAGTGGGAAAATCTGAAAGTACTTTCTGCATACACACGTCAGAATTCGAAACTCAGAAGATCCAAAATTAGCAAAAAGCCTTAATTAAAGACCTTCATAATAGACATTTACCTCGCATGATGGGTACCTTTGGAAATCAATGCACAAATTCATATTACCTAAACAGGTCTTTCATTAGGAAATTCATTAAAAGTCAAATAAAGCATGTATGCTGCCTCATTTTCTTTAAGGCAAAATAACAACCACAAATTTCAAAAGGAAGGGGTCTTTTATACAAAGAAGAAGCAATAATTCACATTCTCTAATGAGCAGAAAATCGCAGTGCAAACATCAACCTAGCTGCTATACCATTACACGTGTTCATGCTTGCAGCTGAAATACGTAGACCTATGTTGACAGAACCTGCCTTCAAGACCTGGTACCATTAGGAGGCTGGCTGCTTTCGTCAATTTAATCAATATGCTTTGACTTTATCTTATCTCAAATGGAGGTCTATTGACATTTATTACCAAGGCTCCGCAATTAAAAGATATACTGCCATTAAAAAATGAAAGATTTATATATAAACTGTACATAAAATTCTCTTGACTGATCTTCAAGTCAGCAATTTCGAGCATGTTTCTTATAACCGCATGAGGTTGACTCATATACTAATTGGGAGGACAGAGCGTCCATGTTTCAGCTCTATATATACACTTAAAAAGGCAGTTGTGATTGACACAATGACAGTCTAGAACAAGGCTCTGCATGATCTTTACACTGTAAAATTGTCGACTTAGTACAGCTTAAGCAATTTCTTCTATGTTCTCTATCATACAATCTAAAAGATGGGGATATAAGAGTTAAGTGTTCAAACTTAGACTTACCATAAATTGTATTGTTTTTAATATGTACATTTATTAGAAAAAAATTGACTTGTAAAAACAACTATTTACCGGCTTAAAAATCCCATTCACACTGAATTTATCTACCACAATAATTGGCAAATTCTCACAAAACAATTCAGCTGTGTAATAAAATTTAAAACTCAACTGATTACTTTGAATGATTGGTTTAAACAAGATTTCAAAACAAGAGGAAAAATACAGTTCAAACTTATATTTACCATGCATGTAATAGGTTTTGATTTCATGTTTATTTATTTATAAAAGTATTCACAGTACAAAATTACAGTTGATAAACTGTTAATTAAGGTTATGTATTATTTCTATTTATCATAGAAAAGACTATATGCCATTTTACTAAATATGAGTTTCTCAAGTTGGCGTGTGTGTCTAGATCTGATTCCGCAAAAAAATTTTAAAGCAGGGTACACAGCATATACATCACCCCTGCAAAACATGCATAAAACAGGCATTGTCTTCATCATATCAAGGCGAAAACTTAAGTTGATCAAAGCAATCTATACATTAATTAAGAAGTATTGTGCATATGGTAGATTTATGTATTTGAAAAGAATTGATGCCAAGTCAAGAAAACAAAGATCGATTTGGCCAAAATTTCAACCATCCTTGGTACTACTAATGATTGATTAATTAATTACAATGAATGTTTATTGTCAATGTAGTAATTTAGTTTTGTCACAAAAATCAAATATTTGCTGCTGGAACCAAAATAAACATTCAATATGATACAATATTAATGGAGACAGACACGCATGCAATTAAAAATAATGGAGGTTTATACCTTCTAAAAATGTACGGGTATATCCAAATATAATTAGTCATTATTTGGTAAATTTAGAGTGTTGAACATTGTAAGAAACTATTATAGTTCTGAGCAGAGAAGAAATGATATTGAAAAAGTGATGAAGATGTGATTTTTACCTTACATTTAAATGTTTCACTGACTTCTAAGCCATCAAGGTCAGTGTAAGACACTTTCTTCATACTCCCTTGAACTAATCAATTCCTGGCTTCCTAAGTATCATTTAGAACATGCCAACAAAACCAATCACAGAAAACCAAACAGGTATATCCACATCCGATTTCAATTCCAAAATGACATCTCCATAGAGACACAACAATTATGGCTGATGGCAAAGACAACCATCCAATATAGGGAACATATATGTATCTCAGCCATACAGATGCAGATATTTTTAGATTCTCTCCATAAAGAGGAGAAGGTCTTAAATAACCATTTTATCCATAATATCTGCCTGGAAAGCTGTGTCTGCTACTGCCCTGAGTCGAATTAATTCTCTACATCATGCTGCTGAACAAATGATACATGTAGTAATTCCCACTCCAGTAGTCTCAATGAACAAAGTCAGCCATCAGTTCCAATCATCAGTTGGAGGAAGCTCTAGTGGGTTTTTTTCTGTCCATATGTTAAAACTTTTTCTTCCTTTCTTGATTGAATCAATTATGCAAATAATGTATATATATATCCCCTTGAATAATGGCCTGACCAGCACTCACACCCAAATGTAGAAGAGGTGGAGATTCTAAGGTTATATGGTGCCAAAGTCTATTAATTACTGAAGTTCCACATTGCATGTCAGAGAATGAATATAAATTGAGTCATTTCTCCAAAAATCACTACGACACTTACTCTCCAGTAAATTACTCTTCTCAGGTGCCATTTTTTGCAAATGGAAACTGATGATATTTATTGACATACACACCAATCCCAAAATTGACACCCAGGTCTCTATGTGACCATTCAGTGATGCATTTTTTATTACTGATAGGTTTCAGTTTCAGTCCCTCATGACAGTAGCTGACCTACATCAGCAGTCTTTGATAAAGATCCCCCCTCCCTGGGGTTCTTGGTTCTGACTTGGTTATGTCACTTACTGTACATTACACCCTATTTTGGGAGAACGTTTTGAACAAAAATAGACCCAATAAACATCGGAACTACTGCAATATTGATATACTGGTTATTCTTTATGGTCATAGAGCTATAAGATATCAAGTTTCAATCAACAGAGCTGTCAAGTTTGCTGATCTTTCAATATCATGATGTTGCACTGTGATGTTACATGTTCAAGACAGAATACTAGTATGCTTTTATATGTTTTTTTTTGTGACAGTCTGCACTTGTTAAATATTCAGCATGCAGGTAGGTAGTAATTTCTTACATGAAAATTATTACATGTTTTACATCATAGCAGTTTGCTGAAAGTAGGTGTCAGGCTTATTTCACTGTAGTTTTAAATTAGAATCTTAATATTATTATTACCGTACATGATGGCGACAGAAATACAAAGATTTATTCCAGGAAGAAAAATCCTAATTCCTGAGGGCTTTGCCCGAGGGAAATTTGATTTTTCTTTCGGGAATAAATCTTCACATTTCCCAAACATTCATGCAATAAATGTTTCATTATACCGAATATAATGAATATACAAAGTATGTCAATTTCTAATAATTATTCGACTTTTCCAAAGCAATAACATTGTGATTTTTTTATTTCTTATGTTTATAACTGTCTCTCTTTTTTCCCTAAATTCAAATCATTGATAGAAAAATTGGTTTTTGTGATATAAAGAGATTTAAAATGATTAAATAATTTTGATTTAATCATATCTGTCAACATCATATGCTCATAACAGCTTTTTCATACCTTGGAAAGAAAAATGATTTCCGAAGAGGTGGAATATGATATTTATTCCTTGGGAGACACGACGTTTTATTCGCCCTGTCATGTGACTTTCTAGAGTCTAGACTAATCAGTTGTTGCATTATATAGAATAATCATATTGAGGTATAAAAACATATTTTGTGTAATCTTGAGAATTAATGTACAAAGATACATGCACTTCATCTATACAGAGGTGTGGTTCAATGAACCATGGGAAATACACTATTCAAACAATATACCAGTATTCCCTGGTATTCACATATTTGATATGTAAAATAAAGGGCAATTGTATAATACTCATAATACTTGGCCATAATACCATGTCAAATGTTGATTATCTAGCTGCCTTTTACAAATATTGTATACAATTCCTACAGCAGGTTGATCAATGTACATCTCACTCAAATTGATTAGCACTATGTGCATTTGTATGAAAAATAGCAGGACAAAACCATGCCTTTTCAAACTTCTTCAATATTGATTCAGGCATTCACTGATCTCAGTTTGCAAAAGTTGGTTCTCGTGGACTCATCGTCTCTTAGCTCTTTTATCACTCCTCCCCCCCCCCCCCCCCTCCTTTTTTCCCCAAATTTTATAAGTGATCGATTCAAAATTTAACAGATATCAAAATACAACTCTACTGTACTCTCTAATTCTTTTTTTTAAATTTCAGCTTCCATCCCCTCCCCCCCCCCCCCCCAATCCTTTTAACAATGAAAATATGAATTAGACATTTGAACAGGAATTATAATCGAATCTGTCACACACATAAAATTACTTGAATATGAAATATATTCCATCAATTTGTTTCAATGAATGAATATACTCATCATAACCATTATACCGATTATTTTTCTGTTGATGCACAAAAAAATAATTTCTCTAGGCATCTCCATCACTGTCTGTATTTACATGGGACGGTGCTGTCAGAACTTGGTACTAATGCAAGTTGTCACACAATTTGCCTGAAAGACCAGTTTCAGACCTGCTTAGTCATGACATTCAGAAAGGTCATTACATGATCACTTTATTGATTCAGCCAGGAAGCCTATTGGTTAAAATGGCTTTTCAATAGATAGGGCAAATTATAAAAAAATGAGTTGTAATTTCTTCGATGTTCCTCTTCTTCATCCCCCCACCCCACCTTTACTTATAAATCAGGTAGCTATTAGGGCAATACTACTGTGATAATTGAGGAAAATCTAAATACCTTTAATATTCATGTCAAAATCTCTTAACAGTTGAGATGTATAGTACTGATCTATTGATAATACCCCCAGGTCAAATAAACAAAACCTTTTTACAAACTCTAACTTCAAAAAATAAACTTCAAGGTAAAATAACATGGATGTGTGATGGTGTGAGGATAATTTAAGAATCTGCTTATAAAGAATTCTGGTATCCTCTTGCTACAAAGTTCCAAATGAAAGACACTGTACAGAGCACAAAGATGTTTAAAGATAACAAAAATATAAAGGTAAATTCTTTTCTGAATAAAATTGAGAACAGTATGAATTTACCATGTGGAATTCAACAACAAAGAAATTCATTAGTTTTATTATTTTATAAAATGTTTTTCTATTCCTCCCCCCTTCACCCAACCTCTTTATTATAACCAGGTCAACCCAACTTTTGTCTGATTGCCATTAATATACCGGCTGGTATACTTTTTCAATCTGTGCCACTGAATACATACTGTAATTCATATAAAAATATCTCATCGACTAATATGGTCTATTGAAGTACATATTATTTCCTAAAATGTGAAGTTTATTTTACTCAAGAAGCAACCATTATTTATTTTCAAACAAGATGTTATCAATACATAATTCATATATATATATACTGTACATTATACAATGATAACTTTGGCCAGGGAAAGTGTTTTTAAAATTATGTCGTTCACCTTATATATTTGAAAAAAAATATTTCCTCTTCGTGAATCACATATATTTCTTCACTCTGAGACCACTTTTTGCTACTTCCTTATAAGACTGTCATATGAAAGACTTAATTTTATAGTATCTGTATATTAATTTACCTACTATGTACAACTACCGGTATTTCCCATGAATTTTTATCAAAACTAAAGGAAATTGTCTTATATGACAAATTACATACACCCCACACATCTCAAGAATATTATATAGCTTAACAGTTTGCTTAAAATTGTCACGCACATCTGAACACCATATGAGCAATATCATGAATTCCATCTACATCCATACTCTTCCTTTGGAAGTTTGCTCTCTTGCATCATTGCGCATTTTCATAAAATTAATGTAAATGTTGTGCATTCAAATTTATCATTTCATGTATTTATTTAGGAATTCAGAAATGCATGAACAATGCATCTACCTGCAGATGTCCTTGATAGCAGATGCAAGGTCACTGAACATTCATATTTTTTAAAAGCAGTAATCTTTCATTTCATATCCTAATTAGCCCCAATGATTATCAGTGTCTGTGGGATTTTTATTAGCACATACAGCTTTGACCTCTGCATGTATCTTTCAGCCCAGAAATCTCTGATTAGCTTTTCCCTTCTCCATCTTCCATCTCTTATTAATGTAATGTGTAATTATTTAAGTTTCAGGGCACCATCAAGAGAAACTTGTGATACTAGTAATTCCAAAGAAGGCAATGTTGCACCTCAATATTAAAGAAAACATTTCTAGCCTTCTAGGGTTGAAGCAATATTAAAGCAAAATTTAGAAGATAAGAGCATCCAGAAAGAAAAATGTGGGGTATTTTAATGTTCCTTGAATATTTATTGTTTGATTTGCTAAAATCAGTGAAATCACAGCTAGAATACAGAAATTTTAAAGGATGTCAATGGATGTTGTATGTGGCTTATAAAAACTATAAGTTGTATGTCATTTTCACTTAGTATATGATGAATTAACTAGTAATCCATCAAAATGATTTAATACAACTATTAACTTATCTCATAAAGTGAAATTTTAGGAGATTTACAATGTGTCACATTCATATGATCAGATGGACCAAATTCTCACTGGCAGCAATATTTTTATTCTTATATGCATTTTATACTATTAGTGATAAACATGATTTATGGTTGCTTGGACCTACTTTTGTAAAAACCAAATTTCAATACACATATCATATTAAGACTAACAGATGAAATATCCGTGATCTTTTTTTATTAAATCGATAATACCAACTGTATGATTTCACAATATAAAACATTAATCTAGCTGATATGTATTTAATGTTCATGAGCAAACACTTACACAGTCACCAAGATGAAGCAGATATACACTTATGGTGTAAATGTCTGATGTAGATCAGAAGATTTTACAATGAAGAAAAAGGTTTGACAATTGCCCATGTGAAAAATTTCTGTACAGATCGAGATGGATCATTTGGATAACTTAGACTGTGGTCTTGGAGTCACATACCTTTTGCTATATGTAACTGCTGAGAATACTCAAAAAAATGTACATAAAAATTTAAATGCCTGATTTTAAAGTTGATTTGTTCTAATTCCTTGGAATAAATAACAATACATGTGATACTAAAGATAATAATTGTGCATGAATATTTTGTTCTACACATGTCCATCAATTGCAAACAACTAATGTCATACGAAGTAAATAAACATGTTAAGATCTAACAAGCAAAAATAAAGCTGAATAGTTGTTAATATGGTAAATGCTTCAGGCTATAGGAAAAAATGACTAGAGTTTCTTGGGCCCTGTGATGTTCGAATCCCGGGTCTGGTCCGTCATTATTTCTCCCATTCCATTACAAAATGTTTTGGCTTTTACGCCTCATGTGTAATGATTATGATGTAATGCTATAATTTGTTTCGTGCTGTTTCTCTGATCTTTATACTGTCCTTGGGATGAATTAAAAGAGATTTTTGAAACTAAAATCAACAAGTGACTCATAATAATTTAAAGCACACAAACTATTCAAGGGAATAACATAGGATCTTCAGGTAAACAAGACATGCTAGTTATGTAGAAGAACAAGATATATGTACTGCTTCGGACAGATTTAGTTTTCTGGGAGTTTTTTCAATGCCTGAAAGTTGCAAGCTAAATGGCCCTGCTTCAGTTGGCCTAGCTATGGATGGTAATTTATCCATTCAACTGAAATCACACATATATGTACATCTGATTTCTTTAGTGAAAATATACCGAAAGATATCATTCAATTGATTTATTTTTTATATGCTATTGCATTATCAACTCATGCGTTGCGTTGTTTATTTATAAATACTGGGACTCGGTGCAGAGTCCACTGCAATCATCATTTCAAGTGCTATAACTATAAAATACAAGTATAAGCCCGAATTTTGAGGGAGAATATCAAACTCACGCAACAAAAAACCTGTTCCTAATAAAAAGCGTAGCATTTTCATAATGCTACGGTATGTTACACACAATGCATTATGTATGGTGAAAAATGTAAACAGGCCAGGTCAATGACAAGCCTGCATGCATAAATACCTTGAAACTTAGACTGAGAGGCTCCGAGTCGTCCAAAAACCGAACAGAGCATTGGAACTCGGTGTGGACATCACCTTTTACGCTCTTTTTGCGAAACATCTTGATGAATGAGACCTAAAGTGTATCGAATTTCCTCAACGTTACCCAAGATTCATTAATTTTCACACATCGATACAAAATGGAAGACCGGCTTAGTCACATGACCAAAGATTGTATTTCGGGATTCATCTGATAGTAACTTTTCAATTCACAGAAAATTCTGAAGTGTTCCGAATAGAGACAACTTGCCCGACAGCGAACAGCTGACAGACAGCCAAAATGTGTTGGCGCAATTAACATGATTAAGACCAAGAGAGACTATAAGAATGATATTTGTTGTAATTGGAGTATGTGGAAGTGGAAAGTATGATTATGAAAAGTCGATTACGTAAAATTACTTAATTCTTAACGTTATATATAAATAACTTTACAGATAATGAGATATATATGTAGTTTACACGTTGAAATTATATTTGTTTTGCAAGAGTATACATATTAACAGTGTTTGAATCAATGCATTTAATTGTATGTTCATCTTCTTTTTTTTTTATTGATATTTACAGTAAAAAATTCCAAACACATGTTTTTAGAAGGTTAGATCCATAAAGTTTGAACATTAATGAGAAAAAAATAACGTTCCTTAATTTGACCTAAAATTGAATACTATGCAGGGGAGGGGATAAAGATAGAAATTTAACATTATATGGCATAAATTTTGTAGTTTTGTATTTAATTTTATATATGATGATGGTTTGATCTCTTCCAGGACAACTGTTGGGAAAAAATTGGCTGAAAAGGTATATACAGTATATGAGAGAGAGAGAGAGAGAGAGAGAGAGAGAGAGAGAGAGAGAGAGAGAGAGAGAGAGAGACTATAACATATTTATAAAAGCAGCATCAAATAATATGATAAGCAGAATGGCATATGGTCTACATTTAGGTCACTTATATTAAGAAACTCAATTAAAGAAATTTATATAGTATATTATATTATAATCAGGGATTTGAAATACATTGTACATTAGTTACATTTATTTATGTACATGTACAGTGAAAATTTTTAACAATTTTGAAGCTAAAACAACCATTCAGAGATGCAGATGAATTCCATTCAAAAGAAAACAAAAAGAAGATGTCGAAGGGAATCCCTTTGACAGACCAGGTACTGATATATAAATATATAATCATAAATGTGTTCTATACAATTTAGGTCTGTTGTTTATACTTTGTCCCACGATATTTATGCAGCACAATTTCTTAAATCAATCGATATTCATATATACATGTACCTCATGCAGAATTCAAACGATGTTCATCTGTATTCATGTCTATAACATTGAATTCTGTTTCAGCAGTTCATTTCATTGAAAAGCATCATCTATGACTTGTACATTCTTGAATGTAGCGATATAGAGTTTGAGTGTGGGAGATTGGGTGCTATGTGTTGCTGACCTTTCACCAAAGTTTATGTGTGGGATATTTTGTGCTGTATGTTGCTGACTTTTCTAGTGAGTTTAGAAATGGGAGATTCGTTGCTATTTGTCCCTGACCTTTCAAGAGAGTTTAGGTGGGGGAGATTTGGTGCTATTTGTCGCTGACTTTTTAAGAGAGTTTAGGTGTGGGAAATAATTGGGGCTATTTGTCGCTGACCTTTAGGTGTGGGAGACTTGGTGCTATTTGTGGCTGACCTTTCAAGAGAGTTTAGTACAAGGTTAGCTTTTTAAAAAGCTAAGAAAGTCAGTCAGCGGAATATTAATTTTAGGTCAAAAGGGAACACACAATCTAGTATTAAAATACAAGATACACAGTTTTCAAAACAAAAGTAATATGCGGGTGTACATTTAGTTTGCACCCTTATTTTTATGGCTGCATGTGAGGAGATAAGCGTGTATAAGCGATGTACGTATAATGAATTAATGGCTGCACACCTTCTTAATACATACTTAAAGTTGCAACTTTGCAAAGATAGCTCTCTGAATTTCATGGTCCTGTCGCATGGTTCCTCTCCAATCTCACTAAGAGTTGGAAGATATATATGTGGACTCCGGACTGTGGCTGCAGCATATGATACCCATTGACAGTCTTCCAATACAACGATGTGCAGTTTGACCGAAGAAACTGACCAGTTTCATAACTTCTTTGAATTTCTCTAACACGGACTGCGGGCTGACTAATGAGAGAGAGACTTGGTGCTATATTTGTCTCTTTGTCACTGACTTTTCTATAGTTTAAGAGTGGGAGATTTAGTGCTTTGTGTTGCAGACCTTTCAAGAGTTTAGATGTGGGAGATTTTTTGCTATTTTATGCTGACTTTGCAAAAATGTTAATGTTTGGGAGATTTGTCACTATTTGTCGCTGACTTTTCAAGAGAGTTTAGGTGTGGGAGGTTTGGTGCTATTTGTCACTTACCTTTCAAGGTTTTATTTGGGTTAGGTTTGACTGATGCTAATCAGTTGGCATTGACTTCTGTAAACAATATTTAGAGTTTAGAGGCTATACACCAGCTTCCCCCCCCCCCCCCCCCCCCTTTTTTGGGTTCATGACTTCTTACATTCACCCAAGTGACATGAAAGTACCCAGATGATAATGTTGAAAAATTGTGTGAGGTGTTCCGAGTGACTTCCAAATATTAAAACATTTCCCATTGTAAAGGATGACTGCACTTAACGCCATATTTTGAGTCCTTTCGGTCACTATTATTTCATGTATTCGTCGCTCAATTTTACTTCAAGTCATTTTACATAAAGTATGGTCAATTTCCAATAGAAATTAATAATCATAATGGTTTTAAACTGTGTTGCAATAAAATAATTCATTGTTTTCTTTATACTCTTACTGCTCTGCAAATATCTGGAATTAAGATTTTTCTGCTCTTGATTGAAGGTAAGATTCATAAATATGCATGGAGGGTGGAACTAATATTGTGATGAGTGGTCTAAAATTAGAATAGCGTTACTTTAATTGAACACACCCTCTCTCTCTCTTTCTCTCTCTCTTTGTGCTTGTCACCATTTTTTAAAGGTTTCAAATCGAAATATATAACATATAATACCAGCCGGTATAAGTAGCCGTTGATGATCGTAAACCTGTAGTGGCTGATGTCCTCAATTTACGTGTTCGAAAATAATCAACAAGTATATTAATCAGCAACGCACAGAACTGATCATTTGATAATATTGAGAAACAAATAATCTCGCCTAGCAGAATGCGTGCTACTTACACGTCTAGTACATGTATTCACAAAGTTACCTGGAGGTTAGAAATCATGTGGTGCATTATATTCAACAGGTCAAAGTATACTGTTTACAACAGAGAACGCGAGCACAAGAAGAAACAGTTTTTTCACTGTTTAGTTATGAGCGCATGTCTGTTGATCTCCTTTTAACATAAGCTTATATTAAATATAAATATATATACAATTACCATTAAATGGAGAACAATAAACAAAACATGTGCTGACTATGTATTTAGTCTGTAAAAAAAAAGTGGCATCTTCATTGTCCTACAGAAATTCAAGAAAATTTGTAAATATGAACTTTATATTAATTTTATTACATAAAGTTGCAGCTAAGACATTGAAAAATCCTACAATTAAAATAAATATGCCCATTTTAAACATTTATTTTGTAATAGTTTTTGAATGTCCTTAAGTGCAGTCATCCTTTCATAAGTCAAATGAATTTCTCTGGGTGAAAATAGATGAGCTAGATATCAATAAAGAAATTTTAGATATTTTCTCTTTCATCAATTTCAATTTTACTTTTTTGACAGGTTGTATATTTTTGTTAAAAATTGTGAAAATGTGAAGGAAACTTGGACATCGGCTGTAGTTATTAACTTAACTTAAATATGCATGTACTAATATGTAAATGTAGTTATACATGCATGTGCATGCATTGAATAATTCTGTAAATCAGATAGAAAGATTTACTTTAACTTTATATTGTATTAATGTATAATTTTAATTACAGGTAAAATAAAATTAATACCGTTAGTATACACTTTGCATACTGGTAGTTCATGTCTACATTTAATATTATTGTCTCCATCTTCTTAGACTAGATCCTCCAAACAAGCACCTTTGGTTTTCACGTCGAAGAAGGTGCTGTTGTTTCCCACTGAGCATCTGAAGTTGTTTTTGAAGCTCAGTTGGACCAGTTTGGATGGAATACAATAATGTCCTAGAATGTTCCAAAGGCTGTCTCAGTGTATCCTATTATAAGCCTTTTCAAAGACCACAAAGTTCACACACAGTTGTCTGCCACTCTGTGCACTGCTCTATGATGTTTTGGTGGGCAAAGGTCTGGTGGGTACATCCCCATTGTTAATTATCTTGACCAGAATCTTGCTTGATATGGAAAGCAGAGTAATTCCCCTCCAGTTGTTAGAATTGTTCAGAGTTCCTTTCTTTAGGAACTTGAAAATCACTATAGTCATCAGACACTTTATCTCCTTCCCACATTAAAGATCACAGGATGGTTGCTGCTATTCCAGGATCCACCATAAACATGTGTTAAATAGCTTTGAATCAAGATTGTCATAACATGGTGAATTCCCATGCTTGAGGGACTTGATTGCATCCACTTTCTGGATTTGGTTGATGGTGCAGAGCCTATGTCCTCTGTGGCTTCTGGGATGACAACTGCTTCATCAGGTGATGGTCGATTACAGTAAATTAAGTACTCCTGGAAGTGTTCAGTCCATTTCTCCTCTTACTCCCTTTCTAGTGTCAGCAGTTTTCCATGTTTGTTCTTGATAAGTCCTCCCGTGACTTCTCTGAATTTACCACACTCTTCTTTGGCGATCCTGTATGCTATTATACTCTCTCTTGCTCTCCTTATACTGCCACCTCCTCTGCCTTGGCTGCAAGTTGGTCCAATGGTTTCTCTCTTATCAAAGCATGCAAGCTTCTTGACGCACTTGCGGGCTTCACTATACATCTCCTCTTGTCTTTCGTTTACCGGTAGTCATGGAGATTTGGTCTGTAGCATCTTTTTCTTAATTTCCCATCTCTTTTAAATAGCACAGTTTCCTGCTGGATCCAGTCTTTGTTGGTGTTTCTCTTGCGATGGTCAGGCTTAATCTTGCTGCTTTCAGTGTACAGTTTTGCAACTTGTTTCCATGATGAGTCCACATTGGTTTCTTTATTTTCAAGTTTTTAGCTTGCTCAGATTGCCGAGTGTTTGGGTACCTGGTCACACACTGGTAGCAGAGTATATAGGTTCTGCAGGTCTATACATGTAATTTATAACCAACCCAAAGATGAAGGCTCCAATACAGTGAATTTCTCAAATCTGATATGGAGATACATGTATTCCTGTTTAGATCAGCTCCCTGTAGGGAGACTGTTGTTCTAGCTGCTACCTTATAACAGCTACGTTTATATACTCTAACAAAAGTTGAGTCACTTATATATACAATTTAATTCTTTGATAACACTCATTTATACTTAGCTCTCATTGGAAATAAGCATGCATTATACTGTTATTAGGTTAATTTAATCTATAATACCGGTGTATGTAACAGTATAATACAGTTACTGCTACATCACTTTTAAATCACACTAAATACAACAAAATCAATTTTATACCCCCAAATCTTAAAACATATTATACCTAATAAACTTTAAGGATTATGAATTGCACTTATTATAATGAATCAAGCTTGTTCTTCCCTGGCACTTCACTTCAAGTGTGGTTTACTGTATATTTTGACAGGACAGATTTCCTTGGTTATTGGCAATTCACAACTACATGAAAGGGTAAGATTGAGTAAATATCAATATACGGTATATCTGAACCAGTGTTTATATCACTGTATGTGTACACGTTTAGCATATGTCAGTAAAGATTTATTTATTTTTTTTGTAAAAATCACCATATTTAATCACTAGGAAATACCTAAAATTGTATAACAATGTAATTTATGACATCTTATATTTTTTGATCATTATAATGATAAAAAAACAAGCTTAATGTTCTATTGATTAGTTTTTGAAGATAAATTATCACAATTTGATTTAATAAAATTGAAATGAATTAAACCTACCACTTTTTCAGACTTTCAAATGAAGGGAGATCTGGAGTGGTGACCTGTTCTGCTCTGAAGAAACTGTACAGAGATGTACTGGTCAATGGACAAGCACCTGTATCCCAGGAGGAACCAACGCAGGCAGTGCCAATAATTAAGGATATTGTGTTTGTTTTGTTGCATGGGGACAGGGAGGTTCTAGAGGAGAGGATGAATCAACGCCTGGGTCATTTTATGCCAAGCTCCTTGCTCACTTCTCAACTAGCAACCCTAGAGGTTCCCAGCGACGAGGAAAAATGTGTTCAAGTAGACGTTAAAAACTCACCTGATGATTTAGTGGTCCAAATAATTGACAAAATAAAATTCATGTATTGATTTACATTTATACCCATATTGAAATGATTTTATTTCTAAACAAATTGTTGTTGATTTTGATTTCTATGTGTTGATTTATTCCTGTATATATGTACTTTCATACTGCATATACCCCCGGTATTATAATTATGGAAAATTTTGTTTATTATATATTCTCCAATAAAATTGAAGAAGAAAATAGTGATTTAATATTTTATCTTAAACTGGGTGGTTTTTGATAGAGTCTATGAAAAGTACAGATTGAAAAAAAATATTGATGCCTGAATCACTAAATTAAAGAACCTCTAAAAATATTATTGGATATCCAGTTTTGAAATTCAAATTGTTATTGTTAACAACAGTCATTTTAATATGTAGATGTAAACTTTATGTCCCCCATAAACCTAGTAAGAAAAGATAATAATTCCACATCATATACATGTACAGTTTAAAATAACGATACCCATTAAATATTTGAAAATCACCAGCCCCACAACACCTAAACATGAAATAATTTAGAGTTCAGGTATTGGGAGATTATTTGTATAACCCAATGTAAAAGATACCTCTCATGAATGAGTGTAATATACAAACCTTATAATGAGATAAAAAACCTTCAGCTCACTAGCTCTTAATTTTGTGGCCCTTGTGTTATTAATTGTAGGAATCCGAACTGTGATGAAACTAAAAAATCTGATTGGCACACCAATTTCCAATGGTCTGCACCAAACCCCAATGGTTTGACATGCCAAAGTATGATGATTCATTTACGGTCGCCAGTGTGCAATGGTTTGCCCTGCCAAATTCCAATTGTCCACAGGAATGCACCAAAGTGCGATGGTTTGCCTAAAATGCCAAAGCCCAATGGATCTAAATAGATTCGTTAGAAATTTGTTTCTATTTACCTTATGCAATGGCTCAATCAAATGACCCAAATACAATTGTATTCACAGGATACAAAAAGGGGAATAACTCAGCTTATGAGGACGGATATTTTTACACAAGACGTCACTTTGGTTGAGACTGCCCGACACTACCATCTTTGGTTGTTTTTATTGTTGAACTGAGAGGAACTGTTGTCAATGACATTGATATAACCTAATGTTACAAACATTGATTTTCGAACACCATTGGACTTTGGCATATCCAGCCATTGTACTTTAGCATGAAGAACGGATAAATGCAGACCATTGGATTATTGCATAGTTGATAACCGTACTTGAATATGATGCGTCTTAACCATACGGACTATCGGACTTTAGGGTAACCATCGGACATTAGCCTCCACATCAGCAACATATCATCGGACATTGGTGCGGACAATCAGACCTTAGCAAGACCATCAGACTTTGATGCGACCATCTGACTTTGAAGTCTTACAAATATATATAAACAGATCTTGTTGTATTATCTTAAGTAGCTAATAAGCTAGTCCTGCTGTATCCTATGTGTCTTAATTAGGGTTTATCTATTCTTATTAATTAAAGAAAACACATTACTGGTAGAAATACATGTATTTTATTGTTTTGGTAACAAACCAACTAAAAAATGCATATTCTATTAGAATGTTATTCAACACTGCTTTAATCTTAATCTAATTAATATTATTGCCAGTTTGAATTTAATCCATAATTTTCTTTAAAATACAACATTTAAAAGTTGACGTAATCATACACACAATGTAATTTTTTTACTAAATGCACATGTACTTAAATTTTTAACATTTAAGAAACATGAAATTATGTGATAAAAATTATGATTTTGAAGATAATAATGATATCGAAAGACAGATATGATAAACATATGGACATGGACCAAAAAATACTCACTGACAATCAAAAAATAATTAAAAACATCCATGGACACGCATGAACACATACACAATCATTTCCATGAAATGAAAAGCGAAATGAATATATACATAAATATTGAATAATTATAATCATTAACATATTATGATCACTGGTACAGTCTTGTTTGGGCTTAATGCAGTATAAAATAGATGCAACTGTCTCTTCATGGATTTAATAAAAATTACGTATACGGACATATTTATAATTCAATCATAAATGTGTATCTGCTATGGATATCCTCCTCATCTCGTAGCGATCCACTTTGCTCGAGATTTCTGAGATCTTGTCTGATCCGACGCTGTCTGCGTCACTGGAACTTTCTTGTGTTTTGAGCGCATACAAGAGGTCCTGAAAATCCTCCTCCCCATCGCGGATTAACACCGGCGGAGTCACATAGATGTTGCCACTAGAGGGCAGTGTACGTTTGACTTTCATGGTCGTGGATTTGGATGGCATGGTGGATTCTCTCTCCCACTCCTACGAACAAAAGCAAATTTAGTGTAATATACTGGCAATCATCAAAGTTATGTTAACTTGCGTCATTTGGTCTTGCAATTTATCAACACAAATTGAAAGTAAAGGTTCATCACCCACACAGGAAAAAAAGTGTGAAATATGTGGAGGAAAAGTCAATAGGAAGGCAAATCATCATAATATTGTAGTACAAAATATTTGTAACAAGATAGAATCCCCTAAAATTTTGAAATTGCAATGTCATTCAGTTAATATTATGAAAAAATAAGGAATGCATTTTATTAAATTTCTCAAGACAGAATCAAATAATAAATTAGTAATTTACATGAAAATCAGATATTAAATTGTCCATATTTGTGGGGACTGTAAGATCACAATAATGACTCGTGTAAAACTTGGTTAACAGTTAAAGTAAACAGAAATTCAAAATGCCATTGAGTTTTATTTCAGGACAATCTCAGGCTCTCGGTGGAAGAGCAAGATACACCTACCTCATTGACTACTGAGGCAGTAGAGCCCTTGAGGCTGCCAATTTCCGTTGTGAAGGTGTTGTGGAAATCAGCGGGGACGTTGGTGCTGGGGTGGAGGTTCTCTGTGGACATGGAGTAGGCCCTTTTCTGGGGCTCCAGACACTCTTGAACACAGGGGTTCCTCAGAACCGTGTACAGGACAATCACCAGTAGAGCCTGTGTTTTAATGGAGAGATTAAGTAATCAGATTTTAGAGAGGTTCCTCATGGTTTATACATTGTGTTAACAATTATAGTCCATAATGTTGCCGTATATATAGTATAAAATGCATCTTAAAATCATTTACTTCCAGAGAAACTATCAACTTAGTGTTTTAGGTTTACAATTTGAATTTTTTTTTTACAAAAAATGTTTTTTCAAGCTAAATTCATGTTTACAATTATGATGTATTCAATATGTATTCAATATATTACTATTCCTATCATTCAATTACAATATTAATTTTCTAGTCATTTTAAATTAAAATGTTGTTTATTTTTGTTTCTATGCAATCTTATTTGTTGCATTTAATTCCTATCATTTATGATCCTTTTGTTTTATAGAAAATCTAATTTAAAGTATAATTTAAAGTATAATAAATTTATATGTTTTTAAAATCTTTTTCATATGTAATGATTGGTATGCAATCTCCTTTGGAAGGAATATTTCTTGAATTTTATCCACATGGAATATGTATACAACTGGAAGCCTCAAGCTATAAGCTTACACTAAATTCAACAGCTATTTAATTAATATACACTGTAGCCAAATTGAGCTTTTTTTTGTGATTTCATCTTTTCAGTAAAATTTATGTGCTAATATTTTTCTAAAAATACCCCTAAGAAATAACTTGACAACCATGCCTATATGGACATGAAGATATAAGAAAATTATGTAATATTTGGTATCTTTTTATAAAAAAAACCCCTAGGATATACAAATACTGCTGTATCCATACAATGGAATAAAAGCTTATACATGGTAATCAAGTAAATTTCCTCTATTTCTTACGGAAATTGATTGTAATTTATAGCTCTGTAGAAACTGACAAGACTGAAATCTACATGCCTTGTTTATCGATTGGTCAAAATTAACCTTCATTAATTAACCTAACAAAAATCAAATTCCATTAGAAGACCATTTGGCTGTTTCTTTTAGCTAACAAACTAATGTACATTAACAATAATTTAGTTAATTTTACTTACTTTTTACAAGCAATTTATTATTTTGTCAAAAGAAAGATGTAAATATAAACAATAAAATGCTTTCTTTGATGATTCACGTGAGTTATGAAGGTAGCAATCATTGCAGAAAAAAATTACATAAACCGCTAACGCAGGTTATGTGTTTTTTCTGCAATATGTCTCTATATACCTTCATATCCTGCATGACTCGACAACAAAGAAAATATTTCATTGTTTACATGTATACCGGTACCCATATATACACACTAGCTAAGCTAAGTCAATTACTCATAGTAATATAAACCAATAAAAATTTCAGTGTGGGTCGAAAATAACATTTAGCTCCCACATTATTTACTTCAGAATCTGAAAATTAACACTTTCAAGTGAATATGATAATTGACCATTGGGATGATTATAGACTTCATCGAAATAGCCAACAAGTACACGACTGCTAAATGCTAAATTGTTTTCTAACTTTTTATTTTGTTATGCTTACGCAATTGCGTAACATGAATCTGTTGATTACATCCTTCAAATGAATGAATAAAAATATTGGGTGCTACTGTCACTGTAAGATTGGAATTTATATGATAGATCTAAATGATTTTATATACATTCAGATTTCAGCGTTTTCTGCAAACCAATTGACTGATTTCAAATGTCATATTAAGTAAAAAGTTAATGTTTTACTAATCTTCTGTAAACCAACTTAATTAGCTACCAGTGTAGCTAACTTCCATACTTTTTTCACAATTCAATCATCAAAGTCAAAGAACGATAGTATGACCTGATGACAAGTTTTGTCAATTGACACCACATTACTTTTACGTAACATACAATTATTCTGTTTACAAGCAGTTGCTTAAAATTTTAATTTTTAAGAAAAAAAAAATAAATTAAGCAACTTGTAAATGCAGTAAGACATGTTTACAGAAAACACACTTCATAATAAATTCACTCAAAATTCAGTTTTTATTCCCTAAGTCTTAAAATTGCATTTTAAAAATCAAAACAGATAAACCAGGTAACACATTATGGTTATAACAAATTGAAATCCCTTGTCCCTGCATGGCGCTCTGCTATAGCCATGTTTTACTTTTTTTGTGAATATTTCTTGTCTACAATTAATGATGGTGCACATGTACCTGAATGATATTGAAGATGCAGAACATGACGAGCATCCAGAGCTGACCGTAGGCCAGATGTAGCCCTCCCCACAGCCAGGTGATGGTGATTACGAACCAGAAGCACAGCAGGGTACGGATCTCTGGGAGGGGAAAGAAATAAAGTGAAATTTTAATCTTTATTGATCATCGTAAAAAAAAAATCCAGCTTGTTACATTGTTAATACTTTAATTGTCTATCTGATGTGTCTGTCTAATCAAAACGGGTTATTTTGTTTTATTTCAACATTTGTCATCAATTTGAACGAAAGAATGAGTGTGAGTGAGTGTGAATATGAGTGTGCTGTAAATAGATTCAATAAACCGTATATTCGGTAATTTTCAAGATGCTGTAATTTTTGCTTATTTCGCTCGCAAAAAATGACTGACGCAAACTTAAAATGTTACACATTTTCCCCATTTTCGCAAACTTTGTGACACTTATGTACGTACGCGGAAAAAAAAATGGATATACGGCATTTGGGGTTTTTTTGTAAAAAAATAAATATATATAACTGAAATTGTCTTGAATGTTATTTGGAGATGACCTAGCTGGCTCAACCACCTTACATTCGGGATAAAATGTACATCAATCAATCTTCAATACATGTAGTACTTCATATAAATTTTCACAAAAAAAGAGACAATTCTGAATTGTCTTTATTCATATCAAAGCAAAGCTGTTTTCAGCAGTTTTGTATATTCTCCCTAAAGGGTACGAATTTTTTTCTAAGAAACTAGGTTAATTTGAATTATCTTCAGTTAAGAAACAAAAAATCCTGTATCTGGTGTAAATAAGACGAACATGTTTACCATTTATGTTGTATCTCCCTCGGTAAATATCGTCGTACGCCTGCCATTGAGGGGTCACTTGGAAGGCTTTGACAAACACAACAGCAACAAACAGCAGGATCAGCAACACAGGGGCAATCACTCCTCCCAGGGCAGAATAGGAGTTTGTAATGAAGCACCTGTGAATTATGAGAGGCTTCAAATTATAGCAAGCTAGACCCATCATATTGTATACAGGGTTATTTTCGCCACATGGTTTTTTTCCCTTCTACATTTGCAAACGATTCGTTGTCTTGAATTTGCCCTGCAACATAGTTATTTATAAAATGTTTTAAATTTGCCCGGTCTTAAATTAATTGTCTGCTGACAATTAGGGCGAAAGGGGCTAAAATAAAACGGGGGTGAACATTTCCCTGTATACAGTATATCTACTTCTAATTAAACCATCTATTTTGAAATGATAATTTTAGTTCACTATAACATGTAGGGTTCTTCACAAGTTAACTGTTGGTCTTTTGATCGTTTAAGATGTTCCAAGTACTGTAAACATATTACATTTGGCTGTGTATTCTAGCTATTTAACTTTTTTGGCGGAAAACGGCGTCCACTAAATCAAGAACATCCCCAAATGTAAAATATATAAGTAGATAAATAGATATATTCAGAAATGCACTAAATCAAATCCACGCCAACTAAATGTTGCAAAATCAATTTCCGCCAAATATCGTACACGCTAAATATAATACGTTTACAGTATATGATACTAAAATCAGTAGATAAAGTTCTCAAGGTCAAATACAACCAGTTCAAAGCTTTTGTATTTTCATAAAGAATGACATATATAGTAATTAATATAAGAAATTTTTAAAGCACAGTAATTTTAAATCAAAACCTTTCAAATTACATATGGTTTTCCCCCAAGTAGGAGAAAGGAAAAACCTGTGATGAAACATTTCAATTCAGTGTAATAAAAACTATCAATATATTTTCCCATTCATTCCCATTACATAAACAAACCTTAAAACAATATATTTTTTTGCACTCAACCAATCGACATTAACATTACACTGCCTCCAGCTGATTCAAATTAGATGATTCCACTAACAATAACAACTTATCTGAGAAATAGAACTTATAGGAGTGTAGAGAAACTAAATTATTAATATTTCATTGTGTATTGAGAAATTGTTATCATGATTGATTATACGCAATCATAAATAATTTGGGGGGGGGGGGGGGGGGGGGGGGGGGGGCTTGTTTAATTTTTCCAAGGCCATCACAAAATTTAATGCTGATTTAAAAACCATGCATGCAAAGATCTTTTGGATGACTAATGGGGGAAATATTTTTAAACAACAACATTTTTAACAAAAAACTTCTTTAACATGTAGGGTTTGAAGCACAGTTAGAGTTTATATTATGTATACCTTTAAACTTCCGTATCATTATTTGCACTTTAACCATTAAGATACCTTTACCTCATTTAGGTATATCGATCAATGTACAATGCTAGGATATTGAACAATTTTAAATCATTTTAAATAAGTTATATATGTATTGCTAGATAATGATGAAAATGAAATGAACCAAGTTCACATCGATAACTGACAACATATAATATGCCGGCCATTTTGCACCTTAAAAGGTCTCTAGTAGTAAATGATTCCAGGCTGTCTTTTTGGTGCTAGAGCATTTACGACATCATAATTGGTTTGATAAATCTTTTTCCCATACTTTACGGCTTCAAAGGAATAGTGTACAAAATGAAACAATTTCTTGACATTCTATATTAAATCATGGGAAAAGTAATCCCAATACCAATATCAAATTTTACATCATTTTAAAGGGGATGTCAAGAGCTAGTTTAATGCCATTTTTGGAGAGACTATAAGCATTCTAGATGTATTTCAATGGTCAAAAATGGACAAAACTCTGAGATTTGTTACTTAGTTTATTCATATTTCATGGAAAATGATAGTTTAAAATGATTTTTTCCTTGTGTTTACCAAATATTTAAGCCACAGTACACCCTATAAAAAAAAGCTATTGTAACAGCTATGAAACATCATTGAAAGAATTATATCTTGAATTTCATAAACCTGTAGGCACCTTTCATTTACCGGTACTTAAGAAATAAACAGCAAGTTAAAAAGTTCACCAGGATATGAAATTGGTTGGTCATGTGTTCAAGTCCTGTTAAGCCCAAAGGGCCTCTAAGCTAGAAGATTTGATCACGTAAAAAACCAAGTTCATATCCCAGTGAACTTTTAACATTGCTGTTTATAACTTATATTTAAGTTTTAAAACAGCAAATTGTTCAGAACTATTAAAATAACCATCGTTTTAATGTTTTAAGGTATTCAATACATAATAGCCCCACATTCAATAAGTCTGCATGCATAACAGCTATGCGGGTATGATAAGGCAACTCTCAGCGATCGATTGAGTAAAAATTCCTCTGATAGATATGACGTCACAATAAGCAGCATGATGTCATATTTTACTCAAGAACCTGTCAATTTTAACTTTATCTCTGGTCCAAATTATAAAAACTATAGGCGTAAAATGTCACAAGAAACTCTTCTAACTGAACATATCTTCGATTTCTTTGTATAACATATTATTAACATTGATGACTCACAAGCATGTTTAATAAAGAAGATCAATGTCGGGAGACAAATCATCGGAATGCAGTGTAAACAATGCCGAAATAAGACATATTTAATACAGATACCCAAGATTTAGATGATTGTCAGTTAGGATATAATCAGGATAATACAGGCATGGATATTTTATTTTATCAGCGAGTGTTATAAGGTAAGCAGATAAACATTTATATGGCTTGACCGGCCTTTCATCTGTCAGTGTGTACAAAAAAAGGCAAAAGTGTAACACTACTACGAATATTATGAAAGATGAATTTGCCAGATATCAAAAGCATATGACCTAAAATACTTGAAAAGTGCTGCTAGAATCCTTTGCTTCGTTGTTGTAATTGAAAAATACGTAGTATTTTCAATGAAATTGAAGAAGTTGAGGGGGTTTCCGATAAATAATGACAATATTTATTTTATGCGATTAACAATAAGATTCTAGCAGTAATACTTAATAATCATGAACTAATTGCCGATCGAATTATTGTATAATACATACATATGAACTTTGGGGTAGTGTTACACTTTTTGATTTTTTGTTAAGGTAAAAAAGTAATCTATTTTTAACTGTCACGTGATTCCATGGCAGGAGAGCTTCAGAGATGGACTCGATTCCAATTAAGTAGAAATATAATATCTTGTTGAACACATTCACTTGATATTAAAATTTAGCACTGTTTTCATAAAAATAAACAATGTTTAAAATGACCATAATTTCGACCATCATTAAACTCAGAGTTGCCTTAACCTGCCCGCGTACGTTTTAGCTTAATACTCAGTAAACTTAGACATAATTTTCATGTTTAAGTATCAATCAGTATGTAAGAGCGGAATATTCTTAATAAATGACCTTTTCCTGTTCTTGAAGAGTTGGCAAAGCCCCCCTTTGCTTTAAATCTATAAAAATCTATACTAAAAAAATATAATACCTGGTAAAAAAAAAAATTTCAATAGTTTTCCTAATCCTAATGATTAAATACATCTTTCCACCAAAGCATTTAATATTGATATTCTTAGTATTTACTTTTTCATTTTCAAAAATTGGCTTGTCCCCATAGACCTTAATGCAATCTTCATTAATTAATTACTGCATAGGTAATAGCATTTTTGAAAATTTCTCTCGGTAAATCCTTTTCTACTCTAAAATGCTTCAATTTAATACCCCGGTATAACAGTATTTTTAAATTCATGATGGATATTAAAGGTAAGAAAATTAGGTCCTAATAACTGGATCAGATACCTTAATTACAATAATGCAACCATCAAGCAATAAGTGCATGCCATGAAATCACTGTGACGTCATCAAAAGGTTCACACAGAATTGAACGTTTCCGCTATTCTATAGGTTCATATAAGAAAGCATATTTGCAAATGTAAATATTAGACCTTGACCTTAATTGCAAAGATCATTATTAACACCTGCTTTTCAATTTACAGGAAAAATCCCCCCTAAACAGATGGTGATGTCACTGATATTTTTCAGGTGTCTGTTCCTGCCATCCTCAAAGGTTGAAATATTCAAGGAATAAGGAATGATTTTTATCACTTTCTTTGATATTTACAGGAATATTGTGTACATTTTCCAGTGCTTTTGTCTAATGTGATATAACACTACACTTTTTTTTATGGTTAAATAAAACCATGATTGGCATGTGACCTGAAATGGGCATAATACTCACACAATAATGGGGAAATAATGTATATATATTCGGTCAATCCTACTGGAGTGGGAATAATTTTTTTCCTACATGCTTGTTCTATGAAGATTTTAAAAAATTGAAGTGCTATCTCACAAAGATTTTTTTACTGAACTGTAAAACCAGAGATATGATCCTATAATAATTATTTTATGTTAATTGAAATAACAAGATATCTGTGAGCCAAGCTCACTTGTGATACCCCCACTCTGATGTGAATATACAAAATAAGCAAAGTCGACATTTAACAGGAAGTTGATATCAAAGATGTTAAAAATGAATCCCACCAAAATGAAAATTCATTCAAAAACTTAGGCTAAAAATAAAAAAGTCATCATTTTATAGGAAGTTGACGTCTGATTGGCACAAAAATTAATCCCACTATGGGGCATACCTAAACAAAGAGTGTGTTTAAATTTCAAGCATCTGCGATTTATAGGCAGCGAGTTGCTGTGAAATCTTTGATGAAAATTTGTTGAAGACAGACACACAAGGGTAAAACAGTATACCCCCTCTCCTTCCTAGCAGGGGTATAATTAATGTGTAAGTAAATATAATATAACGGGAGGGAATAAATATAATAAACTTTTATTCTAATCTGTAACAGTACTTACATTTGCCCATTGTTGTTGACATCACCATATATAAAGTCCACGGGCATACCATACTGATACTTGAACAAGATAAAGGTAACTACATAAAATACTGCTACTATTCCTAAAGGAAGACCTGTAAAACAATTAATAAACTGACATTAAAAATCCTTAATGAAAGACTGTGATAGAATGATAAACTGTATTCACTGGATTTTTTTCTGTGAGGTACTTTCTCTGCAAAAAATTCTCAAATTCATAGAAATCCTTATACATGGAGGAGGGGAGGGGGCATAGTATACCATATACTATACTCTGTCCTGATTTTTTGCTTCCACCACTTTTTGCTTGATATTTCGATAATCATAAATACCTTTGTGCTCAAACTACGTTCATCAGCTGATATAAAAAATGTCCAGATTATCTGTTTTGAAATGCCCCCTCTACCGCTTCAGGTTTCAATACACAATCCAAAATAGAAAGTCTACGGGGATTTTGCATTGCATCAGCCATGAAATAGCTCAGATGATAACATTGAAAAATTGTGCGAGGTATTCCAAGTGAGTTCCAAATGGTGAAAAGATGTAAACATTTCCCATTATAAATCTCCGTCAGAAATTTGTTTTTGTTCCTGTGAACTTTTATGAGTGAAAAATGAAAATGTGTCAATGAAGATATCTTGGATATTTTCCCTTTTATCGACTTCAACTGTATTTCTTTCACAGGTATGTGTATTTTCATTAAAAATCATCAAAAAGTGATGGAAGCAATATTTTGGGACAGACTATAGTACCTCTGTTACATAAATTTCACTGTTAACTTCCTTATATATAATTTTACTACAATTTTTTATAAACTCTCAAAAAAGTGGGGGGGGGGGGGGGGGGGGGGGGCAACTCCTAAATAATTCACTTTTTAATATGTAAATTTAAGAAAAATGTGTTTTGGGAGAAAAAGTGGGGGGGGGGGGGGGGGGGGGGGGGGCTCCCATTACATGTACATGGTCTTCCATTATTGAGGCTTTTTAAAAGAAAATGGTACAACAATGGCAAATTAAAGATCTCAAATCAATGGCCACCAAATAAATCAATACATTAAGCTAAGCAAGTTATAGCAAATAGAATATTTTTTTGAAAAAAATATCACTAGATGTCTGATATTATACTCACCCCAGCCCAGCATAAAAAAGAGCACATATTTTCTGTCAGTATGTTCATCATTCATTACCAGAATCTTCCAGAAATTTAGTGTCTACAAATAAAATTTGTGTATATACTTTATTGATACTGAAGGTGGTATGGGACACTTTGAGATACGTGTATCTTTGTGGATGAAAGCATATCATTATACTCAAAATACAATTATTGGGATTTTTTTTCTCCATAAAAAGCATTCCAAAAACACTAATTATGGACAATGATGTGCATCAAGTGCTGGCAGATAATAGTTCACTGTGCCATTTGGGCCAGGTAAGTATAATAAAAATTGGGTAGTAAACATTCATCTTTAGTGTTAAGAGCTAGGTAAGACTACATGTACTGAATTCATTTAGGTCAAATATACTACAGCAGATTCCTAATTATATATGTGTACCGTATCAAATTTAGTTTACATCTGTCCGAAAAAAATTGTGACTTTTAAATCCAGGAGATGTGCTTCTCAGGATTTAATGTGGATATTATAAATTTAACACATTTAATTAGGAATCTACAGTATATATAGATCTGCAGATTCCAGATTGTTGCGCTCTGCTATCAAATCATTGAAATAAGCAATAAAAAAGTTTATAAAATATCATTATTGTGGTTTGTTTTTTTTCAAAATTCAATATATTTTTCTTATATTCAAACAAGAACAAAGGATGTTGTGAAATATCGATACCGCCCCCAGTAAATTGACAAAAAAAATAAAAAATTGGAATTTCTCTTTTAATTTTGCATGTACTTAATCTTTACTACATGTATTAAAGAATCCCTTTCCTACCCAAGAAAAAACAATAACATGGGAGATATTAATCATTATTAATTTTATGGTAGGGGTACACTGTTACATTCAACCTTCGTAGACTTTTTGCTCTGATCCACATTTGACAGCCTTTAAAATTTAGGTACAGTTTTCTAGCTCCTTCAGCTGGTCAATGTATTTTGTCAAAATCTATCTATAATATATGTGAAAGGAGAAAAATATACCTCACTGCACTCATACGTAACTTCTAAAAAATGCAAAAGTTCAGTGGGTCTTTGCCATTAAAAACTGCTGTTGTTTACCTAGTGTGAACTTGCTTAACCTTTCATAACATATTAGTAGCCAGTGTCACACGTACGTGTCTCATGACATAGATATAGGTAGGCGTGTTCTACTTAACTTTATATGCCATTTACATGTACTTTCATTTAAGATAATACATTATTTGTAAGTTGTACATGTATTAACAACAGATTTCATTTCTGATCCCTAAATTTCCCCCAAATGGTGAGAATTTGGCAATTAATGAAGTCATGTGATATGTATAAAACAAATCTTGTCTGATCTGAATGATTCCTTCATACACATATTGTCTATTGTACCAAAGTCCACCCATTCTATTCATTTTTATTCATTGAAAAGATTGATTAAAAAACGATCCAAGCTATCAACACTAATCAGGATGTTTAAATTATCAAAAGCATGAAAGATTTTCTATAAATATATTGTATAAAAAGGGGCCGTATTTTACATAATTAAGGATATCATACATTCCAAAATTTGGTAGAAAAAAGACCTGTCATTTACACAGATTGATGAGGAAAAACCAAAATATACTGTTTCTTTTTAAAGATGCAACAATTTGATACTTAAGTTTCTAAGGTTCAATGACAACCAAAGTCCAGGCCAAATGCTGAATCAATTAATATGCTACTGTCTTTTCACCAAAATTTCTGCAATATATAGTTGACTGTACTTACCTGTGAGAAAATCCAGGTGAACTGAGATAGAAAAAAGTAATGGAGAAATAATCCCATCACAATACAGCGGTAGTTGTCCTGGTCCAAAGTACTGACAAGGATCTCTGTGGGACTGGTGAATGCTGCCACAATGTAACAGAGCTGTAAATAAGAGGAGCAATGGTCATATTACAGTGTAACATAGCTGTATTAAGAGGAGCAATGATCATGTTACAGTGTAACACATCAGTGATAGGAGGAGCAATAATCATGTTACAGTGGAACATACCTGTAATAGGAAGAGCAATGGTCATATTACAGTGTAACATAGCTGTAATAAGAGGAGCAATGATCATGCTACAGTGTAACACATCAGTGATAGGAGGAGCAATAATCGTGTTACAGTGTAACATATCTGTAATAGGAAGAGCAATGATCATGTTACAGTGTAACATCTCTATGATAGGAGGAGCAATGATCATGTTACAGTGTAACATAGTTGTAATAGGAAGATCAATGATCATGATACAGTGTAACATAGCTGTAATAGGAGGATCAATGATCATGATACAGTGTAGCATAGCTGTAATAAAAGGAGCAATACTCATGATACAATGTAAAAGCAGAAACATTGTAACAAGGCTGCCAGAAAATACATGTATCAAAGCTAGAATGGGAGGTGCAATGACCATGATAAAATTTCACAAGGCTGCTCAATGTTATATAGTTTTATGGAAGGAATAATGATCATGATAGAATGTAACAAAGCTTCTCTGTCAATGTTATATTGCTGTAATAGAAGGAATGATGATCATGATACAATGTAACAAGGCTGCTAAATTTTATATAGCTGAAAAAGAAGGAATAGTAACCAGGAGTCAATGTAACAAAGTTTCTTAATGTTATATTGCTGTAGTAGAAGGAATGATGATCATGAGTCAATGTAACAAAGCTGCCACAACAACACTGCTGTTATAGGAGCTACTGTTATACAAAGCTTTGACATTATAGCTAAGTATGATATAAGAGCTATTCCTTTTGACTTAATTACAAAGATAGCTTGTGGTAGGTTTGGTGAACACTGGATTAGTGACTTTACATTTTTTTTTTTATTTACAAATTTTACAGTTTACAAACAGACGGCTCCACTGAATGAATTTTGACCTAAAATTGAAGGGTTATTTGCAATTACACTTCCCATGAGATTAGACATTCTCATAAGTAACAAAGAACAAGGCAGTGCAAATGAATGTTTATAAATAAAGATTTAGAGCACTGTGGTTTCATCAATATTCATTGAATATTAATTTTCGTGGATTTCATTTTTAAGTTGATCCATGAATTTAAATGTTCATTGAAGTACAATTTCTACTAACATTTTGTATTGATAGGGTCATTCGACACGAATTGAAGTATCCTTGAAACTGTGATTTTCACTTTATCCACAAAAATTGATACCCACGAATATTAATGAAACCACAGTATAACGTCATAGAGGATAAGAAACTCACCTGAGTAGCAAAGCATGCAAATAACATGTGCATGAGTAGGCTCGCTGAGAACATGGCGTAGACTGTGGAAAACACATGGTGGACAATAATGGCAAGGAGCATGGCCATCTGTCAACAAGAGTTTACATATGTACCCAACAAACTCATTCTGATGTTTATTGCAAACTCAATGTTTTAGAGCTATATACCATTAATTATTCTTATAAGCAAAACTATTGGTCAATTGTAGGGATGGCAATCTCTAACCAGTTAACCAATTACTCGGTCAGAAAGACGGCAACCAGTTACAAAATCTGTGATCGGTTAGTGAAAAAAATTTTAAAATATGTAAACTGTAAAAGTGATTATCTATGCTGGTTGTAAAGTAAGCGTTTTCTATGGTCAAACAATATGCGTGGGTACTAAATACACGGACGCATGATTTACTACTGTAACACTAAAGTTTTGATTTCTTTACTATATGTGCAGGGATATTTTACGCAGTTTTAAGCTAACCATGTAACTAGTGTAAATTTCCCCCATGTGTTAATAACCATTTTTACAGTAATTCAATTTCATAATAAATTTGTTTTTTTTTTATTATCTTTCAAGACTATGCAATTAAGTTATAAACTGGAGACTGTTAAGACCCCAGGGCTGAGCTCATGAATAAAATTGGTCAGGAGTGTTAATTACTGTTAAATCAACATGTCACTGCCTTGTCTGTTCAGCTTTCCATAAATCATTAATGAATGATACCAACACTGTTGAGTACCAACAGTTACGTTTATCATTATTGTACCTGTGTTTAATATGTTTATTTTACTTATTTCTTTTAACATGACATGAATTTATTACATAGAAAATGCAATTGTCTAAGGCGGGCATATACCTGTTACTACCTATCCGAAACGATGATTATTTTAAACAGAGACCCATAACTTGTTGTGGGCAGACTTTGTTTTGAGAAGTGTGAGTGACTAAGAAATTGCGACAGGTGGTCAGGGAGACTAACTCATGACTGTTTGCTTGTTGTTTTAGATTTGTTTTGAATAATGATGATGAAAGATAACTTTTAAATTATATATTGATTCACACATAAACAGAATATCCTGATCATGCTTTTGTAATTGTGTTATTTATAACAGTTAGTAAAAATAAACATGTCAATAATCTGCGTATTTTGATTATGAGTAACCAATTAATCCGTCAAAACAAATTGTAATATTAGCTCATCCAAAAAATATTGACCGGTCAATATTTTTTTAATATTGACCGGCTAGGAATAATATCTAGAGAATATTCCCTCTATTTCAATTAATCGCCTCTGATTTGTTTATTCATAAACGATGATGTAAATAACTCTTTGCGACTCCAAAACAACAGCAGTAAAAATATTCATATTCTCCATACTGACCATGCATATAAAACTGGCTACATAGAAGCCAGTGGGGTATCCAACTAGCCCGGGGTCTATGGCATTTGCTTTGACTGCGTAGTGAGTCAGATGTTTACAAGAGCAGTCCACAAAGTCATCCTGACCATCCTCCAGATTATTGTTGACTGTGCACACTCCCCTCGGGCTGACCCACTCCTTCTCAGAGGTACCAAAATACACACACCTGGTATCAAACAATGACAAGAAAGATGAATTAGAGGGCCGGGGAGAGATTTAAAAAAACTTATTTTACATGTACTTTTAACAAGTACTGTGGAATTATTTTTATTCGTGGGGGTCAATGTTCGTGGGTAGCCAAAATTTTCCTGGTTCGTGGGGATGTAATTTCATTGATAGTGTAATCGGGATATATTTAACTGTGTATAGGTTCATGGGGATGTAAATTCGTAGGCAAGGGTTCCCCACGAAAGCCACAAACATTGGTCCCCCACGAACAATTATGATTCCACAGTACATGTACTCATGACTGAGAGCAACAAGTGTCTTATTTAACAACAGTTTTTAAAAGAATGTGCGAAATCTTTATGTTTCCATGCAGAGATTATCAAGGCAGTGGTAAAAAGGATGATTAGCAATATGGCCCACAGTAGATTCACAGAAAAATAAAATATCTGCATTTCATGCAAAATTTTGCATTTTGTTTATCGAAGTTTTAGACACTTGCATGCTCAATGAGAATTACTCTTTTACCAAAAATAACAGGATAAAATGGAATTTCAAAAATGAATAATTAAGGTATTAGGGATCTGAACAATTCCCATTTACTTTTAGTCCAGTGTCACTTTTTTCAATAAACTTAAAATACAAATTCACACTTAGTTACAGGTACAATATTCTAATTTGGCAGGTCACTTTACAGACCATTTACATGTGAAAGGAGAACAATGTACATAACTATGCTCATAGAGTGTTTTCTAAAAACATGGCAAAATCCAATTGACCTTCCCAATAATAGATGGTTGTTTACTTGGTGTGAGTTTGCTTAACTTATTAAAATCTACATGAACTACATGAAATGTAGTGCGTCACATTATATACATTCTCTTAAACGTGTTTGACACAAATTTGCCATCGTTTAAAATGTGTATTTGTAAGAAACAAAAAGTTACTCAATACCAGGACAAATTTGGCATCTATAAGGTAAATAAAAATTGATTAAAAAATAATGCTGCATTCATCAAAAGTTTAAAAGGGGCTGCATGCTGATAAAAGTATCAGACATCATCCTTTGGTTTATTTGTCTGTTTTCCCATTACAGGTACTTACCCTGACATGGAATCATTTCCCCCCTCTTTTTACCCTGTATATTAACCTTGTACACAGTATACCATGGTGTATCTGTTACTTTGACTGTTTAGCTATACAATGGTATAACTGTTAAATGTTCTTACTGAGCTGTCCGAGCTGCTATTCGTTTGTCTAGGGTGTGAACACGGAAGCGAGCAGGAACTTCGGTGTAAGTGGAGGCTTTTCCCTTAATACCAAAGGAGAATACCTGAAATAGTTGGTGTTGATGAGAAAGAAATTATTAATTTCATTTCATATACAGTACAGTACTTTGGATTTCTTCATCATTCTGTTAACAGCTAGTGCCAATTTAAGACATATTTAGTTGAGTATCAATCTTGATATGGCAATCTATGTTAGAAAATCAAAAATAGTGCTGATCAAGTTCTGGCTTTTATCAAATTGTGATTCCAATAAAATTCGAGTAGCCATATTAGTACTGTTCTAACATGGAAAATATAACTAAAAGCATTTCAATTAATAAACATTGTGGCAATTAATTAATCTACTGTAAATGATCAAAAGATCTGATTTTAATCAGATTGAAATTCCATAAAAAATTGAGTAGCTATAGCTTTCATTTTCATTCCATAATGATACAGTTCATCGAAAATATATCATTAAAGATTGCTTATTTACCTTGTTGGATAAAAGTTCCTTCTGGTCAGATTTCATGAACCATTGCTCGCTGTTATACTCAATGACATGCATGTCCAAACACTGAAAGACAAATATGTCAGAAAAAGACAATATGACAATTCTGAGAATCTGACACCCTTTAGATTCATAGAAAAAAAGTTACTACATGTAGTACTTTTTGATAAGGCAAGCTGTAGCTTACACAAAGAATTTTATTGAATGTCAAGTGCATTTTTTTAATTCATACATGCGTACACATACAAATTCAGCACATTAACCTCTGTTTAGCAAAATTTGAAAGAACTTACCGTTTTTAATAACACTTAATTGTTAACAATGACCCTCAATAACAATCTAGTAATCAGCAATAGATTTTACAACATTTCATGTACTGGTATTCAAGTATCATAAAAGATATTTTTAAGGAGCTATTTGCATGGTTGGGTTTTTCAGTGTCTTTGCTATTAGTTACTTACATCGCTGCCCACAGGTGTAGGGGGATTTGGAATGGCAGACGGCACGGTGAACGTATCACCTCTCCTGAAAACATTATTGTACAAATCAAAAGTGAACTAATATGGCTTCTGGAATAGTTGTGGGCACCAATTTTTGTGGATTTAGTAAAACTTTGCAAGGAAATTTGTGGAGAATGATTATAGGGCTACCTATAGAAATGGTGCTCAAGAATTGCAATAATGATAAAACCACAGTGATGATACGTGCATGTACTTCATGGATCCCTAAATTTGGTCATCACAATTCAGTGCATATAGTGAACCCCAAAATAAAACCCTGAGTAAACTCAAAGTAAACCCCAAGCAGACCCAAAGTAAACCCAGAGTGGACACAAATTTTCAAAAAGCAGACCCAGAGTAAACCCCAAGGAAACCCCGAAAGTAAACCCGGTGTTTAGTTGTGGCCTACTCTGGTGTTACATGTAGGTTAGGTCTGATCGGTACTATATATTATCATGACCAATGAGACAGGTACATGCTCTGATATATATGCCTAAATATAGTGATATTAATTATACACATATTCACTGTAGCCCTGTTATTCATCTCAGATTTAACAAGTCTGTGAGATTAATCAATATTGATACATTATGAATTCTAATGATCTGTGAATTGTTCTATAATTTGTATGATGTAAGGAATAAAGGATCAGCTGGTAGTTTTTGGCATCTATTTCTACATACTGCAACTTGGTGACAAGGTACGTACGTTTCAATATATGATATGACAAGGCACGTTTCAATACATGTACTATATGATAGGACTGATTCAACACCGGCAAACTTTTCTCAAATCAAATGTAAGACACATAAATAAAACTTACATATAAGAATAAACATGGAAAACATAGAAAAACAGCTGGTAGTTTTTGACACTTATACCTATAAGTAACTGAAATTTGGTGACAACTTTCAATTTGACTATAAGTGGTTCAATACGTGCAAACTTAGACATTTTTCTCAAATCAAATGTAAAGACACAAATGATATTTTACATGGAGGGGGTGGGGGGGGGGGGGGGGGGGGTAGAAATACTTCTCAGTAGTTTATAAAATTTATGAAAATAAAACTATCATGCACGGAGCACTGTAGGATTCATGTTGACATGGGTAAATACTAAGACAATAAATTCAACAACTCAAAACAGTCTGATCCAGAAGATTAGAGTAAATAAAATCACAGGTCATAGTGTAAAAAACAAAATAAAAACAGAGAAATTCTTACCATGCAGAATACTTGTAGTTCAGAATTTGCTGAAGAGGCCATCTGGCTGCAGACATTTTGGCATAATTACACTCAAGGCTGCTTCTGCAATCATAAAACAAACAAAAAAACTCTATCAATTATTTCACCATATCAAGTATAAATTATTAATGAGACATATATATATTATACAGGGTACCCCATTCCTAAAATCATGTTTTTAGTTGACCATTTAATATCATAACAAACTTATTAAACATATTTGCTCAACTGAGACAACATTTAAAGTTTAGCAGCCTAAGTATATAACTTAAAAAATATTTTTAAAGGTTAACAAAAATAAGTCTATACTGTACAGGAATGGGTGAGAATTATGAATTTTTGGAGCCTGCTTACATTTCAGGGGGTGTGGGGTTGGGACACTGGGTTCCTGTGAGTGAGGCGTAGGCCAGGTTCTCCATGAGACCGGCCAAAGAATAGCGCCCTCTAGTGGCATCCGCCTTGTTTGGGTTCATGAGGTTACATAGGACGTTCAACAGCTGATTCAACACCGTAGAGGACAACCTGTCAAGAGAAGGGATCATTAATGTACCTTGCATGCTGTTTTAAGCATCTTAAGGTCTTCTACAATCTGAGCAATTTATTTTTTATGAATAATTATTGATTTCATTGTTTGATTTTATTTATATAATTTGTAGAGTATATGATCCATACTAAAATTTAAACATTTTATGGTTCAGATGACCCCCTCCACAACCAGCCCCCCTCTAGATCCGGGCATGCATGTACTTGTCTTTGCTAGGTACCATTAGAGCTATCAACATTTTACAAAAATCCATTAAATCCATTAGCAGAAAGAAGCCAACAGCCCTTTGATATTAGAACTTTTTTAATACATATATCAGCATCCTGCAATTATTCCTTGAACATACCTTCTCTGCAGGCCTTCATCAATCATGTCCTTAAGGATGTTTTCCACCAACACCACCTCTGTCTGATCCAGGGGATTCTTGGCAATCTCATCCAAAATACTCAGAGTTCTGCAAATGGGGATAAAAAAATGATTGCAGACTGAAAATGCAATTTCGACAAATAAAAACGATTAAAGTTATCAACACCAGTTGTGTCATCTCTGCTGGACTAATAGTGACCTATACAGCCACTGTCTAGTCTCTTCATTTCCTGTGTACATGCAACCATGTGATCAAAATGAAAGTAATTTCATGTCTTGTACAATATACATAAATTCACTTAAAAAAGACATTGATGTTTCTTTTCAAATCATTTTTCAATTAAAAGCGTACATGAAATAGATTCAATTTTGTTTGCAAGTTACTGGTGTCATATAATACTTCGATACCATGAAATATTGTGCTCTACGTCAGATTACAGCAATGTTACTTCTCTGATATAATAGTTTATCCTTATAACCCTATCATATTCGAGATATCTTTATATAGCCCTATCAAATTAGAGATAGCAAGATTTGAATATAATTACACACTATCTTGGACAAAAAAGTCATAAAATTTAGAATCTCCTGTTTAAGCATCAGTCCATTAAAATAAAAACTAAGTAGACTTCTCCATAGCTTAACAGGTTGTAGCTATTGTAGCATTAATCTTATTTTTGCAATTTAAGAGTGAATATAAGACAATCATTTAGATTTTTCATTATCATGTACATGCATCCAGCATCCAGAGTTATTGTTGTGTAGCAAAAACTCTTGTATTTATATTCAAACTGGTTAATGGATTAAGAAAATACAAATGTATTACGTGAGTAGGTTGGTGTCATTGCTGAGCGATCCACTCTCGCGATCTGTCACTGTGGACCAGACAGATTTAGCCGAGTCCTCCACAATTCTTATGATTGCTTTGCTATAGGAGGTGTCTGGATGAAGGCTGAAAAATTAAAATATTATGATTATAAATGCTAAAAAAAGAGAAAACATGTATTTTTTTTTAATTATATGAGTCTTCAGAATGATAAAAATATATTGAAAACATAGGTTTTAAAAAAATGATATAGTACTGTGGAGTTGAATGGTCTTTAAATTCCAATTTTCATGAATTGCCAATTTTCCAAAAGTTCATGCCTGAGATATTATGTTGTATATTCAATTGTGTGTACATGTATAATGATTTAAAAACTGTTTCTATCATAATGGAAGTTAACTTCTGAGTGAGGGGTAGCTAAAGTCCACACAAAAAATGAACCTGATACTGTGGAATCATTAGATTTTGTGGTGGACCAATTTTTGTGGAATTAATGGGTACCTCTCATCCACAAATAAATAAATTACATAAATAAATTGAGTTACACAGTCATATTTCCTTTTTTAAGTATAAGAGAATACACAAAATTATGTCCCCATGAACCTATAAAATTTAAGCAATCCACGAAAATTTGCCCCCACGAATTTTAATGATTCCACAGTAATCAATGAAGATAAGCTTGCCAACACTACTTCCAAGCTGAGATGATTGAAAATTGCATTTGGTTTAACAACCCTGTGTGATCATGGTAACTGTTTTAACTAAAGCTTACCTGGCTCCCCCAGTTGGTGCTTTGAGATGGACATAGAACTGTTTGGGGAGGGCGTTAGCGGAGGCTGTAGCAGGGGTCAGACTGATGTCTACATATTTCAGTTCCTGTTGTACAGAAAATAAAAGTTTAATAATTAGTGACTATTTTTCGGACTTTCATTTTTATCTTTTTTCCATTCTAATGCAATATGCACAAGGTGTTTGGTATTTCCATGGACACTTGCCTGTTTATTCTCCTCAAAAACAAGGGCTCCCATGTTTCCTTGATAATCCTCACCCTCTAGGGCAGGGTTTATGCGAATTCCATATAAAGACTCCTGATTGGTCATTTGAAATGTCTCATAGCCAACCTCCACACGATAACCACGCCCCTTCAACCGTTCCACCTGCACCTGCACATTTCTGTCACTTTTGCCAACTACCATAATCCTAAAATAAATCAGTAAAATTTTGTTTTTAATAAAAGCTTTCACAAAGTCTTTGTTTTTGACAACAATTACATAATGTAGTTATATATTCCAACTCGAAAGGTTACTGTAGACTCAACAATTTAATTTAATGAAAATTACAAAGACTATATGATAATTAAGTGAATCATAAAAATTAGGAACATGTATTAAAAAACACAAGGGTATACCATACTCAAAAAAAAAAAGAATCTTGCACCAATAAAATTGAAGTAGAATATTTAGCATTGAAAAATTCTCTGAACTCCTGGTCACAAGAGAGAGACAAGTGAATTGGCTGCAGGAAAGATACCTGGACTCTGCAGTGAACTGTAGAAGTCCTCTAATGTAATCGCTGGGTTCAACTGTCACCTTAGCAACAGCATTCTGTTCATCAATGCGAGCATCGTTTCTAACATCCGTCAACAGCACAATAAATGAAAGAGCCTCCTCAGGTTCCTGAAACATACAAAGTTTTTTTGAAATTCTGTTCAGCAGTTTAAGAGAAGTTAAATTGTGCAAACAGAAACAGGATGGATTGACTGACTGACTTAATATACAGACTGATGGACTCACAGTAAAATGCTTCAATGGCTGAAAAGGGTTAACATTATGATACATTATACAATTATGGACTTCATTGTCGAGTGATATCGACCGAAGACACAGAAAGTGATATCGAACTAGCTTGAAGGCGATATCAATTTTTATGTCCGTCAGGTCAATATCACTTAGGATGGGTCCATTTAACCACATATTGATCGTACAATGAAGTCCACAATAGTTATATTATCACTAGCGGCATGATCACTTTTAATGACACACTAAGTGAACAGATAGTATACTATCATTTATTTAGCAGTTTGATAATATACCCCACATTCACCTATTTATTGACAATGAAACACATAATAAATGGCAAAGTATGCATTAAATACACAATATAATTTGATAAATTATAAAAGGCATAACTCGCAAAGAATTTCCTGCAAGTATGTACATCTGTTCCTTTGTCTTAAACAACTAAAGAAATTTTAAGTTCAAAAGGGCTGAAATTTCCAAAACATAGGTAATCACAGATTACAAAGCTCACCAAGACAAGGCATCACCTTTTTGAAGCATCACCTTTATGAGACCACCTTTATCATATTATATGAAAATCATAGTTAATGATCTTGGATATACATGGATACTGTTTTGACACAACATTGTATTACTATATCATATGTTAAAAAATTGTATGATAATCATATGTTCATTTCATACGATATTATAGGATACCATGTTTATCAATACAAAAATATAAAATACGATATTGCATCTTATGATACTTACAATATATTTCATATTATAAAATAAAATACTGTAATAAATAATGATGCAATATGATATTGTAACATCTGATATGATATTGTATTGTGTTATACATTATCGTATTTGATCACATAATACAATATCATAATATATGATACCTTATAGTATTATGATACAATATCATACATGTATCACATATTACATCACAATATTGTAACATAATATTATATTGTATAATATAGTATGATAACTATCTATGATATTGTATAGTATAATATTGTATCATATGATACAATATAATTTGAAACAACATTATAATATCATGTGATATAGTAATATATTATATAATACAAAAACTTTAACCAGCTCTAAAAACCTTAACCTCCTCCAACATCCGAAACCTATGGCTCAGATATCAGCATTCAAGCCTGTCTGGTGCATCAGTATCATACGACGCATCATCCATGCAAGTTTTATGAAGTTAGGACCAGTAATAACTACGAAATAATCATCAGAGGGCACTTGCTCCAAAAACTTTAACCAGCTCTAAAAACCTTAATCTCATCCAGCATCTGAAACTTATGGCTCAGATTCAGCATTCAAGCCTGTCAGGTGCATCAGTACCATAAGACGCACCATCAATGCATGTTTGGTGAAGTTAGGACCAGTAGTAACTTAGAAATTGCTATCAAAGGGCACCTGCACCAAAAACTTTAACCTGTTCCAAAAAACCTTAACCTCCTCCAGCATCTGAAATTCATGGCCCAGATTCAGCATCCAAGTCTTACAAGTCCATAAGTAGGTCCAGATGCATCATCCATGCAAGTTTGGTGAAGATAGGACAAGTAATAACTTAGATACAGGACCTGCAACAAAAACTTTAACCAGGTCCGGACGCCGACGCCAAGGGTATAGCATAAGCTCCCCTTGACTTCATCTCGGTGAGCTAAAAATAATTGAAACAGAATTTCCTGGTAAATAAACATCTAAACATTGTGTCCTAAATACCTACAAAGTTTCAACAAAGTTTCACAAAATTTTGTTGCTTGGGGTATTAAAATGAAAAATAGAGATTAAAGCTAAACAGAATATGATTGAAGAATATTTTGCATAATATTATTTTTAATACTACCTGGGTACGCATTTAATAATGCCCATTGGCATTTTGTCTTTACAATACCTATTTTAGTTGATACTGCTGAATCGTGTGATATCATATTCTGCGGACTAGCTTTTTCATCAATATCGGAAAAGGACAAATGTCACATGATGCACTTTCAGCCAATGAAACTGACTAAAATTATTGTTTTATATAATATTACTAACTTCAGGCATTTGGATATATATGTATTTCATATGCCTTTCAATTCACAAGATGTTAATTGATTTATTTTTCGGAACATATTTTGAGAAATCCAAAACTTAGTATCATATGAATTGAAAATGAAAAATAAGAACACATTATAAACAGTTTAAGTTTTGAATTGTAATATTTTCTGATGAGCTGAAATTGTACTAAATATTTACATTTTGCATCCAATTGGTTGCTGTTTTTTCTTGATTAATATTTATTAACAGACTTTGCACATGTATGGCACCTTAAAGCATTGAATTTAGTATCAAAATATTGAATTGTTAAAGGTACTGATGATCGATAAAAAGCTATTCATTCTCAATCAATGCTTCTAAAAGAACACTGTATGTCATGAAAATGCTTCAATAAAATAATCCGAATACCAACAATTCAGAAACTGCACATTCTAAACAAATTTTGTTTCAACCCTTTCACTATGTGCACAAACAACCAATATCTTACAGGTAACTTTACCTGGTCATTGATGAGTGTTATGTTGAGTTGACAGGTATCCCTAAGTGCTGGACAGGTAGTGGTCCCAGCGGTCAGGTGTAGTTGACCCCCAAGGACAGCATCCTCTGCCTCCGTGCTGCTCTCCGACAACTTGGTCTTCCAAGACACCTGCAACAAGTATGCATTTGTGGTTCAGAACTCCTCATACAGCTATTGCTTAATACCCTGAAGCCATCTAATCCTGTCCTGGTCTGGCCCTGGGCCATATATACTTTGATGAGCTGGCTTCTGATCTAAGTCTCACCTTTTTTAATAATGTTTTTTCGAAAAAGTGAGTCTTAGATTAAAAGTGAGCTCTTCTAAGTTTTATTGCCCAGGGCCTGGATGCCTGCATAGCTCTCTCCAGATGGTTTAGTTAAATCCTTCTACAAGCCATGAAGGCACATAAAGCCAGTGTTTACTTGGAGTTCAGGGGAGAGAGCCTTGTCCAAGTGCACAGCACACAACATCAAGTGACCAAAGCTGGGTTTAAACCAGCAACCTTGGGGTACTTGCCTAATGTCTATGACCACTGATCAAAGTGCTCCAGGTGGGAAGGATCATAAATATTGGCTCTAGTTTGCTATCATGATGCTTATAGTATCCAATCACTGACCAATTTATAAAAAAATGTTTTATTTTACTTATTTCTACAAACATTAGATCTATAAGTAAGCAAGATCATAGTTATTATTAGTATTCAAATATTGTACCAGAGCAAGCAGGCATTTAAAGCCAGTCTAGATACAGGAACTTGAGAATATTGAAATTATAATTTATGTTCAATGACATATGCTTTCATTTGCAATTATTATAAAACAAATAATAATATTGCAGATCAACACCGCATCAAAGGTACTTACTATCCAATTAATCAATATTTCAGGATTTTTTCTAAGGTGACAAATGTCATATATTTATTATTTGTTTGTTTGTTTGTTTTTTTTTTTTTTTAATTATCATCAATAAATATCTTCATATTAAGTAAGATAACAAATCAAAAAGTAAAGCATTGAAATCATCAATGTCAATTTCCAGATATAATAAAACATTGCAAAACAAAATTAAAACTTATCAGTTAATATCTGTCACTAAAAGAAAAACTGTTAATGTTAGTGCATTAATTTTTGACACCAACAACTGTGTATAAACAAGAGGCCCATGGGCCACATCGCTCACCTGAGCATTGATAGACATAATAAAATCAGCTTTATGGAGTCATATACAAAATATCTGAACAATGTCGTACAATAGATCCTGTATATAAAACATTCCCCTGCATATTCTTATGTTCATCATTGACCACTTTTGTAAAAGGATGAATTTACAGTCATATTACATATTGAGCATTGCAGTTCTCGAGAAAATGATCAGACTTAAACAACTGTTTACATATGGATTATACACCTACATCAAACTTTGAACCCCTTGTGAGGCCAAAGAATTGTTCAGGGGCCAGAGTCTAAACAATTTTAAAGAATCAACAATAATTCAAAATGCTTGCATATAAGTTAAACCATATATAATAACATTTGAGTTTTTGTGGATAATTTAAATGTTTTCCTTTGTAAAATTGGACCCCCCCCCCCCCCAAACCCCCATGTGTCCCAACCCTAGTCCTGAAGTTAATAATTTTGACAAATTTTAATCTATACTATCTGAACTGACTTTTCTAGGCAATTGATTTTTAAAGATATTTCCCTATATATTCCTATGTAAAAGTTTGACCCCCCCCCCCCATTGTGGCCCCACCCTACCCCCAGTATCATAATTTGAACAAACTTGAATCTTCCATACCTGAGGACGCTTCCAACAAGTTACAGCTTTTCTGCCCGATCGGTTTCTGAGAATAAGATTTTTAAAGATTTTTCTCTATATATATCCGATGTGAAAATTTGACCCCCATTGTGGCCCCACCCTACCCCTGGGGATCAACTTGAATCTACACTACCTGAGGATGCTTACACATAAGTTACAGCTTTTCTGGCTGATCAGTTTCAGAGAAGAAGATTTATAAAGATTTACTCTTTATATTCCTATGTAAAAATTCAATCCCCCATCGTGGCCCCACCCTTCCCCTGGGGATCAACTTGAATCTACACTACCTGAGGATGCTTCCACACAAGTTTCAGCTTTTCTGGCTGATAAGTTTCTGAGAAGAAGATTTTTAAAGATTTACTCTATGTATTCCTATGTAAAAATTCAAACCCCCATTGTGGCCCCACCCTACCCCCGGGGATCATGATTTGAACAAACTTGAATCTACACTACCTGAGGATGCTTCAACATAAGTTACAGCTTTTCTGGCAGATCAGTTTCAGAGAAGAAGATTTTTAAAGATTTACTCTATATATTCCTATGTAAAAATTCACCCCTCCCCCCCCCCCCCCATTGTGGCCCCACCTTACCCTTGGGATCATGATTTGAACAAATTCGAATCTACATTATCTGAGGATGCTTCCACATAAGTTACAGCTTTTCTGGCAGATCAGTTTCAGAGAAGAAGATTTTTAAAGATTTACTCTACAAGTGTCAGCTTTTCTGGCTGTATGTATATATTCCTATGTAAAAATTCACCCCTCCCCCCCCCCCCCCCCCCCCCCATTGTGGCCCCACCTTACCCCCGGGGATCATGATTTGAACAAACTTGAATCTACACTACCTGAGGATGTTTCCACTTAAGTTACAGCTTTTCTGGCTGATCAGTTTCAGAGAAGAAGATTTTTAAAGATTTACTCTATATATTCCTATGTAAAAATTCGATCCCCTATTGTGGCCCCACCCTACCCCTGGGGATCATGATTTGAACAAATTTGAATCTACACTACCTGAGAATGCTTCCATATAAGTTTCAGCTTTTCTGGCCAAATGGTTTTTGAGAAGAAGATTTTTGAAAATATCAACAAATTTTAAATGATTTTTAATCATCTCCCCTTGAAAGAGGGCATGGCTCTCCATTTTAAGAAACTTGAATCCCCTTCACCTAAGGATGCTTTGTGCCAACTTTGGTTGAAATCGGCCCAGTGGTTCTGGAGAAGAAGTCGAAAATGTAAAAAGTTTACGGACAGACAGACGGACAGACAGACGGAAGCCGACAAAAAGTGATCAGAAAAGCTCACTTGAACTAAAAACCTTGCTGGTATTTCCTTTTGATTTGAACATATTTTATTGTTTGATGGTGAAAACAAAAGGGTTATAGGCACATGTTCTGAAAACTTAGAACACCGTTTCCTTATGTGTATTTTATCAACGTGAAAATACAGTTCAACATGAATCATGCTTTCAATAAGATGGATTATAATGAAAATCTATTAAAAAAGCAGCAGGGCACAAATTACATGAATAGAAATTATGAATGTGAAAATTAATGTACCAATTCATTGAGATCCATTTTGATTAGAGTCTAGACTGCTTCTCTGTATTAAGCGACTCTCTGTCTTATGCAACCATATTTAGACAGCCGAACATAATTTTCTATATAAAAACCTGCATTAAGCGACCTCCTGCCTAACGTGGTCCCAAAATGTAGACTGTTTTAAGCAACTTTTAGGAAATTAAAATCGTGTCCCAAGCTAACAAACATAGCCGTGTTTTTTTAAATAACTATTTAGAGTATTTATCACCTTTCATAATAATGCTTATTATCATTAACCCCCATAAGTGGAATTTTTCAAGACCCCCGCTATATCTTTAATGATGACTTTTGTCGCCACCTGTATAAGCAAACATGGTGGCCCGACATTAATTGAACTTTAGGTAAACATCCGTTGTTAACCTGTTAATCTAAGAAACTAATGGTTGTCATGTGATCAAATCCTGTGAACCCCAAAGGGCTTCTCAGAAGATTTGATCAAGTACCAACCAAGTTCATATCCTAGTGAACTTCTTAACATGCTGTTTATTACTTATAATTATGTTTAAGAAAGGTAAATCGTTCATAATTATTAACAAATCCGTTTTATTATGTTTAAAATAATGCAACCGTCAAACGATAAGCACAGACGATTTTCATTGTGACGTCATGAAAAAGTTCACAAAGTATTGAACGTTTTTGCTATTCCATAGGTTCATATAAGGAAACATATTTGCAAACTCATCTGGACTTGTACATGTATAAGTTGAATCCACATATCGATATTTATAAAGAAATCATGTAATTAACGAGTGTATAAAGAAGATATTGGGGGAGTGCTTAGTCAATAAACAATAATGACGATTACGAGTCTGACATCAAACGTGTATTAGGGTAAGAAATTCTGTGATAAAAACAGGATCGCGAACACGCAAAAACATGTAAAAATATGCATGGTTAAAGGAAACACATCTTCGCTAGCCAAGGGTAGATAACTAAAAACTTGTGAGGTTAGACTTGCATTGTGTTATGTGACTCCCAGTCTTATGTGATTTTTTTTATAGGTCCCTTGGATGGTCACATAAGACAGTTTAGACTGTACTTGATCTCTGTATAAGTATACATGTATTTCAAATTGAAATAACTCAAAGTTTAAATATTAGAGGATTATAATAATATATGTTGAATTTTGTGTAACTGCATACATGTAGTTGGTTTACAGTTTGTGCATGCATGGTCACTAAAATTTTTCCATTAAGTCAGCTAGGTAGAATAATATGTAAGCTAAGCCAATAACCTACCACTACATCTCCATACTTCGCATCACTCCTAGCTAAAGTTAGAGAAAATGCTGGAGAAGTGTCTTCATTGACAGAAACTTCCTTAGAGCTCCGAGCAAATCCCACAATGCCATTAGACAAGTCATTCTGTCTTATGGTGATGACAGAAAAACCCTGGGAAAAAAAGCAGAAAATGTCATGATGAATTTATCAAATTTTGTACAAAATTTTGTACAAAAATATCAAGAATCAGCAATATATATTGACTATGTGTTACACACAAAGAGTCTTAAAATAAAATTATCAATTAATACCTTTATATTTACATTCGCAAGGTATTAAAAATTTCCTCTATTTTCCCAAAAAAAAAATCGATTATATTCATACAGTTCTAAAATGATAATACTGAAATCTATGTAATCCAGAAAACAATTCTGTAATATGATAATACCCATTCCTTATCTTTTAAAAACTTCTTTAAAATGTATAAAATTTACATACTGTAAACCAACTTTTATTCGCGAAGACTTTATTTCCCATTTCACTAGAGACAAACTGGTTTGTAGAGAGTATCGTCCCGAGTAAGCCTTGTGTTTTTATTACAACCATACGACAAGGGCTGGTTTGTGGTGAAAAATATTCCCAACAACGAGGCTCTTGTGAACCTCGCAAAATTTTATCGCTCACGAATAAAAGTTGGTTTACAGTAACCCACTAACACGGGCTATGTATTTTTCTGCAATGCTAACTACCTTCATAGCCTGTATGAATAACAAATGAAATCTTACTGGTATATTACTATTTCCACTGACTTGGTGACTTCAAGAAATACTGACAGAGATAATCTATTTTCAAATGCCAAATAATATCGGTAACTATATCAACACCATCCCCATTAAGTGCCCCTGTCTCAGTGAGCCCCTCCTATCCCCCTCCAATACAGGGTCTTACACTTATGACAAATGCAAGACACTGAAAAGTGGACAACCTGGTCATATAAATTTTCAGTCTAATTTTTGGGGGTCAAAGGTCTGCTATGGTTAAATGCTATTTCTATATTTCAAATTAAGCTAACGAATAATTAAGTCATGAAATCCCTATAAGCTGACCTGTGCCTCTCAGGTCATCGAGATGTGTATGACTTTGCATACTTTATAGTGTTACAAATAACGCCTACTTTACCTTTTTCCCTCCATCAGGAGTTCCCGTGGCAATCCTTGCGTCCCCAGTAGGTTGAGCCAAGTAGACAATAATTGTCTCGTCAGGCTCAGGAAGTGTGTCCGACAGAATGCCTATCGAGATAAACTTCAGTCGTTCATCCTGCTGCTCATTAAAAAATACAAAATGAATGATATTTTGATTAAAATATTTTGAATGAATGTTTTTCACAGGAAAATTCTATTCAAAGTCAAAGATAAGAAAATGAGACCATACAATGTATATTATGTCAGACATTTTTTTTGAAATATTAATTATTAAAAAAAAACTAGTTAACTTAAATTTCTATCAAACAAATGGGTTCCTCAAGACTTTTAGTCAAGATTTCAATCCCCAGGCTAAAGTAGATGTTAAGTTCTGTGAAATACATCATGAAGATGTATGCTTAAGATAAAATGAGTACTGAGTACACATATCAATTAATGTATCCAGAAATTAGTTGAAACAGTTAACTTTCGTAGGAGGGTATTTGGTTCAAAATTGAAGCATCCAAAGAAGGTTAGGGATTGAGGCAATAAGTAAATAGTTTGGTATTTATGCGATCATGAATTTGATCAAAACTCCATTTTGATGACTTTCAAGTCACAATTGCCTTGGATTTCAAAAGGCGGTCTATCATTTTAAAGCCACTGGTATCTGTACACAATACAGAATTCATAGAAAACATCTAGTGTTAATTTGTCTTCATACAAATACTCCCCAAGACAGTCAATGGTTCAACCACAGGCTTAAGTTGATGTGAAGTTCCGTACAGAAATACATCAATCATGAAGATATACGGATAAATGAGTACATGCACATGTACTTGTATCAAGGTATCCAGAAATAAGTTGAAACAGTGAACCTTGTGTAGGAGGGTATTTGAATAAAAATTGAAACAAATATATAGTCTGACAAATGATTTCAAAAAGGATTAGGGATTGAGACAATGACAAATAGTCTGGTATAAATTCATGATTTAATGACAATTCCATTTTGATGCCTTTCCAATTGCAATGCATGAATTTCAAAAGGAGGTATAACATGTTCAAGCTGTCTGGTATACTTTTATTACGAAACAATACAGAAATAACAGAAAATATCTAGTGTTAAACAGGTCTTATTTTGTTTTGATACAAATAAAAAAAACCCAGTTGGGCACCCAAGAATCATTGCAACAAACACTTCAGAATGAGTAGTCTTCAGAGAAAATTAAGCAGACGAGTCTTTCCTTAATGCAATCACACAAACAAAACTAACAAAAGCTTAATATGTTAAATCCTGCTTCATCATCCCAGCACCAGAAAGTCCATGTATAATCCTGCCCTGTCCATCGGTAACTCAATATCCAAAATCCACATACAGTCAAACTTCGTTATCTCGAACTAGATGGGACTGTTGAAAAACTTCAATATATCCGAGTATTCGAGATAATCGAGGGTAAAATACTTAAAAAATAAGTGGTTGGGACTTACAGATCACTTTGACATATCCATTGTATTCGAGGTATCAGTGTTTGAGATATCGAAGTTCAACTGTACTTTTCAACTTTTAATTGACACTGTCCTCATATGCCGAACTAGCCATTCTGACACAAAAATTATCTTACTGACTTCAGAGCATGCCTAGTAAGTAGACATACTGTAACAGTAATTGACTGAGTGACCTACCTTGAACTCCACCCTAGTGTCCAGTATCTCGTAGTCCCTGACCACAGTAGCAGCATTGGACCCGTCCCTGGCCCCGAGGATCTGAGTGATTGTATCGTTGGAGGTGGGGGTCAGTTCTGGGACTATCTGGGAGGTCCAGGGCTCCCCACCTCCCACCGTTCTCACAAGTACACTGATCGTCCCATACAGACCACCTAGTATACACAAAACAGTTTTAATTCAGAAGATTCAGGTATTTGCTATTTTTGCAAATTTACATTGACTATAGATTTACAGAAATTATCACCATGCAATGCATATAAAAAAATTGCATGCTACTACACATTATTTAAATCAGCAATATTGTTTTCTGTTAAACATCCACATTTACAGCAATCAATAGTTGATAAATTTTAGAGAATAACACTATTGAAAATAATTGTTTTCTTCCTGTTAAAACAGCTTGCTTGATTTTAGCTTGGAGTACTGTGGAATCATTTTTATTCGTGGGTAGCCAAACTTTTCCTGGTTCATGGGGACGTAATTTCGTTGGTAGCAAGTTCTGGATAATTCTAATAAATATCAAACAATTGCTTGTATATACGTTCATGAGGATGTATATTCGTGGCCAAGGGTTACCCACGAAAGCCATAAACATTGGTCCCCCACAAACAACGATGATTCCACAGTATATGGGAATCTCAGATCTATATTAACATGCCTGTTCTCTGCACTGTAAGATTGACGCGCTGGTTTTCCTCATCAATCACAATGGATGCTGGCTCCAGGTTCAAAACTCCATAGGCATCATTACTCTCCTTGATTCTGACTACAGAGCTGGAAGCCACATAGCTCAGTCTAGGGGAGATTTCTAACAAGAAAATTTGTCAAAGAACACCAATCATTACCTACTCTGACACAACAATTTGCCAGTAAGAAACTTTAAAGTAAAGCCAAAATAAAATTATTGTTTGTTTGGAATTGCCTCCCGCCTCATTGAAATATCCCCCGCTGATAAAATGTTATCAGCCAAAAATAACTATAATATATACTAAATAATTTTTATCTTTTTACCAATTTTTTAATTAGTTTAACTTCATGCAAGTTTGAAAAATAAAAAAAATTCCTTCCCTCCCACCTGGGTACAGAGATCCCCAAGCGGCAATTCCAAACAAACATTTTTTTAATTAAGGATGGCCTAAATCTTTTTTTCTCAGTTTAAAACATTGCAGTGTAGGTTCATTCTAGATCTGATTTAACATATAATTGCCCAATAATTTGTTTATTCGGTTTAATAAACAAATCCTTATTGTGTAAAAAATATATATGCGATATCAAATTACATCGGATTCCCTTCTAATTGTTATCAAGAACAGTTCAACTACTAATTAGTACTCATGGTCTTGTATACCGGTATATAGTTAAGGAGGCTGTGTGGTCAAGAAATAAACCATCAGATCTACCTTAAATTTTTGGGCATGATTTGTTAAGCTATTAACTATTATTATGGGAAGAAAATTTCCATAAATTTTAGCTTTTAAATTTGAGTGTTTCCATTTATCTTTATACATATAGTTCTTCTGATAAAAGAGATCTCTACAGTCTAAAAATGGTCACAACCATCCAGCCCGCTAAACTACCACAGGTAGAATTGCCTTAATATTAAGTACCATCAAACTTGACCTAGATATTATTACGATAAATCCGTATATTAAAATTCATTTCAGTAAGTGCAACTTCTGCAAAGAAAATGAACGGAAACTGCAAAATATTGGAATTTTCCGAAGACCAAGGGGCATAACTCTGTCAAAAATTGATCAATTAAACCCAAAATCGAGCTCCACCTAGATATTTTTTATGATAAATCTGCATACTAAATTTTATTTTAGTATGTGCAATCTCTGCGAAGAAAATGAACAGAAACTGTGGACCGGGCCGATCAACAGACAGACAGACAGACAGACAGCAGCAAAGCAAAAATGGTCACAACCATCCAGCCCTCTAAACTACCACAGGTAGAATTGCCTTAATATTAAGTACCATCAAACTTGACCTAGATATTATTACGATAAATCCGTATATTAAAATTCATTTCAGTAAGTGCAACTTCTGCAAAGAAAATGAACGGAAACTGCAAAATGTTGGAATTTTCCGAAGACCAAGGGGCATAACTCTGTCAAAAATTGATCAATTAAACCCAAAATCGAGCTCCACCTAGATATTTTTTATGATAAATCTGCATACTAAATTTTATTTTAGTATGTGCAATCTCTGCAAAGAAAATGAACGGAAACTGTGGACCGGGCCGACCAACAGACAGACAAACAGACAGCAGCAAAGCAATATGCCCTTCCTTCTTCGAAGGGGGCATAAATATAGGTGCTGGATATGACCATGACACTCAACTGTTTAATGGCAGCAACATGAAAGTTTACACATCTGCAGGTAACTTCTAAATTTGAGTGATATAACAATATGTGATCCTCCTCTGTTCTTTACATTAAGTTTGTTGCCCACTCGATTCTAAATTAATTATCAACGAAGAAAGGAAGGGGCTTAATAAAACCAGAATCTATTTTATGCGATTGTATAACACGGCAGATCTTACCAATTAACTTAGAGAGTGAAGGTGAAAAAAGGGATGAACAGACAGGATTGGACCTCGTTGGAAATTAAACAACATGTTTTAAGTAAATTGTGTTTGGATGATCAAAGGTCACATCAAAGGTCAGTCCCTAACTTAAAATGCTTATCTCACATTAAAAAATATTTCATAATGACCTTCAAGATAAACAATTTTAGGCCAGATGGAAAAGTGTCATACATATGGACCAAAGTCAACAAGATATCTGAGAGCAAATGCTCACTAGAAATTATTAACCCCCGCTCTGATGTGAAAATATACCAGAAGTTGACATCTGAATTGTACAAAAATGGATCCCACTATATAGCATGCCTGAACAAAGAGTGTGTTAAAATTTCGAGCATATGCAATGAATAGTTACCGAGAAATCTTTGACGAAAATTTGTTTGAAAGTTTAGGCTTTAAATTAACAAAGTTGACTTCTGATTTGTACAAAAATGGATCCCACCATATAGCATGCCTAAACAAAGACTGTGTTAAGATATCAAGCACCTGCATTGAATAGTTGCTGAGAAAAATGGGACAAAAATGTTTGTGACGGACAAACAGACACACACATACAAGGGCAAAACAGTATACACCCCTCTCCTTCAGAGCGGGGGTATAAAAATGATTAACTTTTGTAGTTGTCATTACAAAGCTTTACCCTGGCTGTGAAATACTGACATATTTCAGACGAGTTCATACTCATGTCAACTAATCCTGGTTATGTCACTTTTATGACTCTTAAATTAAAATGATCAAAAATATCACATGAATGAAAATTTCTTAATTTGATTGCTGATTCACACAGCAAATTATGAATAAACATGTAGTTTTAAAGCACCAATCGGAATTGTCTTCGTTGTTGACACAACTTGTTCTACACCTTTAGAGTCCTGACTTCCTCATTGATTTTAAAGATAAATATTATGGGCATAATTAATTTCACTATGGAAGTGTTTTGAAAAACAGTCGCATTAATTTTCATAGAGATTTTGAGAGAAAGTGGTTGAAAGAGAGAGCTATAGGAAAAGAAATGTTGATAGACACAGGGCCCTGATGCAATGATTAAATGCCTTCCTCACAAAACTTGAGAATCTAATAGTTACCCATATCATATTGTAATAATTACTGGACAGACTAATTACTTTTTCTCAAACTTAAAATAGTTAACAGTACTTATTCATGTTTTATGGTAATTTACTTGGTACAATCTCTGTAGGGTACTTCTCCACATGAGTGAGGTTTACGGTAAACATCTCCTCCTCCTCAGGTATGTTGTCTTGTCGAACCTGTGTGGAGGCAAACCAGAAAGGTAAAAGTTTATGGTTAAAATTTCTTTCAAATCAAAATATCCACCAAGACTCCATCCAGTTACTGTAAATGTTTTATATTTAGAGTGTAGAATATTTGGCGGTTTTCCCAAACTGATTTTTCAACAAGTACGGATAAGAATAGATTTAGATTTCTGAATGTACTTGACTATGGCTGAACCTGCTTTCCACCAAAAACAATTAAATACAACATTACACAGCCAAATGTAATGTTTACAGAGACTAAAACTTGATATCCTGAAAAGCACTTAATATGTATTCAATAAACAGATCTATTTTTTTTAAATATCAATTGAGACAGCTTTAAATATAAAAGATTAATAAATAAAAGAATTCTTGGGGTTTTTTTTCATTTGCGCTGCCAGATCTTGGTAACATATTCATTTTACTGTTGAGGCACCTTTCACAGATTATTCAACTTGCCTGAATAGTTATCAGGCTTGACGTTACTCCTGGGTCCATGACAATGGCGTTTGTTTCTGTGGTGAAAAAGTCTGAGCCTTTCTGTGCACTTATTTCAATGGACCTGTATGTTACCTCAATTTTACCCTCTGAACCATAGACTCTTTGGACCATCAAACTCATCTGAAACAGTTCAAGTAGTATGTTTTTCAATAGTTGTTTAAATACAATATTAGATAATTTGACTATAATTATTAATAACTTATAATAATATAACTTTACATTCTAAATTTACACCATGAGCAACTTCTGGTGTTTTCTACCAAAAAAGAGTGACAATTAAAATGCTTACGATTCATTCAAAATAACATTTGAACACAATCAAGGCATCTGTCAGGGCTCTTCATTATTTTATTGAAAATAAAAAAAAAGAAATCTTGGGAGGAATTAAGCTTGAACAACATAACTTACAGTGCTTTCCATTTCTGAAACACTAGGTGGATGAGTGGAATTTGGTGCGAACCGAATAACACCATAAGGCTCCAGTTTGACAATGTTGTTTGTGGAGGAGAGTCTGGCTCCCCCTCTTGCTGTCGTAGAAGGGGCTTTTGTCAAATGAAGGGCAAATGACTCTGTTCTATTCAGAATAGCAACTACCTGTAAAAATATTATTTAATATATTTTTTGTTGTACATATAAATCCATATTTCTTCAAATATATTTGTCTATTTCAAATTCATAAAATATGAAGATCAACCACTCCCCACTTTTTTCTTCATTATTGACAAATCTTATTTTTACAAAGCCGCTTACAGAAATGGTGAAGTTTCTTGACTGAATTCCATGTTGTATAGTGAGAGACCCAGATGGTGGAGTTATCTGCCCTTCTGTGTACCATTCTGGCTTGCTACCAGAGGGTAGACCGCTAGCCCAGGGAACATGAATGGTTCCATAAAGGCCATGACGAGTGAGTGTCAAAGTAGCTGTCCCTGTCTCTGAGAAAAAAAAATTACATAAACATGTTAAAGTTTATAAACCCCACTCTACCCAATAAAATTTTAAACAAGATAAAATCTATCAATGTGACAGCAAACCAGGTTTTCTTTTGTGTGAACAGTACCCATAATCCATTTGTCAACCCTGAATTGATGATCACTACATATTGAGAGAAATGGGGTACTCTATATGCAATATTTTTGCAAAAAAAATAACTAAATTCAACAGCTGGTATTTTTTCATAAATAATCAGAAATCAAAATCCTAGCAACATGCACACCTCTGATATATGTACAATTGATCTGCAAAAGAACAACTTCTTATCTTGAAACTGTAGGAGGAGTTATCCTTATCTATTATAAGGGTACCCTTTTGGCAGCCGCCTGCCCGCCGTTTTCACCATTTCAATAACCGGATTTTTCCTTTGGAAAACCCGGTTAAAAATAAAGTTTTTAAAAAGATCTCATCCATATTGAAATACATCACCATTTCACCAAACATTTGAAGGCAAAGTTGACAATTCTTTTAGTGAAAACAATCATTTATTCCAGTGAGAGTCACTCTTAACACAGTCATTGAACCTTAATAGGTACACCATTTAAAAATAATCTTGCTGAGCCATGAATATCTCAGCTGGCCCCATTGTTCATTTACTTTTCTCAAGTCAATAATCAGTCTGATTTTTGACCTAAAATTTATTCACTTTTCTTTCAAGGATTTGAGTTGATTAGTTGACAGTGGGGGCTGGTCTAACAATATTGCTTTACCTTCATCTATACTTCCCAGGGTGTCTGTGAAGCCAACCTCACTGTTTGCTGCCAATGAGGGCACTTTCACTTTGGTCTCTTTCTCACCAACCTTAAAATTTGGAGGGTCTGTCACTATTAAAAGACAAATATAAGAAAATAATTTTGAATTTTGGGGGAAATTATTCAAAATTGAATTAGATCACCAGTAATGCACATGCACAAATCAAATTCATATATAAATACCCCCAGCTCCCAAATACTGGACTTGCATCAAAGTTATAGTGAATGCTGTGTCTATTTCCAAAAATCCATCTCCTCCAATCAGAATGTCTTGCATTACCATGGCAACACCTTCATTGAATTGAACAGTTCCCGAGCTTTTGCTCAAAATGACACCTGACAAAATCTGCATTAAAGACCAGAAAGTAAAAGGTAGGAAATAAAAATACTGCACTATTGGTACAGGTAAGATGGCAGTACAATAGTCACATATACATGTACAAATGAAATTGATAGGTGCTTTTTATATTTTCATTAAGTTCATTGATGCCTTACCTCATCATATTTGATATTGAAGGTCACAATCACAGCCCCAAAAGTCCCATAGTACCTGGTGATGTTGACTCTGACAAAACGGTTCAGGTCCGCTGAATTCACATACAGAGACTGGAGGCCTGGAGGCACTCCGAACAGACCATGGGGGTAGTCATTGTACCTGATGGACAAAACAAAAAATAGGGGATGACATAAGCAACCATGGGGGTAGGCACTGTACCTAATGGACAAAAAAAAAATAGGCGATAATATTAGTAACAATGGGGGGTAGTCACTGTACCTAATGGACGAAAAAAATAGGGGATAACATAAGCAACAATGGGGGTAGTCAATGTACCTAATGGACAAAAAAAAATAGAGGGAGAATTTCAATGCATAGATCTGGATATTTATCATATATGTAGTATTGAATGAACATAATTTGAACCTTGTGATATTAATGAATATAGAATAATTCAAGAAAAGTACTGCATAAATATCTTGGGAAAGAGTATAGTTATCAACCAAGGGAGATGTCACTTTACCTAAAGCCAAACAACAAGGGAACTAGCAATGGATGGGAGCTGTCAATGTAATTTGAGAATAAAACAATAAGGAGACTTGAAAGCTACAATGGCAGAAGTCTTGTACCTTAAAGACAAACAAATAAGGACTCATAAGCAAATATGCTGAAGTCATTGTACCTTAAGATCAAACAAACATGGTTAATCAAAGATTACAGAGCTCACCAAGAATTAATTTAAATTTTCTAATCCAAAATTTACTCTAATATACCAACAATTTTGGGGGAAAAAACAACTTTGATATAATCCCTAGACCAAACCACGAGGTTAACATTTTTCAAATTTCATCACTTTGTGACTTTTTACTATAGTTTTCATAATTTATGTATTTGAAAGAATAAGAAATCCCTAGGGCAGAAATACAAAAAATATGAAGAAAATGTGAAAATTAAGTGCATTTTTAAGAAATTCACATAGGGTCTCATAGTAAAAATTGATAACTTTACAGACAGACCCCTAGGAAGTCAGGGTTGTAAATAATTTGTATTTCACCTAGTAAAAATAATTGATATAGAGGTAAAACTACATGCAAGAAATTTCGTCAAAATATCTAGGGTAGAAATAATTAGACTTGGCCTTGTTAACAGAATAAAACAAGGTGACCCATAAGTGACCATGAGAGAAGTCATTATACCTATATGATATATAACCAAAATATCACATGTTTGCAAGAATTTCAGCCATCACTTTTAAATTAATTTTGCAAAAAAAAAATGAATTTCAAAGTTCCATCTCAAACCAAATATGAGGACTGAGATAACAAAGAAACACATAGCTTACATGATTTTGAAAATGGAAGAATTGAACTGGTTGTCAATTTCAGCCCCGCCTATTGTCGATTGAAGGACCAATGAGAATGTCTCTGTTAGTTCAGGGATGGTATCAGGAAGCACCTGTATGACAATAGCTGAATCTCTCTGTCCGTCTCCCATTAGGAGTGTGCCCTCCTGAGGCTGAAAGTCTGGATTTTTGTCATCATAACTTCCTTCTATCATCCATTTGACCTGACCATGTGACCATTAAGATTATTATAAATTAAAAAAAACAACACTTATCTATGTTAATTTTGTTCTTATTGCCTATAAAATTGAAATCACATTTTTCCCTGTAATTTGTTTTTTTATTTTTACCTGTATACTTCCGGTGGTACCTGTTTCAAACCTCCGACTGATGGGGAACTGAAGTTCTAGAGGAGCTATTCCCTCTGGCTCCTCCACAGTCCTCATAGTCTGGGCCAACCCCTCAAACTGAACAATTCCATTAGGGTGCCCAAATTTCTCTATCTAAAATTAAGAAATTAATTTTATAATAATTTTTGTTTTGATCAGAGTATGCAGACAAAAAAAATTGACCAGAAAATTTCAATGCCATTAGTCATAGCTTTACGTATAGCTCAATATTCCATACAAGTAGTTAATTATGACAGCTGGTTAAACAAAGCACCATTGTACTTAATGCAACATATTTAATTGCAAAAAATATTCATCAAATGTTCCAAAGGATTTTCCCAGATGAGATGACAAAATCACATACTATAATGGTGGTTTTTCCGGCGGATATGCTGATTTCTCCACTGCCTGCCTCTGAGGGACTTCCCTGTATACTGTAAATCTCCACCAAAAATGTCTTCTCCACTTCCCAGGAGGTGAAGGGCTTCAGATCTAGCACAAAAGACTTCTCTCCACTCTCTCCATCGTTCCACAACAACGACCCTGTAGTGACCTCTTTGTTGCCAGAAATCATGCTGATGTCATTGGTGGCTTCAAGAATTTGCAATGGATTGTTGGGGCCCATTATTCTCCAGTATACCTGCCCAGAAAAAGTCCATACCACATGAAGTACTGTTTTATGTGCATATTTGTATTCCATTCTTGCCCACACCATTATGAAAAAATTCAATACATCTTCATGATCATATCTTAAAAACTTGAAAACCGACTTTGATTGAAATGAAATCAAATGGACAAATCTGTTTTTCAGTGACAATGGTTGAAAATTTTGAAGGTCAAAGTTAACCCTATTTTTAAGCAATTATATTTTGTATATACATAGATCTTATCTTGAAGAAAACAAGAGAAATTTGGAACATGCAGAAGATGACCTATTACAGAAGCAGTTATAATTAAATCATAAGCCCTCACAGTTTGTTGACCTTTCAGACCTCCTTTCCTTTCAATTGACAGTGGCTGCTGCACTAGTCGCTCTGGGTTTGCCAGTCTAAACTTCAGTTGACCCTTGAAGCCAAAGTTTCCATTTGGAAAATCAGACTTCAAGATGGTAACCATGGTCTTGTTTGGGTAACCAAGTTTGGCACCACCTGTTGTTTGTGAAAAAAAATAGCCATAATGATTTTATTAAGAATATATACCTGAAACTCTGTTCTAGCTCTTTCAGTTACTGTAAAAGTAGTTATTACGCTCGGGCCAGGATATTTACAGTTGTCTAGTTATGTGGTATAAGCTTACAACTGTTTGAAATTCATGTAGCCTCTGCAAGTATAGTTACAGAATTTTTTAGAGTCATCAAGAACTAGAAAAATACTATTTGAGTGGTCACAAGTCCAAAATTAACTCTATGTTTTATGTCACCCACGTGCACAGGTTTAGGATGAATTGTCGTTTTAAAAAAAACAAACAATCCCCAATTTTTCTTATTTTGTAATCAAAATACTGCAATCAGAAGATATACAAAATTCTTAAGGCAGATAATGGATTACACAACATATACTCAATGAAATTGTCTTTAAATCTGACAAGAAAGATCATTAAACATGCGTGATCAAAGGGAAACAATTGCTACATGAAGTTCATAAAAATGATTGCATAAATCATTTTTGGTAAATCAGGCAACCTATAATTTTTACCCTCAAGTATTGTTTAACTGTCACAAACTCATACTTACTGTAAACCAACTTTAATTCACATGCGAGAAATTTTTGCGAAGTTCGGGTGAGCCATGAATTCTTCTCGCAAAGAACCAGTCCTTGTCATAAAGTTGTAAAACAACAAAGGTCTGGATAAAGCTTGATTAAGATCATTACCGGTAGTCATTGCAAATCAGTTAACCACAAAACAAAGTCGTCAAGAATAAAAGTTGGTTCACTGTGACCACCACTTCTACAGAATTCAGTGGATAAATCTGTCAACTTATAAAGAATTGTCTAATAAAGTAATTGATATGATAAAGTTTTTCATATTCAATTTGACATAAGTATTTATTTACACAATATTTTATTATGTAAAAATATTACATAATTAGGATTGGGCAGCTGGCAATCTGCCTATTTGAGCCTTCTCCTTAATTTGACATAAGTACATATACAATACATGTATCACATGTATAATGATTAATCATTCTAAATACAATGAATTTTAGAAATCAGTAAAATATCTATATTACTATAGATCTAATAATTGTTCAAATTACAATAGAATAACTCTATAGTAAAACTCATTTAGTACAAACATCAATATTTATTAAATTTTGTATTAACACTTGGTCATATAAACAGATCAATTTATTCGAATCTGCAAATTAAAATTAATTTGCTATTCAAACAATGTTTGTATGACACATAAATAATTTAATTATATTAGCACGTGCACCCACCAACTGGCAATTTTCTTATGCGTCTTAAGGTGAAAATGTCACCACGCTGACAATGCATGCTCTTGTATAACAATATACAAAATATTAATATACATACTTGAGTACATGTATAATCCTTAATTTTTTCAAATCATTTTTGTATTAAAAAAGATATGCATATTCCACATGGGGAAAGTTTAAGAGATATAATTTTTGCAAATGTATGTGAGTAAGAAAAACGATATAAGTCAATGACTATTTTTAAATGCTTTGATCAACCAAAAAAAACCAGGCCTGTTTAAGACAAAAAAAAATTGTTTATTTTTTAAACAAATCAGCAGACAAGTAATATTTAGTCATGGCAAAGATTCGGCATTTGAGTTTGCTCTAAAATTTGAATGTGCAAAATTTTTCGTTCTATAGTTTTATGATTTTGACATACATTTGGTATGTAACGGCGGTACGCAAAATGTACAGTTTTCTTTGACACCATTCACGGTGTACTGGTGGGACACCAGAATTCACCGAATATGAAAATTTGTACAGTATTTTAAATTTCTTGCTAAATGCTGCCATTTTCCTTTAATTCTCACTCGTGAGACACTGGAAAAACATCACGTGACCTTCTGATACTTGTGCAGTGTAGTGTACACACACTGTCCCATGAGAAGGTGTGAACTGTCATTTGAGGAGGGATAATTATCTTGCGATAAATCCGTATCAAGATACCCCTTTAGGTAGCTTTGTTTTTAAAGGGGTTCTTAATTATAACTGTTAATGTTTGGTCACTTGATTGAATAAAATTAGCCAACTTTAGAAATATACACAGATCTAACCCATCTCTCTGTACGTAATATATACGATGATTCAACATGTTTGTTACTATGATTACACTGAAACAAAGGAAATGGTTTTTAGTTTTATGTGTAGAAATTTATGTAAGGTTGCCTTTGCTGCTGTTATTTAGCATTGCTGATGTATATATCAGTCTTATAAAAAAAAAAAAATGTAAATTGGAGACATCGACTCTCACGTTATACTATACAAGTTGGTAAACAAACTATCATCTAAACTAGCTTAACTTATATGATTCGTGAGAAAATTGTGATTATAAAACACAATATGAAATTTTAACAAGACATTTGCGACAATATGCATTTGTTGGTTTGAAATAAGGTGCATTATCAGGAGAATTTAAGGCTCGTGTACAGTTTTGTGGTCTTCAACCTATCACATGTATGTTTTGATAATCTATTCAATAGTGCCACATGCTAAATCATAATTATATCTGCACTTATATTATTTTCTTCTTTGCAAATTAAAATGGAATTCAGCTCATCCGATATAATTCCTACCTGACACAGACAATAGCTGGACCTCAAACGTTTCCTCAAACTCCATTTCAAAATCATCCCTGATGGTGATATCAATGGTGGCGTTTCTGCTGCTGTCCAGCATGCGGACCTGGTTGCTACCGACAACATAGTCCACTTCCTGTGTGGCTGTTAAGTTATGTACCGAGTAAGTTATCTCTATATCCCCATAGCTACCTCCCTCTCTCTTCAGTGGAATCTGTGCTAATCCTGACTCTTCTGTCACTGAAAACAAAATAAAGAGTATCTGTTAAATATAATGAACAACTTCTAAAATTTTGATTGATATTCAGTAAAAAATGGTTATCGATATCTGACAGCTAGGAACTAGCAATTTTGATTCAAAATTCATTGTATCAAATGCATTTTGTCATATCCAATAACTTAAAGGTTATAAATAAAAACAATTTTAAGATAAGGGGAATGAAATTGTCTTTGATGTAAGCATGAATTCGTTAAAAGCGTGTTTTCTTTAACCTAGTTTTACTTTACTATAGCAACATATTTAACTAAAAATAAAAAGATGTAGCTTATTTAACTTATTCAGAAAGAATGAAACAAAAGAGTTCAGAGTATTTAGTGTACTATATTTGGTGGAAATTGGTTTTTCAGCAAGTTAATAGCATAGATTTCATTTAGCACATTTCTGAATGTATGATACCTATTTACAAAAATATATGCATGGAATTTGGCAATGTACATAATTTTGATTTAGCAGAACCAGCTGTCTGCCAAAAATGCTCATTTGAGTACACTGCCAAATGTAATAAGTTAATAACAGTATTCTTTACAATCTCAGTGTTATAGAAATGGTGACCTTACCCCTAAAGTTACCTCCCTGCACATCGAACATAATTGTCCCCTCAGCATTGTCATTCTTGTCTATCAGAATGGTTTTAACATCCATTGATCCAATCCCTGGCCTCATGTCCAGGTGAAGTCCATTTACCTCAGTGTAGTTGTTCCTGCTGTTGAAATAGTCTTTTGCTCAATACAAAAACATCTTTATATTTAGTGTTTTTGCCTTTTATGCATGCATAATGACAAAATATATATATATCTTATTTTCCACAGCAGATACTGAAGAAAAACTTCACACTTCTCTTAATTATGAAACAAATTCAGATAGAAATCAACTTTACATTAAAGTAGTTTGTTCAGACATGCATGCAACCTTAAAATTAATCTAAAACAGAAATGAACATGTCACTTGACCATACTTGGGAGTCCCAAGTTCAGCAGAAGTGAGATTGACGTAAAACTCTTCTGGTCCCTCTGGAAGATCATCTTGGATGATCTGGATGTCAAAGGTTTGTATCTTTTGGTCCTGCTGGAAGATCAGTGTTCTGGTTGATGGGTAGAAATCTGCATAGCTCTGGGTGGATCCAGGGGTGGTGGTGGTGGTAACAAGCACCTGTTCGTCCGTTCCATCCGTCCGGACAACTGACACAGTGACCTGGATCAACAAACATCATTCAGTAGTTCTTACACACTTTAAAAACTGCTTTAATTTTCAAAAAACAATAGCGACTTTTCTGATTTAATTTATATTTGTATTAATTTGGTCACTATCACAATAATTCCTTGTAAGAAGTTAGGATAAAGGACTACATTTGATATGGTCAAATATCTGCCCCTCATTTTAACCAATTTTTTATAGTATCTGTATCAAAATTAAATCTTCATGAAACATTAAACAGATGATGTCTATCTATTCACATATATATTGTTATTAGTCATCATAGTCCATTAGCTGTTCATCTATGACGTCACTAAAATGAGCTAATTCCCGCAATTTTGCAAACAAATGAAAATGATGTCACTTTTTACTTCATATTTTGCCTTTGGAAGTATCAAGCTCAGTTCTGCTCAAAGACGATTTTTACATATGTTTTTTTTCATATAATTATACCATCATCATCATAGTTAAAACTGGTACTTGAGCAGGCATGCTGCTACTGGTGGAGCAAGCAGGCTCTATGTTTCTCAGTCAAAAAAACCATCAGAAAACACCCTTATTTTGCTTCAAAACATTCATTTATCAAAATAAGACAATCTTCATGACCTCATTTCTACATTATGACTTCATTGGGTGATAACCTTTTACATATTTATTTTCAACATGTTTTCAACTATCTTTAACCTTATTTTTAAAGCTCTCTATAGAACTTTAATTTTGGGGGCAAGAAATGCATAATACCCAAATTAGTCCTTTGCTCCTAAATAAAAAAAGAAATTTAAAAAACGTAAATCGAATTACAGTACAGTACAATAACGTTTGACCAATCTTATTTGAATAGTGCACAATGTAATTCTTAATTGAACCTTGCTTATATCTTCTGTGATTGTGGTGATCTGAGGAAGGGTGAACTGGAATCTTCCATGTGGGAAGTCACTTGCCACAAAGACAACATTGGCCATGTTAGCGTTTGGGTCAGGAGAGATGCTGGCTCCACCAGTAGCAGATGTCAAGTGGAGGGCATATGTGGCCCTTCTCTCAGGAATCGTATCATCAATGGCCTATAGCAAAAAAAAGCATTGAAATCATTTAAGCGATTAATTTACTTAAGGAATAAGGAATCATTCTTTGAGTATTATGAGGTGATAATTTGGTCGGGGCGTGGTCAAATCCAATAAAGCCCAAAAGCCTTTATGATAGATTTGACCGCGCTCCGACCAAAATTGGAAAGATGGATTTTAGAATAATAAGTTATGCCAATGACTTTAATGAATAGATTCACTTTGCAGATAAATGTATTAATTTATATTTAATTTAACAAATCTGTTGTGCAAAAGCCTAGTATGATCAAAGCTTAACCTGTAGTGTGATGTATGCTGTTTGCTGCAAATCGGCCATATTGACAATTCCTTCCACCTGATGGAAAGCAGTAGTTTCCCTTGGGGTCAAGGACCATGTGACACTGACGCTGCCATAGATCCCAAGGCCACGGGTAATCATGACCTTGACCTGTCCATTATAAGATGGGTCAGACTCACCAGGTTCCCCTATGTATACTGTCCTGTAAGCTGGGGGGATACTGATGGTGCCCTGGGCACCAGGGTCAGGTTCTACAATGACGGTACAATCTCCTTGAGTGGAGGAGATGTCGGCACTGTTATCGGCCGAGATCAGAGACACTCTGAACCTCTCCTCTCCCTCCAAGATTGAGTCCTGTTTGGTTCTGAGTGTTATGGCTTTGGATGTTTCTCCCTGTGTATCAAAGCGCAACACTTTGTAAGATTCATTTTGCAAAAAAAAAAAATGCAGTGGAGTGATATACACGGTCAGATATCTAAATATTATCTATATATGTATTGCTCTAGCTACCATATAAAATTATTTATACAATTCAAACAGAAAAATTGACATTCTGATGACATTTTTAAGCAACATCCCGATCCCTTTGTATACTGTAACAGTTATTAATTTCTGCCATATGTTATTCAAACCGATTTATATTTAGCAGAATTTGATAAGTGTGACAAAATTGGAATGTGTTATACACCGTAGCTTGTCAATAGCTGGTTATTTTTTTTTGTCGTTTGAAATCAAACACATGCAAGAATATTTCACCGTCAACTAAGGAAGTTTTACATGATTGTACTTTGTGCTGCTTTAAGAAACTTTCCCCAAAGGCTGCTGAAGGACACATGAATCTCTGGTAATTCTTCTTTTAAAAATTGTTAATGAAAGTAAGACAGATGGATGTGATAATTCCTATACAATACCGAATCAAACTTCAATGTTTGACATTAAAGGATTAAATACTGCTGTAATCTGATGAGTCACCGACTAATGGAATGACTCACAAAGAGATAAACCGTATTTTCGGGAATATAGATTGATGCTGTATATAGGGCGAACTAACCGATTTTGGTGAAAATATAAAAATAGAGCTTATATAGGTCAATTTCGGTGTATAGGGCAAAAATATCACGATGTATACTGCTACTTGAGAATTTTTGAGCATTTTACATGAAAAAATGTATCCCCCCTCCCCCCCCAAAAAACTTATATAGGTCATAGCGCAATATAGGTCTAGGGCCATGTGCCAGGGGAAAAAAGTATTGACCTATATTCCCCAAAATAAAGTACTTGTACATAGAAAGGAAACCTACATCCCCAGTGGAAAAAAAAATTGTATATTCAATGAAAATTAAAGGATCTGTTTGTCATTATTACTCTAGCTAATCAACTAATCTTCTTAAACCCTCATCCTTACGTGTGCAAACTGCAAATTTCCGGCTCTAGGCTCTTCAAAGTCATTAAAAGCTTCAGCATTCAGCCTCCATTGTACATTGACGAAGCCATCATTCCCCTGTATACGTTCAACAGTTAGAGTGACCTCCCCCTGTGGATCTGAGGGTGTCATGGACTCCCTAACCCTAACCTGTGGAAAAATCCAACAAATCACAGCAATATCACCTGTGAATGATGCAAGATTTTGCCAAACTGCAATCAGCATGAACACATAGATAATTATTTCCTTTTCCTAAGGCAGTGCTTTTAAATTAATATATTAACTTAGATATACCTTCTAAGTCATTAACGTTTATTAGGAGAAGAGCAAATAAAATGTTTTAGTTTGGTTAAAATTTCTAATCTACTGTAGATATTAATGGACACAGAGAAAATGAGTAAAAAATAACTTTTTCTTCATACTGAAAAAATATCTATTGCTGAATTTTACCAAAAACAGAGAAGAGTTTCATTTCTTTTTCTGATCTCATAATACCACAGAGTATTCAATAATATCATAATTAATTTTTATGAAAATATTTTACATTGAACAAGTTTTTGACAATTTGTACTATGATTTACTGTTATTATTGTGGTAGTAGTAAAATGTTTTCCAATATGAGTGGGCTGGATTACTTTTTTATGGATTTTATAAGACTATACTTCATGTACAATGTATTCAATGAATCTTTTAAAATTTCATTTGCAGTTTAGATCTTAGAAGATTACCTCTGACAGAGAAAATCTAAACAATCCATTTGGAGAATCATTTTTCAAGATGGCTACCCTCACTGTTGTCATAGTTCCCAGCTGTGAAAGTCCACTGCTGACGCTCAGGAGTTTTACATCAAAAGTCTGAAACCATGCACCCAAAAATTATACATTTCTGTACAGTATAGGAACCCATCCAAGAGAGTCACAATTACCACTGAAATCTTTTCAAGTTCACTCAATAAAATTTGAATAAAATACAATTGTAACTTAATTAAGTTTCTTGTGACAAATTGGTGCATCACATATGTATTACCAAGAAAAAGTCTACAATTTTACAAGACTCTCCATAGCTGATATTTTGAATTTGCATCATGCATATCAAATACCTGTATCATCTTTGCAAAACAAAGCACAAAAACAGGGTGATGTAGTGTGCCTATATATACATGTACCTCCATGGGCTCATTTATTGTGTCATCCAGAATATACACAACAATGTCTGTATGTGCTTCCTTGTCCTTAAGACTAATTGTTCCACTGGAAGGCCAGAAGTCAAGGACACTTGCTTCCCTTGGCTCTGCCTGCCAGGTCAAGGTCACGTCACCCAGAAACCCCACACTGCGACTGACTCTCAGCTTGACCGTGGTATTTTGTCCATACTCTTCATATGCATCAATTCTACCCTCAATGTTCTAAATGTAAAAGAGAAATGCCCCTTAAACATTAAAACTAATTAAGGTTTCTCCACCATTGATGTTTGTATGGTTTAATCCATGTAATTGTTGTTTAAATTTAAAGATCAATATGTTAACAATCAAATTCAACTAAAATATCAATACGTTGCAAAACATTTTTTTTCATGTTGTAGGATCTAACACAAGTGACTTTTAGGGCAATTATTTATAGCAATGACTGCTCCTCACTTAAACATTATATTCAATTTGATTCTTTACCAATTTCCATATATAAAACCAATCTTTACAGAAATGAATCCTTTTTCTCATAAATTTCTAACAATTTAAGGCCATATTATAACATATTATGTGCATTTTGATAATTTTTTTCATCCTCCAAAAAATACAGTTTCAGCAACTTAAAATACATGTATAAACTTTTCTAAATAATGATTCAAAATACCAGTAACTCAAAATTGGTATATTTAAAATTCATTATATATCCTAGACGTAATTACCATGCATGGTTAAAAATGTTGAAATATGGTGTATGTGTACGGTTTTATCAGTTTTTCATTGATTTCAGAGATTCCAACTATGGTTAAACAACCGTCTAAATTGTTAAATATATTTGTCATTTCACTTTACATAGCTTAAAATTAGTTACATTAAACAAAACTACAAATCAAGAAATATTATCAGAACCATGAGTCACATTACACTTACATTAAAGCCGATAAAATTTAAATAATATATCGAAATGCTCCTGATGACGTCATGCGACAATCAAAAGACCTTAAGTCACACTAAATGGTTCTATCAATTTGAAAGGACTATAAATATGATAAGAGTCAAATTTGGCCCCCATGATTCAACATTTTAAAAAGTTTTTCAGGTATATCATATTATTCTGTTATTTTGTAGAAGCTAAGAGTTAGGGTTCATATGAATTTATTTTTCCTCTTTTAATCTCATTTCATTTCACTCACTAGCAGTATATGATGTTAGAAGTAACTTGTTGATAGGATCAATTCAATCAAAACCAGTCAAAAAAGTGCATTTTTCCCATTTTTTTTTCAATTATAGTAAATATAGAACATGGTTTGAACATGCAAAATCTTTCTGTCACCTATCAACAGTCTTGGATAGATAACTCTTTGATGAAAATACAATGAATTTTGTTTGTTCAAGCCTGCGCTTGATGTTTTCTGAAAGAACAACTGCATTAGCTTAAATTCATACATGTAATAATTTGAAGACCCAAAAACTGTATAGGAGCCTTGAAAAAACTGGAATTTGGGTGAAAAAACTGACTGCACACAGCCAATCAAATAATGGTACATGTACATAAAACGATACAAAATGTCGCTTAATTCTTCTGATTTCTAAACCAACAAATGTATTTTGAATGTTATAATGAAGTTCTGCATGCTTTAAAATTTCGTACTGAGTTTTATAATCACAATTTTCTCATGAATCGTATAAATTAAGCTAGTTTAGATGTTAGTTTGTTTACAAACTTTATGTAGTATAACGTAAGAGTTGATGTCTCCAATTTATATCTTGGTCATAATACTGAATCAGATATACACAGCAATATATGCTAAATAACAGCAGCAAATGCAACTTTACATAAATTTCTGCACATAAAACTTAAAACCTTATCCTTTATTTCAGCGTAATCATGGTAAAAAACATGTTTAATTATCGTATATATTTCGTACGGAGAAATGGGTCAGATTCATGTACATTTCTAAAGTTGGCTTAATTTTTTCGATCAAGTTACGAAACATGAATAGTTATAACTAAGAACCACTTTAAAATCAAAGCTATCTGAATGGGTATCTTGATACAGATTTATAGCGAGATAATTATCCCAAATGACAGTTCACACCTTCTCACACAATGGCTTGTGTACACTACACATGTATCGGAAGGACATGTGTCAAACACATGTATGTAAAATAAGCTGTTCTAGCTGTGCAAAAAATGTGAATATGGCGGAAAAGGTTCACTTCATGATGTCATAATACTGAACTGAAGGCATTTGGATCAAAATGAAAATTATGAAAAAAATTTACATGTACACCTGTATAAGGAAAACATAAATGTACAATTCAAATCTGATGTTAATTTTTGGGGGCCATTTTGAGACCTTATCATAGATAGTTCTTTAAATATTTTTCATTTTTATCAATTTTATATTGCATTAATAACAATAATTCTAAAATAACAGAAATGTTTTCATAAGATTAAGTAGTACATGTATACCGTTGTCACATTGAATTGCACTATTCCTCTGATTCCATCATTTTCATTAATGGTGACACGTAGTATGTTCCCTGGGACCTTAACACTTGGCTCTGCACCAGGAGGGGGCGTGGCACTCATGACCCTGACCTCAGTAATGTTCAATAGAAAAGATTCGTCTGCTTCAGGAAGCTCATCCTGCAAAATATTTATTGTCATTATCATGCACAAAAATCATTATGAACTACTGTGGGTTTTTTAAATATTCATTGAATACCAATTTTTGTGGATTTCTCTGTTGAGTTGATCCACAAAACTAAATGTTCATTGAAGTGCAATTTCTAATAACACATATTGTACTGATAGGATCTTGGTCCTTGAATTTATGTTTCCATGAAACTGTGATTTCCATTAAATCTAAGAAAACTAATGCCTACAAATATTGACTAAAACACTCGATCCCCACCCTATAACTTTGATAAAAATTTCTAGATACAGTTGAACTTCTATATCTTGAACACTGATATCTCGAATACAATGGATATGTCAATGTGATTTGTAAGTCCCATCCACTTTTTTTAAAAGTATTTTACCCTCGATATCTCGAAAATGGGATATATCTCTAATTTTTTAAACAGTCCCATCTAGTTAGAGATAATGAAGTTTGACTATATAATGTCATGTACATCTCTTTTTGTAGACCCTGAAAGGTTTGTTTCACCTGTTTGATGACAATGCTGACTGCCACCCTTGTGACATTTTCCTGCAGTACTGCTATGGCTTTCTGACTGACAAAGTCCAGGCCAGAGACAGCCTGGTTGTCCTCAGACACCCCCAAGTCAGGGGCTGTTCTGTTAAAAAAAAAAGTACAGCAAGAAATACTACTTGTATTATCAAAATATCAGTGATTATAACTTTTAATAATATCCTTTGGAGCCTTTCTTTATTCTATTCCTTTTCAAATAAGTTCAATTCATAGAAAAAATTATTATAAAAATTTTTTCTTGGAAAAAAATGCTTTCTCTTAATTGAAATAAACTCGTTATTTTCTAGCAGATTTTTTTCACAGAAATCACAGTATTCTTACGATGAAAACATATCAATTGATAACTGTTGTACATGTTCTTCACAACCAATATTTCATAAAGTCTGCATGTAAGGAACCATTTAGCCCTTACTGGTACATCACTTGAAGATCTCCCATCAGCCCTTGCTGCCTGATGATGTAGATGGTTTGTGATTGGTCCGACCTTTCTGGTTCATCCACTGTTACACTCTGTCTCTCCCACAGCACCACTCCATAAGGCGAATCATTGGCCTGCACCACTAACTTTGCCATATTGTGGGGACCTCATTGAAAAAAAAATCCTTCATTTTCATTGCTTCCTAACAAAATGTATTCAAATGACTCAAAATAGCAGAGCTAGAATTTTTTTTTCACTGGTTAATTCAGCTTCCAGCTATAATTTTTACTGGTCATTGAGAATTTTTACATGCAGTCATACTGGACCAGTATATATTTGAAAAAAACTTAAAAATAAATCTCCAAAAGGCTTAAGATAATTGCTCTTCACGAATCCAGCTTTTACTGGTCCTAACAAATCATAAGGCCATTTTGCATTTTGTATGTCTCCACATATCTTATGTTTTTAAGAGATATTTTTCTTGTCTTTCTTTTTTTTTGGTGATACATTTTCAGGATTTTTTATGCATCATAATTTTTTCTGTATGTAAAGACTGTGGATTACCTAGTTGTGCCCCTTTGCCTTCAAGGCTTGACCCTGATTCAGTGACCTTGAGTAACCTGATGTAGGTGATTTCTGGCAGCTCTGCCAAGTTGTCATTCAGAATGGTCAAGGAAATGGTGGCTACCGATTGTTTATTTGAAAACTCCACCTAAAAAAAATCTCAAAACTGTACTTACAAGTGGTATCCGTTCTACTTTTGATGTTAATCAAATTGTTAAGGAGGCTGGGTCAGGTCAACAAATTACATATCAGATCTACTTTAATCTTTTAATATGATAGTATTGGCAATAAAATGCTATCTAGTAAGAAAAAAATCCAGATATTTTAGCTTATAATTATTCAATCATTTGCCTATATTTCTATGCAGAGTTCTTTGTCTATATATAGGAGGTAAACATAGTCTTAAATTGGTCAGAACCATCAAGCCCTCTTAATATCAATTTCCTGACAGGTAGAGCCAAATTGTCATTAAGAATGGTCAGTGAGTGGTGGCTATAGTTAATGACCATTAGAAAATTCACATATTAGATAAATATTAAAACAAGTGACATCTGATTTTCTTCACGTGCCTCTGGATTCTAATAAAAACTTTAAGAAAAGTGATATTTGAAATAGCAGACAGGCAGAGAACTACATGCCAAACAACAAAGATTACTGATTATCTCATTTATCTCAAAACATGCTTATATGATATTTCCTTCAGTTATTACTTTTCAGTGGCATTTAGATGGTTAAACAACTGGTTATCACAATGTTCAATCAAGTTTTCTTCTGTATTAAGCATCGAAACATTAAATTCAACAAAAAATTAAGAAACAAAGGTGTTGATTATTTGATTAACAGCCTAAATCTCCTGGGACTGACCTGACCAGACAGGGGAGTGATGTCACTCAGGCCACTGTGGTCACCAGACGCAGACCATGTGACCACCACACGGCCAAAGAACCCCTGTTGTCTGACCACATTCAGCTGAACAACACTGTCCTTATGGTCCAGCTCTTGCACATTTAGCTCTCTCGAATCCTACAAAACCAACACAATGTTTTGATATTATTTAGTACTTTAAGTTAGATTTATCAAAAATTTCATGAAATGGAACTGAGTCTGATAGGAATTTCTTTTAATTGGTCTTTTCTATTGAAGAATTTGAGCTCTAGATCAATAGACCATGGTTGTGCCAAAGTTTTATCTATTAAGTCTCAATTTTTATGCACATTATTATGCAATATCTATACCTCAGCAAATTCTATGATTCCATGAGCATTGTCGTTGGAGAGTATGTTTACAGTTATTTTATTTTTGGGTCCAATCGTTGCTCCCCCTGTTGGGTTAACAAGAGTGACAAAGAAGGTCTCTGTGTTCTCTGGAAGATAGTCCTCCAAAATTTCTACACTGGTTGACCTCAACCTCTGACCTGGTTCATAGGTCAAGGTTATTGTCCTGCAAAAAAACCCAAAAAAAACCAGTCAATATCATGATGAAATTTATTTCTTAAGAAAGCTTACCCTCACTCAACAAAAATACATTATAATGAAAACGGTATATACCACATGCACCATAAAATGTTACTTTTTTATGCATAATTTTAGTGTTCTGTAATTCGCTGTAAATACTGACATAATTATTATAATTATTTCTTGTGCAGGCCATGTTAATGTCAAAAAGAAGATTTTAGGAGACAGTACTCCATTTTGAGTCTTTTTAAAGTAAGGGGTTGTGGCCTTTCATTTGAACATTAATTTCAATTTTATGCCAACCTAGCTAATACTGTAAACCAACTATCATTAGTGACTTTATTCTGCAATTTACAGGAGATAATTTGGTTTGTGACAACTAATTTTTGCCACCAAGCCATATCCACACCCGGTTTGGTTTTAACATGCATCCATACCACAAGAATTAAAGTGTTTCGGGAGAGAAATATTCACCACGACGAGGCTCTCGCGAACATTGCAATAGTTTCTCGCACAGGAATAAAATTTGGTTTACAGTATAGTAACCATCAAGATATATGATCATTATCATTCAGATGTATGACCATGCTAATTCTCATGATAAGAGCAACATGACAATTGTCTGTTGAATAATAGATTTTGAAACTTTATCCTGTTCAAAATGTGATCTTTATAAAAATATGATATCAACAAAGTACATCGGATTCTGAAAATGTGTGTATATTTGAACAATAACTTTGATTTCTTTTGAAAAATCACAATAACCAATTTAAAGTAAAAATTTCTTCTGACATTAAAGTATAAAGGATAGACTAAGATTGATATCTCTTATTTCACGGATAACTTATGTTTAATTAGAGATTGCATGAATTTCTTTATAAAATCATAGAAATATCTCATTTCTAAAAAAGTAATTAAGGCAGATTAATTGGCCCTTATACCAAATTAATCTCATTTAATTGACGGAAGCACGTTTCAATATCGTTTAAAACTAATAGTGGAACGAATTGGTTATAATCCAAAAGGAAAAAGATTCATATCGGTACGAGTTAATTAATTAAGTAGCACTTCCTTTTCCGCCATCCAGCAACAGGGTGAGGCTGGAGAACTGCATCAAAATTATTATCGCAATCATCCGAAGGTTTTTTCACGCTACCTGGTCTCCACTATGCCGCCAGTTAGACAGACGATCACCTCACGCTCCAGAAAGGAGCATGATCGTAATTTTGTTTCGCCTGGGCAGAGGGCGAGGAAGGAGATCCAAGCGGACCACACACGTGGCGGGAAATCCCAGTAACACGAGACCACAACCCAGGGGAAAACGGACCAATACTGCAGCATCAACGTCCCCAGCCACAATAACAGTGGCGGAATCAACCCACGAGGCTTACGAATATGAACCCACAGGACGTATGGAAGGCCAAGACGAGGAGACATCGAGCAACATCTCGGGTGAGTGTGACATTTTGCTCTCCACAGTAGATGCCTTAACACACTATACAAACAATAGCGATTTCGATGGCCCCCCATTTAACACTTCGGATTACCAACCTGCTCAAACCCCCAGTTCCATAGATCCCATTAGCGCCCATGTTCCACTTAAAATTAAACAAAAAATTTGGGAGGGAAAATTTGTCAATCTATCCATACTATTAAAATCGGCGCGGGAAATCTCAGATCACTTAGATACACAAGGCCAAATACAAATACGCAACGCCACAATGTGCCTCGTGAAACATAAACCCCGCACCTTTTTGTCAATCGACAAATGGACTTCAGCCTCATCATCTTCACAAGTATTATGCTAGAAAAATATAGATCTAGAGCCCAAGAATTTTTTAAATATATGAGGGATATAAGATTGGCAGCCGACAGATCTGGGAATGGTTGGTTCACATATGATGAACAATTTCGGCTTCGCAAAGCGTCAGACCCACACTCATCTTGGGGAATCATAAACTCTGAACTGTGGTTGATCCATGTCACTAACAATTACACCATGCAGGCCCAAGAAAAGCCCATTTCTCCCACACAAAATTTTTTCCCCCAACATAAACACCCCAATATACCAGCAGCTAAAAAAAAGGTAAATTCAGCACCCAATCGTTACTGTTACGATTTTAATTCAGGCAAGTCATGCAAATTCTACCCAAACTGCAGGTTTGTCCACTCGTGCAATTCATGTGGCGGATCACACCCCTCAATCAAATGCAGGAATAGAAATACCCAATTCTAACCAGGATATCAACAGCTTGGGAAAAACTCCAATTGATGTCTACAAATTGTCTGCTTATCTACAAGGTTACAGTGCTAAATCTTTTCTCATAAATGGTTTCCTACATGGTTTTCAACTCCAGTACAATGGCCCTAGAATTTACAGGGAATCAAAAAACTTAAAAAGTGCTATAGTAAACCCCAGTATATTGGAACACAAAATACATAAAGAACTCCTGCTCCAGAGGGTGGGGGTACCATTTGAATAACCACCATTCCCATCCCTTCAAATCTCACCATTAGGACTTGTCCCCAAAAAAGATGGAGATTTTAGACTCATCCATCACCTGTCCTTCCCAGAACATCAATCAATCAATTCCTTTATAGATCCAGCTGCATGTTCAGTACACTACGCATCAGTGGATGACACAGCAACCATCATCGCGACACTGGGGGCAGGTACTTTATTAGCTAAATCCGATATAAAATCTGCATTCCGGCTCATTCCTGTGGCCAAGAATGACTTTGATCTACTGGGGTTCAAATTCCAGGATAAATACTTTTTTGACAAAATGATGCCATTCGGTGCATCCATCAGCTGTGCAATCTGGGAGAAGTTCACAACTGCATTACATTGGATCATTCAATCTAGCTCAAGTAACCCCCATATTCTACACTATCTAGATGATTTTCTCTTCGCAGGTCCACCGAATTCTAATCGGTGCCAATCTACCCTCGACCTTTTCAAAAATACCTGTAGCCATATCGGAATACCAATAGCTCTTGACAAAACCACTGAGCCCAGCACAACAATAATTTTTCTAGGAATTGAATTTGACACTATCCATATGGTAATGCGACTTCCGCAAGACAAGTTAGTTTCGCTCCGACAAAGCATCCAAACAGTTATGATAAGTAAAAAGGTCTCCTTAAAGGCCTTACAATCACTGATTGGTCTCCTCAATTTTGCCTGCAAAACAGTAGCACCTGGCAGAGCCTTTTGCAGGCGACTAGTTGATGCCACTATCGGCATCAAAAAACCGTACCACATGATAAGAGTTAATCAAGGCATGAAGGCAGACTTTGCAGTTTGGCAGCAATTTTTGAAACACTTTAATGGGGTCACAGTCATATGCTCTGGTATTTGGTCATCAGATAACAGTCTACAACTATTCACAGATAGTGCAGGGGGGTTTAATGGGGGGTTTGGAATCTTTTTTGCTGGCCGCTGGGCTCACTCAAAATGGCCTACACACTGGGTGTTTTCTGATGTTATTCGTGACATGACATTCTTAGAACTATTTCCAGTATATGTTTCACTCCTGTTGTGGCACCCATGGTTATCAAACAAACGCATACTCTTCCACATTGACAACATGGCAGTTGTACAAGTCCTTAACACATTGACATCTAAGTCAACAAGGGTAATGAACATTGTCAGAAAACTTGTTCTCCTCACTTTGCAACATAACATCACATTTAAAGCCCAACACATCCCAACAAAACTGAACAAAATAGCTGACAGTATTTCTCGTTCACAGTGGGGAAAGTTTCGCAACCTGGCTCCAGAGACAGAGATGTGGCCCACACAGCTCCCCCAGCAGATATGGGAAATTTAATTGCGGAGTCCAAACGCCTTATTAAATGCTCCTTATCACAAAACACCTACAAAGCTTACCAGGCTGCACTGAATAAATTCCAATCATTTTTAAACATTTATGGCTTACAGCCAACCTGGCCCCTGCACAGCAACATATTACTTTATTTTATAGCCTTCCTATCCATCCAAAAAATGTCACCCAATTCAGTGTCCCTCTACATTAGTGCATTGTCATACTTCCACAAAGTAAATCATCTTCCTGACCCTACAAAGTCCTTCCAAATCAACAAAGCACTTCAAGGCCTAAAGCGCAACAACAGAGTTGTTCCAAACATCCGCCTCCCAATAACCCTACCAATTTTGGGAAAGCTTGTTATAGCGCTACAGTCAGTGTGTTGCTCCACTTACGAGGTCAAACTGTTCACATGTGCTTTTTCATTAGCATACTTTGCATTACTTTGTGTAGGGGAATTCACTTTAGTCAACTCAAACACACAGAATTCATCCCATTGCATACAACTCAAACACATTCAAGCACATCCACACAAGCACTATTTAAGGTTAACCATACCACACTCCAAAACCGACCAGATTGGTAAGAACACCACCTTTCTTATCCATAGCCAGCCACTTGCTACCCTGTGCCCAGTTAAAGCTACCTTGGATTTTATCAAGTGTAGGGCCCATACCCCTGTTAACCACAGTTTTCTAATTCATCTTAACACAAAACCATTGACCAGATACCAATTCAACGCAGTCCTTCAAAAGGCTATTGAAAACATATTACCAACACCAAGCCATTTTGGCACACACAGCTTTCGAATTGGGCAACAGACCTTGCATTACAGGGCACGTCCGACTCTGAAATTCAGAAGTTCGGTAGATGGAAATCAGTAGCTTTTCTTAAATACATAAGGATCATGTAGCTTTGTTCACAACAAAATTCCCATACCTACTAGGACTACTGACATCTACCCATCGGGGGGGGGGGGGGGGGGGGGATATTTGGACGTGTTTTGTCAATTTAAAATCCAAAACTAACCAACCCAAAGCATTGCAGGTCTAAAAATATGGATCGTAGGATCATCCATTCCTTTTTGGGCAGGGGAAGCAGCCAAACACTACCCAGGGGGACAAAGCCTAAACCTCCCTGCCACACTGCTATGGAGATCACACAGGGGGATGCAATGGCAGGAATTAGACCCACAAATCCTACAGCTCATCAAACACGAAGTACCCCTAAATTACTTAGTAATCCATCTAGGATCCAACGATTTGGTAACTCCGAACTTTACTAGCAAAAAATTTCATAGAAGAGATTCAGTACAGCTTCCTGCGATATAATGCTCTTCTCCCAAATACTAAACTGGTGTGGTCACACATTCTACCACGCCGTTACCCAGATAGCATGACTACGTTGGGCCAACGTTGGTAATTGGTTGTACCGTTGGTCGATGGTTGGCGTTGGGCACACAATGTTGGCCCAACGTTGGGCCAACATTATAACTCATCTTCCATTGCACATTGGTTGCTTTGTTGGCATAACAACGTCGGGCCAACGTTGGGCCAACATAAGTAAAACATGTGATCTCTATTTGTTGGTAATGCGCAGTTGAGCCAACGTTGGGCCAACATTTTAACATGCTATGAATTTCGACTAAGTATTTGTTGGCATAACAACGTCGGGCCAACGTTGGGCCAACATAAGTAAAACGTGTGATCTCTATTTGTTGGTAATGCGCAGTTGAGCCAACGTTGGGCCAACACCTTAACATGCTATGAATTTCGACTAAGTGTTTGTTGGCGTAACATTGTTGGGCCATGGGAGGGCCAACGTAGGTAAAACATGTGATCTTATTTGTTGGTAATGCGCAATTGGGCCAACATTGGGCCAACATCTTAACATGCTATGAATTATGACCAAGAGTTAAAACAAACAAACAGATAACATAAACACAACCCCTTCCTCCTAGAAAAAACTTAAGGTATATACGTGGGTAAAATTTGTGATTTGCTCTGTTAATTTTGATGGCAATTATAAGGAATTTATAGGGTCTTAATTTTGTTTAAACACATAAAAATGTTAATTAAAAAGTGTGTATGTATAATAAGTAGAGTTAAATCTATTTTTCTTACTTTGGAATACATAACATGATATGTATATAGATCTCAATAATTTGGGTTGATAAATAGTTAATCTATGTTATTAATATAAAAAGTTTTAAACTGTCAAACGTTGGCGCAACGTTGGTTCATTGTTAGATTTTAAACCCGACAATGATTTTTTTCATGTTTAGAGAAATTTTAATGGTAAATTGTATTGGACCTAATTAACTGTTGGGTCATAGATGTTGGCCATTGTTGCTCTTTGGGCTCTTGTTTATGAATCTGATGAGCTGTATGTACACGTGTAGCTGGAGTGCCTATTGCATAACGAATCTTAAAGTGTCGAAATTAAGAGGCAGACGAGCTCCTTCACTGCCCAAGTATCTGGGTCAGTGCTACTCACAGCATGGGACTGGCCAGTTTCCTTGGAGATCGCTTATCCGATATAACCAGGATGGTCAAAACTGCCATGTTTTATTTCGAATATATTGCAACCGTTGTGCATGTACAGCTTTAGTAAATAGTGTTTTTTTCTACGAATTATACATTAGAAGATTGGATTGGGGATACATATGCTACAAAAAAGTAAGTACATAATAAATTAGTATATTAACTTATGTACGTAATACTATTCCTTTTTCCAGGTGCTTATTGTGTTCACAAAAAAAAACGAATTATCATGTATGGTTTCACTTTATTGATTGAACATTTCAGTTTAACCTAAGTTTTCAAAAAAGCTTTCGACTGAAATGCGACAATAACAAACGTCAGTGTATATCTTTTTTCCACCACTATCTAAATTGATTTTGATGAAGAAAAAAACTATTTTGTGCAGGGGCATGGCAGGGTTTTCATACTAGTGTAGGTTATTTGGTAGATGCATAATAGTATTACATCATAAAACATATGATTTATTTAGAATAATATGCAGTTGAATTTTAAATTTCAAAAATAAGTGGAAACCAGACACTGTGCCCCCTGGCGTGAAAAGGTGAAAGAGTTATGGTTCTTTCAAGAAATCGAATGCTTGTGTAATGTTTGTTTATATTATATATTGTTTGAATTGTCCAACAGTTAAATAAAAAAAATATAAAATATATAAGTATTCATAATCTCATATATATTTTATACATTAATTCCTCTACAGTATAACTGATAACGTTGATGCATATTGCACAATGAAAATAACAACTAGAATTTACATTTTCAGCCACAGTAAGAAAAAAACAGATTGTGTGCCTCTGCAACAGATGCAGAGATTGCAACCGTTGCAAAGGACGGGTTCCGTTTTGCTAAGACCGCAAAGGTGAAAGGAAAAAAGGGAGGAAAGAAAGAAAAGCAATGAGGCAACCCAAGCCACTGACGCCATGCAGTTACCCGGACAGTGATTAGATCGTACAGTTCGATTGTAATGAAAGAATCTACATAGACAAAGAAATATTCTAACGATTCTTTTTAATTCTTAAAAGTGTTTAAATGTTATGTAAATGTTTACTAAGAAAGAATAAAACCTGTATAATATTTAAGTTTTCATTGCATAAAATATTTGAACTCCTGCATCTTAATAGCCAAACAGCAGACAGGAATTAATTAGACATGATCGTTGCAATTAAATTGGAATTACATTGAATAAGTGCCGACATGCTACGTTTAGCCGTTGAAAGTTTGCTCATCGTCACTACGTTGGCTTTCAGCTGCTTACTAGGTTGGACCAACATTGGCAGAGGACGTTGGGCCAATGTAATTTTCCTCGTAGTCTTTACGTTGGGCCAACGTTGGCCCTCAGTTGTTCATTACGTTGTACCAATGCTGGCAGACTACGTTGGGCCAACGTAATTTTGCTCATCGGCCCTACGTTGGCCCAACGTGTTGGACCAACGTAGGCCCAACATGTTGGGCCAACGTAGGGCCGATGAGCAAAATTACGTTGGCCCAACGTAGTCTGCCAACGTTGGTACAACGTAATGAACAACTGAGGGCCAACGTTGGCCCAACGTAGTCATGCTATCTGGGTATTGGCATGGAGCTCCATTGAACAGTGGAAAAAACATTGATAAGAAACGTAAAAGAATTAACAAAAATATCTCAAAATTTGTCACAGAAATGGGTGGGGGTGTAATTTCACAAGCAAACATATCCGTTGCCAATCCAGACTTGTTTAGATTTGATGGTACCCACCTCTCTGAGCTTGGCAACAGAAATTTCTTAAATAACATAAAAAGTCGATTGTGGTCCCTTATTCAAGGGAGGGGAAAAGTATCCCCTAATGTAAAGTAATGGAGGAACATCATATCGATGTCTGTGGCGGGTCCGGAGGGATGAGTGGGAGGGTTGTGGGCATATCTGGCTCGTTGTTTCCCTGCCCAGCCATCAGACAAGTTGGCGGGCACATTGTTGGGTAGACAGGTTGTCTACAAAGTATCCAACCTATGGCAATGTGTAATAAAAGTCAAGTAAAAAGACTAGTAAAAAGTTTTCGATTGGGGTCGTAGCCAAGCCTGCAGGCCTGGGGCCCCCTCCACCTCTTGTAACAGGAGGGGAGGCTTAGTACTGGAGTACGTGGGTGTAAAAGTACTGCTGACCAGTAGCAATCACCGGAAGCAGGGTATACAGATGTGCTCGCAAATCTCTCGGTCCCTAATGTCTAGTACCTAAATTTGGGATCTCGGGCATCTGTGACCAACACAGGGCCACTGGTTTTGCCCGGTACTTATTAGTCGGTATGCCAGCTATCCCTCCTGGACCCTATTTTTTTATTGTACATTTAAACAATGCGGCCATTTAATGCCAATTTCCTGATGTCCATCCCAGTTATGAGTAATGCAAGATTGTATGTGTTTGTTCAAGTCGTTAATAAATGCAATGAAAATTATACAGCTGTTGTCTATTGTAAAGCTGGCACTAAGGAAAGGTCATGATGACCCTATGTGTAAAAAGAATCAAGTAACAATGCATGTCGGGTCCTGCGGGGCAGTGATTACCTGACTGTTCAATTAATACATATAACTAGCATTGCCTTGCAACATAAAGGAAAAATAATGATTTATACTCACAAGAACATTTTTTTATATGTTAAATTTATGGTCTTGAATAAAAATGTCAGTATATATGTACAGACAAGTCCCAAAGAAGATTTTCAAGATCATGCAGTTAGCATGTATTCCAAAGACAAATATATTAATGCATGTGTCAGAGAATTTTACATTGATTATCATATTGCTTTGGTGCTTGAAAAATATCTTATTTTTCTTTCAATAGTTTGTACAAGTTGACATTTAAATTTTTTTTTTCAATGAAATATTAAAGGGGCATGGTCATATTCTATTTTTCTGTTTTTATTATTTACAATGCTTTAGAAATGCATTTCTAATGATCAAATGATATTTGAGAGTCAGTTGTAGAGTTAATAATAATAATAAGCAAGATACAGGGCTCACAATTCTTTGTCATGTAAACAAGGCTTGTGCCCTGTTTGAGTTTACATTGGTTCAATATACCAGTAAAAAATCTTTTACAAGCTGATTTGTCTATTTTCTTTGAAGCCTGCTTACAAGCAGAAGTATAGACACACATACACACACACACACACACACACACACACACACACACACACACAGCAGCGATGCTATATCCCCTTCGCAACAAGTTGCGTGAGGGGATAATAAGCAAGATACAGAGCTCACAATTCTTTGTTATGTAAATAAGGCCTGTGTCATGTTTTTGTTTACATTGAACTCAATATACAACTAAAACTTTTTTTTCAAGCTGAGTGTCCAGTGTGCTAATTACTGTATGTAAAAGAAATGCATGCGCACAATATGGTAATGCCCACAAATAAGAAAGTTTAACAAATTTTCCCATTTTGAATTGTCACCAAATTGTCAATTAATTGGAAATGAAAGATTCTGTGGCGTTTTTCTTTTTTTTTTTTCACTGGACACATGTTTATAGCGGTCGTGATCGAAGTATTCCACACAGAAATATCATTATAATATTATCTATATATACAAATCACTATGCTTTTTTTTTTTTTGTGTGACACCTAAGCCAGTAAGCTAGGCAAATTGTCAATGAACATTCCTAAATCCTAAAATTCAAATTTGCCAGTAAATAAGCAAATTAAATATTCCAAAGTCCCAAGATTTTACTTTACAGTAAGCCTGCGAGGCAAAATGAATATTCCCAAGCCTCATATTTAACTCTCAATTAATTATCTGGAATAGACCATTCCGAAGTCTGAAGATTTTACAGAAATCATGGATTTACCAGCAACCCTGCAGAAATGGAGACTAGGCAATATATGTATATACTGTAAATTCTTTATTTTACGCAAGTACTCAATTCCGTGATTTGACCATTTTTCTTCAAATTGCAGTATTGTAAAATTGCGAACGCCACATTTTTATCATAGGTTTATTTAGTTTACAGTTGTTCAAAAAAATAAGAGCAAGATTTTAAATTCTGCGAGATGTGCTTCTTGCGATTTGAAACTGATATTTATATTCCTTGCATTTAATTAGGAATCTACAGTACTGTGTTTTTTGCAGTGGACACTAGTCACTATATTAATTGCATTTGCTCTGCTGGCATATTCCATGATGATTTAATTTCTTGTGGAAATTTTTGAAACATTTGTTTGCCTTAATGTGTGAAAGACCCCACAGCATGATTATTTTTTTCTTTCACAGACAGCTAGACTTTTGTAGACCTTTGTATAGGTTAATTACTCTAATATCATTTAATTATTTTCCAATGGTTGAAACTGTGCTGTTAAAACATAGTACTTTTTAGAAATGTTTAAGATGATGAAAAATTTGAACTTTCTATGATGTATTGTGCCTCAACAGAGAGTTTCTTTTATCAGAAAATCTGTCACATTTAGGTTTTGAGGTCAGACGATATGTTCCTTATTTCTGTAATAATTATTTTTCAAATTTTCAATGCCCTGATAATATACCAAATAAAATCATTATTATTCATTATCATTTCTAATGATTAAAATTTAAAAATAATATATATATATATATATATATATATATATATATATATATATATATATATATGCCAAAAAATTTTATATCAGCAATTCAAGTGAATTTTCAATAAGATTATATAGGAAATTGCATACTCTAGTATCTTGCAAATGCCTGACAGCCGCTAAAAAATAATCAGAAGATAGATTTTCATAGATTTTAAACTAAAATAGCAGGTAAGAGTCAGTCAGTGTATAATAGACATGGTTTAAAAATCAAGAATTTGTCGGCTTCCTTAATATCAACATTCTAATCAAGATATAGATACTGGATCCTAAAACTTATTTTAGGATTTTCTAAAAAATTTCAGAGGACCCAATATTTAAGTATTCTTCCTAGCTGTATCTCAACTTTCATTTCAATTTTCTGACATACAGTTGAACTTCGATATCTCAAACACTGATATCTCGAATACAATGGATATGTCAAAGTAATTTATAAGTCCCAACCACATATTTTTAAATTATTTTACCCTCGATATCTCGAATACTCGGATATCTCGAATTTTTTTAACAGTCCCATCTAGTTCGAGATAACAAAGTTTGACTGTATTTGTTATTTTCTGCTCATATGAATTTTACAGTTTCATTTCTCCATCAGAGAGATTTCAGGAGCAGACTGTGTTGTTAATGAACATCCTTTAAAGATGCCAAAATTTTTCAGGCCGCCAGGTGTCATATGGTACAAACAATCTTTAAACTTCTACTCAGTATATTAAGAGGGCTAAGTGATGGCAGTGACCATTTTTAGACTATATCAATTTCCTTTAGAAGAAGAGCTTTGTATAAAGATGTAGAAAAATATTCAAATTTCTAAGGTAAAATTTTTCTTAATACATGTATCACTAAATTATAGTGTATAATGGTTTAAAGAAAATCATATTTAAATTCTAAGAAAGATCTGATAGTTAATTTGTAGACCTGATCCAGCATTCTCAAGCTAGCTTCCACAGTAATTTCACATGTTGTAGACTCGGGGTAGTCCTTGAACTTTAGCAAGAGATTTGTAAAGGACCTGATGCATCCCTATCTATTTTAACAATATATAGACTTTGAATTTTTACAGCAGCCATTTTTGACATCCATTGGGAGGGGATGGGGAGAGGGGGTGTAATGATTTGAACAAATTTGACTGTAAAATATATCAGATTTGGTTCTTGCCAATTGGAAGATTCAAGAGCATGTACATGTACACGAACATGTCTGAATGTGCATATTAATTACAATCAATTATCACAATGAATAAGGATGTTTAAAACAGTCCTATCATTTTATACTTCCTTAATTAATAGCCCAGTAATATCTAATTGATTTTAACCAATTAAATCAAAAATTCAGAGGTTCATATACTGAAATTGTACCAGATTCCCACACATGATACTTAACATTTACAAAATTCATCCAAGTTACTTGGAACCCATTTGTAGGGGAGGGGATTAATGGTCAATACTTAATCATCAGAATATATAACTGCTGTTCAAGAATCCATGCATGAACCCAGAACATTTTTCTAAGGGGGGGGGGTTGCATCTAGAAGTTCTAGCAAAGACATATATTTAAGATTTGTTATTCCTCATTTGATTTCTGCCCAGTAGAGAATATAAGAATGCTTCCAAGTTTTAAATTCACCCTACAACTTTTTGTTGGCAAAGATATTTAACTTACTGTATCATTTCAGTTTAAAGTAGTACCTTTCTTAGTTTGCTCACTAACAATGAAGGGAAATGAGGCCAAAACTTCCCTGCCTAATAATTGTAATTCTAAATAAAAAGATTCTTGCCTTGGTGAGAAATCGCTGTTGACAACTTTGATAAGGTGGAACAGTGTACAGTTGGCCTTGGGGTCTACATCCACCATAGGTAGAATGACAAAAGAACCAATAGCCTGGGTCACCATCACAGGGTAGAGTTGTCTGGCAGGGGAACCACTCCAAACTTGGTCAAATCTCTGATTCTGAATATCCCAGGCATAGAGGGCTGAATTCCCAATGGTGTTAGCAACAGCAAGGTACCCTGATGAAAATATGCAAGAACTAGTAAAATAGCAACTCAAAATTCAAATAGCAATATGTGATACTTGATCTATTAATAATATTTTAAGCACATTTTTTTCCAATATTTGCTGAATTATTCCTTTTTCATTGTGATAAGGTACGTACATCATCTCTGTGAAAAGAGAGACAACTTTCACAGAGATTAAAGAACAGTCATTCCTTCACAAAATTGTTATGTCTAAGACATCTGTCTCAAAATTTGCCTTTCAAGGTATGCTGAAACTGTGTGTTGCTTTTAACTACAACTACCGGTATATGTTTTCTGGAAAAGTTTTATTAATCAAGAAGGCATTATCCTTTGCTAACTAACAGATCGAGGGAAATTGTACCTTAAATTGATGCAAATGCAAAATTTATCTTTTTTCAGCTAAAAATTAGAATTCTACATTTGTGATCCAAACCTGTGTTATCTTTGGCAATAAAAGGGGATATTTTGTTGACTCGGTTAGTCTGTATGTCTGTGTGTCTAAGGAAGGTCTGTAGGGTAGAGTCCCAGCGATACACCACTGAGGTCTGTGGGCTACTTATGACATCACCACGGTTACTGGCTAACACCAGCAGGGTCAATGAATGAATCTGTAGAAAACTGGCATCAACTGCACCATGTGTCTCAATTCTTTGATGCTCAGAAAACTTCTGATTGCTTCCAAGTTTGTACACTATAGAACTGGAAAAAAATAACAATAATTTATTCACACTCAGCGGTGCTTAAATTCAATTTTAAAGTATTTCCATCTGAAAAAAAAATATCAAAATTATTTTCTGTAGATCTTTAAATCAATTTTGCAATATTCATTATAAGTACATAAATAAACAGCCATACATACTGCACAGTGTAAGTCTTCAGTTTAGAGTTGTAGTTATTGGCAACAGCCATGTAGGTCACGCCCTCAATATTAACCACAGCAACAGCAGCTGCTCCCTGGTTTTCCAGGCTTTGCCATGGCGACGGTGTAAACAACCTGGTAGTGTTGTCCCATCTGTAGACATCCACGGTCACTAAAGTCTCTCCATTGTTGTCACGAGAGTTGGCAAATACCAGGAAGTGGTCCGAGCCACTGCTAAAGAAATCCACATCAGAGGCCCCTTTTGTTGAATATTCTTGTAACTGTCATATAAAAGCAGAGAGCAATGTTACTGGTAATTTTCAAATAAATAACTCTCTTGCAGGGAAAATTGACATGGTCTGGTGGAATATGAGGTAACAACATTTGTTTCATTTACATCATTAAGTAATCTACCAACTTATACTTCATAAAACTAATAAATGATGATATCATTTGCCCTGCAAAAGAGCAAAACCCCAGTTATTGGTATAAGGTTTACCGAAATTGTTTCTTTAAATATTTTCATATTTTTCATATGATACGAAAATAATGTTTCTGTGACAAGATAGTGATTCTTCAATTTACCACAAGGAGAGATGAGTCAGGGTTCACTCTGTACAGCCTTGATTTGGTTTCGTATCTTCTGACGTTGCCATAGTTACAGATCACAAGATAAGTGGAGACTCCAATGGAGAATGTGGTGACAACCACTGCAACATCGGTCTCTATTGTCTGTTTAATAAAGATAGCTCAAATAAATCAATTACAAAGTTAACTTAATATATTATAACATTTTTCAAATGTCATTTCAAATGGTATACTCTTTTACTTTAAATGTTATTTTTATGTAAATATTGTCAAAGAGTATTCAACTTTTTTGACAACAATGAAAATCTTAAATTTTTAACAATTTTCTTAATGATTTATGAGGATACCTGTAAATCATGTGAAATAAAAACAGTATTAGGAGATTAAATACTATTGCTCAAACAGTATATACAGTTACTATAGATTCCTTAAAATTACACAAGTACATAACTCCGCCATTTTGTATCAAATCGCGATAACATAAAATCATTAACGAAAACTTTTATGTATATTTCGTATAGTTCACATCGGTCAGAAAAATATCAGAGAGATGCTAATTAATGCATAATTATATTGATTCTTTGCATTTAATTAGGAATCTACTGTAGTCATCAGATTATAATTATCATGATACATGTAATTTTCAATACAGCTACTACTCACTTGCACTGGAACCAGTTGTCCCTGCCACTTAAACAAGGTGGAGTAGAGGAATCGGTCCACGCTATACGCAGAGTCATTACCGGCACTTCCTATTCCAGTGGTCAGTTCTCCAACTCTGTAGGATGTAAGCATCACCAAGTACAACGAGTCGTTGCTATAGAAACTGTGCCAGCCCGTGACTTGTGATGTGACTATGGTTTCCAATGGCGATAGGGTCACCTGTTTGGGATCGGTGTTAATGACTGCAGTGTCCGGCTGGGTGGTGAGATCCACGGTGATGGTTCCGTCCAGTCCCTGGGATCTTGTGACATCAAAGAAAATCTGCCCTATGTTCTCTTCCACTGCTATGGTATCATTTCTACAAGGTAAAGCTGTCAAGTTAATAGTTTGCTATATATGTGAAGATCTAGAATTATATTACTTTACTCAACCACTTAATGTCAAACTTGTTCCCTTTGACTTTATACATCATTTAAAGAACTGAAGGAAAATGATATATTTGAGAGAGTGGAAATAGTTGGAGAGCATGGAAAATCTTAAACAATATAAGAACTGTAATATTTCCTATGATGAGGTTCTTGCAAACCTTGCAAAAATTTCACATGGGGATTGCAAACAAAAATTGGCTTACAGCAAAGTAGAGGAGATAAAATTTTAAAGTTTTTTAGCTAATGAGCCAGGTGATATGTTGCCCCTTTTGTCTTCAAAAAAACATACAAAATTCTACCAAAAGTCTACCAATATTTCGCTTACGACGTATGCCTGACAGAGATCTGCAGACGTCCGGCAGGAGAGTCATTGGCCTCTATGATCACATTCTTCTGTACCAGAGTCCCAAGCTTGGCCGAATTATCCGGGGCAAGCAGCTGGATGGTAAAGATCTCATCATGTTCCGGAAAGTCGTCATCAAGAGCTGTCAGCTCCAGGAAAATGGAATTCTGGTTACAAATTTAAAACCTTTTTGTTCTTAGTTTCCATTGCAGATTCAGACAGTTAAAGGTCACATAACTCTTATTTTTCTTTTCTAAAAATTTTTTTGATATTCAATATACTGTACTTCTCTGTCTTGAAATGTGATGACTCCCTGTGTAGGAGTTAGGTCTGCCGAATTTTCAGATTTTTCAGGGATGACTCTGAAGGGAACGCTAACCACTCCATAAATCCCTGGGCCCCTAATCACCTCCAGCCTTGCAATGTTTGATGCAGTGTTTTCCCCTGGTGACTCCTGGATTTTGACGATATCCTGAGACTTAAAGGAAACAGTGCCACTGGATCCATCGTTTGCCAAAATGGTGACATTAGCTAAAAATAAGAAAAAAAAGACATCATTTAAAAACATGTCAAAGCCACTTTCTGCTTTTTGTGGTCAAATTAGGCCTTGAAAATAAACAGTTCACTACAAGCATAATGTTATTAAAGATTTCAAAGAGTCTTTAATTGGATGAATGCTCTCTCCCTCTCAATCTCTCTCTCCTCTCTCTTTCTCTCCATCAATCATCTTATCAAAGCAAGTTTCATTCAAATAAGGCTTTATAAATTAATGTTTTAGAATTACATATTAAGTGAATGGACCTTACCAGTAAGAAAATATTGTAATTTGCAGTAAAGCCCATACCGGTAATCCTCCTACATTGGATTGTCATTCCATTCCTTCTCCCCTCTACAAAGTCCTCCATAGCTATAGGACACAGACCCCAACCCACCCCAACCCACAACAACCCACCCACCCTTTCTAACAGAAAAACAACATCAGACATTTCTAAGGTTTATTGATGCACACAGAGTGCATGTTTTAGTTAAAATATAGTCAATTTGATGATAATTTTTAATTTAGATAGTAATAATACATAACGTGAATAGGCACATATCACACTTTACATATTGAATCTAGCTGGGTTCAGTTATTATTTATAGTCGAACAGGTTAATATAATAATTTTTTCTGAAAAAATAACTAATGTATTATATTAAGCGGGGTCCACTGTACAACAAATTTTACATCCTATATACCACAGAAGAAACATTATTAGTTATCCAGGTCCAATCAAGGGTGTACGGGGATTTACCCCGGGTTGTATTCCATACACCCTGCGGCCTCAGGGTGTATGGAATACAACCCGTGGTAAATCCCCGTACTTCCTTGATTGGACCTGGATAACAAATTTATTTCCTATGTTATACAAATTTTAAAATTACCGTTATATTGTTTTACCAGTGCTTTGCAACTTGAAAATTGGTCTAAGATCACTCAGAATAAAGATAAATAAATCACATAACATATTTTATTCATTCATTAATCATTATAAACAATGTATTTTAATTCAATTACTAAACAGGGATTTTGGCAAATTATTTATTCATTAACTTCATTTAACGTTTCTTTATTTTGCGCAAAAATCCATAGGTGCACTTGTAAACAAGAATAGCATTGTGACGTCACATTTTATTTATACCCGGCTTCAGCAGGTGGTACGGAAATTTACACACAACTTGTTAACCAATCAGATCTCGCATTGTAAGCGACATAGGAAATAAACAAAGATATCTTGCCGATACTTAAAATCATGGAAAGCGACTCCATTTTGTATAAAATTCAAACAGTATATAAACATCCAGGGTACCTGTAAAGTGTGAAACAAAATTGAAACGAAACAAAACCAATCGAAATTTTTTGACTTATGGGGGGTTTCTGCTTGGGGAGGCTCATATGTTGTATCATATGAAATTGAATCATATGATGCATACATATTAACGAGATGTGATCCGGCCGTTTGGATCAAGTTACTGTTACAATGATGAATTTATTATATACCCTAATGTCCATTTAAAAGTTTTTATTACAGAACTATCTTTTTTAAAAATCAATTGTATGACGTTTATTATATAATAAAGCTATAATTTTAAATGAACTCTTTTAAAAACCGCTAAAATACAAACGTTATTTAATGTGTACTATGTCATCAGTTTCAGAGAGAGGTGATACAGATATAGAAACCCACAGTGAGGTGATCCGGAAAATCGGATCATACTCTGTAAAATCAACAGTATTAAGTAAGGAAAATTGATGGGTATATAATAAAATATCATATTATACAACATTGTTAAGCTCAGATTCAAGATTCAAGCCTGTCAAGTGCATTAGTATCACAAGATGCATTATCTATCAAAATTTAGTAAAGATTGAACCAAAAATAACTAAAATTTGTTTATCAAAGGGCACCTGCTCCAAAAACTTTATTACCAGCTCCAAAAACCTTAACCACATCCAGCATCCAAAACCTATGGCTCAGATTCAGCATTCAAGCCTGTCAAGTGTATCAATTATCATAAGATGATCAGCTATGCAAATTTGGTGAAGTTAGGACAAGTAATTATTTAGATATAGTCAAGAGAGGGCACCTACTCCAAAAACTTTAACTTGCTCCAAAAACATTAACCTCCTCCAGCTACGAAGCTCAGGGCTCGCATTCAGCATTCAAGCCTATCAAGTGCATATGTATCATAAGACGCATCATCCATGCAAGTGTGGTGAAGATGTGACCACTAGTCACTTAGATATAGCTATCAGAGTGCATTTGCTCGAAAACTTAAAACCTGCTCAAAAAACCTTTACCTTCTCCAGCATCTGAAATTCATGGCCCAGATTCAGAATCCAAGTCTTTAAAGTTCATAAGATAGGTCCAAGATGCACCACCCATGCAAGTTTGGTGAAGGTAGGACAAGTAATAAAACAGATACATGACCTGTACCAAAACCTTTAACCACGTCAGAACACCAACGTCTGTGGTATAGCATAAGCTCCCCCTGACTTCGTCTCAGTTTGCTTAAAATTATAAAACCTTAAAGCTCTTCTGCAGGAAATTGAGCTTGAACTTTCATCATACATTTCTTATGGATTGATTCTTAATTATATTCATGACACATTAATTTACATGTTATATATTATCAAAGAACTACATTTGATATGGTCAAATATCTGTCCCCCCCCCCCCCCCCCCCCCATTTCAACCAATTTTTAAATAGAATTGTACCAAAATCAAATCTTAAAACAAGAGGCCCATCCATGTGCCACGTCGCTCATCTGAACAACAGTTCTTTGCATCATTCTATATCAGTTTTTGAACATTTACCCTATGCATTTCTAAGTTAAACTTTGAACCCCTCCTTGGGCCTCAGTTTTAGTCCCGGGGTCACAATTTTAACAATTTAGAATCTTCATTATTTGAGGATGCTTGCATAGTAATCTCATAATTGTAGCATTGTAGTTCTTGAGAAGAAGACCTTTAAATATTTTCCCTATATATTCCTATGTTAAACTTTGAACCTCTCTTGGGGCCCCAGTATTAGTCGAGGGGGTCACAATTTTAACAATTTAGAATCTTCACGGTATATACAACCTTTGGTGTAAATATTGGCATTTCTGGTGCAGTGATTCTTAAGAAGAAGATTTTTTAAGACATGCACCTCATTTTCACTGTTTCACAATTATCTCCCTTTTAAAAAGGCTTTTGCCCTTTATTTTAACAATTCCCATAAGGATGCTTTATACCAAGTCAGAGAAGAAGTCAAAAATGTGAAAAGTTTACAGACGGACTGATGGACAGATGGATGGACCGACCGACCAACGATGTATGAACAACAGGTGATCAGAAAAGCTAACTTGAACCTTCGGTTCTGGTGAGATAATAAAATTATACAGAGGATGTCTATCATGTTAATCTTGATATTAGTCATCATTGTCCAATAGCTGTTCATCTATGATATCACTAAAATGCATGGGTTAATTCCTGCAGTTTTGGAAACAAATGAAAATATTGTCATTTTTCCTTCGTTTTTTGCCTTTGGAAGTATAGAGTGCAGGTTTGATCTGATCAAGTATAATTTTTACATATTACTGTTTTTGTTCATATAATTATACACATCATAGTTAAAAAAGCATGCACTCGATGCACTCGATGTTTCCCAGTAAAAAAAAAACCGTCGGAAAACACCCTTATTTTGCTCCAAAACCTTACTTCATCAAAACAAGAGGCCCATGGCCACATCACTCACCTGAGGAACAATAGATATGATAAAATCAGCTTAATGTAGTCATAATACAAACTATCTGGACAATGTAGTATAATTAAATAAAAACCCATTTTTCCCCCTGGATATATTCTTATGTTTATTATCATTAGTCCCTTTTCTAAGAGGATGATTTTATAGTCATATCACATGTTGAGCATTGCAGTTCCCAAAAAGATCCTAAACAATTGATATGAACCTACATCAAACTCTTAACCCCTTGTGAGGCCCAAGAATCGTCCAGGGGTCAATGTCTTAACAATTTGTCTAAACAATTTTAAAGAATCAGCAATATGTCAAAATGCTTGCATATATGCAAAAATATGTATTATAACATTTCAGCTTTTGTGAATAATTAAAATGTTTTTCTTTGTAAAATTGGATCCCAAATGTAGCCCCACTCTACTCCTTAGATTCTGATTTGAATCTACATTATCTGAGGTTGCTTTCACTTAAGCTTTTCTAGGCAAATGGTTTTTTAGAAGAAGATTTTTAAAGATTTTTCTCTATATATTCGTATGTAAAAATTTGTCCCCCCCCAACATTTGACCCCATCCTACCCTCAGGGATAATGATTTGAACAAACTTGAATCTACACTACCTGAGGATGCTTTCACACAAGTTTCAGCTTTCCTTGCTGATTAGTTTCTACGAAGAAGGTTTTAAAGATTTACTCTATATATATTCCTATGTAAAAGTTCAACCCCCCCCCCCCCCCCATTGTTGCCCCACTCTACTCTCAGGGTTCATAATTTTCACAACTTTGAATCTACACTATCTAAGGATACTTCCACACAAGTTTCAGCTTTCCTGGCTGATTAGTTTCTGAGAAGAAGATTTTTAAATATTTACTCTATATATTCCTATGTAAAAAAAATCGACCCCCCATTGGGCCCCACCCTATCCCTGGGGATCATGATTTTCACAAGTTTAAATCTACACTACCTGTGGATGCTTTCACACAAATTTCACCTTTCCTGGCTGATGAGTTTCTGAGAAGAAGATTTTTAAAGATATACTCTATATATTCCAATGTAAAAATTTGAACCCCCATTGTGGTCCCTCCCTAACCCTGGGGTTCATGATTTTCACAACTTTGAATCTATGCTACCAGAGTATGCTTTCAAACAAGATTCAGCTTTCCTGGCTGATTAGTTTCTGAAAAGAAGATTTTCAAATATCTACTCTATATATTCCAATGTAAAAATTTGACCCCCCCCCCCCCATTGTGGCCCCACCCTACCCCCAGGGGTCATGATTTCAAAACTTTGAATCTTCACTACCTGAGGATGCTTTCACATAAGTTTCAGCTTTCCTTGCCAAATGGTTCTTGAGAAGAAGATTTTTGAAAATTTCTCAAAATTTTTAAATAATTCCTAATTATCTCCCCTTGAAAAAGGGCATGGTCCCTCATTTTCACAACTTTGAATCCCCTTTGCCTAAGGGTGCTTTGTGCCAAGTTTGGTTGAAATTGGCCCAGTAGTTCTGAAGAAGATGTTGAAAATGTGAAAAGTTTACAGATTGATGGACAGACAGACGACAGACAAAATGTGATCAGGAAAGCTTACTTGAGCTTTCAGCTCAGGTGAGCTAAAAAAACAATCTTCATAATGTCATTTCTACATTATGATGTCACTGGGGTGATAATCTTTTACATACTTATTACCAATACACATGTATGATTTCAACTATCTTCAGCCTTATTTTAAAACCTCTCTACGGAACTTAAATTTTGGGGAAGAGAAAGGCATACTGTAATACTGCATTTATTATATTATGAACACTCTGCTTGACAGTACATAGTTTTCTTAAGTCATATTTTGCATTTCAAGCATGCAAATTAAAGGCCCATGCAATGTTTTTTAATTATAAGAGGGTCAATAAAAAATATGAAGACTTTTGCTATAACTCTTTTACGTAACATCATATTATCACCAAATTTTGTAAATGTAATTTTGCAAAAATTTCAATCAATTTGAGCTCAAAAAATTAAATATACTCCTGTACATCTAAAAATTAAATGTGAATTTAGAATTTAAAACTGCAAAAAAGAGTTCACAGTGCATGCCCAAATGTGTTATGTGAACAATAATTTAACCATATATAATGCCAAAAATAATGTTTCTATAAATTGAGTCTAAAAACAAATAATATTGAAACCTCAAATTGAGTTGTTTTGTTGAAAAGAAATCAGTTACTAAAGACATATACATGTAGTCCTCATTAAAATTCACTAAAAAAATGATGTTGCAAGATGTCACAGAACAACAGGAAGTGTTAATAGCATGAATTTAATGGGGGAATACACAGAAGAAAACTGTGAATATGCATCAAATGTCATGTAAATAATATGTCAAAGTTGTTTGCCTATTTTTGCTTAAATGTACTCATGTACAGTAAAACTCATTTAGTACGAACACTGATAAAGCGAAATATCGGATATAGCGAGGTTTTCTTGAGTCCCAGGTAAAATTCTGAACAAATCTTTGCAAACTTTTACGGTTATAATGAATTTGGATATAACAAATTTACGGATATAGCGAATTGATTTTGAGTCCCGTAAAGATGAATAATGACGATATTTAACACTTTTATAACAAATTTCTTTAAAGTTTAAAAAGTTTGCACTACCATTAAACATAATAGTTTGAATGAATTTTTTTCACGTAAATTCTTCAATTTTACAATCCGATTATTAAAGGTATCAAAAGAATGTATTTTCATTCAAGGCCTCAATAAGCAAAAATTGTAGTCTGGTGAAAGAAAGCATGTACATGTATATAGCGAATTTGCTATAGTTATTATTAGGAATTCACTATACGGATATAACAAATTATGGATATAATGAAGTAAATTCATTGGTCCGTAGGACTTCGCTATAACATGTACATGTATATAGTGAATTTGCTATAGTTATTATTACGAATTCACTATACAGATATAACGAATTACAGATATAATGAAGTAAATTCATTGGTCCGTAGGACTTCGCCATAACCGAGTTTTACTGTAATACGTTTTTGTTCTTTGGGTTTTTTTTTGGGGGGGGGGGGGGCGCAGGATTGAAACTGACTTGGACATCAAACAGCCCAAAAGAAAATAGTAAAGGAAACTTTGAAAGAATTAGAAACATCAACTAAAGAATGAAAATTAAGATACACAGTAAAAAAAAAAATGAAAACATTGAAGAATGAAGAACTAACTTATGATTCTCAAACAATTGTGAGCAAATAAGATGCTACTAATTGTCTAGAGACATTTTAAAATGTTTGTGTCATCTTGACGCTATTTTTAAATTTGGACGGTACTGTGTTCTGTGAGATAAAACATGCTGTTTTTAAAATTGGGTAATAAAAATACCTATTCGTGAAATGAAATGAAATTCAAATATCAATGTTGGTGCATATTGGTTAATTGGTTAGTTGTGACTTTCAAGAAAACATAATAAATTGATAGCGACACTGTCTTCAAATTATTTTTATTAACCCTCATACGCATGTAGCGAATGGTTTTTCCCAATCTCATTTAATTGAAAGATGAGTGAAAGGGATTGTATGGTACGGTCACAATATTCAGTCATAATCTTTTCTTACTACAAGTATCTATTATGATACTAATTACTTGCTTCTCTGCAGAAATCATATATAAGAATTTTGTTTTTTCTTTTATGAAATTAATGTACATGCATGCACTCCTTAAGCATTGAATGCTTATTTTTAGATATTAAATAAAATATATTTGTACAGTGAAACTTCTCAATACCGGCACCCCTTAAAACCAGCACCACCTCAATACCGGCCGATTTAAAAAGTCCCGACCAGCTCTCTCTTAATTTCCTCAATACAAACCCTTTACCTTACAATGGCTGTATAGGGTGTATGTAATTAGTCTACGTCTTTATGTTGTTATGATGAATGATAAAGAGTGTGTTTATTCTTACTTTAATCTTCTTTTTTTAAATTTCTCGCAGTCTATTTTAACTACACTGTGTAAAGCCGAACACTCTCGTTGATTCCATTTGCGATTAATCGAACGTCAATGATACATGTGGCGCATTTGTTGACGGAGATAAATAATTCATTGTAGATAATCTACAGCCGTTATATTTTACATACAACTTTTTTTTAATTTAGACAATGTTTCAAAAAGATATTTGTAACAAAGTTTCAATGTAAACTTTCGTTGATGCAAGCGGCCTTTCAATGGCAGTTTGGTGAACATGGCTGTGATGAAATTCTGTGGATATGCCTATGTGTCAAAAATATTTTTGAAATAACATTAAGTTTTTATCTAATTATCAGTAAAAATCTATCTGTAATTGCAACAGTCTGATACTAAGATAATTAATACTTGTCCACTAGCATGATCAAAGTGAACAGTACGTATCTACCTTCCATATTTTTTTCACAGCTTATTACCCATCGGTAATTCTCTAATAGAGGGCCTTTATTTTTGTCTCGAAATTAAAAAGAAATTAAATACATAAGTGAGTATATTTGTCTCTATTAATTTTTGATTAACAGTGATCAGAGTTTTTGCTCGATGCTTAACTGTTTTAAATATTTTGCTTACAATATATTAAAAAAATATCTAATCATACTGGAATCAATTACATGTATGATCTTATTATTAACCATAAATTGATACAATATTTATCATTTGTTTATATATACAAATTTTTGTCCAATGCCTATTTATTATTGAACCTTGGTAAACCAGCACCCTCTGTAAACCGGCCATTTTGTCTGGTCCGGCAGCCTGCCGGTTTAGAGAAGTTTCACTGTATTATTGATTTAAAGCCAATATAAATACACTGTTTGTCTGGGATATGAATAAAAGAACAGCCATAAAACCTGCTATTTAGTGCACTTCTGCGGCTGAAAATGTAGTGTCAGAAACTTTGCCCGGAAAAACTCTTTTTTGAGATAGAATAGATATGATTTAACGATTATTTTTCAAAAGTACATATCAATTATTATTAAATTGGTTATGTAAATTTGAATGTTTCATTTAATTATATACAATAATAAATTTATTCAAAACTTGTGATGACGTTACTTGTGCTCATACGCCATGATCAGGTTTGACGTGTTATTGAATTAACACTGAATGTCGCAGATTTCCAATGCAAACATAGGGGGAAATATACACTGATTGTAAATATAAAAGCACTAAAACAATTTTTTGGAAGATCATGAATGGTTTCCTCAGTTATCTCCTATTACTATATTTTACCTTTAAATGGTTCACCAATCTCAACTCCATCTCGGGGCTGAGATAGAATGACTTGAAATGTCTCATCTGGTTCAGGAATATCATCGTCAAGAATTTCCAGCATAATATATTTCTGATTATCTCCCTTGGCAAACTTGATTTCCTACAAAAGATTTTTTCAATACAGCAAATCTAATCCAGAATGTTCATGAATTTTAAAGTAAAAAAATATGATATAACGAGTGAGACACAGTGATAATTACCTTGTACATTTATTATATCCATCACCAACTAAAATGTGAAGTGTATAAAAATACAAGTAAATCGGTTGATTAAAATAACATGCCTATAAGAGAAAATAAATTCAAAAGCAACAAATAAAAAAACAGTGCAAGCATCAAACTGAAAAGAAAATTCATCACTAAAAAAATTTATAATGCAATTTATTTAAGATAGTGTTTCAAACAATGGTACCTGTGCTCATCAAATTAGGCACAATCCTTAATTATGCTTTATTGTTGTGAATACTCAAAATACATAACAGTTTTACATACTCTCTCTCCTCTCCCTAAGTCTCTGTTACTCATTTCTCATTTTTTCTCTCTTTCACTTTTTCTTTGTTTCTTTCATTTTTACATTTTCCAAATTAGAAAATCTCGTCTCTTCCCCTCTATTTATTTTTCTGTTTCTCTCATTCTTCTTTTACTTGTTTAATTTTTTTTGCATCTCTCTCCTCTCTCTATCTCTCTCTCTCTCTCTTACACACACACACACATACATACACTCACAAACTCAGTTTCTACCATTTTCTGTCTTCTTCCCTTTATCTTTCATTCTTACAAGTTTTCCATATCATATTATATCTTCTCTTCCCCTCTGATTATTTCTTCTGTTTCCCTCACTCTCCCTCTCCCTGTTTAATTTTTTGCTCTCTCTCTCTCTCTCTCTCTCTCTCTCTCTCTCTCTCTCTCTCTCTCTCTCTCTCTCTCTCTCTCTCTCTCTCTCTCTCTCTCTCTCTCTCTCTCTCTCTCTCTCTCTCTACCTGTGGGGTAATGGTATAGTCCAATCCCTGTGTAGTTCCTTCCACAATACTCTGGGCATAGTAAAATACAGATACATTTCCAAATGTTCCTTGTGTTCTGACAACTGACAAACTGATGTTCTTTGTGATTTCATCGACATTGACACTGAAATCAAAGAAATATTATTTTACATACTTCTCACTCCATTACTCATCTGAAAATTCTTTCTGTTAGTAGCAAGTAATTAAGGTATTCAGCAATTTAACTTTGAAAAGATAAGACATGGACATACTTATATGAATCTGATCCAAATCTGACAACACCTTTGGTTCCATCATTGGCACTGATGATTATTTCAGAAACTGTTCCATTTGTACCTAAACATATAATGTAAGAAAACTGCTTATTTCCTTATTAAAGGTTTAAAATAATGTAAAATTTAAAACATGTAAAACTACATCTTTTAGAAATTAAACTACATCTTTCACTGATGAGGATGTTATTTGACCAATTTTGTCCTGCTTTACAATGCATTACTTTTCAGACTTATAACTTTATATGATTGAAAACTTTTCATGTTCTGGGTTAAAAAAGAGCTAAGATACTTAACATAGATTAGTTTACATATTGTTCTGTTTGAGATACTTTCAACTATAATCATACAAAAAAAAATTCAAAGAAGAAATGAAAACCACAAGGGGAATGCAGAAAAAGGAACATACCCAGTCTTGGTGGCATACTGCTAGCATCAGTGGTGTTCACCAGGATCACGCCAGTCAGAGTGACCATGAAGGCTTCATCCACCTCTGGAAGACTGTCATCCAAGATCTGTACTGCCACAGTCACCGATACGTTGTTGTCGGGAATATCAATGTATCCCTGGACACCGGTGAAATCTTCAGTGGACTTGGCAGCGACCAGCTCCTCAGATAATGGGGTCACTGACCCAGACGAAATGGAATAGGACACACGAACAGTGCCTATAGAAAAAAAATATTTTTAAATTTACAATGCTCAGGAATAGAGTTTGATTTTTGTCTCTGGGATGAAAGTTATGATATGAATAATAAAATTTTATATTTTAGTTACTAAAGACCTGTTTTGGTGATATAAATTTAATCTTCTTATAGCTTATTTCTAATCAATATAATATAATTCGATAACATTGTGTTTTTCATATTTGCACCTTGTTGGGTACATAATTTGACTTGGATTTTTAAGGTGTTTTTATCCTTCTATCATTTCCCTTCATGTCATATTTCAGTTCATACACAACGTCTCATAAAAACTTTCCTGTGAATTAGATTTCAGAAAATTATTTTCCAAAAGAAACCTTAAATATTAACACATTATCAGAAAAGAGAGCTATTGAATTCACATATAATGTTCTTAATGTAAAATCAAGTTTTTAAAACAATAGAAATATAAAAACCAAAAGAAATTTTTTTCATTTGATTTTTTCATTTTTTTTAATGTGCCCTTTCCGCAAATTGCAGCATTCCTTTTGATAAAACTTTCTCACCTATAGCTCCAAACTTTCTATCCACTTGTAAATTTACAACATGGTTTGCTTCCTCAGTTCTGACCCTAAGGGAATTCTGAGAAAACTGAATGACCCCGTGAGGGTCATTGCTCCCCTTGATAGTAATACTAGCAGTCTGAAGAAGAGGGTCAATAATAGCCGCACCATATGGACCAATGCCTGCACAGAAACAATAAACAATGTTCATAACTTTGGATTGAAATATACATAAAATTATAATATTTTTTTCCTTGGATGAACTTGCCTCACTCCATTCTTAACCTCAGGCTAGCTAAAATTCATAATTTTTGTTGCAAATTAATGATCTTATCATAGAGATGTCATGAAAACTATTTCAAGTAGTGTAAAAAAAACACTTGTAGAGATATCAGTTTTATGTAAGGAATAAAGAGTCATTCTTTGAGCATTATAGGGTTATCAAATTGTCAAATTCAATGATAGATTTGATCATGCCCAACCATATTTGATCACCTCATAATATTCAAAGAATAGTTCCTTACATGTATATTTAAATAAAATTGCATGTGAAAGGTTTTATATATTTTTTTTATTTTTACTGGCCTGAAATTGACCCCCTGATAGTTTATGATTTATAAACATTCAATGATTTGGTCCAAAGTCTTAAGTCCTTTAATTTGTGAAACACTCCCTCCTTGCTTTGTAATATGGCTTTACCGTAAGTGGTGATGTTGCCCAACTGTATTTGGTACTCCTCGTTGGTCTCTGGTTTATCATCAGATCGCACGCTGAGTGTAATTTTCTTTGACACTTCTTTCTGGATATCCCCCAAAAATATGCCAGACAAATAATTATTATGACTTAGTCTCAACAACAATCAACTATCACACCATTTGAATTCATTGCCCAGTGGGAACAAATGACAGCACTAGTAGAGTAGAAATTACATGTATATATATAACTTTATTGGTATATATTTAATAAAGAATATTAAACAAATATACATGTAAATGTCAACTGAAAGTCAGTACATGTATCTCAAAAATAAATACTGGTACGTGTATTCATGTTCATTATATAATTACCTAACTACTGTAATCTTTTCTTATTTAACATTTATTTATGGAATTCCTATCTTATTATTGTTTTTGTGGAATTGGCACCTACTCTTTAGGTCACCTGAGACACTCAGGTGACCTATTGCTATTGGTTTTCTTCCGTCGGCTTGGGCCTTGCATCGTGCATTAACAATTGAACATTTTTAACTACCGGTAATCTTCTTGAAAACTACTAGGCCAATTCCTTCCAAATTTGGTATGATGTGTTTTTAGGGTAAGAGGAACATAAATGTAAATTTCATGACTTTTACCACACAGGGATGCTATGGGCAGTGTCGAAATTGCCAAAATTGAGAATTTTTCAAAAATCTTCTTGACCTAATGAGAATTTATTAAAATGACATTGTGCTAAATTTACACACTTTTCCTACATTTTTTTGTATTTCTGTCCTATATTATGTTAACATTACTGTAATAAAAGAAAGTTTAAACTTAGCACTTATGGATGCATGAAAATAAAAAGATGTGCAAAGTCATGCACACTCTAACTGTACTTGACCTTGTTAATTATGTCACTCTAAAGAAATTAAAACTAACATCCAAATATGAATTTGTCTTTTAAATTCAAGAAAATTAATGAATGCATGGCTCAGTGGTCATAGCTCAGTGGTCTTAAGACAGTAACCCACAGAGTTGCTGGTTCAAGCCCCACTATGGTCATTTGATGTGTGTTGTATCCTTAGTCAAGTCACATATATCTACATTGTCTCAGTCCACCCAGCTGCAATTGTTAACTTACCACAGACTGGCTCCACCGTCACCAAACCTTTAAAATCACTCAACTCAGTTATTTCCTCAAATCCTCAAAAGAAAACTGTATAAATTTGAGGTCAATAATCAGACTTGAGGCTGAGTATTTGGTGACGGCGGGTCCTGGTTTGTCAATAATTAACATCCGCTCAGCACCACAAAAAAACCCAGAAATAAGCACCTGCCCTAGAGCCTCATAACTTGGAGAAGAATTTAACTTATAAAAGAAAATTTACCGGGAAAAATGTGAGAGAGCCCCTGTATCTGAGGAATCCCTCCTGGGGTAGCAGCCCCCTGAGGCCTCGAATCTCCCAGTCCACAGACACTGACCCCTCAGCTGACCTCGTACGCAGCACCTGCAATGTCACTTGTTCCCCTGTAATTAATAAAATTACTCTTTATAAATAAAACATTAAACTTATTTTTATGTTTCAAGTGGCAATATTATTATCTGCTGAACATTTTCTTTCTGATGCAGGTGATTTTTTTTTCCCATCGTACCTGCATCCAACACCAAAGAAAGCATCTTATTGTTTAATTGCAAGTCCTGTTTTTTTCATACCTAAAACTTTTCAATTTTGTTTTCTATATGTAGCATAATAGACATACAGGACAATTGAGAAATAAATGCTGGAATTTTTTCAGCACTTATTTTTTATGTTAGGATAGCTAATAAGCTATCCATATTAAAACAAGAGTCCACAAAATTTATTCAGAATTCATCATTACACCATATTCTTGTTGCCTTGCGTTAAGGGTAGATGTACCTTCTTTTGCCAAGACTGAGGAGCTATCGAAACCCAACACTCCTGCTACATTATCATTCTCCATGATAGTGATCGTGACCTTTGAGTCGACCTCTATCTCAGCGCCACCTTGTGGATTTCTGAGCTGTACCACCACTGTCTTGTTCTCTTCAGGTATGCTGTCATCCAACACAGTCACTGTGATTACTGTAACATGCAAAATTTTCAAGTCATTCATGTGGTAGACTCCAATTAAACAATGGAAGAAGGATAACTCTAAAACACTTTAAGCAAATTCAACTCGATCAGTACTTACAATATGAAGTTTAATGAGAAAAACCCTGAAGTTTGGTCAAGATTAAAACTTACTATACAGGAGCATTAAGGTGGCTATTGATTAGATTAATATTATCCAGATTTAAAAAATAGTAATGTTTGAAATTGAACTCACATCTTCGTGTCTGTCCAGGTATAAAGTTCAAGGTGGCGCCATCTGCCAGGAAATCCTTGTTATACTCAGCGGTACTCAGTGTGGTGTTTATGTACCACTCCACACTCACATCACCAAGATTACCACCTAATGGCGCAAAATAGGGGAAAAACTATATTAATAATAATCTATTACAATATTGTTCTTCTGTTAGGTTATAAATTTATGTCAGGGATTTGTGTTGAGTGGCTTAGCAAAATTCTATTACACAAGGTAGTCTTACTAGATCCTTTAAAAAACTTTATGTGAAAAAATATGCAGCCACTGAAATTTGTGGTAATTTATTCACACAAAAAGCTGAGTTCTTGTTCACTGTTTAAATTTTGAATGACCATAAAATCCCCCATACAAAATGAAGGAAAGTTACCCAGTCTCTCAACCACCAGATCAACAGCAAGCTGTGGTTTCTCCTCTACCCCCACTGCGGTCCCAGCACCTGATGCCTCAGGACTTTCACTGACCACTCGGAATATCCCAAAGGCATTATCATTCTTCTTGATGGTGACCCTAGCCTGATTTAGCTGACCCAATTGAGGGGGGTATTTCAAAGACCCCTCAGCACTGGCCACCTCTATTTGGGTGAGTTTGACGAGGAATGCTTCATCCAGTTCAGGAATGGTGTCTGCAAGAATGCTGACAGGAAGTTGACCTGTGGTGGCCCCATCGTTGACCATGATGTATCCGTTGGTTACCACACTAAAGTCTGCACCAGCAGTGGCTGCAGTACTCTGTAATTCTTGAAACTAGAGGGAAAAATATATTAAGAAATTAATGATTTAGCAAATAAATTCTGTAATAGTAAATGTTTGCTTTGTTACTTCATGAGCATTTAAGGGGAAAAGAAGATATACTAGATGAATGGATTTTTGCCATTTGCAAATTTAAATAGACTAGCTGAGATAAAAGAGAACATTTTCACCCTTGGCAAATTCAAAAGAGAAGAGTAAGAGACACAAAGAGTTCATATTCTTCAAAACTAGCACAGAAGAAAAATGAGATACAAAGTAATACCATGAATATACTAGATTTTCATCATTACAAATTATCAGTATGATGAGTTCAATACATGTATTTAAGGTCCCCGTTTACCTTGACAGCGTTCTTGCTGTAGTACTGGTAGTTGTTCCTGAGGGTGATGCTCTGGGGTGGGACCTGGGTAGAGTACCACATACACAGACTGATGTTGTCAATGAAGGAGTGCTCAAATGCCAGACAGGTTGGGGTCTTCAGGCAGTTCTCTGCACAGGCCTGGATTAACAAATGTGTTACAAATTATTTCAAAATACATGTACATGTACTAGTATCACATAGCTGCAGTTTGTAGATCTACAGGAAAATTTGGGTTGATAGGCCACAGAGCTACAGTTTCTCGAAACCAAAAACTTTTGAATTTTTACTGCACAAAAACATGAGCAAGTTAGGATTGTTTAGTGCATAAACTTTAACCTTACAAACTCATTAGTTTTGGAGAATAATGTGTTAAAATGCATTATATCTGAAAATTCTATCACAACAGGAGACTCAGTTAAACAATGCAGCATCTCAATCTTATACTCCAGTCTGTAATGGAAAGTCTTACCTTTACAGGGTTGGAGCTAGAGATGATATTTAACACTTGACCCATGGCCCCTCTAGTGCCATTGATTGGTGGATCAAAGTAGGTCAAAGGGTTGATGCTGGAATCAACCAATAGTTGGAAAGTACTGTAATACACTCTCAATTGTCCATACACACCGCCACTGCAAATTTCAAAAGAGACACTTCTTCAATGCAATTTCATTACAAGAAAAAGCAATATAACACCTCCACACTCTCCCCAGAAGAAAAACTTTGGGCAATTAAAACTAATGTGATTCAGATTTATTTTCCCCCTGAGTTTGCTGTAATTTTTTAAGATTTTCCGAAGAAAAACAAAATTAATTACTGTATAATATTGCTTCCCCATACATTGTAAGGCAAAATTTGACAAAATTCACCACTCAGCTTATCAAAATGGTAAATGAACCTAACACAATGATGATTTTATAGTTTACCTTCTAGTGAGGGTGAGGTACTGGACACTGTTAGTGTTTTGTTCCGTCACATTGTACTGGCTAGCGGAGAACTGGACCATCCCATGGGGGTTGTCATTTGGTTGTATGGACAAGACAAAATTCCTGTTGGGGCCAATACTTCCATTGTTGGCAGACACCAAAGTCAACACAATGTCCTGTTGCAAAAAAATAGTAACTGTTTCAGATCTTCAAATAATATATGATTCTTCTGCATACCGTAGATTCCTTATATTATGCAAGGACTTTGATACCCGTAATTATGCCAATATTAATTTGTGAGAACACAAAATCTCACTCTGAACTTTTGGATTGATTCCATTTAATATTTAACTTGAACAAATAAAGTGCAATTTTGCAAATTAATTTGTACCAATAATTCCTTTTTCCAGTGTTTAGGAATCCACAGTATTTATTCCACTTATGCATTAGATTTGATTAGGATATACATGTACTGATTGAAAAACAAACCTCCTTGCCCTCTGGGATATCATCAGGAAGGATAGAAATGATGATCTGTCTCCTTGCTTCATTGCTCACAAAATGGAGGGCTCCACTGGTTGGGTTGATATCTTCTGAAGGGGCAGCATCTAAAGTTTAGCAAAATGTGAAATGATCTAATATAATAAACTATTGAAGAAAAAATGGTAAGGAAAATGAGGAAAATTGTCTGGATCCACGCATGTATGAAATTCAATGTTACTTACAATAAAATCATGGCAACATCAAACACTCATGTCCTACTTACTGTTAAATGAAGCTGACCAGAGGACGGTGACTACATTCATGGTCCCTCCCTTCCTGACCACATTGACTGTCACAGTGGCCGGGGTCCCAGTCTCTGGTTCCTCCACGCTCATTCCACTCACTTCAAACTCTGAAAACATTCGGAATAATATTGATACTTGTTCAATTTTGATAGAAGTATGCTTATTTTTGGAAATGTAAAATTGATCATTTTTTCACTTTCATACGATGCTTGATTTAATCTAGCCAAGGACCAATACTTTATCTTAAGTGTTTAAAAATTTTGATGTTTTATTGCAATGTCCAGAGCCTGGTACTTTGCAAATATTGGTCCTAGACTCCAATGCTGCCTAAGTAACATAAAATTCTTTAATTTTTAACGTAAAATCATAAAATAGAATTCCTTTCATACCAAATAATCCGTTGGGATCATCTGAGGGTAGAATTGTCACCACTGCGTAGGAGGTGGTACCTAGCACAGCACCACCTGTTATCTGATTCTGTAGCTCCACATAGAACACTTCCTGCTGCTCAGGTACAAAGTCGTCAATCAACCGGATGGGGAGGAGCTTAGAGACAACGCCCTCAGGAAGAACGACAGTGTCAGTCAATATTTCGTAGTCTAAGCCTTGCAGAGCTGTGTTGTTTACAACTCGAAATTTCACAGAAACCTAACGAAAAATAAATTGAAGTGAAACCGTATTTTCAAAGTCACAAGGTCTGAAATACATAGTTTGTTAAGGTACAAATGTTTATCTAAAATGCCTGATCTCGCTTTTAATTTTCCTATTGGTTTATGGTTGTTTACACAATAAATGAATGTTAACATGAGCTCACTAGAATAAAATATGAACAAAGAGTAGACCATTCTTACCTCTCCAAAAGAACCCCCTTGCCTCAAAACTGACACCCCAACATCTGTGGCGTTCTCTAAGACAGAGGCTGAGGTAGGTGAGAGGACCAGGGTTCCGTGGGCATTGTCATTACTCTGGATGATGATCTGACCAAAGGCCCAGGCTGCAGTCCCAATACTTGGGGAGTCAGTTACTAAAAAAAGAATTTTGAAACAAAATACTGTATACTTATTCTTTTAAATCCTGTACCTACATCACAAAATGTTCTTTTATTACAAATGGCCATTGAATGAAAAAAGTTTACTTAATTAAGTTTGTAAATAGAAAAATATTAACATCAAATTTCAATTTAATCAAACAAATTAAATTATATCAAATCTCTCTTTCAATATTCATTTTAAAGCTATTGTTTTAGAAATTATAATATCATCAAGACAGTCAAAATAAACTTTAGTTGCTTTACACACATGGTCTACTCTGTGCTGGTCTGAGAAGCTGGACTCTGGACAGCATGACAAACACTGACTCATCCGTCTCTGGAATATTGTCGTCCATCACCAACACACTGAATAATGCGGAACTTTGATCCTGACTGAAGATGATGCTGCCCTCTGTGTGTCGGAAATCGCTGGCGTCTGCCCGCGCCTGAACTGTCGGAAGAAAAGGGAGGCTGGTCTCGTTGGGGCGGAGAGTTTTGTAGAACACCTCCACATCTCCGTACGTCCCATACTGTCGGCTAATGGTGATTGATACATCTGTGTAGAAACATAACCATAGCAATAACTGTACAGTATTTGACATTATTACTATTCATTTGAGACTGTATGTAGAGAGAGAGGAGAGAGAAACAAGAGAGAGAGAGAGAGAGAGAGATTCCATATGGAAACTGCATAAAAAATAAATAGCTGAGATGAATTGAGAAAACCTTACTATTATATTATAGTAGAAATCAATTGTATTCATTAAGAAGAACATGAAGGCTTTTAGATTAATTATTCTGTACTCTGAATACTCCGTACAATATTAATTTCCCTGAGAGAGAGAGAGAGAGAGAGAGAGAGAGAGAGAGAGAGAGAGAGAGAGAGAGCAGTCATTGATTTTTTAAACGAAAGAACAAGTTCTTCATTGTTTTACTATCCCATAAGGCAATCCTGGTTTTCTCATTGTAATTACACATAATTCTCTTTAGCATATTAAATGACTTAAATCATAACATTCATCTCTTACATAATATGTAGGTCTATGATGATAACATTTTTCAGCCTTAGAACAGTTACTGTAACAGTGGCAATATTTCCTACAATCAAGCTTACTTCTGTACTGTTCATCCACTTGAACAGGCCTGGAGTTCTCACTGATCTGGAACACTCCGTATGGGTTGTCATTGGCCAGAATAGTAAAATTAGCCATAGAATTTATTCCAATGCTTCCCTAAAAAATATCAGTGAATAACATCAAGACTCCTGTCATGGAGTTTGGGGTTTTTTGATTCCATCTATAACATTTTACGTGTTTCTATTGTAAATCAATCTTTAAAATGTTACATTATTTATTTGTACCATAATATCTAAAGGGGATCTTATTAATATTTCTTCAATTAAATGTTTCAAAAAACTACCATGTCAGCGATGAAACATGACATACATATACTACCCACTTTGCCTGTGATTGAACATACTATCTTCCACATAGATATCATACAAAATATTTGTCTTTTTTATTTCTTACTGGGGCAGCATCTGAGAGGATGAGCTGGTAAGTCTTGTCTAGTTCTGGTACAGGGTCTCCCCTGACATTGATGTATAACAGAGCCTCCACTGCTTCACTGGTAAAAGTCACCGTACCCTCTGACCTCTCCACATCTGTCCCAGGATTCCCTGCCAGCAGCCATTTAACAGTCACAGTGCCAATACTACCTTGCTTACGCAACACCTGAAAAATATATTGCACAAATCAATAGGAAAACAGTAGAAAACAAGTACCATTTAAAGAGGAATACAGTTTTAATACTATTGACTGATATTTCTACAAGACATGGAGTACCGTCTGACATATCTTTCATTTGCAAAATGTGATGAAAATTCTTTATCAGTACATTGTACCAATCATTTGCATAAATGTATACAGTACTATATACTACTGTTAAGGTCAAGATCTAGTAAATAAAAGATGCCTACAGGTTTATGAAATTCAGCATATAAATTCTCTGTTTGATAGGGTGTACTGGGGCTTAAATTTTTGATAAACACAATGAAAGAAAAATCATGTTTTTAACTCTCAATTTCTATATACGAATTTAAATCCTCAATGAAAACAATTATAGAAAGAGATATCTTTGTTACTGAAACAGTAACCAACACATCCACAAAATTACATAAATTACATCCCCACGAATAAGCAAAAAACCCACAACCCACCAAAATTGATCCCCACGAATTTAAATGATTCCACAGTATTATGAAGGAAACAAGTACCAGATCTCAGAGGTTTGTTCATTTTTTACTGATAAAATATATCTAGAATGCCTACAGTCTCTCCAAAAACGGCATTAAACAAGCTCTTGACATCCACTTTAAAATGATGTCAAATTTAATATAGGTATCGGGATTACTTTTCCCATGATTTAATATAGAATGTCAAGAAACTTTTTCATTTTCTACACATTCCTTTAAAGCCATAAAGTACAGAAAAAAAATTAACAAATCAATTGACGTCATAATGGTTCTAGCACCAAAAAGACACTCTAGAATCATTTACTAGATCTTGACCTTAACTATGATGTATAGACTATTCTTCTTTACATCTGAATTCTGACCTTGAATCCAGTGGAAGTAAACCCGGAGTCTCCCCTCTCCAGAGCCTGGACATTTAGGGACCCTTCATCAAACTCAAATACCCCATAGGCCCCATCTGAGTGCATGATCACCACAGTAACAGAGCTGGCTATCCCCAACTCAGCGCCCCCTTGTGGATTAAATAGGTCTATCCTGAAGGTTTTCTGGTCCTCTGGAATGTTGTTGTCCACAATGATGATGTTGATGACCTTAAAGCGGTCTCCATCACTGAAGTAAAGCTTCCCAGCATCACCCTACAAAGCACACAAATAACCCTGCCTGTTGTAGCAAAGACATTTTCTTTCAAGAAGAATGACAAGTGGTCAGAAACATGCACTTATACAATCAGACTGCCTGTTGGGCAAACTGATTAAGTGATTGTAGAAAGCTACTACTGGCTGTGGTTTTACTGAAATAATATTGACTTGACAGTCTATGGGATTTGTCTGAGTTTTCCTACTTCCTTTAGTAACGTCGGTGTATTCCCTGATAGCTTATGGTAGTTTTCTTGCTGCATCTGGCATAAATATCAAAGTCTTACCTGATAGTCTATAGGTTTTTCCAAACTTCTCCTCCATGTGAATTCTGATTCTAAGCTTATAGCCTATTGGAGTTATCCCACAAATCTCTTCTATGTATATCTGATTCTTATGATAGTCTATGGGAGTTTTCCCACTTCTTTTCCCTTTGATATCTGATTCTAACCTGCTAGTCTATGGGAGTTTCCCCACTAGTCTTGGCTGTGATACCTGAGTCTCACCTGATAGTCTATGGGAGTTTTCCACTACTCTTGGCTGTGATATCTGAGTCTCACCTGATAGTCTATGGGAGTTTTTCCACTACTCTTGGCTGTGATATCTGAGTCTCACCTGATAGTCTATGGGAGTTTTTCCACTACTCTTGGCTGTGATATCTGAGTCTCACCTGATAGTCTAAGGGAGTTTTTCCACTACTCTTGGCTGTGATATCTGAGTCTCACCTGATAGTCTATAGGTTTTTCCACTACTCTTGGCTGTGATATCTGAGTCTCACCTGATAGTCTATGGGAGTTTTTCCACTACTCTTGGCTGTGATATCTGAGTCTCACCTGATAGTCCATGGGAGTTTTTCCACTACTCTTGGCTGTGATATCTGAGTCTCACCTGATAGTCTATGGGAGTTTTTCCACTACTCTTGGCTGTGATATCTGAGTCTCACCTGATAGTCCATGGGAGTTTTTCCACTACTCTTGGCTGTGATATCTGAGTCTCACCTGATAGTCTATGGGAGTTTTTCCACTACTCTTGGCTGTGATATCTGAGGTCCTCCACTCTACTTCCACTTGTCCTTCTGTTCCCTGTGCTCTCTCTACTATCACAGTCACCAATCTAGCCTCTTCAGCAAAATAAACCTAGACAAAGGGAAATATTTTGAAAACATTGCTATCAGTGCAACATTTATGCCATCAGGCCATAGTGAAGCAGATTAAGAAATACCGCTGACAGTGGATATATAACTCCTACAGCATTTTTCTTAAATATTTACACTGAGGAACTAGACTCAAGTGATACTGAAAGCTAATTATCTTGATATCATAGTAAAATATTATTTTTACAAATAGTTCCCACCATAGGTTTCACTGTAGCTGGAGGGATGATTCCTGACCCAGATGGAGGTTGGGAGGAGTTTGAAAACTGAAGCAGGCCATTAGAGCTGTCGCTCTTCAGAATGGTAAATCGAGAAGTTGAGGCAGACAGGTCAATACTGGCCCCACTGATATTAGTGGATTCCGATGACCCTGTCAATGCTGAGGTCAACTTGATGTCAAAGGTTTCTTGAGCTTCTGGGATATCATCATTATAAACAGTAACTGTGAATACCTATAAAGAAATAAATTATAAAAAATAAATTTCACTTCTTAACAGATGGACAATTTAAATGCCAATGTAGCAATTATTTAAAAATTTTCTCCTTTGGTTGTGTTTGTTGCCCCCAAAAATACCTTTGTTCTTTCTCCTGCTTCAAAGCTTAAGATGCCTGAACTATTCACAAAGTCATTGTCAGCTTTAATAGTTGTTCCACTCTGGTAGACAGCCCAAGTGACATTAACGGCTCCGTCATCTCCCCGATTACGTACCACGGTACAGTTCACTACCTCATTCTCTTGAGTGGAGTGGGTTGGTGTACAGTCACCAAGGAAACTGAATACACCATTTGCATTGTCACTCTTTAAAACTAAAATGAATTAAGTAGAAATATGATTTAGAAATAATTGTAGAATTTGAAGTTTTCCTAACCCAAACATACATAAATTGTATACATGAATCTGTACGATATCTAACTCTTTTCATATAATTCAGGTCTTAGATGTAAAAACACATCAGGTATATTTTTAGATCAATCTATGTGACAACTTGACAATTCATGCATATCCTCACACAAAGTTTATACATAATTATTGTTCAACTAATCTTCTACATAATTATATTTCATTCCAATGCACATTTCACTGACTTGTAAGTGTTGCTGTGTGGTCTGTTTCAGACAGAGTTCCTCCATTCTTGGCCCCCAGCAGACGAACAGAGAAAACTTCCTCACTCTCCTCCTCCTGATCTTGTAATGAGGTCAAGGTCAGATTCTTCTCCCTGTTGCCCTCCAGATATATCAGATATCCAGATATCGGGGTCACATCTAATTGTGCTGGGGTGTGGTATATTTCATTTATCTCACTAAAACAGTAGAAACAATTTTTCACATAATTTGTTGCTAGTGTTTAAAGCAATGTAAAAGTAACATTTTTTACCGCAACTTTCAAGTGATACCTACAGGTAATCAAAGATACCGGTAATATCTATGAAATCCTAATAACTTTACCTGCAAAATGCTGGTAACATAAAGAAATAAAAGACTTACAGTCGACAATTGTACAATTACAACCACACATCTTTGATGTTCGGCATTTCAAAAATTCTACTGAGACAAATTACATCAAGCAGTCTTCAATATTTTTAGTCTTTTTATATGTACATGTAATCTATATACTGTATACAGGGAAATATTTGCCCGTTTTATTTTCGCCCCTTTTGCCCTCATTATCAGCGGGTATATTCAAGACTGAGGAATTCAAATTTCTCATATTATATCTCTCTTTAATACAACTGTTTCAAGCCAATTCAAGACGGGGCGAAACTGTTTGCAAGAGTGGGAGGGTGAAAATAACAGAGGGCGAAAATAAACCTGTATATAGTACCGGTATGTACCTGTCCTGGAGCCTAGCAGTGTAGATCCTGACGTCCTGGAGGTAACCAATGAACCTCTCTGAACTTGGGGCCTTGGCTCCCACCAACAGCACTCCATCTGTATCAATCAGGGGCTGCGATCCAATAAACCTATCAAAGTGAAGAAGCACTCTCTATTTTCTGTAATTACTGTTTATAAATTTTCTAGTCTATTCATTTGTAAGAGTTAATCATGCAAAGTTTGTTACATGGCTGAGAAGTTCATGTATACTTGTTTCCTATCATATCGCGGGTTCTATGGTATTGCGGTATTTCTGTTTACGTATAGTAGCACACGCTGAAATTGACATTTGACGTCGGGATATTTTTAGACATGGTAAACAGAGGCACGCTAAACATCACTGAGGTATATAATAGAGGAAGCTCACAATAACATTAGATTCTGGAAATATTTTCGTTATGATAGATTTTTCGACAAATTGCGATATCATAGGACAGGCTCATCAAAACATTAAAGTCATATCTTAGATTCACGGAACTGTTAAGTCGTGAATTACATAAATTTTACAAAATTGTAATAGAAAATTATGATATGAAATCCTGTACCAATTATTCAAATTAAAATATGAAACAAAATCGGCAAATCAAGAAACAAAACAAAAGAAGAAAACAGCTGATAATTAACAGTAAATAAAATGGTGGCATACTTAGTTCCTTTAAGTTGACCATCCAGATAAAACCGCACATCCCCTTCAGCCACAGTCACAAGAATATGGTGCCATTTTTCATCCATAAGTTTCTCGTTCATTGTAATGGATATTTCCTTGTTTGTCTACAATAAAAGTGGCACAAAAAAATTACATGCATTGCAACCTAGTCTTTGAAAAAAAAGCAAAGGAAAATTTAGTTTCTTCACTTACATTTTCTCCAAGTTGAGAGTAACCGAACATCAGTATGTTTTGGGTGCCTGCCACCAGCTTCAGTGTATAAAAGAGTCTGACCCCACTGTCTGTGGTTTTGGCAACAATGAAGTAACTTCCTGTTGTGACTGGCTGGACCCAGGCACTGATAGAAAAGCCAGACTGGAGGTCTGAGGACTTAGGCTGGTACTCAGGGGAAATGGTCAGGAAATTATCTGTTAAATTAGGGAATAGAGCAATTTCTACCTCAAAATTAATGCAGTCCAAGTGTATTTAAAATTATATACTACCCGAGAAGAATGTTGTTAGGTAAAGTTCCTTCCACAAAGTTTTTGCTTTTGCAGTATTAAATACAGAGAGTACTATGTTTCTGTATAATACTGGTACATATAAAATTTATATCTCTCTCTCTATATCTCTGTCTGTCTCTCTATCTCTATCTCTCTCTCTCTCAGAAATTTCCCTCATAAAACTTTGAAGTACATAAAACTCTTGAATGTAAATTGAATGTAAATAACTATTGATAAATTTTGTTATGCAAACAAAATTAATGAATAAGGAACCAAAACTGAGAAATGGCTTGGCTTACCTTCAGCCCCCGTCAAGAGAACCACATCAGTCCCTGTTTTGGAGCGTCTTTTTGATGGCTGCTTGTCCACTTTGCTGGGGATGTTTGCAAGCAGAATCAAGTCAAACACCTTGGGCAAGTTATTACCACTGGTGCTGCTGTATACTTCCCAGAGGACCTGTAGATATAAACAGGATGAAAAGGGGTAAAATCTTCAACTACATGTTTATCACAATCTGATTAAAATCAGATCCTTGACCCGCTCCTTGTTTTTCTATTGTCGCTACATGAGGATCTGAAGAAACCCCGCTTGAGGTCACCTCATGGTGAACTTTGATTTAAGAATATTCATGAGTTATTTTAGCCAATCAGAGCAAGTGTTAGAAACGGTAATTTTGGGTTATATACAAAAATGGAGTCGTATGACGAAACAATGGCACATGTTCTCGAATCTTTCGGTGTCAGCGAGCTAGAGACGGAGCATAAGTTGATATGAGACGCCCTTAGGGAATCCAAAGATTGTATTAGCATGACTTCCAAAACACGTAACTGAGGAATGGACCTGACGATTTCATTGGTCAAAACAAAGTTCACCAGAAGGTGACCTCAAGCGGGGTTTCTTCAGATCCTCGTGTAGCGACAATAGAAAAACAAGGAGCGGATCAAGGATCTGATTTTAATCAGATTGATGTTTATCACAGTAGACCACTTTTTCATTTCTGAATGAATTAACTCCACAATAAGATTTGTTTGGGAAACACAATGACCCCATGATGACAATGTCCTATGAAAGCAAAATTTGACCCTTATCAATGACCTTTGACACCTTTTGACCTTGCACTTTTTATACGGATTTTAGTGTGCAGGCAAACAGAAAAATAGGCAAAACTACCGGTAACAAAAAACCATTTGATCCATCTTTGATCTCAGGGACATAAAAACACTTTTCAAAATCATACTGTCAACCAATGATCATCATAAAATCAAAGACATAAAAAAATCAGTATGATTAAATTTATTAATAAAATTGTCAAGATTTACATCATAAAATGACTGGTTTGGTGAATTTGCTTTACCTCCACATTCCCGAATATTCCTTGTCTTCTCTCCACAGTAAAGGTTGCTTTGGTGCTGGATTCCTGACCCGGGTAGAAATCCTCGGCTATGGTGAGGGATTTTGTCTCGGTGGTGAAGGCAAACTTCCCATAGGGATCATCACTGGCCACCACAGTCAATATAACTTCATTGCTTGTGTTAGCGATGACGGCTAAGCTTGGGTCTAGGATCCCATCAATTACTGCAATAAAATACCAGATTAGCAATTTGTTTATAAGCTCAAGCATCTTCTTGACTTGTACATGTTACGAATCACCTAACATTTACAGGTCAAACACTTGAATCTTTAGAAATGAGAAAAGTTCTTTGCATTTTCTTGAAATTATTCAGTCTATGTGCATGAAAAAGCTTACAGATTCTGAAGTGAAATTTCATACAGTAAACAGGAACATGTATAATTCCTCTTCATATGGTAAATGGTTTTTGCTTTTTTTTTTTTCATAAAAGAGGAAAATACTAAGCACCCATTTTGGAACAATCCTCATAATTCTCCCATAAAAAGAGACTCACTAGCTGTGCTTGCCAGAATGATCTTAAAGTTTTTGTCTTCCTCTGGAGTGTTATCCATCCTGGGGGTCACCTCCAGCAGGCGATTAATCTCAAACTCTTCGAATCTGACAGAACCGTTGGCTTTCCCAAATTCTCCTCCGTCATACATCAGCCTGTTTGACAGAGCCTCGCGGATCTCCCACGCTACCTCCACAACCCCAAAAGTTCCACCAGTCCTTGTAATGCTATTGAAATATACCATAAGTTAAATACATTGATTTATTTTTTCTTGATTTCTCCGAACTTACAAATGTATATTCTTTAATGGTAGAATATCATGATGTTGAATGATCTAATATCTATATATCTGTCACAATTTACATTCGATGAAAACTTTCAAAATTTTCATTAGAATAAATTGATTGAATCACTTTATTCAAACTGTTTTCAATATTCTCTTGCATATACAGATTTATGCATATTCAATACAAATACTTTAAAATTGCTACCCATTGCCCCCCCCCCCCCCCCCCCCCCCCCCCAACCCACAAAAATTGTTTTAAATGAATCTGCCATAAGATTGTACAAGTTATGTGTTAAAAATTGATATTTTCTATTCAATTGCAGAAAATATTTACAAACCTCAGTCTCACAGCACTGCCTTCTTCTGTTGACATCTGAAGGGGAGGACTGAACATGAAAACCCCATATGCATTGTCATTGGCCAGGATCGTAATAGAGGCATTGGGAGAATCACTCAGCACCAAGTCCCCTAAAAAACCATTCCATATTTTACTCATTAACATACTACATGTACCTAGTTCTTTTCTTCTGTATATACAGTGTACTTCAAAAGTTTTTGTCTCAAATGTCAACTGAAACTGAAAATTTTTAAGTCCATAGAAAAAATATCTGGTAAATGGAGGAAACCCCTACTAAGCAAAGAGTTTCCAACACAGTTCTTGTCAAGTCCAAATATTTTTCAAGAATATTTAATAGGTATGCAAATATATCATGACTTCAAATGACCATCCGAATAAAATCTTATTGCAAAAAGCTAATGGAATTGCAGATACCAAATATTGCAACTAGACAAGTCTTTTTAAGCTAACAGCATTTACCTTGGATATCAAATATCTGGACATAGAACGTCTCATTGCCCTCAGGTATCCCATCATTCAGTATCTCCACGGAGATTGTTCTCTCCATCTCTCCCACCTCAAACACCAGCTCCTGAGCCGTGATCTGGATGTAATCTCCGGAGCTAGCTACAGCCGAGCTGTCCATCGTCTGATATCGGATTGTAGCTCGCTCGTTCTCTGGGCCTTCACGGCGAATTATCAGTTTAACTATTCCTGGCTCACGGGTGAGGAGCTTACTTTCTGCAGAGTGTAACAAAACAAAATTAACTGAGGAAACTTTTAAAATAATAATAATTTTAAAAAATTGTTATCACAAAGAAAATCAGATCAATCTAAATAATTTTCAAATGAAAGTAACTGTCTATTATACATGAGTTGCTTTGAAAAGGGCTTTCATATGATATTATGCATATTGTTATGTACAATGAGAGAAAAAGTTTGAAACTCAGACATTTCTTTCTAGGGCAACATGTTTTTCATTAGAAAGAATTGCAGAAAGCAGATATATACACGTACGATAATAATTGAGCAGGTACAACATTTAGACACAAAAAATCCAAGACAATAGAAAAATGGTTTAGATGGAAGTTAAGTTAAGGTTAAAATATTCAATAGTACAATAGGTAGAATACTTAGAGTACATATGGCTGCATTGTGCATCGCAAAAAAATCAGATATCATATGGAATACATAAATATACCAGGTAGTACATGTCATTAAAATATATAATGAATACGGTATATAATAAAGAATATATAGTCAAATGGAGAACGAATTTGCAAAACATAAATCTTGTGTCAGAGAAAAGAAGGAACATAGTCCAAAACCAACAGATTGGCAAGCCTATAATGTGAAATTAATAGTACCAACCACTGAACTGATAAATTGGCAAGCCTACTGTGAAAATAATAGTACCAATGAACTGAAATCGTGTTCCCGACAACACAGCGGCACGCCGCACTCTACCTCGGAAATACAGCCGATGGTCGTTCTCTTTTATCACCACCGTAGCGGTATCAGGGGAGCCAACTCTGGCCTTACCACTGTATATACTGAGTGAAATCGTGAAATTCTCATCCGGTTCTGGAATCTGGATAAAGAAAAAAAGCAATTTTTTTCACATTTCATTTTCATATTTCCCATAAAATTAAAAAGAAATTTAAATCCCTGTGGGGTTTTTTTAATCCAAAAACTATTTTTCATAAATTTGTTCATTTCATTTGACTCATTTGTATTATGACAATAAAATTTTGCAATTAGGGATTAGGATAAGCACAGATAACACAGAGCAAATGTCTTAAATAAAGCTAATCTAGGATATATGTACATGTATATAAACATGAGACCAAGTCACCTTCATTCTAAATTGATGTATAAAAGATTGTGCCTAGGGTTACTTCTTGAATAGAATAATAACTATAAGTGAAGATATTTGAAACAAAGAATAGTAAAGAAATTAAATGATTAATATTAGGTTTCTCTAATAAAAAATACTAGCTGTTATAAACTGAAATGAAAACAAAATTTATTAGTAGGTTTAGTCATTGAGCATTTTAAAATATATGTTTAAATTTTCAAAATGAAAATGTTTAAAGGAAAAAATATTAAAAGGAACTACTGCACAGTGCATATCAAACTACAAAAATTCTCCAAAGTGCTAAAGGAATTGTGTTCTAGAGGTACCATTCAAATAAAGGTGAAAGGTTGGTGAATTGTCTGACATGTGACAGACTTTCTGTGTGTTGTATATGAAAAAGGGGGACTTTGTGTACAAAGTTTGAAATATAATAGTGTCAGGCAGCAAAAAGCAGCCGATTTAAAAAGAAAGCTGCAAGTAGCATGTAACTTTTCCCTCCTTTAGTATTTGTGAAAAAACTTCACTTGATTATTTTCTATTTGCAAATATTATTTTTAAAAAAATATTCAGTTATCTAAAAATTTATCTATTTTGAACTGTCGAGATCAAATGTAAGTTATTCTGAAGGCTAGAAAAGTTACAGATTGGGCGATTAATTGACACATTCAACAAGCTGACTTTCTCCATGACAACACACGCTGATGTCACATATTAGACTTACGTTGTCATTGACGGTTTGTACTTGCAGATCCTGACTTACGGTGTCAGCCATGGACTTGAGGTGGATGAAACCCTTATCCTGCTGGGCCCCAAAGGTTACGGTCCCTGACACAGGTGAAAGGTCGGTTCCAGAGCCTGGGGTCATGTCCCATTTTACAACAATACTTTCGAACCGACCTTTAGCTCGTTCTACTGGGATTGACAAAGACACTGTTTGTCCATTATTAGATTCATCTGAAAATTTACATTTCAAAAGATTTATAATGCATTAACTCTAAACAGTTAAGATTCGTAATTATACACAGGAATGGTGACTCACATGAATTCAATGTAAAATTGATATGAAATTCATGTTTATTATTTCACATGAACCAACATGATGTTCTTATGAAATTTTGTGTACAATCATGTAAATCTCTAAACAGTTAAGATTCGTAATTATACACAGGAATGGTGACTCACATGAATTCAATGTAAAATTGATATGAAATTCATGTTTATTATTTCACATGAACCAACATGATGTTCTTATGAAATTTTGTGTACAATCATGTAAATCTCTATCCTCTTTATCATCATAACAGGAAAATATGGCTTTGAATTAACCACAAGAAAAATTTATCTAAGATGCTCTGATCTGCAAACAATTTGATTTCATCAACTTCTTATTTGTAAATTATCTACTTACTGATGTAGTATATGGGAGGACTGAGAAGGAAGCGAACAAGGCCGTATGGATCATCATTCTCCTCTATCTCTATGGCGATGGAGGAAAAGTTTCCTATGATTCCTGAGGAGTTTCCATAAGGCAACAGGGTCAAGGTAAATTGCTCTTTTAGCTACAAAAAGATAAACAATTCCAGTAGTGCAAAAGATAATGTTGAATTTGACCGATATAAACAATGTTGTCTTGCTGTTAATGTTCTAAATTTTAATAAAATTTAAAACTGAGATTCAATATCAATATGATATCAATTTATACAAGATTCATAGTATTATTACCACCATTTTGCCAACAGAAGAAAACATTAAATATGACATGAAATAGCTCATTTAAGTATTCACTCCTTGATAAGATTGGGTTATTATTCTTTTTTTTGAGATTTCATTCCTTGCTCCTCTTTACCTCAGGAATACCATCAGCTACTGGCAGCAAGGTGGAGTTCCTGAATCGAATTCCTTTGTCAAACTTGAGGACATCGGTGGCCCCGTAGAACTCAGAGTTTCCCCCTGGCTGGACTTCATACTGGACAAACTGCGTAATCAGGTTCCCTCCCAGTCGCTCCACTACCACCTCGATGGCTGACAGACCCTCCTATAGGATTACACAAGTAATGAAGTATCAAAAGACTGTAAACAAGTAATACTGTAAATATAGAATATGTAAACATTGAATACTGTAAGCATCAATTACAACGGCCGACAGCCCCTCCTACAGAATAACACAATGATCAATGAAATATCAAGACTGTAAGCATTCAATACATGTACTATAAACATCAATTACAATGGCTGACAGTCCCACCTACAGAATAACACAATGATCAATGAAATATCAAGACTGTAAGCATACAATACTGTAAACATTAGATGCTGTACACCTTCAATGATAAATGTAAACATGAAATGCTGTAAAATAATATAAAAATACAGCTTATCTACGGTATGTCAAGCCTTTACATACTGTTAACATGAATGTTATCTTACATTATGACTTACTATGATCATCAAAGATGAAAACAGTACTGGTAAGTATCAAAATTATATTAAACACAATATGCTAATTTTTCTCTTAGAAATGATATGTAGATTGGTTAGACCAGGTAAATCTATTACATGAATATTTTCTTCTCAGGAATTTAGTGTAGATTACCTTAACAAGTAAAATTTCAACACCTACCATCTAATGTATCTTTTTAATACCAATATAATTTTTATGCCTAGAGTAACGTAAATTCTAATATGATAACATCCTTCAGACAAACATCAAAATTGCTTTCAAATGCACAGCTTCAATTAGATGTTTTAAAAATTTTAATCCCCTTTACCTTAACAAGATATGATGTTTTCATGATGGAGGAAAACTGAAAAACACCCCCTGGATTGTCATTCTCTGGAATAACTATGGTAGTCTGGGTAGAGCCGACTTTTAACCTCTGGGTGTCAGAGGGTAAAACAGAGGTCAAGGTTATTGTTATTTCTTCCTCTAATTCAGGAGTGTCATCTGGCATGATTGTAATGATAAGCATAGTTTCTGAGCTTCCTGAAATTTTTTAAGACATTTTTACTTTTTAAGAGTACATTTCATAGTTGTAGTATTTTACAATGCAAATACAAATAAACCTCTTCATTCATTTGACAAGATTTTGTTCTGTTGATAGATTTATGTTACCTGCTTCCATTGTAACTGTTCCAGAAGAAATCCCAGTGTCAGAGGCTGTTACCATAGCAGCATTGACCCCTGAACCTTTCAGTGACCAATCAATTTCAGCCCTGCCACTTGTTCCTTCTCTGGTCAGCTTCAGTGCAACCTTTAATTCAATAATCCCAATGTAAACCAAAAGAATATAAAAGCTCAAAACCTTTATCTGTATTATTACATTGGTAAATAAACAACCCTGACTCTGTGTGTGAAGTTGAGTTGAATTGATTAAAAGGTGAAGCTTCAACAGTTTTTAAATTTGGGGGGGTGGGGTGGAGGGAAGTGGGGTGGTTACAGGCACTGTTTAGTGTTCAACACATGAACCACTCAAACCTTGTAAACAGCCTTGCAAGAATATGAAGAACATAATTTAGATTGCTCTGACTTGAAATGTTGAAAATAAATTATACTACCATATGGGTTATGATTTGATTTAATAAATCAATTTTAATGATTTAAGTTGATCTCACAGTATATGGGGTATTCTGTGGTTCGTTGACAGTGACTGGCTGGACACTCTGGAATCCTATCTCTCCATTGGCCACAGCGAGGGTCACCGGCACTACAACTGTTACTTTGCTCCCAAGAGTGGGAGAATTATATGCTCCAAATTCTGGACCTATTCATAAAAAATTAAAAATAATTTTTCTTACAAAATATTGAATCATTTCCATGTATGTACAAAGTGCCTTCTGTAAATTTATATGTAGCAAAATCCTTAAAGACTATCAAACAATGAAAATACTCCTCTTTGTCTTATCAACAATGAAGATCAACTAAATATCTGACCTGTTTTAAGCCCATATCCAGTCAGGGTCACCATGAATGTATCCCCCACGTGTAGAAAGGCGGAGGGTAAGAGATTGAACCTCACCATCAGGCTGGTCTGTCCCGAAAACATCTCTACCTCCTGGGCTGTTGTTGACAGTATATCTAACAAACAAGAGTTAATAGTGAAAGGTTCTCTAGCATAACGTGAATAGAGCCATTAAAGTTACCACAACTAACTTTAACAGAAAGAATATACTAGGAAAATTCAATTCTTGAGATGATCTGAACTCTTTCTTGAAAGTTTACATTAAAAGTAGTAATTGCAAACCTGCAAACCAAGCCATACTATATCAATTTAAAGAATGATTCTGAGCTTCATTGGTATTGATACTCACCATTAACACTTCCACTTCCTGTGTATGTAACAGTGAGGTTCACAGTTAAGTCCCCTTGATTGTTGTTGGATCTGTGTACATTTACTTGTAGATATCTAGGAGTGGAGGTCTAAACCAATGACAAAATTATGATACTGAATAATTTAGTTGTCTAATATCTGTAAATACTCCTGCATATATTTTGGCTGCATATTTTTAAAACAAAAATTCCCTTACAACAACACTGACTAACAAAGCCCTTATAGAAATTCAGAAGTAATAACACTGGAAAAGATTTAATCATGAACAAAACTTTTATACAAGAGATTATGATAATCTTACCACAATAATTTTGTGTTCTTGGTCAGGTCCCAGAAACACTGAGCCGTAGTAGTTATCACTGTCCTCCACCATTAGTACCCCCTCAGTGATCCCCTCCACCCTGGCCCCGCCCGTCTCTGTCCCAGGCATCAGCCTCACAATGTACCTCTCTGTGGGCTCAGGAATTATGTCATTGACAATTGATATATTCAGCCTCTGTATGGTCTGGCCTGGCTGGAATACTACCATTCCAGATGTCAAGGTGATGTCACTTTTGACATCTCCTAGTGTACTGTCATTTCTGAACACTTGCCAAGTGACTGATACTGTTCCAAATGACCCTGCATGCCTCTGTACAGGAAACACGCCCATACCTCCTGTGTCCTCACTTACCTTGACCTCTGGATAGGAGACACCATTGGAAGACACAAAACTAAGGACTCCATTAGGATTATCATTAGCATTGATCCGGATATTAATTTTTGTTGGATAAGTTATTATGGCATCTCCTTTTGGTCCAGATAACACTATCCCAAAGGTTTCCTCCATTTCTGGATCATTATCATCCAGAATCTCTACCCGGATACTCCCTGTTGTTTCCCCTGCACTAAAGACCACCTGTCCATTGCTTCCTCGGAAATCTAATCCAGATGTAGCTGTATCAGACACTAAGAAATAGTCCACGGATGCAATACTGTTCACAGATCCAATCCTGGACTGTCCATCCTCGTCAATTCCACGTAACACCTGGATTGACACGGATTTCCCACCTGGACCTTCATCAAATCTGTACTCACTCTGAAATATGGGTTTGTTTAAGAATTATACACTTTCTTCTGGAGTCTTAACATTCTTAAAACATGTTTGTATCTTTTGCAGCTATGTACCGGTAGTGTTGACTTTTACAAGCTTTAGGATATGTTTCCAAGTTATTGATATGTAAATAGTTTACCTTGGTAACTGTTAGATAAGAAAGAAAGATTATGACACTTTCATTAGTTTTTCACTACTTTTTTTTACACTCTGCACTTAACATATCCCTGCATATATGCTGAACTTAAACAATTTCAAACTAACTTCTTACATGAATTCTACTCATTTTTGTGTGTCTGAGCGAGAATAAGAGCCTTTTTCCACTGGATATAAGTTTTAAAGGATATAAGATTAAACAGTAGATTTGCAAATAATCAGGTTGGTTTAAATTTTATATGTTTGCGATTTATTTTTTTCCGTGAAATTAAACCCATCATGAATACTATCTATCATTAGTTTTCAAAAATGTTTCAATGCTATTATACTTTTATTGATGTGCCATTTCTTGCAGCTTGAAATTCAAACTTTCGCTATTGGTACTTTTTGAGAAATCATGAAATTTAACACCGTTGAATTAAAACAGCTTAAAGTATTTAGTATATCCTCATAAACAACACCATATACTCGTCTGGTAATCTTATCAAATTAATGTCATACTTGAATGAATGACATTACCTGTTGGAATCGGATTGGAGCATCGTTAGCCTGGACGATGAGTACCATCTCCTGGTCAGTGACCCTGGCACCTTGTGTAGCACTAGTCAAGGTCACTCGGAACTCCTCATTGTTCTCTGGAATCTGTAAATACAATTAAAATTTACGGGACTTGCACATGTAATATACAAATGAGCATTGGGGTTTCAAACATCAAAATCATATGCTAAAGTGAGCTGGAAGTCCTAACCCCTGTTTTTTAAGATAAATGTTTTGAATCTCATATATTTCAAAATTGTTTTGGCCCCAACTGAATTTAAGTTTCAAGTATTTCAAGCCCATGGCATTATGATTTCACAAATGACAATGTATGTTATTGTAGCTATGACTGACAGTTCAGCTTACACTGTCAGCTCGGATCTGCAGCTGGAGGTAGTTCTGAACCTCCTGATCTCGAAACAGCAAGACTCCAGTCCGGGGAGTAATGTCCACACCTGGAACAGCTGAGGGGTCTGAACTGTTTACCTGAGAATAAAGCAATTTATCATTACAAAATGCACAAAAAAAAAAAGAAAGAACCCAAACCACACAATTCAAATATGACCCCCCCCCCCTTCATTTTATCTGTTGACCAAATTCTTTAATGTTCAATTTGGCAGAAAAAATGAAATTTAAATTGATTTCTAAGGTCACTGACCCCTACAGGTCATTACCTTGAATCAATTACACAAGTGGACAAAAATATATTAGAAATGAGAGGATGAGAAGTGAGAACCACGTATCTGTCAGACTACATCAAATATCAATATTCATATTATTCCAATTCATATTTATTCAATTTACCAGGTAGGTAACAGTGACTTGACCAAACAGTCCCTTCTCTCTCCCCACGCGGAGGTTCACCACTGTTGTAACAGTATCCTCCGTCACCAAGACTGGAGACGTCTAAAACAGAACAGAACCGATAGTATTACAGTTGATCTAAACACTTTTTGTTTGGAAACCAGTACACTGAACTCTGCCCTGGACGGGTGCAATTTATTCTGCAATCTTAATTTTCCTGTTATTTAAATTTTCTCTCTTAAGTATATACACATATTTATATAATATAATTATACATACATGAATATACTATATATGTACATGTATATCTAGCTATAAGGTTTGACTGTACCTCTTTGGATGAAGAAAGAAGACATATGTAAACATGAAAAATTAAACTAAAGTAGAGTAAGACACAAATAGAACAACATTTAATCTTTTATACCTCTCCAAAACTGAACACTCCATAAGCATCATCATTGGCTGCTATGGTAACGGCTGCCACCCTTGGTGACTCCACTGTGACCCCTTCACTGAAGACGGTCAGTTCAAAGGTGAAGGTCTCCTCCATTTCTGGATCAGTGTCATCATTGACCGTGAAGGTCAAAGAGATCACGTCAGGTCCCCCAGGGTAAAAGGATCCCACTCGACTAGTGCCCACAAAATCATTGTTGGTGTCTAAGGGGCTTTTGATCTATAAAATCGGAAATCATGAGCAAAAAGTTTATTATTTTGGGTTGAATTTGAATTGTATGGAAATTGTGGAGATGATCCCCCAAAAATATATCATGTGGCCAGAATCTGATTACTGTATACAGGGAAATATCCGCCCCCATTTTGTCCCCTTTAGCTCTCGTTGTCAGCGGGCGAATTTAAGACTGGGAGAATTCAAATGTCTCAAATTATCTATCTTTAAACACAACTTTGTCTGGGCAGATTCAAGATGGGGTTAAGGTAAGAAGGTAAAAAATAACACTGAGTGAAAATACCCTGTATACAGTTGAAGTATTAGATTCCACTATTTTTCTATTAATATGACATTCATGTACTGTCATTTTAGTGCGAGCCTTAATTTATGAAGATTCAGGAAAGAATCCAGTTTTGAGGATATGCATTTGTGAAGAAAAAGTTTACCAATAAATTTATCCAATTTGTCACATTTCTTACTGCAATAATCGCATGTATTTTGTTTTGTGGAAAGACTCAACAGGGAGTGAATAAAAAAAAAGATGCTCATTGCTTAATGAATAAAAAATCTTGAAAACTTACTTCCACAATGACAGTGATGCTTTGGGTAATGGTTCCAGATTTCCTAACTCTAAGCAAGAATTGTTCTCCTTCATTCACCATTACTGCTGTATCCACTAAGCTTACTGACAACTGGCCTGCTGCCAGTGACAGCAAACTTGACAGCAAAATTATCCAGATCATCAGAACACTGAAATTTACAGCTTACAAAATTAATCAGTACATTATAATTAACATTGAAATTTACAACAATATTATCCAGCACATTATAACATTGAAATTTAAATCAGAATTATCCAGCACATTAATGCACTAAAACAAAGATAAAAACCACAGAATCACAAAACTTGAATTTAGAATAGAAATATATAGTATATAGGGATGTCAATTTTACTTTAATGGATTAGTCAATTAATCGGGGGCTTTCATATAGAAATTTAGTTCAGTATCACACAACTTATATTCTACAATTTTTTCTTCAGGAGTCCCTTTACATTACTGTAGTTCTTCAGATTTGGGAGGCATGTTTGCAGGCTGATGTTCAACCCGATTACAACAAAGAGCACACGGCGGGTGTGACCGGTCAGCAGAGGATGCTCACTCCTCCTAGGCACCTGATCCTACCTCTATCTTTTTGGAGGTCTGTATTGCTCTGCTTTGAATTTGTATTTCGTTTTATGGATTTTTGAGGTGGTTGACAGTTTGTTATTGTCATTTTTTCATGCAAATGATTTCTTTAAAATAATTAAAACTCATTTTCTCAGTGATTAGTACTATAGTTCTAAACTTAAAGTTGATTGAATAGGCATTCGAAAATAACTCCTGATTATAAGCAAATAATGATCAAGTCAGCATGGGGTATTTTATATTTGTTTTGCAAATGACAATCTTTGTCATCTTATACACAAATGAATGGTAGTGTAAAATACAGCTTTGGACCAACAATGATATAGTTCTATATGGTACAATAACTTCAATAAATCTGGGAGTCTTCAAAGCTTTAACTAAAAGTACCTTAGATTCATGAATATTTTCAGCTAATTGATAGAAAAGTATTAAATAATGTGAAATATATACATGTATTATATAAATTTAAGTCAGAGTCTTTGTCACAAGACCTCAAAAATGGTGAAAATTTCGGCAGGAGTGGGGTGAGACTGGGAGGACAAGCAACCCAGCAGCTCAGCAATCTTAGTGAGATCAAGCACCCATCCATCTATGCATAGAAATCCTAGCTGTCCCTATCAAATATTAGATTCATTAACCAGTAATATTTCTCTCTCTCTCTCTCTCTCTCTCTCTCTCTCTCTCCCTCTCTCTCTCTCTCTCTCTCCTTTAAACTTCCAACTCATAATTAAAGCATTGCTTTGATCATGTTGACTGAACAGCACAGCAACAAAAAACACATATTCTAGAAAACCCTGAAATAGCTAGACCTTCTATGCTAACAGTAAACATTATCTTATACATGCAGACAAATTGATTTTAGGATTTTTTATTAAAGTGCTCTTAGAATAATAATGATCTCTATTGACAAAGCCATCTATTACGAAATGATACAACATCTGTGACAGGGCAGAACGTAGTACGCCCTATGCTTGAGGAACATTTAGGACCATTGAGGATAAAGGCCATTTTTTTTACTTAACCTTGTCAATTTTCACTGACCCTGGTAATATTAAATCGAATATTATCTTATAACATAAGTACTTCAAACTGAGTAAATATAAATGAAAACCGTGTCCATCCTAAAGTTTTACCCGGTAAATAATTTAGCACTCATATAAATCAGATGACACATCATAACAGTTACTGCATAAGGTTGTTTATTTTTTGTTGAAATCCTTGAGATAATCAAATTTGGTAGAATGAGAAAAAAACAAAAGCAATTCAATATAAAACTGGTGAAACCCAATAAATAATACGGTGAGTAATAACTCAATTTCGCTGACAGAAGGGTGAGGCCGTAGAGGTGTTAACTACCTGAGTCAACGAGCTTTATTGGCAGTTCTGATTTAATTATTCATTAGATTTCTCCAATATCAACTAGATGCATCCTTTTCTTCCAAAAAATTAATACACGTCAAGTTCACATATTAGTTCTGCGAACTTTTAGTGATGCAAATTAAGAATATATGATTGTTGGAAAAATTGGTTTATTTTTCTCCTGTGCAATAAAAGTACTAAGGTAAAGCCAAGGGAAATGACATGAAAAATATCTGATCCAGTGCATGAGCAGTTCATTTATTCAGTATATATGGAAACTTTACAATTAGGCCTAAAAAAAAATATTGTGTGTTTAGGGTAACCCGACCTAACCTACAAAAATGCCCCGATCCTACCATTTTTAGATGTTTGTTTTTATCCAGTTGTGATTTTCACATTATTTCCATTAAAAACCCGTTATTAAGTATGACACAAAAAAACATTCTTAGGATTTTACATTTGTATTTGTGCCCTCATGCACAAAAAAATAAGATAAAATTTAAAAAAATCCCTACCTACCTAACCTAATTTCTTCATCAGTGTTACCCTAAACACACAATTTTTTTTTCTTAGGCCTTAACATCAGAATACATTAATATTGCTGTAAATAACTTTAAATAGATTTTCAACCACTTCTCTTCCAACTGACACCCCCCCCCCCCCCCCCCCCACACACACACACCCCCCAACCCTCAACCCTTTATCTTTTTCTAAAATTATCATATAATTAAGATTTTACTTTATAGTAAAACTAAAGTATAGTTCAATTTTGAATAAGAAACAATTTTCTTTTTTTTAAATATGCTTTCAAACAAGTTTCAAGATTCTGTACTGTATTTTGATAATAAAAATGATTTAAAATTTGATTATTAATAAAAGTAACAAACGCTTTTTGTCTGAAAATAAATCCTTCCATTTTAAGACAGAATTGTATATTTGACTGAAATTAATGAAAAAAGGAATAGAAACATTTTCATCAGCTACCCATTTAAACAAGATTCAATACAATTTTTCTATATCCATTCTATTTTAATTAGATAAAATGATAATCTCTTTGACATACTGACATATTTTCCCCTACCTTTTTATTGACTTCTCTTGTTTTCATGAACTTCTACATCCCTTTCCTTCCTGATGAATTTCTAAGATCTTCTCTAGCAATCCATTTCTTTGAACACAAACACTAAGGTACTGGTTCCTCAATATGAATAATTGATGTGCAGGTAGATCCCCAAGCCGCGAATGGCCAGCCTCGGTCTTATTTTCCAGTCCTGAATAATTAAATATAGCACAGAAAATGATGTACCAATGCTTTGTTTATTCTGACATTGATTTCAGTTCGAAAATGTGTATGGCAACTTTTAATCAAAAACTTGTTATTCTTTAATCAATTGATACTGAATTTATTTGACATGTTTATATGAAATATATAGTTCTATGAGTGAATATTTTACAGAACTTACCAGATATGTATATTATATGTTCCTTGAGTATTTTGGTGCACAAGAATTCAGACTGTATAAAACGAAATCTTTAAACCCCAAAAATCCTTACACTGATAAAGATGGAGAAATCACTTTTTTCTTCCAATTTAAAATAAAATCCTCTTCAAAAATTAAATTAGAGAGCAACTTTAAAAATAAAAAACGTAAATTTCCAACTTATTATCGGTGTACATTTCCCACTCAATTTTTTTGGTCATAATCCTAACATTTTCCTTCATTTATATATAATATAGTCCTAAAACTAATTTTACAATAGTTTACTACTGCAGTTATGGTTGACTGACTTAGTCATGGATTATTGATTCTAATCTACTGATATCACCCTGTTCCTTTTGTGGAGACCCCCATTCAGCTGCAAAGGCGTGTATGATCAATCCCCCTCCATATGCTTCCTAATCAATTTCATATGTCACAGAAAGCCTTTCTTATAAAGAGGGGCTTAAACATTTGATAATGACAAAGAATATTTACAAACTTATGTCAACTTCAGGAGATTTTTTTCTCCGTTTCATATCCTCAATATTTAACTTAAAGCTCCTTATCATATAGAAATATGAGGAAACTTTCATTCTAAAAATATGGCTAATTGAACTATTTGGATAATGTTTTTCATCATGAATGATACTTGTTCTATGTAGACAAAATACACTATGTAATAGTATCTTTCGTAATTTGACTGAGCCATAATAATTGTCCAACAGTTTGAATAAATAAACTAATACAGTAGTAATTTGACTGCAAGTTGTATTTATCAATAATTGGTTGTTTGAGAGAGAGAGAGAGAGAGAGAGAGAGAGAGAGAGAGAGAGAGAGAGCAATCATTGGTTTGGAGGAAAAGAGGAAAATAAAAGCAATTATTGGTTGAGAGAGAACTGCATGTGCATAAACTTCTCCACTCTCAATTATCAAATACTGTCAGTAGTTGATGAATAGAAATTCATTCCTCGTCATGAATTTTTTAATTAACCATACATAAAGCTTAGCTAAATGTTGACATGAGAAAATTAGATACTGTAGAATCATCATTGTTCATGGAGGACTTATGTTCATGGCTTCCGTGGGTAACCCTTGCCCATGAACGTACATCCCATTTAGTTATCCCGATTACACTACCAACGAAATTACCTCCCCACGAACCAGGAAATTTTAGCTACCATCGAACATTGACCCCCATGAATAAAAATGATTCAACAGTAAATTGAAATTTAAAAAACACAACTTTCATATTTGTTTCATTAATTTAATAAAAGCATCAAAATTCAGTTTATAACAATTCAAACCCATGTAAAGTCACATGTATAGGCTATTGATATATCTACCCACAGGCCAAGAAAACAATTTGAACACTTTTTAAAATTGCCCAAACTTCACAATACATATTATCTATGATCAGTACATGTATATCTGTAAAGCAAATCATATTTGCAATACAAAAACATTAAACTGTATTAAAGTTTCAACCTTAATTGAACAAAATATAAAGATGTATAAAACATATAACACTGAGGTAATCAACAAATATCTATTTTTGAACTTTGAAGTAATATACCAGTACGTTCCAGTTCACATAAAAAACTATATTATGAAATAGGTCTTTGTTGTGCAATGAATCATAGAGCTGGGTGTGAAAGCACCAAAAATAATGATGTTTGTGAATCCTGAGTTTTATTTAATTCCATTGAAATTTTTACATGATAATAAGCCATTTAAAAAGGTAATTATTGGCAGATCTGAAGACTTCATTTCCCCCATTACTGTAACAGCAAATTACAGAATACTGGTAGAGTTTACGATAGCTTGCTGGATAAAATGCTCAGTTATACTTACAATTTCACCTCAGATCTGAATCTAGGTCATGTAGTAACTCAATAATTGTAATTGATCGGTGCAAAAAATAAATCCAAACATATGGCATGCCTAAACAAAGATTGTGTTAAAATTTCCAACATTCAAATCGATAAATAGTTGCTGAGAAATCTTTGACGAAAATATGTTTGAAAATTTAGGCTAAAATGAAACAAAGTTGTCATTAAACAGGAAGTTGATGTCCGATTGGTTCAAAAATAAATCCCACCTTATGGCTTGCCTAAACAAAGATTGTGTTAAATTTAAAGCATCTGCGATGAATAGTTGCTGAGAAAAATGCAACAGAAATTTTTGTAACGGACAGACAGACGGACGGACAAACACACAAGGGTAAAACAGTATACCCCCTTCTCCTTCGGAGCAGGAGTATAATTAAAAATGCTCCAGCTGGATTTGAACTCATGACTTACAGATTCATAGCTAACCTTAATATTATTGTTTATTTCGATAGGAAGTACGTCACAAAATGGAGGTGTCCCATACCACCTTAAGAGTTTCTCAAGCTGGTAAAACATACAGCACCAATAGTATTTGATCTTACTGTTTAATTAATACAATTATAGAGATGAAGGGAAAAATGGATAAAATATTCATTATAAAAAGCCCCAAAAGTGTAAGTGTTTACTAAATATAGTTCCCTTTATTGTCACTATCCCTATTATTGTCACTTTATTTTATGAGTAACTCCATGACCTAGATTCAGACCTTTATTAATTTATTATTAATACTTGGCAGACCACATTGTATATCCTATTGAGCAATTCAGCAATCTACATGTATTGAAAAATTTAATGCAATTAAATGTAAAACAAGACAGAAGGACAACCTTGTGTAAATTATGTGCTATGCCCTTAATCATCTTAACATGTTTATTATAAAACTGAGAAGTTCTTATTCTTAAAATTCATGTTTGATAGCCTTGATTTGATTATTTTGTTGTCTTCCATCATGATAATATTAAATCACTTTTGAAAAAAATCTGAACTGAAGTATTTTGAATCGAAAACAATCCAGCAAATCTAAATGGCTACAACCTTGTCAAAAAAGCAACCATCAATATTTTAACCTTTTACATCTATATTGAGACTGCATAAATTTCAAACATAACTTTCAAACTAACAAAAGTATAATAGACGAACATATACATGATGAGCATAAATAAAGTACTGATATTATTCAAATATACATACTAATTATTCATTTGCAATCTTTGTGACAAATAAAAAAGCTAAGCTTAAACATTGTAATTTATTTAGAACAAAGGTTATATGAACTCCTGATAACCCTTTCTTCACATCAACATTACCAGCAATCTATTGTACAATCCTTTTATATAATATTTTAAGAATCCTTCTCATGTAAAAGTGTTTGTACACTTTTCAAACATTTCATTTCAATATAAAGCATCATTTTTTCACAAATCGAAATCCAGCCAATGCACTACATGTGCCCGGACATCCCTTGGACCCCCCCCCCCCCCCCCCCCCAACCCCCGGAAAAATATTATTTGGATCCATGCATGTACTATAATACCAAATTTTTGGCACAAAACATGTAGTACCGGTTACATAACAAAAGTGTCAGTAAACAATAAACTCCAGTTTAACATAATAAATAACAATAACTTCATGCATATATAAACCAAGGAACATTACCTCCCTTTAGACCAAATTTATAATTCTACCATTTTAAGTTGATGATTTCAACTTCTTTGATCCAACAGCTACAGAAAAAGAAATGAAATAAAAGGAAATTAAAGCAATTCAAGCAAAAATATCTGATTCAAAAACTGTCAGATGTACAAAATTAATGAATCCAAAAAATAATTCTTCCATACAGAAGTTTGCTTGATATGTACTAATAAATCCCTTCATGTTAACTGGTATATGTACTGCTACACTGACATACTAGTAGTTTTATAATACTGTGGAATCATTTTTATTCGTGGGGGTCAATGTTCGTGGGTAGCCAAAATTTTCTTGGTTCGTGGGGAGTTTCGTTGGTAGTGTAATCGGGATAAATTAAATAGATATTAAACAAATGATTGTGTATAGGTTCGTGGGGATGTAAATTCGTGGGGCAAGGGTTACACACGAAAGCCACGAACATTGGTCCCCAACGAACAATGATGATTCCACAGTAGTGAAATATGATATAACTGCATTAGTTTATTTTACATCATTAAATTTTTTACCAAAAACTAAATCTTTGCCCAAGCTATGTCAATTTGCCCTGCTAAAGAGCAGTACCACATATAATGAGATATTGTGAAAGATTAATTTCATTTCTTTAATTGTTTTGTCAGATTATGAATGACATGTAATTCTTTTCGACAGTCAGACCGGTTCATATACTGGCAAATACAAGAGGAAAGGTCAACTGTACTGACCTTTAACATAGCAGACCTCGGCGTCCACCCCTATAGACACCAAGTAGTCTATCCACAGAATCTGTTTGTGTGACAGTCTGTCATTTGGTCCTTTCACTTCACATATCTATGCAGTGTGAAACCAATTCAGAGATTTAGATAATTCATAAATTAATTTAAAAAGATTACACAATGGAATTTCATTCCTACAGCTGAAGCCAAAGTAAAAAGAATATCTTTGTTTCCCCTAATACAACTGACCTGCTGAATGAAAATACTTTTTGAAGTATTTTTTCAATACCAGGGCTGTATATTTTTTTTAGCTAACTTGTATGAAATTTAAATTAAAATCTTATTTTTTCAGAGGAATTGTTTTAGTTCAACAACATAAATGATTTTCAAGTGTTAGTTGTTGCTGGTTGTAAATAAAATTATGATCACAGCATATGATATTTTGATATCTCTTCAAATCATGTATGCCAAATAGGAAAATATAATAGAATCAAAACCTTCAAGTATATTTTCATTAACCCAACTTCAGAATTTAAGGTTGTGTTAGGGAAACACAGACAATTGACTGATGGACTGACTAGATGCTGATACCTTGAAGGCACCAGTCTGAGGGTTCCACAGGGTGAGATCTGGGAACCCTGACCGGGTATGTCGTGGATTCTTGACCAGTCTCTCCAGCATCAGGGACAGTCTTCTCCCACCAATACATGACACCAGGCCCTAAAATACAGCCACTGTACTTGCCACAACAAAATTAGATTGTTCTAAACTTTATCATGCCATTCTTAACATCATAATCAGATTTCACATTATTCTTATCAAATACATATGTCCCCTATAAATGCCTATTTGAGATGGAATTTTTTCAGCATTTAAAATCTTTGAAAGTTTGTCCACTTGAAATTAAATAACCTTAAGTTTGAAAAAAGTTTCCATTTAAGATTCAATTCAGATCTGTTTGTTAGTTAGAATGATAACTAAATACCCTAACCAATTTTATGCATTTTTTTCAAGTGCCAGTCTGTGAGAGTACGGTATCTATTATGGATACTATGGTAACAAAGCTATCAAAATTAGAGTTCACAACACAGTGTTAAGCTTACCTGTGCGTGACTGAGACAGAGGAATCTCTCCCAGTTTAGTCCTGTACACATCACTCCGAAGTGAGCTTCCCATACCCCAGCCATCATTGCATGCAGTTCCTAAAAGTTGTGTTAAATCAAAAACAATTTTAAGCAAAACTCAAATATTCTCATAATTTTCAATATTGTGCCTTAATTTGTTACAATAACGTTACAGGCAAATGAAAGAATGAAAGACACTACAAAATTATCAGTAGTTAAACATTACCAACAGTCTACATGTACATGTATGTCCCAATGCTTAACAAACATACATCGCAAGTAACATGATTTGGACTCTCTGAATCATCGCCTTTAATGTGAATAAAATTTAAACTTTGTTGAGACTTCATGTTCTGTCTGCTAGAACCCCCCCCCCCCCCACAGTTGTCAAAGAATTCACTGACTGATAGGCATATAGGCATATTTATCCTACAAAATATCAATGATTTCATAAATCAAACCTCTTCAGCGGCCTGTTTGATTTTCTCCAGCTGTGAGTCGATGGCAGACTGCCTGTTAAGGTAGAACTGGGTGGAGTAGAGGTCCAGCGGGTGGGTCTGGTAGGCGGAGTGAAACACGTCAGGGACGTCCATAAACAGGACGTCCCAGAAAAACAGACCCAACAAGTTAGACATAATGGACCCCTCCGCATGTAAACCTGTATCAAGTTGAACGTAAAACAGAAAACTCACTCTCAGGTATTTTACTGTATTTTCACAATTTCACATCTTATAAGATACAGTTTATGCTTGTATCATGTGGATATGACATTTGCTTTTTTAAATAAGATTTTCAGAAATTAAAGTAAAACAGAAATAGTTCTAAAGTGACTGCTATTTCTGTGATACCGGTAATCTGTAAAAATAGAGAATTTGTCCATCATGAAAATCCAATTTTTGGTCTTGATTTTTACCCTCTGGGTATCCATTATTTTTGTAGTGCTCCATCACGAGCTCCTCTACCCCACAGAAGGTCAGCTTGTCTGTGTCTCCATCAGGGTCGGCCATGATGAACTTGTACCTCATTCCTGGCATATTGTCAGACAGAACTGTGCCCTCAATACAAACCTACAAAAAAACACAAATATTGCCCCTTTTTAACATAGATCCTTAAAAAATTGTATTTGTTTGATACTTGATTAATAATTTTTTTCAATAGGCTGGTGCTATATTTGCTAAATTTGGGTTATACCATCTTAAATAAAAAAAAAAAATATTTGCATGAAATGTTTCAAAAATGGCAAAAAATAAACATACATGTAAGGTGCCAACAATATGCAAATACATGTATTTTTACCCATTGATAAATATATATTATCATAACAGTAACTTGATCCAAAGGGCCGGATCACTTTGAGTTGCTAGGCACGGATCATCAGATCAAACGAGACGCAAAGCAACGAGATGTGATCCGGCTCTTTGGATCCAGTTACTGTTATAATGATAAATTTATTATATACCCTTGTCCATTTATAAGTTTTGATTACAAAACTATCTTTTTAAAATCAATTGTATGACATTTACTTATCTAGCAATGCTATTTTTAGATGAACTCTTCAAAATGCACTAAAATACAGACGTTATTTTATGTGTACTACATCATCAGTTTCAGAGAGTGGTGATATGGAAATGGAAAACCACAGTGTGGTGATCTGTAAAATTGGATCACACTCTGTAAAATTGACAGTACCTGGTATCTAGAAAGGAAAATTGATGGGTATATAATAAAACTAGTTACATGCATGTGGATTAAGCATGTAGAACACACAGATATGTACCTCTGGTGTTGGTTTGACACTTTCGTCTGTCAGCTTCTTCAACCTATCTTTGTACTTTGACTTTGGGGCTGTGCATATCTTCTCTGCTCTCTGATAAAGAGCCAGTCGTCTTCCTGCTGTCACTAAATCATCCTTCAGTCCACTCTCTGCTGCTTCCAATGCCTGAAGAATGATAAATTGACACACTTGTTTCCTATCATAATGCTACATGTGTTGCCGGTCAAACAATGACCAAACAACAACAAAGACATGCCATAGAATGGTGTTCATTAAATTCAAGCAATTAGTTTTTCAAAGTGGGGAAAAATGTAAAACAAAATAAGACCACACTGATGTAAAAACTATAGAGGGAAACACAATATAAATCAAATAAATTTTGTATCAATGGACTGCACCTCAAGCAAATTAAACAAAATATACCGGGTACTTTGCAAATCTACCAGGTAAATGATTTTTCATTGTTGCAAACTTTGATACGAAACATTGGCATACCTTTTCTGGGTTTTTGAGGTGGGCGTCGTAATTAAGGGCCAGCCTCTCCCACCAGTGGCCCCTGTAATCCACACAGTAGACCTTCTGACCCAGCAGTTTCCTTAGGAGGGACACAGCCTCTCTGTAATCCTTCCTCCTCTGCAGGAGTTCCACCCCCTGATTCAGTATCCTGGTGTAAACACTGAAGGAAGTGAACGGTCTCAAGAACTCTGGTAATGTCTTGTCATAGCTATAACAGATGAAAAAATATATGTCAAATACTGTTAATACTTGCAGTGGTACATGACTGTATTAATTTCAATAATGACAAATGGGGGAAATTACCAAAATATATTCATTTTACATGGTTAGAAAATTATTTTGGTCTGTTACATATGCAAATACAATATGTGTAGAGAGTATTTCTTACGTTTCAATAAATATCATAGACACATCTAAATTACAATTTTGGAATGGTTTATACCTAGCTAGAGCTTTGTTTTTCTTTAGTTCCAGAACTCTCTCCTGAGCTTCAAGATACACTGGGTATGCAGCTCCAAAGTCGTTTCTCTCTAATTTACTCCAGAGATCAGCCTCAAGTAAACAAGCCTCTGAGAATCTAAAAAAAAATGAAAAATGCAACTCTTCAAAAACATATTTACATATAAAAACACCTGTACAGGGACATACCTCAACACTGAGTCTCTATCCTTGAATATCTGTGTCACTCGGCTTACAGTGAATGTTGGGTAGACAGTCTCTCCAATGTTTACTTGTAACATTCTAAAGCTGAAAATATAAATATTTGAACCTTCAGTTAATGCAGAGACATTGCAAAAGACATCTTTGTGGTCAACATTTTATGGCGTGAATTTTATGGGCATTCTGGATCTGTCTATGATTCTTTTTATATACGGTACCCAATATATGTACCATTATGTTTTTTACAGTACTGGGTAGTTTGAATTTTTTGTGACTTCTTCACTTTTGACTATGCATGTTAAAAATTAAAATAGCTGACAAAAATAGGCATTAAAGTTAATGTCTAATTTCATGTCAATGAAAGCATTCCCACTTTTTAAAATAGAATTTCACAACATTTCCCATTGGAAGGCAGAGGAATTTGTAATACTTTAAATCTTATTTTGAACATACAGTTGAGTCTGTCCAGCATTTGCATTGTCATCATCCAGTATGGTGTCAGTGAGAGAGAAGAGCATCAACATCCGAACAAAGACAAAGCGAGGACTCTCCGACAGACAAACACACGGTCCAAGCACCTTCTTCACCCTGAAAATAACGACAAAATTGATAATCATTACAATACATAATACTGTATAATGAAGTTGAGCATGTGGCTCAGTGGACATGAGCATTTTGCCAGTAACTCAAATATAGCTGGTTCAATTCCCACTTACACCCTTAAGAAAGACACTTTATCTGCAATGTCTAAGTCTATCTAGCAAAAAATTATTTTGCTTATATCAACTGGTGGTTAAAGCATATTTTCAGATCTAAGAGATCTGTCTCTTATCACCTAGCACTAGAGAAATTTGGTAAAAGCACAGAGTCTGCGTTCTTATTGGTCTAAGGAATAGAAAGGATTTCAACTACTGATATACAATAAGCAAACATATCAAAATGCCTGGGATAGGTTACTGATTTTGATTGGTTATAAATGTAACTTACTAAAACCAAAAAATTCATAACAATTTAAGTTTATAGACCAGGGAAATGAAGTCAAATTTCCTATAAGGATGAATTCATTATAAGCGCGTTCACTGTAACTATGTTTTACTGTACTTTGTAATTATCAATTATCATACTGTATATGATATTGTTTCCATTCGACGAACCTTTTCAACATGGTTTGACGCGGATCATGCCCTGACACTTTAAACATGGATCCTATGGTGTTCCCTGTACATTTCTTCAGCAGAGATGGAATTATTTCCTTTTTGTTTGCGGTAGAAGCTAGATGGTATGTTTTGGCAAAAGATTTTAGATCAGGAGCAGACAAGAGATTCAGAGCCTTTTCCAGGTCATCAAGATCATTTTCTGTTCAAAATAGAGTTACTGTAACATCTGATAAATTGAACACTTTATAGCAAAATGGATTTTTCTGTAGGATGCTACTGTATTTCTGCTAAAGTTTTTGAAACATAAGTGTTAAAATGTATACATGCATGTATATCTTAAAATTAATGCAAAAAATTCAATAACAAAAAAACGTGTTTTATAATTCTTATAGTCATCGAATCGTGAAAAAAAGTACAGTACCTCCTTTGATTTGATAAAGCTTTAATTCATACACTTTTCTTTTCATTATAATTATCAGTATAGAAAATGATTACAAATTCAATATGTCATTCAAAAACCATTTCAAAAGACTTCATTTACTTAACATGCTAAAGACCCTTTTATGAAGATTCCCTTCATAATGACAATACTTATTTGACTAATGAAATTATATCTGTCAGCATTTTTTTTCTTTTTTCTTTTTTAACTGTAGCAATGTTAAGACTTACCACTCATGAGAAAGTCTTTTTCTTTAAGTTCAGTGAAAACCTCTTTTAAATCCTCCTTAATTCTTGGATATTTTATCTGTTGCTGTGTCAACCATTTCCATTTTCTACCAAACAACCTTACATACAACTTTTGGGCTGGTTCTATGAGCAAAGAAAGAAAAATTATTTCCTAAATACTATAAAAAGCAACATGCATATGAGCAATAACAAGAACTTACCTTAAATTTGCTTGGTAGAATACTAAATGTAATGTCAACTTAAAATTGCATTTATTGATGTACGCATTATGCAAAGAATTAAATGTACATGACACTCAAAGAAAGGTGAGTATTTTTAAACTTGTATACTCATTTATCATAGTTTGATTTCTTCTGAGCAGGCATATTGTATACAGGGAAATATCAGCCCCGTTTTATTTTCGCCCCTTTCACCCCTGTTATCACTGAGCAAATTTTTAAAGACTGGGCAAATTCATAACAATTTTCTAATGACATGTACTGTATTTATTAGAGAGTGTATCTATTTTCAATCGAAGAGAGGATAAAACTGTTTGCAAGTGTAGGAGAGCAAAAAAAAAACATAGGTTGAAAATAACCCTATATACAGTACATTTCCATATTCAGAAATGAATTTACCTGAAAGCTCCCCAAAGACATTGATGAACTGTTTGTCATCAGCATTAAACAGCTTGGCATTATCTTCGTATGATAACACAGCACAAATAATGGTCCTGAAATTTTCCAAATAGTATGGTGTCCTAATAACACTCTCTTCCTCTTCTGGCAAATCCAAACTAGATGCTGTTGGGTCTTTAAAAGTAAACACTGGTAAATGTATACAATTGATCAAACATTGACAGCTAGTAGCAATATTAAGTTTTAACAGATTATTATTCGTGTGTACTGTAAAAGTTGGATACCTTGTGTTAATTTCTTATGTTCTCAATCAAACAGTTTTCTGTAAACATTTTGTCATCATGAATACTGTTTATACATTGGAATATAATTCATATGTTTTATTTCATAACAATTAAGATGATGACAGTGAAAACCACCATGAAATGTATCAACAAAGAAAACTGTAAATTTTAAATACTATACATATACTAGTATATGAATTGATAAAATGTTTGATAGCTATAAGGATAACCATGAGATAATTCACTTAATCTAACTTATTTGGCTATCAGTTATTTCTCTAAGTAAAACTAACCTATTTCATTCTTCATAGGAATTTGGGGGGTTTGTGTTTGGGCTTCATTAATATCAACTGCATACTTTTCTGACACTTTGTTTGAAAGTGGACCAACACTGGATTTTACATGTTTATCTATGCTCTTATCATCACTATGGTCTTTGGCAATTTCATCTTCATTCTTCAGATTTTTAGACAGGTTAGCATCTTCAGTCTTTAGTTTAGCATTTCCATCAGACTTCTGTTTTTTTCCCAAGTTGGTTTCATCATTGACAACAAGCTTTAGTCTTTTAGTCAGGTTAGCATCTTCTCCAGATTTTCTCTTTCTTAGTGAGAGTTTTCTATTGGAGTCAATTCCCATGCTTGAGTCCGACAGTGATTCAGCATTGGTAGTTTTCTCTGTCTCCTCACAATCATTGTGGCTCTCGAATGTTCTCTGTATATTTCTTGCTGCACATTTGTCTGCATCAATGGTTTCTTGTACATTACTAACAGTATATTTGGCTGTAGTAATACTTGTCCCATCACTACTCTTCTTAGTCCTATTTTTCCTTAAGCTCAATCTATTCATAGACTTTGATGTCTTCCCTTCCACTGAAAAATACTCTGATTTTTCTTCAACATGGGTTATAAAAACATCTTTTTCATCTTCCTTGGTTAAGCTTGAACATGCAGCAAATTCACTTTTGTTTAAAGTAGTTGCAAGGTGTTGCTTTTTAAACATAGAGGTAATTGTCTGAAATCCATATTCCTTTTTTGGACTCTTCTTCTTGCTAGTTGGCTTTGTAGCCTCCTTCATAGCAAGTTCTGGAAAAACAAATTAAAACAATCGATTTCAGTTTCTTTTTTCCTTTCCAAAATCTACCTTTTTAGAAATATAATATTTAAAGGGGAAATGTGGAATAAAATGACACATAGCTTGAGGTATTATATTCTGAACTTATGATTAATGATTTCTAAAAATTTCTGCAACACTACACCAAATTGAATGACATGGTGTTCTATAAAACTCAGCAATTTTTATCAAAATCAACCTGAAACATGATTGGTTATTTTTAAGTTGTATTAACCATAGCTGCAGAATGTAACTGTACAGAAAAAATCTGGTTGATGGACAGTAGAGCTACAGTTCCACCCATATCTATTGCGCATAAAAAGTGGCACATGGTTTTGGACTTATTAACCTAATTTAGGAATATATTATGTGAATATCTTAATATACAATGATATAGGTGTATATACTTTGAATACACCCAGCAAATTTTATATGTTTAAAATTACATATGCTTAATTATTTCTAGCTTCAAAAAGCCCATATGTGATATAATATCAAATGATGAGCAATTAATTTTCTGCCCCATATACAACGCAAGTACACTCTGTATATTGCATTGATGGTGCGATTTTTCCAGTTGGTGTGCATATTTTGAAGCTGTTTACTTTGATGAAATATAATAAAGACAGTGATGTTGTATATGGTTTTGTTGGTAATTAATTCATCATACTAGAACAGCTGTAGAAGAGAATGGTACCACATGTACAGGGACGTATATTCTATCGGGGGGTAACCTGAATTACCGAAATGACAGTATTTACCAAAATGACACCTGAAATTACAGGAATGACACTAAAATCTACAAAAATGACACCTAATGTTTATTAAAAAATTGTTTTTCACCACAAATATACTAATTTATTACCATTAATGTCTTCATTTGTAAATAATTTGTACATGTATATATAACTGCAAGACGGAAAATGGTTGGATAGTTTAATTGGACCCTCTGATATTGTAAAAACATGCAATTAAAATTCTTCTTTAACTGCTATACATATCATTAATTAGAAATTTCTAATTTATATTGATTTTTCTTTTCAATACTTTATTTTATTCAAGTAATAAATCATTATTGTCGTTATAAGAGATAATGTTCTTTGACTTTCAATTAATACGATATTTAACTTAGCTTTTTATTTTTGTTTGGTTATCAAGCATTTACCTGAAAGACATAAACGTATAATATCATATATCACCATTTTAATGTATTTGAATTGTAATTTCTGTAGATTTTAGTGTCATTCCAGTAAATTCAGGTGTCATATCTGTAAATCCTGTTATTTCGATAATTCGATGTACCTGTCCCTGGGTACATATTCTAGACACTTTTTTCCCCTAAAAGCGAAAATGAATTCAATTCATTAAAGAGGTACATCCAACGTAATTTGGAGTTCAATACATTATGTTATTATCATATTATCAGCTAAAACAGAAACAAGTGCCTATGAAATAAACATTTGGAATTTAGCTTGTTTTGTTTACTTTAAAAAGTTTACCTTTTCGTGTAACTACTTACAGAAAAAGTTGAGATAAGTTTTCAATAAGAAAATCTCGTTGAAACTTCAGTTAATTTCCACATGTCAAGCATGCAGAAGGTGTATAAACGACAGAGCAAACATGATATATGGCAAAGATGTTCTAACGATTTCATTTTTCGCATACAGGAAACGGCTTAGCGATTACTAAATGAGAAAACCAACAACAAAAACTTGCAGATTCCGGAAAAAGACTATACGTTAATCTGATATTTCCGAATCGTTATCATATTTAAGATTTTAATGTTTACAACAGGAATATTATCGTGGGGGAAAAAAGTAAATACATATGTGCATTGCATTTAAGCAAGAGGGAGACGAACTGGCAAGCAAAACAGTCCTTTCATGATAACTGCAAAACTATAACATTATACTCTTTTGCATGCATAGCATTTTGGGGGAAGTTCTAGTTGGTATATGCATGTATTTAAATTATACTTTTAAATTATTGGTACTACACTTGTACATGTAATATGTCATATTTCACCAAACTATAACTAATTTCTCTGCATCGGTACCCAGTTTATTTCATATATGTATCAATTCTGTTGACAACAAAGACATTTTTGTGTTATTTCTGTTCATTTATTAATTACCAATGAAGAGAGAATGTACTGGTAGTCATAGAAAAGCTACAATTAATAATAAATAAGCTGAATTGCACAAAATTCCAAATACACTGAGACTGAAATTGTTTGATCTGGTAGTGTGAGCATATTGCACAAGCTAGCATATTTCATCAATTTAAAGATTTTAAATAATAGAGTAGTGCAAATTAATCCAAGATGACTGAGACAAACCCTCACTGACTACAATATATAGTCATGTTAAAAAAGACTAAGCCATTAATTTTTTAAAAATAAAAACAAATGCATAAAATACAAAGTCATTGATCACATGCTATGATGCTGGTAAATGAATATAAAAACATATTCTTATACCAGAACTTTTTCTCAACATGTACAGTGTATATTACTATGTAATGCCAATATATTAATTATTTCACAGAAAAGTAATAAATACACAATTTTTAATAAAAATCGTATTAAAGTAAACAATTAAAATATTGTTTCTATAGAGCGAGACCATTAGACTGCAGCCATGGCAGTAATTAAGAGTTCTAAAATAGATGACTAGTTCATTAACATCACAGTAAGTAAACATCATCGCACTACGAGATCCTCCACGTTGTTGTATAAAGCTGCTAAAACTCCAGCACTCACGATGTCCCAGGATCCATCTAAACACAAAATGTCAACAGAGTCAGTCATTATTCACTTGTATCACAATGCATCAGTACATATATGTTAATCTTGTTATTCATTTATTCAATGGATAAACATTTGACTAAAACTTAGTATTCAATGGAAATATATGTATTATAATATAACACTCATGCAAGTATCGAATACAGAACTGGGCTTCGTCAAGATCGTAGCTGCTACCTTAGCTGCTATACAAGATATCTTGGTCCTATTAACACACTGAAAGAATTAAAGCTGTTACTGCTAAGCTACCATATCGTTCAAAATCTCAGTAGCTGGTATGATATCTTGAACGAAACCACGAATAATACTTGTAATGAAATTTCATCTTGTCTAAATGAATTTTAAGAAATTGATCCCCTATGAAAAAATATGCAAGAATATCCACTTGAAACACTGAGCTAAGAAATGGACGAGAGCTACTTTTTGTTTGGATTAGATTTCATACTTCTGTTGTCCTGTAGGTAGACTTCTGGAGGGAAGGCGATCATTGATTGGTGGGTTGTTCTGTTGCTCACATCTAACTGATCCAGAGAACTAAAATGTATTTTCTATGATGTACGGTATTTCTTATTATGTAAAACTTGAGAGAGTGAGAGAGAGAGAAAAAAAAAGAGTGCGAGGGGAGAAAGATTTATTTGGTTTAGATAAATGAATTACCTACCTTTGCATTGAATTTTGTTTTGCAGTGTTGTGAAAATCAAAATATTGCGCCTACTTTTATCATTACTTGAAGTTTATAAATATTTTGTAGTAATAGATGCATGAACGTTCAATCCGTTGGTATTTTCATAGTACACCTTAACAGTGCTGTGAATGTAAAAATATATACTAACTCTTGACTTCCATGGTACATGTATTGCTCCACATCTAGGAAATGCAGAAGGATTTTAGGAATTTTGTCTGCTAAAGCAACACCCTGAAATTCACAAAAAAAATGTTCCTTAACCATTCAGGTTAATGCAGTTAACATTATATTTAGTGTAAAATACAATGTCATGTCCATGCATATATCTATTGGTACATGTATAAACCTGTCAACAAAATTTTATATCATAATTACCGTAAATAACTAGTATTTACAAGCTATCCTCCACCAGTTAGCTGAATATCACATGGAAATAATTTTAGATTTACAAAATACAGCATAACAAAATAATATTGCTCTTTCCAGCTTGTAAAAGTTGTCAGCCCTGCCAAAGATTGACATGCCCTGAGAAAACAGTTGCCATATACCGGTATTTATTTCGTATTCATGGTACAAGGGCAAACTTAAGGCTTACAGGCCCTATTGATTTTTATTTTCCTGCGAACTTATTAAATACTTTTCTATGGCTAAGATGGCCATATGTCAAACTCTACAATATTTCAAGTATCAACACATATCAATCTCACTGAGTTTACGGTACATCATAAATGTAATCTTCAAACTCAAGATTTCAGGTGGGAACGATTTTTTGTTTACATTTGTTTCAACAAGAATTAAGTGTTATTTCTCTTTGTTTTAATTTCGTACATCTTTTGTTCCATTCATGACTGACAACCCTAAAGAGTGCATAAACTTCACAAAGTCAAAAGCACTCACTTCTCTCAGTCCACTCCTTGCCTAAAATTAAAAACTACGTGATTTATACTCTTGTTTAAACCCAAGTTTAAAGGCTATTCTAGTTAAGCATTTATGAGACCATGATTTTGAGATCGCAATTATATACTATAGACTGCTCATTGGTACAATATTAGTAATGAAATTTAGAATCTTTTATTTTAATATGCAAAAGTTTTAATACGTACGCCCAGTCAAGCGTTGAAATTCAACAAATTTGTATGCCCACAGCAAAAGTTGTGCCTCTTGGGCGGTCGCATGGATGGCTATTTCAAACACTGGTACGAGTGGCTTACACTAGATGTTATTCTTTTCCTCTTAATTATCATGTTATTTTGCAAATGCTAGAAGCTAGCTTTGTTGCTAGAAATCTGCAAATTCAGATGACTAAATACTAAAGCTTAATTGATAAAGTTGCAGTAGTTCCTACTTTAAACTTTTATCCCCTCATGGTATGGTTTTCCAGTAAAGAGTCTTTGAAATCTATGAGGACTTACTTGTAAATATGTCTGCAATGCAAGTCTTCTTTGTTCCAATACCTTATTGCTAAACTTCATCATTTTCTTTGGAGGAAATTCAGGTGTTTTAATTTGTTTCTTTAACTAAATCAAATAATAACATGGGTAAATTAATACACTGTAAGTTAAACATACTTTTCAGTAAAGAGCATTTGGAATACCAGAGCAACAAAAGAAATACTTACACAATTACATGTAGAACATGTTTTTATAAAGTTTTTTGTAATTCAAAAGTCATCAATCATTAAATGTTTAACTAAATAAATTTATTATGATCACTTCATATCAAAATATCTTTTAAATCTTTTGTTTTAATGTCTGGAAAACTCATATTTAATATTTTTTTTAAAATTACCCAATGTGCACAAAATACATTTAAATATTCAAACAATTACTTGTTTAATGTTTTAAGTTTAAAGTGACACACCTGTTTGTGCAACATCTCAAATTCTGAGTACCTCTTCTGAACACTTAAAGTCTTCCCAGTTGCAACAATACATACTTCAATGATGAAAGCCTTTCATTAAAACAAAACAAAAATAACATAAATGGTTTATTAACCAACATTCATCATAATTGATGTATACATGAACAAAAGCAGAACATGTATATCTATAAAATGGCTAATACCATATTTTATCAACTTGCACCCCATCTGAGGAATTTTTAAATATCTAGAAAAGTGAACATTGAATGTGCAATATCATAAAAAAATGGACAGTAGATATCGGCCTGGTAGAGCTTCTGAATAAGGGTCCAAGGTTTGACTCCCGGTCCAGCAATATATTTTCATAGTATATTTTAATGTCTACAACAAATGGTGTCGTGACCAGGATATAAGTTGAGAAGAATTGTAGTAATTGGAGCTATACAATGGATAATGGGCTGGGTAGCTCAGTGGTAGAGCTCCTGACTAAAGTTACAGGCGTTCTGGGTTCAATTCCCCGTCCAGCCATATATTTCATTGCAATTAAATTATGTTCATTCCTCCTTTCCTGCTATACATATGCTCTAATGACTTTTTACCTTTTCTTTCATAGCACAAATACACCATGCATCTCCAGGTGTATTTTATAAAATGTTATGGGATTGTAAAGTATGACATGAAAGGAATGTAAGCGTACTATGACCATGATGATACAATAAGCAATGGGCGTTTTTCACTTTACGATGCCTCTTGTAAGTGATGTACTGTCCTTATTTTTACGTATAAACCCCTGCTTTAGGGAGAGCAAAAAAACAAAAGTTATATACATATTAAACACCAATGAGAGAGTACTATTTACCGTATACGATTCATTATTATCCTCTATAACTTTGTGATACGAGGGGATTGACACCCTAATCATGGTTTTCAAAACCAAAACAAACAAACAGAATACCGATCCCGTACATTTACCAGTTCGATCCCGATTAAATACTCATTGTCAACTCTAAAAGAAACAAGGGACATCCCTGATGAATATAGAAAGAAGCAGTATATATGAATATGCATGTATATAAACATTACTTGAACTTGTGGACTTACTACAGTTAACATTACAAGTTAAAAACTGCAATTTGCACATATGTTCCTTTGATTAAAATTAAGGAACTTAATTAGATAACTTTGTGTTTCAAAGGCTGTGTATGTTCGCCCATAAAAGTCATAAAGTTTACAAGGTACAAAGTCATTTTTAAGGAAAAATTTAAATTCAATAAAGTTAGTTATGCAAATATTTCTGTGACAACGTGTTAACAAAATCTGAAAGTACAAATTTTAAATAAATCAAATAAACTTTCATTGACAATGGTAACTGGAGTTGAGAGTTGTCAGAACCTTTTTTTTGTGATACGGCATGTTTTTTACTGGTTTTGTTTTAGATGAGTTTGTATAGTGAAATAACTTGAAGGTTTCGACAATGACACCAGAATTAAAAATAAACAACGAACAAGACCTAAATTTACAACAACAAAAAAAAACAACAAAAAACAAAAACAATCCAAAAGACATATTAACTACAAGTGCACGTAATTCCAAATGACCCGATGTGGCTGTCAGCTAGACCGAAGTTGTTGTTCAAACTTTATGTAATTAAAAACGCAAAATTTTGATTACCATTCCTTCGTTGGACAAAATTTAAAAGTGACCAAGGGCAGATCGATATACTAGTTTTACTGTCAAAAATGTTGGTAGCTAAAAGAAAATAGTTTTTATTTTTCAACTGTACTAGAACAGAATACAAATTAATGGGTTTCTTTTTTAACTGTCATCAACCCTCACTCTTTAATTCTTTTATCGGGGTATAATGATTGCCTCTTTATTGATATACTATAAGTAAACTTGTCATAATTTTTGATGAATATGTCCAACAAATACTGGCCGTTAACGTTAAACTTAGGCTGGATGGTCCACAAATTATCCATCAGAGCTCTTCGTTTAAAGGAGATAAATAAAGCTTTAAAATGGTCACGACCATCCGGTCCTCTTAAGCGGAATTGTTTATGCCTAGAAAAATTATCGCGAAATATAATATTGAAAAAATATTGGTGTTGAAGATAGATATAGTTACTTCAGCATTGTTCAGGAATGAGTATGCATGAAAAATGTACATGTACACCATGTCTCAAATCTCTATCATTTCCGAAATACTCAAATTACAACTGTAATGGGAGATGAATAAAAAAAAAAAGATGATTGCTGATTTTTTTCTCTCTAAACAGAACTTCTCTGAAGAAAATACCGTTAGCGTATCGCCATATTGTAAGTTTGTTATTTACACTGGGTGGGTGTAAAATTAATACAAAAATTTAGATAATCGGTTTTGATATACTGAGTGGACGCAAGAACAAAAATAACAATTATGTCATTGTTAATTTTTTATTTACATCCAACCAGAATATTTACAATGAACAATATCAATATTTCAATTCACTGGGTGGATGTAAAGTCAAACTCAAACAATATGAAGTGTTGTAATTTTTTTGATTTATCATTTATAATTATTTGGACACCTATCCAGCAAAAAAAAAAAAAAAAAATAATAATCTGGTTCTCTAAATTTAATAGTTTATCGCGTAACCAGTGTACCAATGCATGTTTTCTTATTAAAAACCTAATTTTTGAAATAAAGTTATTACACAAAAGAGCAATTACATTTATATACGCAGAAAGTTTACTATGAATAAAATAATGAATACACATTTTCGAAGGGTTAATATGTCAATATGTTAATTCGAAAAGTTTTCATTGAAATTGTTCATTTTTTTCGTCCAACAACAGGTTAATCTAAAGAACAAATATGAAAAAAAATTTAAATTATATAAAGATGTATTGGTTAAAAAAAAATCCAAGTCTTAAATATCAATTCGTTATTTTGTGCTTATTTTGCTGTTGAATTTAGAACCGGTTTCGTGAAGATTCCACGATGCGGGTCAACTTTCAACACCTTTGGTCTCAATATAAAACGTTGAAAAATGACACCCCGGGTCAGTTTTTAACCAGGATCAAAATTCTTTGTAATACACCGAAACACTCTTAACTCGAGTTAATAAGTTAATTATAAAAAGTTGATTAAGGATCAAAAGCTACTATGAATTCAGTTAAAGCTTTGGGGAAAAAAACATGGTATGGATTAAATTCAGTTTTATAGCGTAATGTATGCAAATTATAAATCAAATTACAATATGCGCCCAAAACAACACTCGGTCGTCCACCAACCCTCTAAAGATGTACATTAATAGCTTTAGATACACTTTTATATTTTTTTTTCTGTAGATAGATAAGATCAAAGAGTTGATATTATATATTTGCTAGTAGTCCTTATATAGGCCGTTCGAACCGTGTAACGAAGAATACTGAGACCACCCCTACCCAAGGAAAATATCAGACTTAAAATGCACACATTTATTCATAATTACCAAAATAAGGACTTCGACCCCCACTCCCCCAACGAAAACAAAACTGTGACCTCCTCTGAATAATTATACTGGATCCGCAACAGCCATATAAAAAAATACATGATTGATAAATATGAAAGACCAATTCTTGAACAAAATGTATAGACGGATTCTTCTTCTTCTTATTTTTTTTGTTGGGTTGAATAGATATATAGTTTTATTGCTATAACTATTAAACATTTTTAACCCTATTCATATTGCTATACTTATATGGTCTTTTCATCAATTTTGAACAGTTGGAACTGTTGAAATTGAATCTAATTGATTACTTTAAAATTTGCACAAGATCCTACTATATACCAAATGTTTCCATATTCGATTTAAAAACAGATTATCGTAAACATGATTTAAATATGAATTTAAATTTTTTTAAAAATACATATAATAATTTTAAATTATGTTTTTGTTTCTGTAACTCGTGTTCTTAAAACCACTTAATTAAACATGTGAAGATAAATATTTGTGTAGGAGAAATGTTTATATCCGTTTTCGATGGGGTTATTTAATTGTGAAATGTCCATTCATAAACCTTCTGAATGTCCATTGATAAATCCTTTGGACGTCATTCATTAAAGTTACGATAAATATGGCGGGAATTTTTTTAACCAATCAGCTGCATCATCCTAATTCATCACGCACATGCGGAAAGAAAATGGCTGACAACAACAGTGCTGTGATGACTGCAGCGCCGAGTGTCGGGCAAATGACAGAAGACACGGGTCCTACAGATGCAGGAGACGATGACGATCCTTTATCTGAAAACCAGGACCACCCTGAGGAAACCATGTTCATAACCCAGACTGCCCCACCTGAAAATCAGTGCGTAACAGTTAGCTTAGGCTATATGTTGTTTATAGTACTTTACTGAGGTCAGCTATTTCATATTTGTCGATAGCCCGTTATAAGTTTGGATAAATGCAGTGTTGTTCGAAAAAAAAAACGTATTCAGCGTGAGGTTTAATAACTACTTTGTTTTATGTGCATTTCCCTTATAAGGTCAGTATATGGTTTAAATGATAAACAAATCGTGCTGTAAAGTAGGCTTGTTGTCGTGACTGGTGAAAATTTGTATGCATCAAGGATTATCTAAATAGAAAGAAAACAGATGAGTAAAGAACATTGGAATGCACATTTATTTATAGACTTTGTAAATTCACATTATTATAGTTTGTAAAATCCCCAAATTGAAATGTCAAATGTATATATATATATATATAAATTATATATATATATATATACATATATATAATTTTGGGAAAAAAATCTGTAATGCAGGTTTTGATAGTGTCATTTATGCATATCAACTTTTCTGAATATAGTGATTTGAAGCAAATTCAATATTGTAATGTCACTGAAGAAATTACTTATTCATGCCAATGTAACAACACTGCATTTTAAAGCGTCTGAAATTTCTAATCAAATAACTTTTACCAGGGAAGATTGATTTGTCCTATCTTTATTAACATAGCATAGACAGGGGAAGAGATATTGTTATGATTTAACACAAGAACTATACGACAACAAAATAAAAAAATGAATATATGTGACATCTATTTGAAAGGTAACTGTGTCATTTTGATTTTTTTCATTTCATTGCCAAAAAATATTTAAATTTGATAAATTATACTTTCATGATATTTGATTGTCTATGTATCAAAGAGTTGACAACACTACACGGACCTGTCAATTGAACAAGATCTATGGATTATAAAAATTCAGTGATTTAAGAAATTATGATGCCCCTTGGACTTAGAAAAATTCCAATATGATATGTCATACTTGATAGGTTGATGCATCTCAGATAGTACCAGGAGATGACCCCTATTGATTTTAAGTTCAAAAGGTCAATTTCATTTCCATGTATACTGCCCATGATGTATACTACCCATAATAAAGGCTTGTGCACCCTATAATATGTCCAAGGGAGGGGGGAATAAGTGTTTTACAATTTAACATCTCTTGTATAAGCAAGTTTTTATGTTGTGCATTTTCACCTTGAATAAAAAGTTCATTGAATGTTATGCTTGGAATCAAATAAAGAGAAAAAAAGATAGACAGTAATTTTGCCATAGAAATGAAGAATAAAGCCGCAAAGTCAAAAAGATCCTCAATATGAATTACTTAGGCATAAGTTAAACCCTAATACCGGGTAGGTAGCTTACCAAATGTGGATAGTTATGATTTGAAAATATTTCAATTGATTTGCCATTTATTTCAATGAAACAGTTTTAGAGACTTGCATGATAACTTTAGTTGCATAAAAGTTAAACAAGTTCTTATGAAAACAAACTACCTGGTACTTAAAACTGCATGATCAGAATCATCTATATTTTATACTTTGCGCTGGACCAGTTTTATTTCCCAAAATAAAAGTATGCTTATGATATACATCGGTGGTTAGTGAAATCCTTAAATATATGGCCATGCATGCACATATTATATACAGTTTGATCTGATTTCAGAAAGGTGTACTTGTAAGTCTAGGTATAATACTGGTGAATAACCATGCATTTTACATGTAACTTCATGAACTGAACCTTAACACGTTTAATAAGGCTGAATTTTTATTAAACAAATAGCATATTGAAAGTGGTGTTCTAGCCAGCAATTTCATTTCATTAATAGAAATTCATATGATGTATGATAATCTGTTCTCTTTTTTTTTACAAAAAAAAAAATCCCAAACAATACCAGTATTATGTTTTGAAAAGACAAGATTAATAAGGAAATTGACATGAAAAGTAATTTGTTTATGAGTAAATCCATGAGTACACAGATAAAGAAGGAAAAGATATAATATGTATATTTTCTGAAAAGTCAACCTTCCTGTTATGTAGATTTTGTGAAAGGAAGGCAAATCAATGCTTAAACAATTAGTTTGTCATACAGCTAAGTAAACAGAAAATAGGTGACAGACTAAGATATTTTACATAATAGATCAAAAGTACAGCGTTACTAAGGAAGTCATTGGTCAGATTTATTGACGGTAACAAAAAACAAAACAAAAAATAATGTAACAAAAGCCGTCAATCATGCTTATATATATATGCAATCTGATCTTTGTAAGATAGAGTTAAAAAAATTCAGAGGATAAGTTATTTTCATAATGATATATTACCGGAATATGATATATTGAATAAACCAGCCCTCCCCCCCATCCCCAATCCCCCACCCAAACTTTCCAATTCTTGGAGACAAATTTATGTAGGAGTCTGACTTTACTGCTGACTTGAATGAACGTGCTCATCGCTCATCGTATATCCCATTATGTTGAGCTCAAAGCATATGAACAGTCAGTGGCATTCACATATTACATAAACCTCCCAGGATACATTCATCAGGCAACATCTGAGGATTTCACCTGCTTTGATATAGAAGCAGTGAGCCATTCCTCCAAACTCCCACACCCTGCCGCAGCAAGTGCTCCCTTCTATCATCTTGCAGATAGATAAGACTTTTATCAGATTCAGCCAATATGATTTTTCAGGGTAATATTGATTTACCAAGGTGTGCTACTACTTCCTCTTCTGACTGTGTGGGGGAAAAAAAGAAAAAAGATGTAAACAGAATCATTTCCATTTCATCAATGAGATTTTTTTTCCCCACAAGCAGAAATGAAAATCAGTGAAATAAATAGATATTTCTTTAATATGCTTATCCGAAGGTATGTACCGTAACTTTTTAAAAATTATATGTTTTAAGTGATGACATTTATTAATAATTTTGTTAAAGTATTTGAAAATTTCATATTCAAAATTTTATAAAGAAGAGAATTGTGTCTTCCTAGTTGTAGTTGTATGCTTATACCATGTCTGTACTTTGCAAAAAATGCAGCTTTTAAAATTTTTGAAATTCTGTATCCTCTTATCATTGATTGTGCTTATATAAATATACAATGCTATATAGTATGTAAACTTTGGTTCACTTGGTTCTTTGAATATTTTCTATTTCATATAGTTTAAAAAATAAAATTTGTTTCCTTATGGGAAATATTTAAAATGTAACTTCCTGAATAGATTATGGAAGTTAAATTGTCCTCTCGCCCACTCACTTTGAACTGATGATATGTTAAAACTGATAAAATGATACTCTCCTGACTGTAAACAATTCATTGTACAGGGTCACCAGAGACAAGTGACCCCCCCCCCCCCCCCAAAAAAAAAAAAATAAAAAGGTAATCTTGCAATCAAACCCTAAATTCTATAAATCCCAGACAACTTTCATGTGAAAATATCCAGAGTACAGATTTTCAGTGGCTGAAATATGATGATTCATTTGTGAGATATCTATTATCTTGTTTATTATTTAACATACATGTCTTTTATTGTATTAAATTTTGATAAATTTTAGTTGCATTGAAAAACAAATGAAACACACTGAATAATGCAACTCTAACACATAATGTTAATGTCTACAGGGTGACATAGCTGCAGGTCTGTAGCTCCTGGTTCGAATGGACGACCTTGGAGCTACAGTGCCTCCCATAGTAAAAAACTGCAATTTACGGCGCACAAAAAAATGTGCTAGTTTTGGACTGATTAATCTCAATTCTGAAAACATCATTCTATACAAATAGTTGATTCCAAAAAATTTCTCTGACATTTTACAACAGATATCGTCACTTCACTTTCCTCTGGTATTTTGTACTAATTTTAATTATAAAAAAGAATGGTACACCATCACCATCCCCGTAAAATGAAGAGGTTCAGTTTGTTTACTTGTAAAACTGATGACTCTAGATCTGGACTTGAAATAATATACTTCATTTTCTGAGGTCGGTTAGCATGTTTAAGAAAAAGTCTGAGGCAAGTAAAGTGACAAAATCAGAAGTAAATTGCCTGAAGAATTTAATGGTACTTATTGTTTTCACAGAATTTGTTTGAAAATAAGGTAAATCATTCCAAAACTAGCGCAATTTTTTGTGCACCGTAAATTGCAGTTTTTTACTATGGGAGGCAAGTAGCTCCCGGTCATCCATTCAAATTTTTTCAGACTGGGAGCTACAGACCTGCAGCTACAGGGTGACCCCCTCTGAAGTCACTATCAGAGAGAGAGAGAGATGTACAGAATAGTTTAAGTACATGTGTTCTCACTCATATGCACTCGTGACATCGGATAAACGAACATCCAAAAGCCTATAGAATGAGAGTGGGGGAGATAGAATATGTATGATATGATTTAATCCAAATTTTTATCTATTTCAAACCTTAAAACCTTGTGATTAAACTCTGGAATGACTCTTTAATTCTGAACTCCTTGGTAAAACATCAACATTCAAAGACTCCTTTTGTACAAACAGATGCAAATACAGTGAATTTACAAAGTGAAATCTTAGAGAGTTGCTGGCATTTTTCTTTAAAATTAGTTGCATTTTACAGTGATAACTAACTGTGATAAAACTAAGTTTATATGCAGCAAATAATTTTTTGTCCCATAAAGGTTAAAGATCAAGAAATTTACATCTTTTATAATGTTAATGTAGCGTTGATAAAATTTACATCAAAAAACTTCAATATTGAAAATTGCTAAGGTGCTTTTAGGTTCTAAATTGAAAACTGTGCACACTTGTACTTTATGTGGTAGTCATGAAGCATAGAACATGGGTAATTGCAATTCATGGGAAGTCTGTATCATTTTATAGATATTCAAATGTCCACAGAATCTTTCTATATTAGTGTATCTTTAATGGAAACTACTTGCAGTGAATCAAATAGCTGTGTGTTCTAAAATCATAGATATCAATGACATATTAGTTTTACTGTAGATATCCTTGATGGATTTTTTTAGATATCGGTGATATAACATCGGAGGTTACCAGTAATCAATGACATATTATTGCCAATTAGATATCAGAATAATTTTGTAGATTCTCATTGATTAATAACAACAAGCAAAGATGTCAGATATTTGTCTTGATTGGATGAATTTGGGCAGAACAATAATCTATGTTACTATCTTAATGGTAGTCTTTAAACTTAAAACCTAGTTAACATAAAGTCACAAGATGTCTTTATGAAGGTATCATTTTATGATTAAAGCTATTAATTAGTACCTAAATTCCTCAGGATCTCTCAATATTTCTATATTTCCATACACCTTTAAGTTAGAGCATAACATCCCTTGCATGCGGGTCCTGTTAAAGGACCCATTCCCAATTGAAAGTTTTTTCCAAAAATTTATCGAAAAAGATTCCCAAAATAACTGTGTCGTATTGTGTTATAAAAGATACTAGGATGCTGAATTAGTAACTGAGTAAAACATCCTTATATATGTCAATCAAAATACCTGAGTGTTCTGTTAAGTGTGGTTTATTTTGATGAAAACATTAATTCAATGATTATATGTGTAATATGCAAATGAAAACCAAGAAAACTGTAGAATTTTTGTTTTTTACTAACTTGCATTGAGCCATAATTGTAAAACTATTTTTCCCAAAAGAGCACTCAATTTTTCGACGAAAAAATTCCCAATTGAAAGGGTACAGAACCCTGTACCAAAAAAGGGTCAATTAAGCCCTGCCTTTAGTGGAAGCTACATGTACTATACTACTACGAAAACATTTATCTAATAAAACCACAGATATCAATGACATATTACTGTAGATATCCTTGACAGATTCCTTCAGATATCACTGACATATCAGAGGTTACTGGTAATCAAAGACATATTATTGCCAAATTGTTTTCCAGATAATTTTGTAGATTCTCATTGATTGATAACACCTAGTAAAGATGTCAGATATATGTCTTGATTGGATGAGTTCGGCTAGAACATTAAGTATCATTTCGTTACATTTTGTGGTGAATGAAGAAGAAAAAGCTGAATGTAAGAGATTCTTGCAGTATATATGTCTGCCCTAGTTTTTGCATGTCATCTTCTAAAATGTATCTGTCCAGAAAAATCACATGATAATCACAAGTGGTTGACAATATCAATCATTTATAGGCGACAGGATTTTCAAAAGATAACAGATGGAGTGTTTGCTATTTATATCCCATCCGACTCCCACACACAGTCAAAGATGATGCATTATTTAGTGATCTCCACTTGAGGAGCAGTTCATAATTATTAAACTGTTAATAGTTTGAAGGGGGGTTGGGTTAGAACATGTCCTCATACTCTTAGCTTGAAAATTATTGAAACATATATTTCATATGTATGAATATGATATCTGTTCTCTATTTCTCAAGTATATTCTCTTATTGTTTTCAGTTTTACTCGTGCTGTAAATTGTTCCTAATGTGAAAGAGGATTGTCATGATTAATATTATATGCTTTAGCAAATATTGATTAATTTAACAGAGCCTTGTAATTATTGACAACACACCCTGGTCTGGATTTTAATAAGTGATTAGAGCAGTATTTTATACCTAGCACCAGAGAGGTAGTGTTAAAACTTTCACTCCTTATTTTACATCATTTGGGAGGAAATCCCAAACTTAATCACTAAAAATTGGTTTACGGTTGGGAAAACTAAGAACTGAAATTTGAAAACTAATTTTTGGAAGTGGGAAAGACAGGACGTTGATTGAATTTTGTTTTCTGTATGGTTGGGTCGACAGGAATTTGGTCATATTTTTTTGTCTGGGGGACTTGGTGCATGGAGATATATTTCAGTTTTAGGAAGGTGTGGATTTGTAAGCGGCGAGTTTTGTCAGCGTCTCGCTGCAAAGTTTCCGGCACCCACAGATTGTGCACTTTGTACTCATGTATTAAATATGTGTGTTATAGATTTTACCTAACACAAGGAATCATTCAGTTATGCTAGCTGACGCCTACGTAGTTTCCAATGTTTGTAGACTCGGCGTAACATCCCTGTTATCCCATAGGAACTCTCCGCCCACTGACTTTCCTTCTTTTATTAAACTTAAATTGACCCAGATCCATAAAATTAAAATTGATTTGATTTCTGGCCATTGGAATCAATACATCAAATCTCGTTCTTTTATTTTTAGTGCATGCATTTCAAAATTTGTTACGAGTTTGAAAGAATTGAATCAATTTCTGAGAACCTTATAGTAATTGGAATTTTTCGGTTTTGACACAAATACACAATCAACTTGATGATCATGGAAAGACAATAAATTTAAAGTCTGGATTACAACCATTTTGTCACAGTGATAGTGTTGTTTGTAGATATTCAAAAGAAAACATCATACCTACTGGGTATATGAATTTACATGTACCTTGTAAATTCTAAGTATCCTATGAAAGTAATCTTTGTAATGACATGTACATCTATTTAGAATGCAATAAAAAAAAAAAAGATGAAGGCTTTTTTTCCAAAGAAAAAAGATGTTCATTTCTATTTACCTGAGTTGTTTTAATTTAATTTTGAAAGTTTATGTTATTCCAGTTATTATGGGTTTTTGCTTCTTTTTATTGTAGATGGTACCATGGACGGTTGGGTCGTCAGGTGGCTGAGGACAGACTGCGGACGGCAGGAGAAACGGGAAGTTACCTGGTCAGGGAGAGCGAGCGCAACAAGGGCTCCTACGTTCTCTCTTACTTGGGCAAGAATGGCCTCACTCACTTCAAGTATGTATCTATTTGTTCCAGAGGATGCACCTTTTTTTGGTTTTAACCTCACCCTCTATGTAAAGATTTAAAAATTAACCATCTTTATCATTCTTTATGAGGTACTTGTTGTCATATTTACTTTCTAGTGTAAGTGCATTTAAGACTACCATGAGTTATCCATCTCCATTTCTTTTGATTCTTTGTGTCGCATGTCTGGAGTTTTGGTATGCATCTTTATTTATGCTTTTTTTTTGGTACAGAATATCAGCAATATGCGGGGATTACTACATTGGTGGCCGTCGATTCGACAGCATGGCTCTGCTAGTAGGGTATTACACTTCCTGTTCATATCTCCTCAAAGGGGAACAACTCAAGTTTCCAGTCTCACCACCAGAAGTAAGTGCTGTTAAAACAACAAAGACAAATTTTTTAGGAAAAAAAATAAGACTAAGACTGTAATCGTAAAGTTCACAACTATATCATTATGTCAGTATGCTTACAGTGAAATGTACAAAAGTTGATTTTGTGTGTGTTTTCAGCCTGTTGATGATAGGAGAAAAGTGGTGGCAGTACTCTCCTTCTCCAAAATGCCAGAGACAGACGAGTTGAGTTTTGAGAAGGGAGATGTGTTCATTGTGCTGAACGAGATGGGGGATGGCTGGCTGTGGGTCAAGTCTCTCAGAACCAATGAGGACGGCCAAATCCATGAAGCTTTAGTGGATAATCTGGTTAGTTATTTCTGTCTCTGTAATACAAGCTTCTGATGATTTGAGATTTTTTTTTTTCAAATGTGTTCTTGCTAGTGAAGCAAATTTGATAATTTATTTCAACAATTATATTTTTTCATGCAGTATGCTGTTTTTTGCATATAAAGGCAGGGTTTCATTCACAACTTCATTTATGGGATTGTCATATAGTGATGTTTGGATTTCAGAGTGACAGTGTAGAACCAGTTCAAGGTCTGTCCTACTTCCATGCTAGCATCACAAAGGAAGAAGCTGTGGAAAAGCTCAGAGAAGGTATTAAATACAAACTCTGAATGTTGTCTGACAGTTAAACTAAACCTTTGATTAAAAGATGCAATATTCATATTGATAATTTTTTTTTTTCAATTAGCTGGACAGGGGAGTTTTCTTGTCAGACCAAGTGAGAATTCACCTGGGAACTATTCTTTATTTGTTTTATGTGATAAAGTTGTTCAAAGATTCAGGATAGAAAAGCAAGGAAAACAGTTGTTTTTAATGGGAGGCAGATACTTTGACAGGTTAGTTCTTCAGTGTTGCTGAGCTTAACTAGGAACTTTTTTGGAGCTGCTAATTTCAGTTACCGGTATTTCATCAAATTAGAAAAAAATAAATAAAAAAAGAGAATTCGTAAAATTTATTTTTTAAAAGGATGTGGATGGCATTAAAACATAAAATTAAACACAAATTACAAAGACCAATTTTCTGAATTCAAAGCAGAGCAAAAGATTTCCAAAGCATTTGTGTAACCGAAGATCAATTTTTAGAGGCTTTTTGTTATTTCGTTCTTAGCGATACAAAATATGATTTTATTAAATGTATTGATAGAAAAATGCTACATATTCTAGAAATATTTTGTTTTCAGTTTGGATGGAATTATAGAGAGATATAAAAAGGAAGAAATTGTGGAAGGACACACCCTTGGGGCCCCAGTCACAAGGGTAGGATCATTAAAAATTCATCTACAACAATATTTTTAGATCTTCAAATGAAAAAAGAGTTGTATAAAAAAATAAAAGGAACCGCCCCCCCCCCCCCCCCCCCCCAAAAAAAAATAATGAATCATTTTAAAAAATGCTAAAATAATAAATTTCAGTATATTTAAGACACCACGAGAAGCTGTTGATATATATTTGAGATTAATATTTATTACTGATAACTGTGACTGATATTTGTTACATATATCTATCACTGATATTTGTTACTATACTCTGTCTCGAGTTTTTGCTTCCACCACTTTTCGCTTGATATTTCGATAATCATAAATACCTTTGTGCTAAAGTACGTTCATCCACTAATATGAAAAATGTCCTGATTATCTGTTTTGAAACGCCCCCTCTACCGCTTCAGGTTTCAATACACAACCCAAAATAGAAAGTCTACGGGGATTTTGCATTGCATCAGCCATGAAATAGCCCGGATGATAATGTTGAAAAATTGTACGAGGTTTTCCGAGTAAGTCCGAATGGAGAAAAGATGTAACATTTCCCATTATAAATCCCCGTAAGAAATTTGTTTTCATTCCTGTGAATTTTTATGAGTGAAAAATGAAAATGTGTCAATGAGGATATCTTGGATATTTTCCCTTTTATTGATTTCAACTGTATTTCTTTCACAGGTATGTGTATTTTTATTAAATATCATCAAAAAGTGATGGAAGCAATAACTTGGGACAGACTATAATATCTGTGACTGATATTTGTCATTCATGTCTGTGACTGATATTTACCATTGATATCTATGACTAATGTTTGTTACTGATATCTATGACTGTTATTTGTTACTGATATCTATGACTAATATTTGTTACTGATATCTATGACTGGTATTTGTAACTGATATCTGTGTCTAATATTTGTTACTGATATCTTTGTCTAATATTTGTTACTGATATCTATGACTGGTATTTGTTACTGAAATCTGTGTCTAATTTTTGTTACTGCTTTATGTGACTGATATTTCTTGCTGATATTTTTTACTAATTTCTGTGAGTGATGTTTAAGGAGATGAAGTATGTGTCGGAGAAGCTGGAGAGGCTGTCTCATAAGGGGTCGGCCGACGACTTGTATGACTCGATCCGACAGAGTTCCCGCGGACCCATGACAGGGCGCCAGGGCAACAAGCTGGAGATGAAGGGGTACCTCTACATCAAGAAAAACAGTAAGTCAGCAGAGAGCATCTCGGAAATGAACATGGTTAAATTGTTAACTGACACCATATAATTACTTTCCTGAGTCACATTCTGCCCGAATCTTTTCAAAATTGAAATCATAAGTATAGGTATATGAATTGTTTTGTGATGAATATAGTCATACCATCCCCCCCCCCCCCCCCCCCCCCCCCCCCACAAAAAAAAAAATTACAATAAAGATCCTTAATAAGTAAATTCTTGAATATGATGGCAGATTGAACTGCAGTTTTTTTTCTTTCTCAGATAAATGTGCATGACAGGAATTTTCAGTTTTCTTTAGATTGCTTGATAAGTTAAACGAGTTTGATAGTATTTTTTTTACCCTGTATATGGAAATTATTTATTAGATATTTATTAAGAATTAATCATTGTTGTCTCTATTCATTACAGGTCAGAACAAAAAATTCAAAAACATGTTTTTTGTTTTGCTTGGAGATGATAAGCAGCTATGTTATTTAGAAAATGACAAGGTAATTTTTTTCACTCAATCAACATCTGTACCTGCTGTATTTTTTATGTTACAGGCCTTTGATTAATTAACAGCTAATTCAACATCTAGAAAAAAAAGCAAATCACTTCAAAGCTTGGTATATGACATATGGCATTGAATTCCCAAATTCCTAAATATTTCTTAAATGTATTGGACAGAATAATATGACTTATCAGTTGTATTTTTGAAACGCAGCAGAAAATTTTCAGTGGTGATGAATTTAACACAATATTTTTAACTTCATTGTAGAGATCTCGTCCGAAAGGTTTGATTGACCTTAGCTACAGTTCCCTTTACCCTGTCCATGACAGCTTCTTTGGAAGGTAAAATTGATAATTTTTATTGCATCATATATTTAAGTTAGAATCTGTTATATGACACTGGACAAAAGGTTTTATGTAAGTCATTTATAAGAATGAAATGCTGATTGACCTCTGTCTTTTTTCTTCTTTATTTCAGACCTAATTGCTTCCAGTTAATTACAAACTCATTTAATCATTCCCAGATTTACTACCTGTGTGCTGAAAACATAGATTTAGCTCAAGTAGGTTGATATACATGTAAATTGTCCGTATTGACAAATGTAAAAAAAAAATTATTTTCCTTAAACATTTGACATAATGAGGATTTCTTGATGAGTTACTAAAATGTTATGGTTTGTTTAAAACATTTTCTATTTATAGAATATATTTAAAAGAGTCTTGGTTTCTGAAACAAAGATTAATCTAGTCCTCCTGAAATGAACCTTTGTAGTAAATTGTTTCGATTAAAACGGTAATATCATATGCATTTACATGTATCTACCTTAAATTTACAGAAATGGATACAAAGGCTCCGCCCATACTGTGTAAACACCGCCCCCGTTTCCCAACAACGATTGTCTGCCCTGAAGGAGTTGCGGTCTCTGACTGTGGAGGTGGTGGATGCCCAGAAGCTGTCCACTAAGCTCCTGCCCCACCCCTACTGTATCCTCAACCTGAAGAACCCCAGTCATAACCCCATCAAGGTCTGCCGCACCCAGGTCGAGGAGGGGCACAACCCCGTGTGGGAGGAAAAGTTTATCCTAGAGTGAGTACTGGATAATCATTGTCTTTTACTGTCAATAGCTTACTTTTAGACAGTAAAGTATACTGGAGCTATTTTGTGAAGAATTATTAAATACTGGTAGATTAACATGGTTAAAAGTCAACAGCTTGCTTCTAGACAGTTAAAATATACTCGTCTGGTGCTCTTTTTTGATAAGATTATTTTAGACAATGGTAATTGAAAGACTCAATCCTGAAGTGAAACATGCATTATTAAAAAAAAATTATGTTTTTGTTTGTTTTGTTTATTGTTAAAGCTAGTATGTAGGTCAATATTTTGTTTGTGATGACTGATGAAATAGAATTGATTGCTATTTATCATGACCATGCCCCAAAACATACATGCATCTCAGGTTAAAAAAGTAAGTCGTCGACTTGAGTAGTCGGTGATTCTTGCAAAGTTCCACTGGTGGCTTTAATATCTCAAACAAGAAAGAATTGTTAGGGGAGGATGTGTGCGTTTGGAGCATAACATCAGGAGCTTTTTACAGATATAGAATTGTGCATGTACATGTATCTACCAATAAGACTTGAAATGATTTAAAATCTATAGGATTGAATGAATTGTACATGTACAAATAAATCAATATACATGTACTTTCCATTTTAATGGAAACGTTGGCTGTGTTAAAACATTTAATATGACATTGGATTTTTTTTTTTAGTGATATTCCTTCTGATATAGAATCCATCAGCATTAGTGTTCATAATTACAGTAAAAGGTTTATTGACAAAGAAATTGGAAAACCAATTGGTAAGTTATTTCATCTCGATGAGAAATAGTCTCCTGTTGATACATATACACTGATCTAGTTTTTCTGATGCAACTTTAGCTCCAAATCAATTTAATTTAAATCCCTGTCCAAACATTAAAGGGTTTTTAACCATATATACATGTATTAACCTCTTGCATGGTGAAATAGGGGGAGATTGAGACTTTAAAATCAGAGCATACTATGAAATGTTTTACTGTTTCACTGTTTTAAATTGAGTACAAGTAAATTTTTACAGCATTTACAGGATTCTATTTTGTATTTTCAGCCCAAATAGTTATACCATTAGAAGAAATAAAAAGTCTGGATTTATTCGCAAAATGGTTTTCTCTAGTCCCTATCAGTCCCACCTACCGTGGTGAAATGGGTTCGCTACGGATACGGGCTCGGTATTTACATGAAATTATTATGCCTGAAGACAAATATTCAACACTTAAAGAGGTAAGACATGTAGAATAATGAAAGAGAGCTTGACTTATTTTAAAATGGAGTAAGATTTTGTTTTTCATTAAAAGAGATCAGTAATGTGCGATTATTAATTTTTCTCAATACATCCATTTATTTTTTTTTCAAAACCGATTTCATCTTATTGTAACACACAATTTTTATCTTATATTGATAACAATAATATTAGTTTGTTGTTACATGTATCTTGAAGGTTGAAAGTGAAATAATTATCTTGCATGTTTTCCTGCATTCTTAAAGAACTACATGTAAGGTGTTGTGCATTGGTCAGTTGGTACAATCATCTACTCAGAAGATTTAGCCCCCCAATTTTGCCAAAAAATATAAAAGGTTTTGATTTAATCTGGTGAGCATGTTTTGTTTCCTTCTAGTTGATATTAAATGGAGATCTAAGTAATCTTCTGGAGCTGTTCAGCATCTGTGGTAATGATAGAATTCCCCTGGCCAAAGCCCTTCTTCAAATATTCCGCCACGAACAGCAAGAGAAAGTCATACTTAAAACCATGAATGATCTTGAGATTGCCCGTGAAGGTAAAATACTCTGAATGTTTTTGGAATATAACCTAAAACATTTTTAATAAACACGTGGAATTAATGACATATAAAGAATGTCAAGCTGAACTGTTATGTACAGTTATATGATGCACATGGTAATAGCAAGCTTGCTTGATTGGCCAACAAATAACAAATTCAAGCTTACAGTGAAGACAGTTTCATTCCACTTATCTTGAAATTTTATATTAGACATCGGATATAACAAACTTCATTTAATACAATGAATCAAATTGCTCATCTCGGGGGCTTAGCTGTAACCATGTTTTAATGTAATCTTGTGAAATTCATATATTATAGTAAATTTTGAAATGCATTTGCTTTGTTAATAAAAGCCATGAAGAATTTATGGTTCTTGTTTCTCACAGACATTGTATCTACCCTGTTCCGAGCCACCTCCCTTGCTACCACCTTGATGGATCAATACATGAAAATGACCGCCTCTCAGTTTGTGGCGTCAGCCCTGAAGGACCCGATCATCCACATCACGGAGAGCAAGCAGTCATGTGAGGTAAGTACTGGTAGTTATTGCATAACTCTGTCAATGTGTTGGTAAATACCCTAATTCTCTCTCATACCTGGTAAATGCCTTTCTCACATGGTATTACCTGTACTAATGACTTCAATTACCTACCGGTATTGATCAGAAAAGGGATTAAAGACATTAAAGAGTTAGTATGGTACAAAATGAAACACCAATTGATACGGTAATCAGATATTATAATGTAAATCCACACGTATGAAAGTACAATTCATCTGTTAGTATCAATCAAGATATGTATAAAGCTTTTTTGTTTATTTTGAATTCCAAGAGCGTAACATTTGAAAACCAAAGATTTACCGTAATAGGGTATAGTTAGTGATACTGTACAACAATAGGCTCTACATGTCCCGTTACCTTTGGCCTATTTCATTTAATATTTACAATGTCAATGTTGGAAAAGATGCATGTAAAACTTTGCTAAAGAACACGACTCATGAAATAAGAATGTGTAGGTATTGCATACTATAATATCATTGCCTTATGCCTATTAACCTCTTGTAGTGTCTGTGTGCTTTTCAAGTCAATCTTCTTAAAGTGTAATGTTTAATATTTTTAGCTGAATCCCACCATGTTGGACAGTGGCTGTGATATTGTAACAAACAGGGATCACTTTCTCCATTTCCTGGAGGAGATGACGGAATCCATTTTTAAATCCACGGACAGCTGTCCAAAGTGAGTTCATGCAGTGACCAGGAAGTGTGAACTGTTTGTTATTTAATTGAGTGTCAATTGAGGCCCGCAGTGGATTCCTACTGACTATGTATTGTCACCTAAACACACCTTACGTCTACAGATGTATGTCATTATCACTTTGCTATTGATCGTCTGTTGTGTTTTTCTCTGTTTTGTAGAGTCCTGCGATATATTTGTAGCTGTCTACAAAGAAGTGTGTCGGCCAAGTGGCCTACAGATGAGAGTGTTAGAACAAGAGTCGTTAGGTGTGTGCCCAGCCATACAGCCCTTTCATTCAGTTTCTTTATTTGAAAATGCAGCAGTGTTTGCTAGAGTAGAAACAAAATACATGTAGCATTTATATTTAATCTTCTACATTCACATGACATTATATAGTCTTGCACTATAAAAAAAGTTTTCCTAACTGTCTTTTTTATTTAATTTTTTTTTTTGTAGTGGCTTCATCTTTCTGAGGCTGTTGTGTCCGGCAATCCTAAACCCGAAATCTTTTAATTTAATCACAGGTATAGTTTCTTTTTGTATTGGTTTGTTGTTTGTATTTCATTTATTTGTAAGATATTCGTCTTCAGATACAGATAAGTACATTTGTGTGTTTTTCCAATTTTTTTCAGAAACACCATCAGATGTGGCCTGTCGAACCTTAAAACTAATTGCAAAAGCATTACAGAACTTGGCAAATTTAGTTGAATTTGGAATCAAAGTAAGATACCGGTAGTTACATTTATAACTGGAGAGCGTTTTAAAAATTAATTTTTGTTTGAAAAAAATATGTATGTACATGTACATGCACGTTTCATCTGTTTACATATGTTTACATACTAATGATATCATACTTCATTTAAATAATTGTATTTGCATGAAAGATGACAATCTCTCAGAATAAGTTTGCTGTTATGCCAGTACATGTACTCGATGTCTCTGTAGGAGGCCTTTATGGAAGTGATAAACCCATTCATCAAGAAAAACAAGCCTCGGATGATCAAGTTTCTGGACGAACTGTCCGTAAGTTACACATATTGCTACCTGTAACAAGAAGTTAGTAGATGATGAAACTCGTTCTGTTTCGCCTGATGGTATTTATTGATGTACACACATACATGTAGAGTTAAGATTAAATGATAACACGCTGGCATACTTTTAATTGGAGCAGGTTGACGACAATGAAACGTCCTCGGAGAACTCCTTGCCAGTCGACAGTGTGGCCAGGGACCTCGCTACAATGCACACGATATGTGCTACCCACCAATCAGAACTCAGGAAACAATCCGAGAACAAGGTATGGTAATTTTTTTAAAAATTAGCCAATTTCATGCTTATATTGTTAATTACTCAACTAGTCTTAAATTAAGTAATAAAAATCTTTATGATGTCTTAAAATAAAACACGAATCAACTGGGATGTAAAGTGCATCAACTGGGATGTAAAGTTTCAAAAATAACTAATTAATTTTTATATTAAATTGAATTGATATAAATTGACATTTAGATGATGTAAAAAACATATATTCATTTTCTTTCTTGACAGCCCTCGTTAAAGAAGTTGGTAGCTGTCACAGACATTTTAACAGACCACAAAAAGCGGTATATGACGTGATGAATGTATAAAGAGGGAGCAGGCTGCTGATCCCGGGGAGTAGCAGGTGTCTGCTAAAAACCCAAAGACACACCGAGTGACCTTGTCCGTATAAATCACCCACCTCAGGAGTGCTGGCAATCAAGATAGATCATTAATTCAGTCCCAACTGTGGGGCAACTTCCCTCTTCTCCACCCCCACAAAGACTGGCCAAGTCTTCGTACATTACTGTCTTCAGCAGAGGTTATTGCAATAGATTTTACAAATGTGTTTCATGTTGGTACATCATTTCTTTTTGGATATATTATAAAAGATTGTTAATTGCTTGTTGCTTGTTAGTTAAAGTCATTATTACATGTATGAGCTGATTCGTGTTAATATTTTGTCATGAAATTCTCACTGTGAAAATGGCATTACAGTTTATTGATTGATTGTTCAAGTTATTAAGTTGATTATTGAGTTTAGTTTAGTTATGTAATTGTGAAGATAATTTATTTTAATTTAGAAATTATGAGAGTGAAAGATGAGTGGAAAGATTAATGCTTTTATTTTACCAAAGAATATGGATTTCTTTCTGAAAGAATTTTTTTATCTAGTCTAAAACCTTTTCATGTTTTTTTATCATGCACATATTTGACAGAAAATACAATTTTCATGTTTATAATTGAAATGAGTTAACTCATTAGAGTTATGCATGGATTCAATAGGTAAATGTTTTGATATGGCCAGTATGACAATCATGGGGGGAAAAAAGGAATTTTTTATAGTCTATTAATACTTGAAACACTTTTCTATCCAGAATGTGTACATTGCTTTTGAATATTTTTGTAGCAATTGGTCATTTCAACTACAACTGAAGCTTGATTATAATTATTTATGATTGATATAAAAGGATTTTTTTCCACATGTTACCCTTTTTAAACACAGTTTTTACTTCATTTTTTTCATCTTACCTGGATTAAAAGCTAAATTTTGTTTAATGTACGACTGGTTTCAGCAACAAAAACAAGAAACTACTGGGGTAATCAATCAAAAATTCATAAGAATGGTAAAGATAAGCTGGAAAAGGATTAAAATAATGGTAATTATTTCCTTTTGGAAAATATTTCACCTTACTAAGAGTTATACCCAATCAAATATTGTGGTTTCATTAATATAAGAGAGCTTCAATTTTCAAGGATTTTTTTTTAAATTCAGTTTTTAGGTTACTGCAAATGCACAATTTTGTACTGTTTCTGACATCGATAAATATTAGCTTTTTGGAACGGCTCAACAACGAAATTCACGCTCAATGAATAATGATGAAACCACACTATGTGATGATACAAATTTAGACTAAGTCATTGGCCTGTGTGCAAATTTGTATGGTATCTGCCTGGCATGACATGGACCTTCTTCAAATTTTGTTTTTCAAAGGGTTGTAGCGTTAAGGTTCCTAAGATTTCCAATACACAAAATTCAGATGAGCAACCTATGTCCCAAATCTAATTTCATAAATGCTTAAACCACCAATTATTATTTTTTTTATTACCGGTAATGTCAGAATCCAAAATGCTTGTTATTCTTAATGAAATTTGGATAAAACTTTATCAAACCTCTTATTTGGGGTAAAGTGCAATATTTTCGTCTTTTCTGACTACGTTTTTGTTCAGTTTCTTGCTTGTATAGATTTCTCATTGTTATCTTCACTCTTTTCATTACCATTTGACAGTTGGAAGAGGAAAACATTCTTTGGTTTGCATTTTTACGGTGACACCATATAATGAAATAAATTTTTTAAAGATTGTTTCATACATTGTGTTTTTTGGCACTTACAATTGAAATTATTGGTAAGGTAAAAGATACTGCCACATTTGATCAGATATACTGAGAAAAGGAAATCTAAAAACAACACAGACTGAAAAATATCCATATACATTTATAACAACAAATTCACGACAAATTTCAATGAGGCTAGATGAAAAAGATAAATTGGTTAATATGACAATTTTAAAAAAACCCAAAATAACCAGGTCTGGCAGATCTTGAAGTGATTATTAATATCAAAATTGTGATTACCAGTACATCGATTACTAGAAATGACTATAAAACTTCTTCAGTTTGATGAAAGAATTCCATCTGTAGGCTGTCTCAAGTTCACAAAATGGAAATAGTCTTTTTCAAACAGATTGTTTTGGATTTTGCAAATTAAGATCACTTGTGTGTTTTACATACTAGTATAAGAAAATATCTTAACACGTGGCACAAGTTTATGAATACTGATGGGCCCTTTAAGAGAAATTCTGAGATCGATATAAGTATGTTCCCAATGGTGATCAGTGTATGAAAATGAGAGTGGTTTTCTTTTTACTCCTAGTACTTTCAATGTTTTACAAGCCCTCTTTTGAATAGCACTAAGTTGTATCCACCTCCTGCACTGGTAATGGAAATGAAAAAACTTTGCTGGATCAATAGTTGGGAAAAAGTACTCTGATGGAGCAATATATATCCCATTTTCATGCGTTTCTGGGTAAGAGTAATCTCCCTTGAAATCTCCGTACACTGAGGTAACAAAATGGGGCCCTGTGCTATCAAGGACATTCCACATGTGTTGGTAGGAAGGCAGTCTGTTGATTAATCTCTTCATAAATGGATGTTTTGGTCTACAGCCCATTAATGCATTTATCACCAAATATTCAAAGTTTCCATCCAAGATGGGATGTTCATATGGTTCCTGTGGTAAAAAGCAAGCATATTTCTTTGTGAAAGGTGTGAGTGATTTCAAGCTCTCTAGATCCATATCGGCATAAACCCCACCAAATTCATACAAGACTACATAACGCAAAGCATCAGCTCTCCGTATTCCTTCTGAATATCCATCAAAAACCTTCAATAGGTATGGATGTCTATCTTTAATAAGCTGTCTAGCACTTTCGTCTGTCCACAAATAATAAGTCCAACCTGGGTGGTTCTTGACCCATGTTTGAATCCATTTTGAAAATTTGCTTGGAATTTCCTCGCTCTTCCAAGTTTGGTGAATGATGTGGGGAATTCTGTTTTCCCCCACTGAGGGAAATAACTGGGACTCATGAATTCCCAAAGGAACAAAATCTGGCTCTATTGGGATGTCAATATAGTGGAATGCTCCATTTTGTCGTATTTGCTCAAATTTAATAAGAAAATGAAGAAATATTAAGCTTATGCCTGCATGACAGAGTATTTTTAATGTGTCTGGTTTGGTAACTGTCCGGATGAACTTCATTAACTGTCCCATCCCTTTGAAAGAAAATTAAGATCATCTTTAAACCAGGAATAAAATTCATGCAATATGCATTTATATGAATTTCAAAGGAAATGGGAGTGTTTAAGGAATTCAAACATGAAATTTATCAGTAAACGTGCATCTTGCTGTTTCTAGAAAATAAACTGTAATATACATAAATATATTATATACCCATATACAATGTACAATACAATATATAAATATCTAGGCAAAGGTGGTGAAAATTCAAATATCATTTAGGGCCTCGGGTGTACCATGCTTACACAGTCATGCATCATTGAGACCCAAAATACACACAATTGACAATGACACACCTGTTAAGCAGGTGAAGTCATATCATGATCTACATATATATAATGTACTATTCACTTAAAAACTTAGACAGTATAAAAGATGCTGGGAAGAATGAATTTTATTTAAAAAATTAAATAAATTTGCAAAATGACTTTAAATTTCATATGTAAATCTATAATTTCATAATTCGTTTTCTTTTCTTCGTTAACCCTACCTTCTGATCCTTACACCAAGTTGACCAAGTACATGTAGATGTCTTCTCTCTATCCAGCTTTTATAACATCGGGATCGTTGATCAGGTGCTTTACATATCATATACTATATTAATATAGTAATTTATGAGAATATTTATTATAATGTCTTTATGACTAAGCATTGATGTAAAATTAATGATTGAACAGCTACATGAAATTTTTAGCTTAAAAACTACTTAAATATCATGCAACTCTTATTTTGCACCCAAATTACACTTTTTGCGTCTATTAGCTAAATTTGTAGTAGACGAAATTTATCTCCGATTTGTAACTCTTCAGTCGGCTTTTCAACATGGTAAGAATGCAAAATCATTGTGATATTTATTGTGTTTTTTGGAGCCAATAAGAAGTTCATTCAAATAATTTTATTGTAATTGTCACGAAGAACTTAAGAAAACAACTGTAAATGTTTCTATTCTTCAAGCCCTCGACTCTGACTTTGTTTTGCATAGCACCCCCCCCCCCTTTTTTAATGATGTCGATTAGTGAAACAAACAATTTATTATTTTCAGTCACGGCGATATGACTCAAGGACAACGATATTTTCTCCAGAAGGTAACCGATGCGTTTAATGAATGATATTTATATATAATAGCAATAAAATAATTAAATTTGCATTCATGAACGTGCTGAACGGAACAGATATTCATTTTTCTCTATGAATGTAATTTACAGGGAGATTATACCAGGTGGAATATGCTATGGAGGCTATCGGTCATGCAGGAACCTGCTTGGGTATCCTAGCTAATGATGGGGTCTTGCTGGCTGCAGAGAGGCGGAACACAAATAAACTCCTAGACGAGGTGTCATATTCAGAAAAAATTTACAAACTGTACAAGTAAGTATTTTTTTGTTAATTCTTAATTCCCATTTTTTTTTCTGATTAGGAAAGATATTAATGGATTTTTTTTTTATCTTTTCTACAGTGACATGGCTTGTAGTGTTGCTGGAATTACATCAGATGCAAATGTTTTAACAAATGAACTCCGTCTAATTGCGCAGAGGTAATTATTTTTCATGTCCATCACCATCTGCTACATAACTTATATTTTGTAATTCATGTGCAGTCATTTATTTATTTCTGAATATTTTAGGTTCCATTTACAATATCAAGAACCTATACCCTGTGAACAACTTGTTAGCTCATTGTGTGATCTGAAGCAAGCTTACACTCAATTTGGAGGTAGTGATTTTTCTTTTGACTTGTGCAGTAGTTTTAACATTAATCACATACATCTTGAGGTAATTTTTTTTAATTTTGCCAAATAGGAAAGCGACCTTTTGGTGTATCTCTTTTATACATGGGCTGGGATAAACACTATGGATTTCAGCTTTATCAAAGTGACCCCAGTGGCAATTATGGAGGATGGAAAGCCACTTGCATCGGAAACAACAGTGCTGTAAGTTAATTTCTTGCTTGAAAATATGCAAAATGTTTGTCTAATATTGTGAATCAACACTTTTTTAGGTTCATGAAAATATTGCAGATTTGCCAGGTTCTTAATATACTTTCTTAAAAATGTAAGAAAAAACAAAGCAGTGATCATTATGTGTGATGACAAATAAAGTTTGATATTTTGACAGAATGCAGTTTCAATGCTGAAACAAGAGTACAAAGAAGGAGAAACAAATCTAAATGATGCTTTGTTGTTAGCCATTAAAACCTTAAGCAAGACCCTGGACATGACTAAAATAACAGCTGATAAAGGTACATTATTAAAATACTATTTTTGATTTAGCAGTACATATGTTCAATATGTTAATATAAAGTTGTTGTATTCTTTTGTGCATGTACACGCACATGTATATTTACCGGTATTTTGCTGTCAAATGTACATATTTTGAAATATATATAACAGTATAAACTTGTAAATGTAGCTGATAAGAGTACAGACACGTGTATACTACATGTAGTTGTAATTAAGGTTAATTAACATGATTAAGGTTCAAATACTATAAAGACAATAATGTCCATGTTGTAAGATAATAGAACAAAAACAACACAATTAAATGTAATATATGAAATTGTCTAGAATAGGTTTGAATGAAATAAATGTGGTAATGTATATTGGATACTGTTTTGTTAATCCAATAATTTAATTGCATATTCATGTATTTGTCATTAAGGGATTGCATATTTAGATAAAAATACTTTCATAATTGAATAACCATATGTATTTATAGAAATACTGAGTTTAACATAGCAAATTTGTACTTGCTTTTAAAGTTTTCCACTGGTTGCAATCGTGTATTAGTGTGTAAGCTGTTAGAACAATGGGTTTGAATATTACGAATCAAATGTTATCTGTGTTTCAGTTGAAATAGCTACACTGACAAGAGAGAACGGGCAGACGAAAATGACCATTCTGGGTGCTCCCGCAGTGGAGGAAATTATAAAGAAACATGAGGAGATAGAAGCCAAAGCCGAGGCCGAGAAAAAGAAGGAAAAATCCTAAAATCTGTGTTGTAATAACCTGTAAGTATATTCATTTATGGTACATACATGTAAGATAATTTTAAAAGAATACGTAATACTGTACAAGGTATTTTGTACTGTATACTGTAGAAGCAGAAATATTCGTTGAGGATTTAATTTCGCTATTTTAACAAATCAATGAAATTAAATCCATGACGAATTTTTAACCCAAGTATTAATATATACAGAGTTGATAGGTGATACATATTAGATATTGGGTTATGACGAAATTTTATTTGTTTTAAAAACAACGAAATTTTAACCCAACGAAAATATGTGCTTCTACAGTATGTATATTCCGTATTTATATAACTTATAAGTTCATTTATGCATATGAAGGAAAATGTTATACAAACACATAATTATATATTTAATATAAATCAAAAGGTCTTGGTAATTTACATACAAATTTTCAATATGTAAAATCATTAAATGTGGTAAGTTATTTAAGAATAAATTTCCATTGTGTACTTTGTTTTCAGGTTTGTGTTGAGACAAATGGCTTGAAGGCTAAGGATTCTTTCAGAGATTCATCATTAAAAACTGTCATAAACATTAGTGCTGTTCTACATTTTGTGATGCAAATATATCTATAATCTTTGTCATTCATGATTGAATAAAAACTCCTTAAAGCTGTTATCATTTAATGTTTTATTTTTTAGTTGAGTGGATAAATTTTCAGTTAGAAAATTTATTACGTGACCTTCCTTATATTTCATTGCATATTCAAACAATCTTGTTCTCTTGTAAAAGTTTGGGAAAAAAACCTAAGCAGAAATTGTTTAAGAATGCCTTGAACACCTGTTTTACAATGATAGGAAAATTGATATTTGACCCTCAACACATGACTTATAAAAAGACTTGTTTTATAGTAAGATATACTACATGTGTACCAGTATGCCTAAAAGGGAAAAGTAGAAGTCTAGTATTGGAGTGCATGTGATTTAGTAAACTACGAACATCTTGTCAATATACATGTATTTTGAAATTCAGTATTATGTACACATTTTTTCTTGCACATGCAGTTCCATCTTGTTAGAACTCAAAAGGGGCAGTCTAAATTGACTACCCTGGTAATATTTGTGATTCGATGCAAATGAACACATCTTTTAATCTTTTTATGGCGCACTAAATGCATTTAAAAACTCAATCTTCATCTTAAACATACAATGATCTGAAACTGCAGAATGATATAAATGACCATGCCATCATATCAATTCCCAAAATACATATCAACTCCCATTTTTATTCTTAATATAAATAATTACAATTTAAAAGCCCACTACAAACATTTGTTCATATTCAGGTTTACATCTTAGCATTTTATTTTTAGCTCACCTGTTTAGTTTACCTGAGTTATAAGCTCAAGTGATCAAACTTGGTGGGGCATCTGTCGTTGTCGGTGGCATTGACTTTCACATATTCATCCTCTATTATGTTTTTTGCCAATTTCAACAATATTTGGCACAAAGCACCTTAGGATAAACTTTTTTTTTAAAAATATATTATAATGACCGATCCCTCTTCAAAAGAGGGAATGTTTAGGGAAAATAAGACGGGGTGTTTAAAAAGTTTTCTCTATCAAACTTAAACATAAACTTCGTGATATATAGTTGGTTCATTTTTGTTCAAACCATGAGTGATGACCCTTTTGGGTCAGAGAGGACCATAAATATGTGTTTTAGGGTAGGGATGGGGTGGTTTTAAAGTTTATTATAGAAATAGATGAAAGAAAATGCGAGAGCACATACCCCTCGCGGAAAAAAAAATCACTGCAAATATGCTCACCTGTCTTTGTCTTTATAAAGTTTTTGAGATTCTATTCAGTGCATGGTTCAGTAGTACATGTATATTCAATATAGGTCAAAATTTCAGGTTTAAGTGGACCAAAACTTCTGGAAAAATAAAACAATTGGATTTTCTGTCATCATGCACTTCTATATATTGTCCTTAAAACTTATACAAAGTTTCTTGAATTCTGTGAAACCTAAGCTCTAGGAGAAGAAAGGGGAAGGGGTGGTGGCGTCTAATTAAACAAAAAATTAATTGTTTTGAAGGAATTCTGAAAACCGGAGAATGTTACTTTTGAAATCTTAGTATAATGACTCTAGCTACAAAATCTTCTGGGGTTAGATTGAACCATTACTGCAAGTGGCGGAAGTACACGGGTGGGGCAGGTACTTGGGTTAGCTGGACATTGATGCTCATGAGAGCGATGTTGCCTATGGACCTCATGCGATTTTCTTTATTTTTTTTTCATTTTTTTTTGGGGGGGGGGGGGGGTGTCGTCACTATACTCTAAATTAATTTAACATCCCCTGTTTTAAATATCAACAAACAAAAAAATTTCTTATTGTCAAAATTTGTTCATTATGTCACAGGCACCTGACATTATGAATTTTTCTCATAATAAAAATAAATACCCTATACCTAATAATACACCTTGTGTATTATTAGGTGTAGGGTATTTATTTTCATTATGAGAAAAAATTATAACGTCAGGTACCTGTGCATAATGTATTTCATCAAATTTTATACATAAGACTTAATTGTCATATATGCAGAATTTTGATAATCAAAAATCCGACACCAACCTTTAACCCGGCACTGTTATCTAGTAGTCTTATATAGGATGCCTTTAAATGCTGTCGCTCCTTATCTTTCTCACAGGTTAAAGGGACTCACCTTTGGTAAGACCTTTTTTTGTTGACAATTTTCGATATTCCTAGGCTTGTAAAAAGATGAACTTTTGTTGTAGATTTTATTATTTGATAAACTATCATCGTGGGTGCTTTCCCGTAAAATACTTTTAAAAGATTTGTTTTTTAGCCTATTAAATCTAATTACATGTATATATAACATGAATATTAAAGATACACCAATATCAACTTATATTTGAATACTTTTATTCTACATTGACGGATTTTTTTTCCCAAATCAATCCATATCGTTCAAAGTCTTGAAAGTACTGAAGGCCCTTTCAAGAGTTCAGTTACATCACAGCCGGGTTGTTCAGTGCATAAAAATCTACACACATGTATAGGCTCTCATGTGCCTTATTTACCAAACTAACCCAATCTAAGTAATATAGTGGATTTTATTTATTTACTGTACCTATATTTATCAATAACACTTGTAATTAACTTAAACAACACGCTGCGTGGCTCTTCGAGTGTAAAGTACCATATATGTGTAAATCCCAGTTTTGTGTACTATTTATCATCAAGATGATTTCGGGTTTTTTTTTTTTACCACAATTAGACAAAAATGAAGTCGTTGATTCTCCTCTCCGTCCTCGTCCACGGGGCTTTGTCGTTTGTTTACCTGGAGAAACTGTCCCACATGAAGCTCCCCAGCAGAATCACTCCCTCCATGCAGTATCAGATGTTTGGGGGAGCGGCGGAGGAGGCCGCTTATGACAAACAACGACGAATGTTATATGTTGTAGGCAAGTTGGGATAGAGGATTATTCACTTACGTTGTAAACGAACATCATATCAGATGAATTATACGTTCAATTACATGCAAATGTACTTACCAGTAAAAAGCTCTGCAAGGATATAGGATTGAACGTCGAAAAAAAAAAAGTTATACCAAGCATCTTCATGATAATCTTAGCCGAGTCTTTTAACTGATTCTAGGGGAAGAATCCCGTTTACTCCACGTCATGGATTTATCTGACCCAAAGAATCCAACGTTAGCTACGAGTCACCAGTTTACACCCAGTGACGGAACCCCCCGTGACGTAGCAATTTGCGGTGATGAGGTAGCCGTCGCCGTGACGTCAGGAATCAAAGATGTCTATGAAGGACATGTCTATTTCTTTAATGCTTATACAGGCGGAAGCCCAGGATTAACATCCGATGGAAAACTTCCAGGTTAGAAAATCAAAATCACATATAAAGGAGATTGATTTCATGCGTGGATTCAGAACTTTTTTCGGGGGTCGGGGATGTGGTCCGAGGGACTTTCCCGTCTATTTTCCGGGGGTGGGGGTGTTCCAAGGTATATATTTTGCGAATATGTGAATTTTCGAGGGTTTTCCCCACACCCACCCTCTAGATCTGCGCATTGAAGATCGTAATATAGGTAAACATGTATAATTGATGGTTTATTTGAAATTACATTTCAGCTGGATACTTTCCTGATATGTTGACCTTCACCAGCGACTGCAAAAAGCTTCTCGTCGCCAACGAGGGGAGACCAGGAAAGGATATTAACAACGTATTCACTGACCCAGAGGGATCCATCACCATCATAGAGAGAGAGAGGAACGGGGCCCCGCCCTCCGAGAGAACCGTTCTCTTCACAGGCCAAAATCAAAGGTTGAAACTTATTGTGGAGGTCTATATTCGCGGGTGGTTAATTTTGACTAATTGCAATACTTTTCCGGGTTTGACTGCTTGCATTTGTATATTTTGTTAAATTACCGGTTTTTTTAAGATATTGATATACTTTGTAAGTCTCTTACAATTGTAAACAAGTTTTAAAACACCGCAGGGTAGATATAACAACTATCGACGGAATTACTTCATACGAAGTTGTTTAGTCTAAAATGAGAAACTTCACCATAATTTCAGGTTTGATTTGAGATTTCCGATACGATACATTCCTCAAAATTTGTGGCCTATTAAAAGCACTCCAACATTTGAGATAGATGCTACCCCCGAGTACATCTCAGTGACGGCAGACAACAAATACGCCTACATTATCTTACAGGTAAAATTCTCAGCCTACATTATCCTTCAGGTAAAATTCTCAGCCTACATTATCCTACAGGTAAAATTCTCAGCCTACATTATCCTGCAGGTAAAATTCTCAATGCTGTGTAGTTACTTTAAATATCCCATTTATATATGTAAAGTTGACAAAAACTTAACAAATATAGTTATTATAACCCCTACGAAACCCTTGTATTGATATCATTTATTAACTGAGAAATAAAATTATAGGCGTATAAATAACGCGAAAAAGGGCGAAATAACACTTTTTGAAGGATTTTCGTAAAACCGTATCTTTGTAGGTAAAAAGAAAACCCGCCTTTTTAACTTTACATGTACATGTATAAGTTATATCAATATCCCATATTTACAGGGAAGTTAACATCAATGCCTCCAAACTTTACAATGTTTGTCCTTTACAGGACATGCTATAATGTATACCCCGCCTCTACGGATACAGTTATCAAAGTCCCATCACAGGTTTCGTTATGAATACATATACCAAAAATAAACTTATCAATGCCCTTTTTTAACTAATAATATTGCCTATTTTTAAAAAATTAAATTATCAACACACCTCCTTTATTTATATGTTTAAAATTCAAATTAAAAGATGAACGATAAGTGTAGCGAACTGCCTTCAAAAGTGCAAATGTACTTGATACGGGAACACAATACATTCTGGTCGCCCTAATGTGAAATCTGAAAAGATCGAGAGCATTACCTAAACAGGCTTTAAGTGTCTTAGGAATAATTTAATTATTGTAGACAAGAAGCAGACACATAGTATCGCTTTTTAAAGGGTGTATATGGAGAGGGAGGGAGCTAGACCTTCATCGACATCCCGACAAGCAAAAACGGGGTTGGGAGGGGGGGGGGGGTGCTTTAAAGAGGGAGGAGGGATAGTTACCTCGTATCTTAATATTTTTCTTTTTAAAAAAAATTAATGAAAATGGGAAGAGTTTCAAAAAAGAAAAAAAATCCGAGGACACTTACATGTATGTAGTTGGAACGAGCTCTCATGGTCAAGACATAGAAGAAAATAACAATGAACCCCTAAATGTTTCGGTGCAGATTTAACATGTATTATAGGTCTTAATTTTGGATTAAAAGTGACATTGGCTCGTTGACATCTTACTTATTGTGTACCTTCCTTTATTTTCCAGAAAAATAATGCCGTGGCTAGGATATCCCTGAGTACATACGAAATCACAGGTGTAACGCCTATTCCGAAAAAAGACTGGAGTAGTTACACCATAGACCCCAGTGACAGGGACGGGGGTATGTGTGTGTGTGTGTGTGTGTGTGTGTGTGTGTGTGTGTGTGTGTGTGTGAGAGAGAGAGAGAGAGAGAGAGAGAGAGAGAGAGAGAGAGAGAGAGAGGAACGATCTTTCTTACTGCTAAGTATAAAACTGGGAGAAATTCTATAAACGGGATTTTTTCCTATCATTATGTTAAAATGGTCTTTTTGGTGCATTTGGGTTTTTTATTATACAAACTTTATCCGTTTATTTGTACTTGATAGGTGTTCATCTTCGACAGTTTCCATTAAAAAGCTTACGTCAACCGGACAATGCTAAAGTGATCACAATTGGACGAAACAACTTCCTGGTTACGGCAGACGAAGGCTTGACAACAAGCTTCACTTCCGCCAATGACGGCTTCGTCTGGTCGGACCACAGCTTGGCAGACACCTTAGCAAGACGTAAAAACTATCTTTTAATTTGATCGAACCTTTCTTATTTCAGGCGCGTGTTTCTGCTATGAAAGTTTATTTTATTGATAATTATTATAATATGAGTTAAGCTCAATGTATAGTTATAACTATAAGTGCAGCATGGTTTCTATAACGTGTTCGAATAGATTTTGAATCACGTGGTCAAAATGTATATTATACAAATAGTCAGGTCATGCGGTAGCGCCACACTCTAACCTCACTTGAAGTGATTTAGGCTGATAAAATGTGTAATATAATAGAACCATTTTAACAGGAGCTTGGACTTTGGGTAGTAACTGTTGTGTCAAACAGCAATGTGACGTAGGCCTGTCTATTTCATTGCTGGCCACTCAGCCATGGCTCTTTGAAATCAACAAGATTTGTATGGCTTTTGAGCTAAGACTACGCAATCTGTGTTTATTTCACTTGAAACCAGCGTCATTTTAATTGTTTTGACGCAAGAGAAAGATAGTTACATCCTACCAAAAATCCAAGGTCTTGTTATAATGGTTCTATGTTGTATGAGTAATAAAAGAAACGCGAGCGAGCAGTGATTTTATGTGATAATGTTGTTTATTCATTTAGCACTTTATTGTTTTCTATTCGGAAGAATTGAGGAAGTATATAGCAGAAATTGACAAGTGTCTGTGTTTCTAACACTGCGGACGGATTCAGACTATTGGTTTACAATAAGCTGAAAATTATTTTCCAAGGTTTTAGTACAATCATTCTACTTAATTGCCAAAAGTTATAGGAAAAAAATCAGTCCCGATTTAATATACTTAAACTTGCCGTGAATATTTTTAATTATTTTTTAAGGGGGGGGGGGGGTAATATCATGTTTTGAGTTTTGTCGATACTTTTAATATTATAGACTTACGGAAAAAATGTTTTTTGGACAAAACGTTTGGAACTAGTGGACCATAAGGGCATTTTTTTTCGTTTTACCACGTGTGTTTCCTCATTGTAGAGAACAAGTTTGATACTCTGGTCATAAACAACGACACATTTATAGAAGATCTCAAAATGGACAATAAAGCCGGTGAGTAGATGCTCGCTTATAAATTGAAAATACTTTAAAGAAATGGACTGTATATATTTCTTAGAATTTTATTTTGCTGTAGAAAAACCTCCTATGATGATACTTCTGATTGTAACAAAAAGCCTTTATGATAAATAAATTTAAAATAAATCATTATTTTTTTTATTTTTAGAAATATTATTTAGCTTTTCCCACAAAAAATATGACTAACAGATGTTTATAAACCATTTTTGGGATGTCATTTTGATAGTGAATTGCAATTCGACAATAAAATTGTTTGACAAGAAAATTGCAGTACTGTTTGTATCGCTAAAAAAAACCCAGTAATTTACAATTTTTATCTCGATAATGACGTCAGGGAATATTAAATCGAACACCCTTATTTTTCAAAATTTAGGTAGACTGACATTAAGCACTATTGACGGTTTGAATTTATTTACGGGTAAAATGGACGAAGCCACCCATTTCGGTGGGAGAGGGTTTTCCATTTGGAAAACTTCAGACATGTCACTGGTTTTCGATTCTGGGGACGAAATTGAGAAAGAGTTGGCCAACTCCATGAAAATTGTGTTCAACACTGACTGTATACGCAACACAATTACATATCAGGGGCCGGAGAACCTAAGGGACACACAGTCTGATGATTACGTGAGTACTCTATAGCAAAACACGTGGTTAATAATATCATTACAATGTAAGCGAGCTGGATGGCCGTTGCCATTAGATGCTAATTTACATCCTTGAGACAAAGAGCTCTGTGTAAAGCTACCGTATATCCGTTATTTTTTTTTCATTCTTCGCGATCGCATTTACATCGCAAAATATTCAATACGCAAAAATTATATCCGGTACATTAATTGTTTGCTATAAAAACTTTTCAAATCGCAAAAAATGACTGACACAAATAAAATAGTGACACATTTTCGTAAATTTTGTGACACGCAAAAATAACCCCCAGATATACGGTATGTGAAAATATTTAAATATTTGAATTTTTTTTTTACATTTTAGTTGTTTATATCACAAAATATCATGTTTAAATGTTTAAATTTTTAGTTAGATCTGATAAGTGATTTGATCATCCAGCCTTCTTGTATTTCATTCAGTGCGTGGTAATACTTGGAAAATCACGCATATTTTTGGTGTAACAAGATAATTTACGTGGTCTGATAAGAAGCCATGGCTACAAAAGCCCACAGAAAAGAAACTGCAAAGTGTATCATTTTAAACTTGAAGATTTCAAATTAGGCTTATACACACGTTGTTGGTTGGCAAAAGTCTGAAATTAAAAAAAAAAATCATGGATAAAATTAATCTAGATTCTTGTTTTTGCAGGGCCCGAAAATTGGTTCCTTAGATTATATCAATGACAATGGTGAACAGTACATAGTTGTGGGCAGTGAAACAACTGGTACTATCTTCTTGTACTCTGTGAATACTACCTCGGGTACCCCCAAGCCTCGCTTTGAGACCGCTTACCGTACGGGTGATACAGACTTTGTATGGAGCGAGCTCTATGACATGGGAACGGCTGGAGATGCTGGGTTATCCGCGGTCGGGTAGGCATTGATCATGATCTAATTAATTTCAAATTCATCTGATGCTTTCGTCCAACATGCAAGGAATTTCGGTTATGATTACTAGTATCAATCAAAATCTCAGTTTAATTCAAATAAGATTTGGGAATTTGCTCCTCAATGACACACTATACAAATGCATGTATCCCTCCTCTAAGATGCCTCTGCATGATTACAGTATATCATAGAAGAATGAATTTATAGGTCTAATTTTACTTAGATTGCCAAGCTCTTAACTGTATTAAAATTGATACATGGGTAAATTCAAGGATAAATATGTATGCACTTTATGAAACTTTTTTGGGTGCGAGAAGCAGAAACAACAGAAGATATGAATATTATTCTCTCTATAATGTTTTCTTCTTTAACATTTGTGATCAAATCTAGATTTGTCTTTTACATTTTGATTTCACTAAATGTATTGCATATTTCTAATGAATACACATGCATTTTTGTCACTGATTTTTAAATGACATTAAGTAACTTTTCTTTATTTCACAGGTTCATTGGTAGAGATGACAACGCTTTGAACAAGACCCTGATATATGTGATAGGACAATATTCTGGCTCAGTGTCATTATTCCAAATTGTAAACATGTAGTTCACTGGCTTTATTTATTCTGTAATAAAATATACTTAACTATGTTATCAACCCAAATAAAATATTGTCATTTTTTTGGCCAAAGAAAAAATTTAACTGGTATACATATCTTTTTCCATTATTCGACATGTCACAACATCTAAATCAAATGAATTATTTAGTCATATTTTGACAAAAATATCATTGTACATATCTTTGTACATATTCAACACATCATAACCTTAAAACACACAAAAAAGTTTCTTCTCAAGATCTCATCAGTTTTCACCCTTGTAACTTCAACACTCTGTTTCGCCATCAGTTGTCCATATCAATGTCCCCTGTTTCGGTGTCCATATATTTTTCCCGGACATCTTTGATTTTCTCGTATTCAAACTCAGCCTGCACAGCACAGGACATCATGGACTGAATGTCTCTCTCCTCCAGATCACCAAACACATAGCCATTGGCCTTGTCCACCTGCCTCATTACTCGAAGCATCGACTCTTTGTCCTGTTATAAAATGAAGCAAATTCTGCATCATACATGTATATACCTTTATTGTAATGATGCTGAATGGGATATGCTGTATATAAGATGATTTTAAAGTGAATCATTTATAGAATTTCATTTCATATCACAATGCTTCAAGTCTACAATATTTATTCCACTTGTGTATGAAATAAAATTCAAAAATTTCTTTTAAAATGACTCATTATTTCCAGAACTTGAGGAATTTCTGTGACTCTTTACATAATATAAGCATCTTGTGTGAACAAATGTATATGCACAAGATGTGTCAATCTATTCAAAATTAGATCTTATCTGCTCCAAGTAGATCACTACACAAAATGGAGCTGATGAAAGATCGAATGTGAATTAGATTGAAGATTAGTAAAATGATAAATTTACAATCTTTTTCTTCAAGAATACCTCAACATTGAGGGGAACAAATGACACTAGGCTGTAATCTTGAACTAGCTCCACTAGAGCCGAGTTAAGCTTCTTGTACCTTTGTAGAGATTTGTCTCCCTGTAAAGAAAATCCATGATTAATGTCCATTACATTTAAACATGTTAAATATCAGCCATGTTCTTTAACTTCTATAATATAATGAAAAAAAGAGCAAATAATGGAGCAACATACCTCCAATTCATCCAAAAGATACCCAAGATCTAAAACATCTGTATAAAAATCGAGGTTGAATGAGAGCTTTCCAAACTTTTCTATCAAGTCACATTTGGACAATACATTGACATGTGGGAGTTCTAACTGTAACATGGTCGACAGAGAGGTTAACAAAACAGAAATAAATTTTGACGCATCACTGCAATAATGAGAATCAACTAAATGCACAGACACAAGTCGGTAATCCCACTTCTGTAGCTGAGCAAGGATGTTGCGAACACACTTATAATGGGTGTATAATTCAACTTGTCCAGGAAAGTCAAACAGCAAGTATTTGCCCTTTTGTTTTGCTAGTTCACTCTGAAGCCAGTCAATGTTTTTCTCCAAATATTCCATGCAGTAAATGAGACCGCCATTGGGCCCAAGTTTTGTGGCATTCATGACGTCAGAGAGGGTTATCAGAGTTGATATATCTACATCACATTTGTATGGGAGATGGTCATTAGCTGGGTCCAGGTTGACGACAGCAACATCTCTGCCAAATGCAGATAAAAACTCGGACATCCCATGGCAATAAGTCGTTTTCCCGGAGCCAGGGGGTCCAATGACCACTTGTCCAAACATCTTAGGTAAATTTAACGATCACTTCTTTGAATTTTATGGTCATGCCGTCTTTTTCGTCAAAACGAAAGTACAGTCTAAAGTTAGGTCCCAAACCAAATTTATATTCCGGAGGCATTTAAAATAATCAACACTTTGTATTATATTTGATGATATCATATTTCTCATTACTGAAATTAACAAAATGATATTAAATTAATTTTTATGTTGAAATATACATATATGACTGTGCAATTGTTCTTTTCCGGAAGTAAACACCAAAGTGAAAGTACAACACATGAAGAATGGAGGAAGATCAAGTTCCAGAAAATGGTGTACCATGTTCCATTAAATATGATGTTATTTACTTAGTTAGAAAATGGAAATCGTTATCGAAAGACCGTTCACTTTGCTCAAAGGAAAAATTTAAATGTATTAACAACCTGGAGAAAATTACAGCAAATTTTGAAGGCTCAACATCAGCATGTGAAGAAAATTTGAAACCTCTTCTGAATATCATGGTTTGTTTTGCATTACTTTTTTTTTCTTTAACAATCAATTACCAAAAATTATATTATGATATGACATTTACCTCATTTTATGCACACTTCTTGTGGGTTCTAAGATTCATTTTTCGCTCTTATTGTATATATGTCAAGTATAACATAGATCCACTACGATTGTATCTTTTCTGTAGAAGGAGGGGCTTGCAGATGGAGACCCCTTCGTGCGATATTCTGCAGTGAAAGCTTATGGGAATACCATGATCCGCTGTGTACATTGTCAAGAAAATTTCACCCCACTCTTACAGGACATGATCTCAAGCCTGCCAAATATAGGAGAGGAATACAGAGTGAGCATCATTGACTTACTATGGCACCAAACATCCACATTTTTGACAGAGGGCCAGTGGCTAGTGCTCATCAACGTGATGGGTCAGCACTGGACGAGCATGTGTAAATCTTGTTTGTTTGATTTTCTATGTGATCTCAAATATGAAGATTCTTCGTACTCTTGTGCCAGCCAGAAAAATGACACTGTTGTTGTCCTGGGTTGTCAATTTCTTCGTTTGTGGAAGAGGATAATAAAGAAATGTGCAATGAACACAACAAAGAATGATTATATGGAATTTTTGCAGCCAGTTATAAACTTGATACAGATATTTAGATCCAAAACACTTAATGTTGACCGAATGACTTTTAGATCTATACTGAAACTGATTCTCATAGTTGTAAAAAATATGGATAAAATAACAAACCTTGGGAGTGATTATAGAAAAATAATTGTCCAGATTGCAGAAGAGTTTATGCATTGCTGCTCTACAGAATTTTTTGAAGAATTTCCATGTGGATTTAAGGAAGGATTTGCTGGAGAGTTAACTGTAAATCCAGAAAATCATCAAGACTTATCAATTCTCAGGACTATGGCAAGCATCTGCATCAAATTTGTGATAATGGTACCAAAACTTTGTGAGTTTTCTTTTGAGTTTCAAAGATAATATACACATTTTACTAGATGCTCAAATACAAGGTTATTTAATATTTTTGCTCCAAGCTAAGTTACAGTAACCTAATCAAGTCTTACACTATGGAATCATTTAATTTTGAGGGGGCCAATTTTCATGGATTGTGGGTTTTTTGCTTATTCGTGGGGATGTACGTAATTTCGTGGATGTGTCGGTTTTAAGATCCAGGAGGAAAACTATATCTTTTATTAGTTTTCATCGAGGATGTAAATTCGTGGGTGAGGGCTACCCAAGAATACCACGAAAATTGAGCCACCACTAATTCTGATGATTCCACAGCTATGTGTAAAAGATTTTGCCCTATTTTTAATATGTATCTAACATATAGTTACATTAAAAAAATCCTTTCAAATGAGGGCAATATTATATACCCCAGTAGATGGAGGAAAAACAACCCTGTAAAATTTAGAATAGATTTAATTAAATTAATTCTTTCATTTTGTAGATTTGAATTCAACTGATATAACTAGAGCATTTGCTATCTTAAATTCCTTGGATAACTGGATGAGTAAAACAGTAGGACTCCAAAGGTTTTCATGGGTCCCCATGGTTTACTCTGAACAAGATGATGCATGGATTGATATACTAAGTACTCTACTAGAGATATATACTGAAGGAGAGTCCAGGTAAAGAAGCAAATTGGTTAAATTTGCAGTAAAAATTTGATTCAAAAATTAATTGAAAATCATGATATTCTGAAAAAAAATCATATTAATATAATTGTTGTATTTTCTGTTATTATTGATTTGTTTGTGGAAATATTTCATTACGAAATTGTGTCCTCTTTCATCAGTGGAGAATATAATATGTTTCTGACTTTGGCAGGATAGAAAAACAAAAAGGCCTCAATGATGTTCTGGCTATGATACAACCACACAAGCAGTTTTTACTATTTTTAGACAACACTGGGTTTGATGAGACATTGGTTGTCGATCTTCTGATTTCTCCAGAGACCTGTTTTCTTTCTTATTTCACCAAGTATCTGAGAAAAATTGCCTTTGAATGGACCCAGTTTGTGAAGACCCACTCACAGTACTTAAGTCATGGTTCACTGGACAGTAGGTGTGGATCTCAAGAGAGCACTCATGCAGAAAGTGGACTAAATGCCCAGAATACCAACAAAACTGCAAGTCAGAAAATAGATACTGTGAATGCAGCAAATTCTAGTAAAGCTGAGGGTCTGACGATGCTACAGCAGTATGGTTTTGATGATGATGATGATGATGATGATGGAAATTGTGATGAAAAGCTGGAAGATGACAATTACAAGGAAATATGTAAAAATGCTGCTAAAGAAAGTAGTGTAAAGAGTGCCACAGCTTCATCTTGCAGAAGTTTCAATGTTGAGTGTGACTCAGATACTCTTGATTTTCAGTCAGCAGATATCAGCATGTGTTTGGATAAAACAATGGCTGTATTAATCAGAGTGAGGTTGAAAATGGAAAAGTTCATAGACTCAAGCATTTTGCAATACAACCCACAGGTATTGGTTCATTTGATAGAAAAAGTAGAGGAACTGTATGAACAATAAAACTGGTTACTTTATGAAAGTTATGATTCACAGACACTGGATAATAAAACTGTGCTATTTATTTCATTTGTGTACTTCAAATTATGCAAGTCATATACTTAGAAAATTTTTCCAGGGGGGGGGGGGGGGGTCCAAAGGATAATTGTGTTTGCCAGGGGGGGTCAGAGGATTTCAGAGGCATATTTGCGATCATTTTGCTATGTAAATTTAATAAATTTTCGTTTTCCGGGGGGGGGGGGGGAGGTCTAGGCCGCCCCCCCCAAGATCCGCGCATGTCTCCATTAAGTTACCTGTAGCTGTCCAATAAGTTTCTACTTATTAGAAGGCTTCCAGCTGACATATGGTACTGCTGCAGTGCAGATAATTGGGGTTAACATAAACTCACGGAAACACAATAGGAGATAAAAAAAACACAACTGCTAGTTCCTCCAATCTCACGGGAATTTGTCAGCTTTCATGTGTAAACTGCACAGAATATCTGTGAGAAATAAATTTACAGGTCCAAATACGAAGAGAAAATTCAAGCAAAATCAAAATAACCTATTGTAAAAAAAAAAAGCATTTAATAAATTCACCGAGTTAGAAGGTCTTGATTATAACATTGTCCTTTTGTACGAAATTGAATTGAAAAAGAATTTTTAATGAAAATGGACATTCATATATCCATGTATTAACATTTTAATCCTAGAAAATCACACCATCCTCCATCGTTGTTTGTATAAAAATAACCAATGTGGGGGAATTTTGAAATATGCTCACCTTTGCACATGCTTTTTCATGACACATTGTGGAATAAAAGGACCAATGCAAAAAAAAAATTTGTTTATCTAACATAATTGTGTGTCTTAACAAGTGTCCTTTATTCAATATTTAGTTTATTTACATACCCAAATGCAAAATAATCTGTTTTTGGTCTACCAGTAATGCTTATTTTTAATTTATTGGATATTGCCAGGTAAATGAAATGAAGCAGAGCGATCGTAAAAAAACTGTTCACAAGCAATGAAGAGACAAAATATTTTAAGATAAATTCTATGTAAGAATCAATGATTTATAAAAGGGTCTGGCCACGCATAGTCACCAATTTTCCTTATATTTCATACATGGAGACACCTAGGTGTAAAACACAAAAAACCACTATAAGTTGGTAGCTGGGGGTAACCGCTGCTATGGAAACCGAAGCTAAAGATGGAAAAATAGCAAAACTTACCTAATTTGAAGCTATATTAGAAGGTTTTGCCCACTAATGTAAACTATCAAAGGCATAAAACAGCCTTTGTCCGATTTTCAATTCTTATTTAAGAAAATTGATGGAGAAACCAATACTTTTAAAATGTTACCATGGAAACTGTTACAATTTTTTGAAATCAGGTTTTTGCGTTTATTTAATAAACCGAATTGGGAAAGTATTAAAATATTACATCATTATCAATGTCCATGCAATATGTATTCTATTATGAAAATTGACAACCGTTGCTATGGTAACAAGACCAAGAAATAGGAAAAACTGAGAAAATGAAGATGATTTTGATATGCTTTAGTTCCTGATTTTAGACATTTTAAGCAATTGTTTTAGTTGGAACTTGTAAAAATATATCTTAATTTATATTACATACCACAAAAAGCTTTGTTATGGAACAGAGAAGTGTTGAAAATTAAGTTGCCTAGAAAATCACACAGAAATTCTTACTTTTTGAAAAGTCCATAGCAACGGCCGTTATTTTTAGGAAATGTCAGATTTTTTTCAAGTGTCATAAAAGTTAAGGACATACTTGATTTTTTCTCACCAATTGATTTTATATATTCATTCATTATATTGATAAATATCCATTCAAATATGCCTAAAAATACTATAATTTACCTTATTTTTCAGCTTGTTACCATAGCAACGGATCTCAATTTTCATATTTAAATTTTTAATTGCACAATCATAATAGCGTTTACCAAAAAATCCAAGATTTGCTCTTTTTATTCAAATTAAATGAAGAAAACATATTTTTTAATTTCTGTTTAGTAACCATGGAAACGCTCTAAAAATATGCGTTTCTCCGTGAATGTTTTCCTTTCTTCTGAAAAATGACAACCATTCTTAATAATATATTCTAACCTGGAAACCCCAAGTTGTGCACATTACTCACAGTATGTTCTCAAATAAGCATTAAAATGCCATTTTTACATCTTTACCCTCTGTTACCATGGCAATGGGACCACATAGCAACAAATAAATGGTGTTAGGCTTTTTTACTCATCAAAGTCTATCAAATTGTTAAGTACGAAGAAAATCTGAGACTATGCGTGGCCACCGAATTTTGATTCTTACATAGAATTGATCTTAAGTATCAAGTTAATTATAAGCCTTCTGACAGAATGGACAGTTTGAGGCTTATAACCATTACTTAATACCTAGTTATGAATATTGCATAAAAAATCTACATTAGTCTCCATAAACCCATTTATTAAAAATTCATCCAATCACTTAACTGTGTAAAAGAAACCACCAGTGCTTGATCAATTTCATATTGCATGTTTCCTGAGAAGAGTAAGATGTTTATTCAAGTCACAAGGATTTTTTTTAACAAATTAATAAATGCATCTGTATATAAAGTTTTCTATTTGATAGGGTTGAATGAAAAATAACAGAAAGGTGGGCTTCTTATTTTACAAAATTTAATTCATATATATCTGACTTTTCTAGAAACTGTTGAATGACATTTGGTAATTATGATGTCAAGAACTCCAAAGTTTTAATGTCATGAAAGTACTATGCAAGTATTGGAGATTCACCAAGTACAAACATTTAATTTGTTCAAACACGTTCATTAACATAGTATTACCTAACAAACAGGGTTCAACACACATCACTCATACATTCAGAGTCACACTGATGAAAATCAAAATATTGCGTTTTGTCACACAACTTAGAAATACATATGTATCACAGACCTTGGTATCTTTTATCTAAGAAGTTGAAGTCAACATAAAATTTCAATGAATCTTACTAGAGCAAGAAACAAAATGGCTGTAACATTTTACTTATACTAGAAAATACTTCACATCACAGACATACACAGCACTCATTAACAATGCACACAACGAAAATGAAATGTGAAAACTTTGCTTTCACAACTTGTACTCTTCCACTTCAACAAAACTGAGTCTCATATGGATAAATTAATAATAAAGTAGGGAAATCCAGCAGATTCCAAACCACAATATTTCTAGCACCAAATGATTCTCCTTGAGTATTTTCACAGACAATAGGTCCCTTGGTATGTTGAGGAGTCTCCTTATTGTATTTTGGAATTATCTGTGTCTAGGTCTGTATAGCCCTCTTTACTGGTCTTCTTCTTGATGAATACAAACAGTCCCCCAAACATGATTAAGATGACGGGCAGGCCTAACCCTGCCGAGATCACACCCACAACAAGGGAGGAGACCTTGTCCTCAGGAGGAGCACCAAAGCCAAGCTGGGCAGTCCTACACGTAGATAATGAGTAACATTGTTATGGTAAAAGTTAATTCTATGATGAAAAGAAAACTACTGAATAACATAACTACATGTATATATATAATACATGATGTTTTATATATCTTAATTGTATGTTGTATTTGTGACTACATGCAAACATATGATGGTGCTGTCAAAAATAAATAGAATTGAAAATAAATTGTCAAATTTTTACTGTTTCTTGCTGTAGTACTTAAGATTTTTAACAGAAATCTTAAAAGTCAACAACTACTATAAATCATACAAAAAGGATAACATTTTACAATCAATACTCACCATGAAGTGAAATTAGTTTTTGTGAATCCTCCATCATTTTCCAAACCAAAAGTGAAGTTCGTAGCAGATCTTGATACTTTCATTATATCTTGAAAAAATGAGTACATGATACTGCTCTGGAGAAAAGTGTCTATATTTACATCTGAGGTGGAGGCTAGATTGGTGTAGTCTACTTTGGTAGCCACGGATCGGGCCCTGCCAGGCTTAAGGTAACAGACAGGTTTCCATTGCAAGTATCCCCCACTGGCCTCATTTCCTGGCCTAGTGAGCCAGTTTGACAACTAGAAAATATCAATCGTGAATTTTGTTTACAGTTAAATTATCTCTGAGAGCAGATCTGATCAAGAGAGCTGCATGAATAACATCATAATTAAAGTTTTACTGAATTTTAAAAAAAAATAATGATAACCATGCAAGTTTGCACAATCTTGCAGCAACCAAATGTTAATTTGAGTGTATCTGAAATGATATTGCATGACTATTTACTAATATTACTTTATCAGGGTATCACATCTACCAACTGGTATAAGAAAATAAAATTTTTACATCACATGCAGGTACAGTAAATGTAGTTTGGCAAACTTCTGTGAATTTATAACATAAATAAGTTACCACTAACTGAGATTTTAATACAAGTATCAGGCATCTTGCTCCATACATGTATTTTCTTTCAAAGAATTTTAATTTTTTTTAATGAAAAGTAATTAAATGTTCTTTTGTCTCCACTCACATAGGCTATGAAACACAGGCAAACTATTTCATATATTTAACAAAAACCAAATTACACTTTCCCAACAAATGAAATAATATGTGCTACAATCAGAACGCACAAAAATGAAAATTAAAATATATATATTGTACCTCAAACACTCCAGGTGTGTATTCATCGTCTATGGACTTTTTGGTTTCAATATGCATGACGGCCGACTTCATATCGCTACCCAGAAGCACAGTCTCCAGGCCCCACCTGGCCGAGGAGTAGTTACTGGTGTCTATGTCCTGGAGGGTGAAGTCGAATTGAGTGGAGTCTGCATTGTACAGGAGGTGGGGCAGTTCCTTTGATCTGTCAGAGTGGTCAAACATGTGGAACTGAAAGTTTACATGTAAAGATATAATTTATATTCACAGTATTATCTTCAAACAGTTTTTCGATATGAACAGCATTTGTATTGTACGTCTGTCAGAGAATGGTTTCTGCACTGGTAGTTCCATGATCATTTGTTCTATATATCAAGTACATGTAATTTAGATTTGGAGAAAATTATATCATAAAATTCCATATGAATGCTGCTTTTTCTGAAAATTTTTATGTATGTTCGGAATATTTAAATTTAAAAAAAAAATAAATCTAGTACATTGTATACTGAAAGAATAATACTGTGCAAGAAATTATCACAAGTTTCTCGAGAGCCTTGCATGTCGTCGTGAATATTTTCTCACCGCGAACCAGTCCTAAAAATTGTTGCATGGTTGTTTTAACGACATGTGTCTGGATAAGGCTTGGTCGCCAACATTAGTCGTCACGAACCAGTTTATTGGAAGTAAATTGCAAAATAAAGTTGTTGCGAATAAAAGTTGCTTTACAGTATACATATTTACCTGAAGCACTAAGGATTCATTGTAAAATGCTGCATCCATCACCTTCCCACTGTTTTTGACCTTCATGACAATCAGATTATTGGACGACCAGGTTGTTATGTCCTGCCATTCAAACTCTGTGAAGTCGTACACTCGCCACTTTGTGCTGTTGATGTTGTAAGCAGTAATGTCGGCCTTGTCAGCTGTGTCATTGTACTGAAACAGCTGGAAGAATAAAGCCAATATTCACATTTTTGAGAATTCCTTTTATAAATGATATATATTTCACATAAACTTAGTAAAATATGTACTGAAACAGGTGGAAAAGTGAAAGCCAATATTTAAATTTCTGAGAATTAATTCCTTTTATATATTTAACATAGTATAACTTTGAAAACATTCGTTATAACAAAATTAGATACATCAAAGAAATGCAATTATACTTTTGCATAAAAAACTATGAGGAACAAGTACAGACATACATGTATTATATATTAATTAAACTGGTAAATCTCATAAGGACATATCAATCTTTTTATTATCCATCACAATCTTTAATTGACAATTTTTAATATGCATGCATGGGTTTTGGTCATGAGGAACCATGAATTTATGTCTCTTGGACATCAATATTAGCAATAAAAATTTCAATATTTGTGTTTGGTGTTGGATTAACAAATTATTAAAGGTACATGTATATATAAGCTACCCCGGGGCCAATGAATAAACCATTAAACACAAAGCTGAAAATAAGCTATATAGTAGACATTATAGAATCAAAGATTTTGATAAGAAAATGGAATCATTAGAATTTGCAGCGGCTCAATATCTATAGAGTAACCATTTATACTTGCCCTACTGAAAACAACCCCATACGAGTACTTCTCCTGCAGTCCGCTTGGGAGTGTGATAGCTGCCTTTCTCTCTGTGTCATTCTTTGATGCCATCATCTTACAGTTAATATTCAGCTGGTACCTGTCCTTGGGTCTGTTGGTTTTGATGACTAAGGCAGTGGGTGGCCCCCCTACGGCTGAGATCACATAGTGTAAAATGTCATTATCCCCCTTAGCTTGAACATAGACAACACCAGGGCTGCACTCAGGGCATTTATGTGTCTGACAACCAGGGTTATAAGAAGTTACCATCTAAAATAGATAATACACAAAAGTAAATTACAACCTTCATGTTTTATGATCCATTGTATATTTAACAGTTTAAGAGTTGATGGGAATCATTTGATTTTCGTTCAACAGCTGTTCAATCTTATTTATTTTATTAAAACAATGTCTGTGAAAATCTGTAAGGGGTATCACACATGAGTTTAATTACAATAAATTTTATGATAGAAGGATTAGAAAGATTCTTTGTATAATAATATTCATAAATCAGAAGATCCATAATATTACAACTTACTTGGCGCACTTGTCCACTTATTACACAAGAGAGACTCAACAACAGGATGATAACTTTCACGAGCATCATTACTGGTGCAGAATTACTGGAAGAAGCTGGTGACAGACGACGAACAGCAGTTTAATCACATGATAGTGATCATTCCGGAACTGGATAAACAAAGTCACATGATATCATGGATAGAAATCGCGATCCCGACAGTAATTACGGCGGGAAATACAAAGAGGAAGCATGGTATGGCTATAAGTACGGAGGGAACATTAACCGTAAATATTTAGATTCTTACCTCTCATTTTTGATTTATGTTTACATTATATGTGCATGTTGTCTAATCAGCTTTAAATTATTCGCCACATTTTATGTTAAATAAAATGTAAAACATTGATCAGCTGAGCTTTTGTTTTATACATGGGTAACCAGTAACCCCACCCACTCTTTGTAAAGGATAGGGATGTGACTGATTAGATTCAAGAACTACTAATAATCATGATAGAGAACTACTTAGAATAAACATGATAAAGTTAATGATCAGATGTTATGATAATACAATTACATGTGTACAAGTAAATATACTGATTAAACTATACTTTTTCATTCAACAGTTCAAATACAACCTTCATGTTTTATGATCCATTGTATACTTAACAGTTTAAGTGTTACTTTTGTTGACAAGCATATTTACATTTTTTTTATCTTATACAGGTACCTTTTTAGGTCTCATAGAAAACTAAATGTCATGGAGAAAGCAGCAACATTCACACCAGAGATCAATGGAGAACCTGTCATCAAGAAACACAGACTTATGAATAGTGGATCATCGCCCCACAGAAATGGTCTGACCCCAGTCAGACAGAGGCTGGAGCAGCAGAGGAAGAAACTGCTGGAGACCGAGTCCCAGGCTCGCCAGGAGATCAGCCCCACACTCCAGAAATTGAGGGACACGCCAGGTTAATTATTATGTACCGAGATAAACTAGTGCATGCAACGGGGGGGGGGGGGGGGGGGGGGGGTGGGTCAGGTGGTCGAAACCCCCTCCTGGAAAATTAAAATTTATTAAATTTTCATAGTAAAAAAATTGTCGCAGATATACCTCCTCAGGTAAACATTAATTATCCTTTGGAATACCCCCCCCCCCCCCCCCCCCCCCCCCCCCCCCTGTTTGATTATAATTGGATTGGATCTATTGTGGCGTCTTCATTTACCAAATACTTACATTAAGTGTATATTTCCCCTTATGTTTGCATTGGATATCTGTGAAGTTCAAATTCGTATGAACACACTTAGGTTAAATGATGAGTTTTATTATGACGTCACAAACGTCGAAGTGCAGCGTCACAAGCGAAAATCAGAGTTCAGGCTTGTGGCTGTTAGAGTGGCTCTTCCATTAATTTAAACTTACCCTTAGGATAATACAATAATTTTGAGGTAAAAATCACATTTGCAGACAAGGTAAGAATTTTTAAAAAATATATATATAAGCATTAAATGCTTGTTTTGGGATGTCGTCGGTCCTATAACACACCAGGTCATGCAGACAAATTATCATACCGCGCTAACGCGCGGTATTCAATTTGTCTGCACGGCCTGGTGTGTCATAGGACCGACGACATCCCAAAATAAGCATTCATTGCTTAATTAACGACTGCAAACTGAAATTTATTTACAATATGACAAAAAATATCTCAAAAACAATGTTAATCACTTATACCAAGAATATTTAATGAAATATTATAATTCATATTCATTTTGAAAGGTCGAGTGAACAACGACAGACATACTTTAATATGCAAACACCTTGACACAAAGCACAACATGGATCGGCTCAGTGTGGGGGGTGGGGTTTCCCTGTGGCCAGATATGGAGGACATGCGCCTCTCTCTGATAGAAATCCTGAAGCTGGGAGCCATCTGCTTCCTGCTCTTTGTCGTCGTAATGATGGTTTTCTCTAAATTACATGGTGAGTGCATGATATAACCAAAATTTATAACTTTTTCATATTTCAATATTTTCAATTGTAAACAGTCATATAGGTGATCACATTCCACTTTTTGAGATAGAAAGTAAATTTATTTGTAAAAAAATAATACTGAATCATATAGAGGCTTGTCATATAATAACGGTACTTTACTTACAAAATATCTTACAAAATCAACTCTTAATTAGTAGTTTAACTAGAGACATTTAATTACATAAATGCATTCAACTTTGTGAGTTTACTAGCTTTCAGACATGACTTTAAAGGTTATTTAATTGAAAAAATGATGTTGACATATCAAATTTATTGCATTTTGTAGGTGATGTTGTTCAAAATCTACTGAAGTTTCATGGTAGACTTGTAGACTTCAATAACTTGCATAATATTAACGTTGCTGCAGCTAGAGACAAATTCAGATCGTCAGTCATAGAATGGCATCTTCAACACAAACTGTTATTAGTAAGTTTTGAAATTGTTTGTGTCAGATTTGGAATTATACTTTAAAAATGAATGTTTAGACATTCACTTGCATAAGAAATTTTTATGGCAAGTGTTTTTCATAGAAGAAATGAATATAATCTGCACCTATAAACATATTTCCTAAGAATCTTTTAGAGAAATTTTGATATTTTATGAATTTTGTATATACAGTTACTGTATAAAAGACACAATAAAACATTTTTCCAGGATGAAATCCATACATGTTTTGATGTAAGCAAGTTTCCCATGACTTATGTGATGTACATTGTTGTGTATGGTGGGGGTATGGGGACGTTGGTCTACTTCCTGGCAGACAATGTGTGGTCTAAGAGCAAGCTCTCTCCCCGCAGAGTCAAACAGTGGTAAGATTTACCTCCTACCCTCTAAATAATAACCCAATTTTTATATTGAAATCTTAAATTATCTATTTCATTGTCATATAAAGTGCATGCCATGGAAGCTATTACTTGTACATTTTGTGGGGAAAACCCACTTAAAAAGAAAAAAAAATTGAAATATCAATCAAACAGATATACCAGTATTTACATTTAAATACATGAATTTTAAGGACGAGCTTGCTAACTGTGATTGGAACATGGACTGTGGCATTGACCTATTTGCTTGTCTGTTCTTACATGGTGGAAATGGCAATCAAAAACAATGTTCAAAGAATCACAGAAGTGCTGGTGAGAAACTACTTCAAAACATGGACTGTTTTACAAACATTCAATCTCTGCTTACATGTACAAATACATGTCACTTAACTGATGAATTTATATGCAAGTGGATATTTCACTACCAGTTAACTTTTATTGATAAATTACATGTTAGTGGTTTTGCATAGTTTTGTCAAATTGGTTGAAAACAATAATCGATTAATCAACAGAATCGGTTGACTCTTGCCAACTGATGATCAGCCAATAATCAAATCGGTAACAAATTGTATTAAATTCATTTAAATGGGACACTTGATTTTATGCTATGATCTAATTGAAAATATATAAGTGTTATTTGCACGTACTTATTAATTTATAAGAGTTATGCTTTATTGTTATCAATTAAAGAGTTACATATCTTTTGAGATTAAAAAAAAAATCAGTTTGCAACATTTTGTATATCATTAAATACACTATGATAATATGATTATAATTGATTATAAATTCTCAATTCGATTATCGTAAATCAACAACCTTTCCAACTGATTATGGATTAAAAATCGATCATCGTGACAACACTAGTTTCGCTTTCGCATTTAAATTTTGATATATTTTTTACAGGGTGAAGCCATAGCTACGGACCTTGATCTTGGTATTTTACAAGCTGTTGTTGAGTATTGGAGAACTCGTTGCCTGGCAACAGGGACTCTAAAGGTTATGGGACTTCTTGAGGTCAAGGACTTATTGTTCTATTTACAGTACTACCTTGTTCCTGTGGCCACAATACTTGGGACGCCTGTTGTTAAACTAGTTGTTTCACTGTATCAAATATATAATTTCCAGCCAAAGTTAAAATCATAAAGTATATTGATATTGTATGTACCATTAACATGATGATAACATTACAGTGCTTTCATTTTTTAATTTGTAGTTAACAAATCAAATTTGGAGTGTTACACTACTTTTATACAATAAAAGTATGTTTCTTCTTTCCGTGTTGATGGTTTTATTTTAAAAACCAGCTAATTCAGTTTCATTATTCAGAAACCATGACCTTATTTTTGGGGATCAAGTAAATCAAAATTATATAGGTAATTTAAAGATTTCTCTAAAAGAGGGTTTGCATATAGAGGCAATAATGCAAACTTGCCTTTAAAAAATGGGAAAACAGAAGATCTCCCAGTAACATTTCCTGTAGACTATCAAATTCCATCAACAATTCTTCTTTGCAGACAGAATATTTTTTGTTCTCAATAAATGACACATTGTCTACTTCAAGTACCTGGTACATATTTTTAAAGAAAAAAATATTTTAGATGATCACATATTTCTTGCACCAACATAAACACACTGCAGATCACTGGAAAAGGGGAAGTATTGCTATGTTACAAAATAATATACAAGGCACATGATGGTTCCTTTATGTACTCCTCTTTGTGCTTTATAGAAAATAAGTTAAAATAAGTTGGCTTTTTCATCTGCATTCCCCAAGGGCTGCTGAAGATACCACATATATGAATTATAGAAATTGAAATTTTTTTTTATCATAAAATTTATTTCTGCATTGATACAACATGATCAAATACAATACAAAACACGAAGTCTCAAACTTTCCTCTTGCACTACTATCATAGCACATCACATATTATATCACAATTCAGGGTTGAATGTTATCTTTTGGGTATGTTCCAGCTTCGCTCTTGATTTGGTCCAAATTTGAAAGATTTTTGTAAACTGTCATGGCCTGTATCAGAGAAGAAAAATGCAAATTCATAAAGACAGTTACATACACTTAAATACATTAATTTTATTCATTCATATGGTGACTATATACTAATAGCATAAACCTAGTAAATAATTCTTTTCACATTTTAAGTTGATTGCTACAAAAAAAATAGCTTTGTCTATAGCTCCGTTTTGTACAAGACTGGATTTATAAACAATTTCTTTCCTTGTACATGTACAGAAAGAGTCAGACAAGATCATTTAAACAATTAATGTAAACTTTTATCTATATGTTCTGGGCTTGTATCTTCCTGAAATTTTACAGAAAGCTTTAGCATTTTTAGCTCACCTGAGCCACCATTCCTCCTACATCTCCAGAGTTGGCGGGAAGAATCATGGTGTTGTTGGTTTTTGCCAGTTTTCCAAAAGCATCAACGTATTGTTCTGCTATACTGTAGGCAACAGCATTCATTCCATTCTACAATTACCGATATACATGTATATTCAATCATTCATGCAAAAAATAGCCAAAATTAATGCATTACTTAGTTAACCTATAATATTTTATATTTTTATGTACATGTATATATATGTATATACATGTATTTCCTGCTATGAATCAAAAATATTCTTTTCTGTGTTAAATTTCTGACAGACAAGAGGTCACAACGGTTGCACTAAAACGAACATTACAGCATGGTTATGTTTCAATCTAATTAGAATTCGACAAGTAAAGCCAAACACTGCATGTTATAATCCCTTGCTTGTTAACTGTTGATAAAAGAGTCAAATATAAATGGTAAGTACAATGTAATGATGGTATATGACAAGAGAATGCAGCAAATATAAGACTAGTACTTAGTCCTGACCTGCTGACCAATGGCTTCTGCCACCTGTGTGACGGCCTTGGCCTTAGCCTCAGCCATTAGTTGAATTGCCCGTGCTTCACCTGAAAGATATATCAACAATTCATTTAAATATCATATAAAATTCAGAAATTCCATAGCTACCAAATTTATGAAATATAAACCGGATTTTAGACAGTTTAAACATTGTAAACAATGTACCATTGGCAATGTTTATTTGTTCAGTCTGAAAAGCTTCTGAATTCAGAATCTTTGCTCTCTTCTTTCCTTCAGCTACATTAATGTCTGCCTCCCGTATACCTGAAAATAAATATATATATATTGATGAATTGATGGTAATAAAAAAATTATACAAGATGTAAACATAATGTGATTGATGTAAATCTATGGCAGCATTCACCACTTAGGACAGAAATCTTTTTGCAAATGTAAAATACATGTATGACTTTAAAGGAGCATTAACAAATGTAATACAAGTATAAACATACATAATAATTGCCTCTACATATAAGCAGTCAAAAAACTCTTGTTTCTTCATTTCTTCTACATTTACCTTCAGATTCTAAAATACTAGCTCTCTTTTTCCTCTCAGCTTCCACTTGCATCTGCATGGCTTCCTGAATTCTGAGTGGAAGAGTCATGTCCCCTACAAACAAATACATTTATGCACAGTACTTATCAAATCCTCTAATGGTTTGGATAGTAGGAAATAATCAAAGTACTGAAAGCACTGAATGATGGAATCTTGAAGGTTTGAATTTGTAATTGTCCACATTTTTTTCGAATATGTTTAAAAACAATGTTCGGTTTTAATCTATGTCAAGATTCAGCTTTGGGCTTAATATTTTGTCTGAAATCTTTACCGAATCCCGGCCAGGACAGTCCTTCATAATTCTAGAAAATTGGCTCAACATTTTTTAATGTAAAAATTAGGCCCCAAGGAGAATACTACAACTTAGCGGGAAAATCAAAACAATTACATGTATATTCATTCAGCTATATTACTTAAATTATTAGATTTATTTAATTTTGTCATCCACAGAAAAAACCACAACTCGGTATCAATTATACATAATTTATGATAACTCCACATACTCATACAATATTCTTGGGTGTGGGAGTCAGTGGTGTGAGCGCTTTGACCATCGCTCTCCAACTGCCAAATACTTGACCAAAGTTAAAATTTGTATATAGATAAGTATATAAACAAACACATGCGCCTGACGTTAAAAATATTTCTTTTAACAATAAGATAATTCCCAGTAGTATAATAATAACAATGTGGGTAGGTTAAGGAAGTATATGGACAATTTACCATCTTATTTTGACTGTTAAATACAAAATCGTAAGATTAAACAATGCTGGTAGGTTAAGGAAGCATATGGACAATTTAGCGTCTTATTTTGACTGTTAAATACAAAATCGTAAGATTAAATTACTGTTTTGAATCTGACCTAAAACTTATAATTTTCCGTTTAAACTGGATTCTAGCAGCACTTTTTGTGTTAAGCATTGATTAAGCTATTGATAAGTGTTAAATATGACGTTCAAAATATACATATAACATGAACATTAACATTTAACTTGGTTCTTCAATCTATATGATTGTATATGGTTTGATGTATTGGTCACCTCAAATGTGTAATCTATATCAATTTTGCTTAAAATGTATCATTGCAAATTTTAATATCAGTTTAATTTACATAAGAGTGAAAAAACGAGAAGGTAAATTCAGACTTATTGTTATTTTGAATTTCTAGTACAATATTCCTTTCTGTGCATAGAGATGAACAGCGTTCATACCACAAAAAAACGAAGAAATTATTTAATCTTAACATCTGTGTATACCCTGTTCAGATGCAAAGCTTGCGCATGAAGTTCGGTTCAGGTGATAGAATGTTAAAAGAAAGTTCACCAAAACCAAATTCGAGCTCGACCTGTATATTTCTATGACACATTCATATGTTAAATTTGAATTGAATGTGTGCAACTGTTGTTGAGATAATGATCGGAAAGTGAATTTCCCATTTTTTTCTAAGTTCAAGTGGCATTACTGTCAAAAATCATCGGAGCGGAACCAAATTCGAACTCAACCTGTATATTCATATGACATATCAATATATCAAATTTGTTGAATGTGTGCAACAGTTTTTGAGATAATTATCAGAAAGTTAATGATGACGGAAGGATGGAATGGGGTAAGACTATATGCCCCGGCCATTTCATGGGGCAAAAAAGAGCAGAATGCGTTGTGAACTTTACTGCTGCTTGAGAAATGCAAAGGCTTGATTTACGATTCAACCTTCAGTTATGTAAGTCATTTGTCAATGTTCCAACAATTGAACCACAGCAAGAATATCTTAACCAATAAAACTATATGTTTTTTTTTCTAAAATAGAATTTGAATTATACACAGAGGACCTAGAAAGATTTAATATGCATGTTTTTAATATCATATTTACTGATATACATGAAAACTTTCGCAACTCTTTTCTTTAATGTAGATTCAATTGATGTGTTCTAAGTGTCTTTTGGTTTGAGGCTTCAGCTAACAGTAAACTAATAGTCGAGGTCACACCCCGTCTAAAAAGTCGGCTGACAGTAAACTAATAGTCGGGGTCACATGACCCCGTCTAAAAAGTCGGCTGACAGTAAACTAATAGTCGGGGTCACATGACCCCATCTTAAAACTGTCTTAAATACATGGAAAATAAAATTTTTAGAATTCAACCCAGGTAACTCAAAGCAAGCAAAAATTTAAAAAAAAAATATTTTCTTATTGCTACAATTTATCAAAAGGCAAGATTGATAAAAAAAAAAATTTTTCAAGGTAAAATACATGTAACAATGCAAGGCAAGAAGCTTCATTTAAATATACCAGTATATACTTACTTATTTCATATCGTAAACATGAGATTCCCCATGGCTCTGATGCTTTGTTGATAGCATCTAAAATTAAATACCAGTACAAAATGATAAAACACATCTTAATAATGTACTTTTTTGTTATACACAATATTTTTTTTGTCAGTTGTTGTAATCATAATCTAATAGAAGGAATCTTACCAACAATGTTCACATTCAATGTTTCTCTTTCCCTGAATACAGTGTCGAGAGTGATTTTTCCTATTTCTGATCTCATAGTTGTTTGGGCTAGTTTTTTGATAGCGAATTCAGCATTTTCTACATTATAACTACACTGTAATGTAGAGAAGTAAACAGATGTCATACAACAAACACAGTATATCCAATTTTTTTTCTCACATGGTTCGTTGATTATTTTAATTAACTACTAGCTCTGCCACAAGAAAACACATATTTGAATCACATTGTGTTATGATATATGTAAAATTGATGCTTTCAATAAAATGATATTACACCTATAGTTGGAATTGCATCAAACAACTGAAACACATTAAAAACTTACCTTATAAGGATCAAATACTTTTGTGTAAAGAACACCATCTAATCCTAATGTAACATTATCTATAAGGAAATTAAACAATAACAACATGATATTAAAAGTTACCGCAGATGAAATTAATAACAAGTTCATATCAGAACATACATGTATGAAGGGAAACCCTGTGGAAAATAGCTTGGATTTTATGTCACTGAAAATCTACTTTATCCTGCATGCATCATACTAAGATTCCACAGTGTAATCAAAAGCTGTCCTTAAGCTTTCAGTTATTCTCATTTTCATTCAACGGATAATGATAGATGAAAAAAAAATAACTGGGTCAAATGGAACAAGATTTCTTAAACAACAGACCTGATGTGACGGCGGCTTGTTCTGGTACCTCCGATGCCACTTCCTTCAAAGACTGGACGTATCTGACTTTATCGACAATTGGATAAATTAAGTTAAGTCCCTGGAAAATAATGACAAAATATCAATACAATTCTAGTATTTATACATAAATAAATGCCTTAATTTTAAGTGAAATGATATGCTTTTTACATCTACAAGCAACTTTAAAATGGTTCTCATTTGCTCTACAATGTTAAATGTACTGAATTATTGGAGATAATTGCATTTTTTTTGTAAATGCTACAGTAGTCTAATGAAAGGACTACCAGGTATTTTTGATATGGTCATGCAAATATCTGCCCCAATTTTAACCAATTTTTAAAAAGTATCGTATCAAAATCAAATCATTACACAGAGTTTGTCTATCACATTATTATTGATATTACGCAGCACTATTAAGGTTTAATTCATGGTCGCAACGACCAGAAAGTACAGGAAATGTTAACTATGACATCGCAAAAAAACAACTAGTTATCTAAAATGCTCAAAAATAAAGTGAATCGCATTTGTTATCTGAATGAACACATTAAACTACATTCAAAGTTAACTCTGATTGCAACTTTGTAGTCAAATAATGATAAATATAAACAACTAACTGATCGCAATGCACTTGTCGATGTGACGTCATACTGTAAATTTTGATGCATATTATGTGTCGAGAGAGGCTGATCAATCAATTTTATAACATGGGAAAATGCATTTCCTAAATAAAGGAAGCATAATCTTAAAACAATTATTTTACAATAAAATCCTATTTATTATGCTTGTTTTGATCCAGCATGTAATTATTTTGATAAATAAATCGGAATCAAACGATACTCACAGGATCTAATATTCTGTTAAATTTTCCAAACCGTTCAACCACCCATGCTTCTTGTTGAGGCACAAATAATATTACTGTGTTCATGGGTGAAGTTTTCGATGAAAATGCTGCATTCTGGCTCCACTGAGTCAATATGACTTTCCTCTATAATTGTATGATTGAATACAGTTCATGTATATAATAACACAATATAACTAAATATATCAAATAACCAGTAATGTATAGAATTTTCCTAAAATCATGTAACATCAGTGTACAAATATGCACTGGACATGGGTTTGACCCACTCACTCTTTTGTTCTATAACTTAGTACAAACTGTTGCATTACTGCACTTTGATTAGCTGCGCATGCATGTCTGTAGTTCCAGGTCAAAAAAAATTGGATGGACGACCTGGAAGCTCTATGCTTCCAGAATGTGCATCCAAATTCAGTTTCTTACGTGTTAAAAAGTATTACAATTTGTAGTGAATTAAAACTTGCACAAGTTTTGGACTATGATTATGGTAATCTTTTTTTTTTTAACACATTTTGTACAAATATTTGATTCCCAAAAATTCCTCAGAAATTTGCTACAGATATTGTAACTTTTTTGCCTCTGATATTCTATCAAACACCTTCACTTACCCCATTAAATGAAGAAGTATAGTTTGTTTACATGAAAAATAGCGACTCTTGATTTGAAAGTGAATTTATTGACTGTACTTCATTTTCAGTGGTCAGTTAGCGTGTTTAATAGAAAGTCTGAGGTAAGTAAAGGGACATCGACCAGAACTCAGTAGTATAGTAAATTGTCAGAACAATTGAATGGTACTTGTAGTGAATGTTTTTGAGCACCTTAAATTGCAACATTTTAACATGTAAGGAACTGTTGCTGCCAGGTCTTGGATCCAATTTTTTTTTCAGATCGAGAACAAAAGATCTGCAGCTACACTTTCATCAACCAGCATTCAAAAATAAAAGATAAATTCCAAAAATTCACTTTACCCATACCTTGTTAACCGCATCTTTTGATTTATACAAGGAATGTTTTGAGTAAAATATTTACAGGCATTGATTTAATTACTACGTCAAGGAACATCTTTTCTTTTGAAAAATATTGATGTCTGCACACATTATGCAAGAGAAGAAAGAAATTTCATAACGAATGATATTTATTAATCATTTGTCTTTTATATTAAATAATTTTTTATTTTGCGTAAACACTCTGTAAAGATAGTTATAAGAAAAAATAACTTAAAAAAATTATCTACAAACCTGTAAAAATCGTAGATTTCTTGGTATCGACATCTCCGACACGACTTTGGCGATAAGCTATAACCGGAAGCCGTGTTTGTCAAGAGAAATTTAGAACCCTACCTGACAATGTACAGAAATCTTTTAAACAAAAATCATACACATTCTAAAGAGATAAAATCAGGTAAAACGATATTTATAGTAAATATTTGATTTCTTATAAATAAATGAATAAATCGATGCATAATATAAGATATGATACATGTACTCTGATAATTTCACCCCATGCGTCGTAGAAATTTCTATGGTCAAAATTTGAAATAATGAGGTCAAGAGTAAATGACTGAAATAGGACCAAAATTTACAAACTAAAATAGTTTGTAAAAATTCACGAAAAACTTATCAATTTCAAACATTTTTTATGAGATTTTTGTTTATGTAAATTATTGATATAAAACAAAAATATTCTAATATTAACTATTATGCCTGTTTGCTTGTTTGTATATATGATTAAGCGTTTTTCTTTACCTGATTATGCTTTTGAAGGTTGAAATGTAATTTGATATCTAAATTTGAAAACAATCACACATTAGTTAATTAGAAATGCATCGAATAAAAATTAAAATTAACAAGAAGTACAATTAAGTCAAATAACTTTTACATGCATGTGTATAAAGTAAGTATTGACTGTCACTTCAAATTAATCGAGAATTTTTAAAAGGGACCCAGGTACAGTGGGCTGTCGTAAGCAAATTGAAAGGGGGGGGGGCTAGACTTATCAGAAATCTTGCCAACCAAAAAAGAAAAGAAAAGGATTATAGTTATAGTTATGTCTAATTTTGCAAAAAAAAGGAGGTGGGAGTTACGCCCCCACCCCATCCCCCGGTTCCGACGCCTATGAGGTACTTAAGAATAGTTTATATTCGATAATAGAGGTGACATGACATACTAGTATATTTTTTCATCTGTTCGTCTCTTTGTATGACCTCGCTGGAAGTATATGACTTCAATTGTCAAAAGAATAATACAATATTTCAGGGTTTTTGTTTAATCTTATCGGCATATTGTCCTACGTAATAAGTCTCAAAATGTAAATTAATCGCATGTCTGATACTTTCACAGTTTAATTCTAACAAAAACTAAGTTTTCACCACTGAAACAAAACACGATTTATCGATAAAAACTTGTGCAACTGAGATTTTCTTTCTCATACTTGTTAATCATACTTTAGAACAATTAGCGTAATGCAGTATCCATAGCAACAGATCAATAGCAGAGATTCAAATATTATGAATGTTTAAATATATCAGACACACTGATTTCAGAAATTTTATAGTTATCAAATTCTAATCTTAGAAATCTTCAACTATTTCGTGAAATAATCAGAAATACAAGTAAATATATTTTATTTAATACAATTCTTGACAATCAATCTAAAATATACTAAATATGCCCATTTCTTCACTTTAATTGTATTGTAAAACTGATTTGATGAGAAAACCTAAAACGGACAAAACTGTTCGACGAAGAGCAATAAGGGAAAAATACGTTCATCAAAAAGAATGTCAATTTATGAAACTATAAAAATATTGTTTTAGAGTTTTGTCATCACCTCACTGTGTCTAAACATATTCAAAACATTAGTGAAGTTGCCTCAGTATCTGTGGATGCGACCGTTTATAATTAAACATGGTTTTAACTAGCAAGGCAAGTGACATTATCGTATATAAATAATCTTTCAGCAGTATAAGCGTATCAGACTTCGAGTTGATCAATGTTTGTTTCATTAAATTTGCAAGACAAATATTCTAAATATATACTTTCATCGGACTTTCTGATAACAATTACTATTATATCAGGAAATATCTTAACTTTTAAATAATGAAAAACAAGGATGGTTGGCCACAAAGAAAAAAAAACATTAAAAACGCCAAAATCTTCAATTTTTCCCCATTTAAAAATATTTGACTTGAGATCAAAATCTAGACCGGATAATGAAATGTTTGAGGAAGGTGATATCTTTAGGAAAAAATAACTTTCAGCCGTGAGGTATGCCGGTCCATTAAACGTCCTGTTTTTTTTCTCGAAACTAAAATATTTATTTAATTTACAAATAGAAAATTGAATTTAGATGGAACTGGTTTTTTTTTATTGTAAATATTTCTGGTAAGGTTACCCTCTAACTTTCAAAAACGATGCAACGTGTGCCTGAATCCTAGGTATTTTTTAAATGTACGAAATATATAACTTGATAGGGGAAAATAGGACAATCATTATAATGCTTCATTTTCAAAGAACCAATCAAGCGAGATTCTAGTAATCAAAAGATTTATTAAATTAATTTAAGCTCCTGTGTAGCAATCCCCCTTCTAATATACACTTTAATAAAAATCACAACCTTAAATTCTAAAACAAAATAACATCCTAATCTATTTCAATAATTGTTTACACATGTAAGGCTTAGTATCTAATTCCGGATTTGCGTTAACGTTTACAACCTTTATAATACAATCCTGATCATGAAGTATGGTTGCTATGACGTCACAGAAGTTGGTACGTCACAATCATCGAAACGTCATATAGAGACTCTATTGTGTTCATTATACCAATACAAACCTCTGCTGTTTTCGTCGTTTGGTTTCTGCTGTTGGATCATGGCGCTCTTTGTCTTCAGCTGGACGAAGAGAGAGTACATCATGACGCTTCTGTCACTGATAATGCTGGCCATCACGGCCAGTCATCGGGAGTTCTTCCTATGGTGAGTCAAACAGCGAGTGAAAAACCCTGGCGGTGTTCAATGCATATACCCAGACGTGTACACAGTAAATAGAATCATATCTGTAATACAGTACTGGGGAAAAAAAAGAAGTTAGAGGTGTTCATGATATATGTAATGAGCAAATTAATCAAGCGGGGCGCCATTGCATTTTATCACGTATTAAATTAACCTTAGATGTAGCCAATAGTGACAAGATGCGACCATGATAATTAGAAATTACAATTGCATCGCCATGTACTAATTAAAAAATATCTTTAATGTTAACAATATCAATCATTGACCAGGGAAAAGGATCAAACTCGTGCAGCACTTACATGATATACATAAATATTATATAATCTATATTTGCGCGATGACAATTGTGATTAATTATTGCAAATTCGATTATTCAAAGAAAAGGAATTTGGCGTTGGTCAGTTTTAACAGACAAAATGTTCAATTAAAATCTTTGATATTAACAATGATTTTTCATAATTTTTATACAGCTCATTTTCTAGCGGTACATAGGTTTTTCGCTTGTTTTATGAAATTTTTCTTTTAAAAATCATTAATAGTAAATTTGTTAATTCTTTCAAAAAATCAATTATATCCTCTAAAATTATTGTCCATGAAAAAAACTTTACAGAATAACATGCGATGTCTTTTGAGATCAATAAAATAATTAAAGTGTATTTTTAAAAATTTAATACAATTGTCGATCACTATTTTATACTTCAACAGTAGGGAGACGTCCCTGAATAGAATGGAGAAGTTTGGTGTGTGGCTCAGAGTGATGGATAAACCGAACCAATGTCCGGGAACAAAGGATCTCCATAATGTGAGTACAACTGGACGGACATCACACGATCTGAGCTGTTTTCATCATTTCTGACGCTTTGGTCTATCTTTGCCTGTCAATACGGTAATTTGTCGGTCTTTCTACAATTTACCTGGGTTTTTTTTCATATGTAAACAGATGGCCCTGGAGATGGGCTCATCAACACTGGCTGTGCTGGGAGCCACCTACGAGTTACCCTGGTTATGGAACCGGATCAAATCAATGATTGGTCAAGGTGTAAAAAGAGTGAAGGATGGTCTCCAATATGTAAAAGGTATTAACACATTTTTTAAACATGAAAAGACTAAAAAAAAATCATTTTGCAACCTATTTAACTAAAATATCTCTGAATCACTGATATATCAATATAAATCTTAATTTTTAAAATGTATTTTAGATTGCTTGAACAATGCACGGTCTATTCCCCGCATCACTACCGATGATGAAAGTGATGACGGAGATTACAGCCTTGCTTTGGACGTAGTTCCTACCACGGATAAAGATACTCCTGAGGACAGAGGTCCTCCTGAGGACAGAGGTCCTTCTGAGGATAGAGATCCTCCGGCGGATAAAGATCCTCCTGAGGACAAAGCTCCTCCTGAGAACAGAGGTCGTCCTTGGGATAGAGGTCCACCTGAGGATAGAGATCCCACTGAGGACAGAGATCCTCCTGAGGATAGAGGTTCTTCTGAGGACAGAGATCCTACTGAGGATAGAGGTCCTTCACCAGTTACTGGTCCTACCAAAGATGACTCTTCTAAGTCTCAGAATAAGATGTAAGTATTACATGTTTGATAGGTGAGTGTGGACTAGATGTTCCTATGCGTTGACGTCATCGCTCATTACGTTTCCTGTGAAATGTTATAATGCAATGAAACATAAAAACTGGTTGTTTTTAAAGTGACATTTAGCCCGCAATCTCTTGCGAACTTAAACATATTTCAGTTATATGTTGAATGTAAAGACAACACATACATTTGATATTATATATTTTAAAATTTCACTAGTCTCCCCAAAACCTATGACAGGAAGCGGAATATTCTGTACCTGAAGAAAGGCGAGTACTGCAACCAAGTCTTTGCCTATAGCCCCGTCACCAATAAACTCGTGCTCAAATCTTACTTCCCAAGCAAGCCTCGCCTTGGGGTACCGGAGTTGAAAAGTAAAATTGCACAATTCCTAAAGTAGAGAATTTTCTATATTCTTTTCCGATGATTGTAGAATTTTAACATTCAAAGAAACATTGTCTGGAATTTGCTCGTCGTTGCTGTACATTATTTGTGATACGTTTTTTGCGTCAAGTTTAAACAGAATTCAAGAGGCATGGTGGTGAAGGTACATGGTCACCATTTAAACCGGAAATTAGTTTTCTGTTACCGCGGTATTATTGTTTACAATGATTTATTGTAGTATTTCTAATGGTCAGCCAAAATTTGAATGTCATTCTTCCGAGTTACATGGATTATACAGAGTTCACAGTGGCTCGTGTCATGTTTTTGTTTAAATTTACTTGTAAAAGTTCTGTTTCATGAATATTCTCTTTGCTAGTTTGTAATGAATACCAAAAAATAAGTTACTGGTATTTATCACATTTAAATATAGAAACTGTGCATTTTCTCTTCAGCATTCGATATGCATTGACTGAGCTTTGTTTAAATAACAAAGAGTTGTGATTTCTGTAACTTGCTTATAACTCGACGAATGACACTAAAATGGATTATTAGATATATCTAAATGAAGAATCATGAACGTCAGTTATGGAAAATGTTTACCTCAAATCGTGACCTTGCCCCTTTAATATATGTAAGATGTTTCTAAGCAGTGGAATAGTATTTTCATTAGAAATATATAGTTTTTTGGTATCATAATTTTGGAAAGGCACGTTTTGCTCCAATTCGACACAAAATACATGTATATAAAGCGCCCTCCAAAGCGAGAAACAATTTCTGCCTTCGTCACTGTGTCCAATCTAAATGGAATCGGAATTCGGGTGGTGAGACGATGCACGTACTAGTTTCGGACTCGGGGCATAGCAAGTTTGGTCAAGTCTGGTCCCATCTCAATACAAAACATGATAGGGGTGTAAAGGAGTGGGTAGAAATAGTTATAAGAAAAAAGGCTGCTTATGTAGAAAGCTTTCCTGATAAACGTTCATCTACAATTTCAACTTAAACAGGATGGTTGTTGTTTATCAAAGAATTGTAAAAATGTTTTGTTTTAATGTTAATGATCACCATGCCTCTTCAAATGTACATTTTCTCACTATAAACGAATGTATATGTGAAAAAAAATTTGCATGAGTACTATATGTAAAATAATTGTGAAAACCTATCATTGTATAATGCCTGTGTGAAGCATCACAAATAAAATTTTGTACAACTTAAAGCAGTAAATCTGTTTGATATGGTGTCAAAAACTTTCTTCTCACATTGAGTCTCATTTACTGTGTGGTGTATATGATATCAACATATCAACATATATGATATATGCAACATTCATTCAAGTAACGGCGCGGGAAACAACTTGTATATCAACCGAGTGACGAGTTATTTCCCCTTCTAGTGGAGTGACAGTTCTATCGAAATTGATTTTAATGTGTCATCATACCTTACGGCTAATTTGTACTTTTTTGGGAATATATAATACCAAGTAAAAAAAAAAATCACCCTGTCGTAGAAATTTCTATGGTCAAAATTTAAAATGATTAGAGGTTAAAAATCAATAACTGAAATATGACTAAAATTTACAAAGTGAAATAATTTGTAAAAATTCGCGAATAACATTTTGAAACATTTCTATAATATTTCTATTTTTGTAAGTTGTATATATTAACATGAATCAAATAAATATACCTATAATGTATGTTTGCTTGTTTGTATGAGTAACAGTTTTTCTTTAGATAATAACTGCTTTTGAAGGTTTACATGTAACTATGTGTGTATATTCAAAAGCGACCCTGGTACTTAAGAATAGTTTATATCCGGTAATGGAGGTAACATGAAATACATTTTTTTCATGTAATCTTCTCTTCGCATGACCTCGCTGGAAGTCACAGGTGCTTTAGGACAGGACCCAGCCTCCTCCAACCCCCGATTTAAACCCCGGGGTAGTCGACTTTTTTGATAGAAATTCAATTAAAGTCATGTAGTACACAACATGTTTCATTTCAAATATCTAAAAAATTACGGAAAAAGAACGATTAATGTAACCCTCCCCCCTTGCATATGAAAAGAGGTTGGGATACGTTTGTTTTGAATAAATCGTTTATTTTCAATTAATTTTCAGATATTTGATATGTAACATGTTGGGAACATGATTTTAAAGGAATTTCTATTCAAAAAATCGTCAACTACCCCGGGGGTCTAAATCGGGGGGAGGGGGGGGGGGTCTTGTCCTCAAGCACCTGTGGCCGGCATTATAAAATGCCAATAGAATAATACCCACAACCACAGAACAATACTAGCAGAGAATCAAGTATTCTGAATGTTTAAGAGGAACCTTTTTTTATTGAGCTATCAGATATTCACAGATCAGAGTATAAGCATAAAGCATAAACATAAATAAATAGTCGCAATGCATACATAAACATTAATATTTTATAATATTTGTTTGATTTATACATTCTGTATTTAACTATAATGTAAATGTACAAATACATATAGCTCCCTAGAAAAGTTATGATGTAATTTCAACAAGTGGTGGTATATGTGAAATGGTATATGTGAAAATGATTTTTTAAATGGAGAGAAAAATAAAAAAATACAAAACAATAAGAGACAGGGACATTAAGGACAGAACACAGATGGTGATGAATGTTCCTAACATTGAAATGTAACTTTCAAACAGATGATAATTACAGTATTTCAGAAGCAAAATTATTTTCTATAAACAGTCTTACGAGTATAGATTTCTTAATGATATTTACATCGAGCCTTGATGTTTTCATTTTACTTTGCAGAATATATTTTTTTGTGAATATTTATATTTAGCGCTTTACAGAAGCTTTTAAAGCTTGCAGTTTTGATTCTATATCAATAAGACACATTCCTCCATCTGTTATTTCCCCAATAACAATGTTTCTCTTTATTATCTCATTTTTCTTCCATACAAAGTTGAAGTTCAATCTATTTAATTTTTTTTATATAATGTTCTGGTAAATCTAGTATCGTGGACATATATATCAATTTAGGAACAGCTAGAGTGTTTATCACGGAGCATTTACCAAAAAAAACTGTATAACATTTAAACACAATGAGTGAATTACTTTTGCACATAATCGTGCATTTTTAATTTTGCTTTTATAGTTTAGTTATTACATTGGAGTTCAGAATTAGAAGTTTCTTGCTTAGCTTATAGTGTCAAACATCAAAGAAATTTAGCTAATATTGGACGTCAACCTCTTTTAAACGAATTACTTGATTGGTCAATTTCAAGTCCATAGAGTAACCGCGTTGGGAAGTGATTATTACAAAATTACCAAATCAATTTCAACTTTCGCCACTTTCGAATAAACACACTTGATTTTGATTTCTACAGGTGCAGTTACTGTAATTCTTTATAATTGACCAAAGGAGCCATGTGGCTCATATGTATATAATGCACACAATTAACTGCAAACTAAGGTGAACGAATCACACGTCTACTAAATAACCGTAATTAAGTTAATTGCCCAATACTAGTACACTCCGAATGGTGAAAACCAAAGTGTGATTGTATTGTATTGTTTATTACCAAGAACCATAGGTTTAACATATATACATTAATAAATTTTACAAACATATATAGACATTTCTTTTAAAAATCACAATCTTAAATCAGTCTACGGGTGTGCGTATCAATGTACAATAGCAGTGTTCATAGCAGTGTACATATGTATTACAATGACAAAATGAAGATGATAGATATAAAGGTAAACAAGATAACGGAGAGGATATTCTCAAAACAGAACAATATATTTTTATCTTAATTTTGAGCATTTGTAAAGGTATTTGCCCAAATTACACAACTCTTTGATATTCTTTGTTGACAGTAATTGAACAGGTTTAAAGACAGAAGGCTTTTTATAATAATATTTTTTTACATACATCTTTCTTATTTCTTTATAAAATGGACAGATTAGAATAAAATGAAACTCATCTTCAATCTGTGATAGTGAACATAGTTTAAAAACTTTCTCGTTTCTATTGATATTATAAAATCTGCCACGCTCAATCTCAAGTTGATGAGAAGATAAACGATATTTACTTAGAAATTGTACATATACATTTGGTATTGCTTTGCTCATATATTCTTGTACTCCAAAATTATCACATAAGTGCTGATATATTATGCATTTAGGGGAATTTTCAGTACGCCCCAATTCAAAATATACCATCATAGATGTAACACTTTTCTTAACACATAATATTTTCTTACAAAAATCTAAATGCATACTCTCTAAAGCACTTGATGGGTGCTGTACCCATAATTCACAACCATAATGTACTATACTACCAATATAAGTATCAAACAATGATAATTTTGTATTTACGTTCAAATGCAATGGCTTCATTTTGGACAATAAACAGTACAGGGCTTTTCTACTCTGTGATGCCAAAACACTTTGTGTTTTATGAAAACTGCCATTAAAATTCAAAGTTATACCGAGATAATTAAAGTTTTCAACAATATCAATATATAAATTCATTATCATAGTTCCAACAAAAATTATTTTTTAACCTTCCACCTTTTCTTAATACAACAATTTTTGTTTTTTCTACATTAACTTTTAACTTCTACTTGAATGTGCATTGTTGTAAACAATCAAGCATATCTTGTAAACCTTGCTCTGTCTCTGAAAAAAGTATTGTGTCGTCTGCATACATGATCAAGAATAAAGCAATATCTCTAATTTCAACAGGTAAACACATCTTCTTTATAAATTGAAATAAAATGATAAGCGCTGATAGAATCAATCCGATCCAGGTTAACCTCTCCCAGCAAGTTCCTCAGACAATTGTAATGGTCAATTCCGAAGATATTACGTATCTAACCTATTTTTTGAAAGACCGTTCTTGATATCATCAACGTCGTCAACATCAACTAAATCATCTTCAGCAGCCTCAGCAACATCGTCTTCAGCTGCCTAGCTCATCAACATCGTCTGCACCAGCTACACGATCGTCTTCAGCAGCCTCACAACAACATCGTCGTCTGCCGACTCAACAACAAGATCATCTTCTGATGCCCCAACAGCATCGTTTGCGTCAACAAAATGGTATGTGTCAGCGTCAGCAACCATATCAGCCACAGGTGACTAAGTAGCGTAGTGGACAATGCACTCGCTTCTCACCGCTGCGATCCGAGTTCGATTCCCGTGATCGGCAGTGGTTGTATGTGAAAGAATATGGTGGTCGCCCGCTTGGACACAGGTTTTCTCCGGACACTCCAGCTTCCTCCCACGTTAATGACCCCCTCGCGCTAACATCCGTGCCATCGAAAGATATTAATCTAAGTTGTCAATCGTTGTAAAATAAATAAAGTTCAGTTCAGATTAACCAAATCTGTTTCATCAACAGCCTCTATATCAACATCAACCACAGTGTTAGTAACATCTTCGTTATCAAAACCTCAAAATCTGTGATATATACAACAACAGCTACAGGATCTCAACAACAATCATCAAGTGTCAGTCAACAAAGCAAAGTGTACAACTTCTCAAGAAACGTGGAAATGTCAATGCCACCCAATAGTAAGTGCTTTTAATACAGGGGTGCTCTCGTCCTGCTTTTTCGTCACAACTAATTCTTGGCCGGATGGTTTTTCATTTGACGGATATGGCACAGCAATGGTACCTTTCACTATCGGAATCTTCTAGAACCACCCTTCAACAACTAAAAACATCCTTTTTGGCTCGATCTGGAAACAAAATTCTTTCACCTTGATTTAAAATATGACACAATGTCACAGGAAACCTGTGAGAAGTATATATATCATACGAATCCAACACATGTCCTGTGACGACAATATTCTCAAATTTGGAAAGAGGGCGGAACCTCGAAACCTTAAAAAATCGCTTCCATTAAGGATTGAAGCACAGACAGACTATCAAAACAATTGGAGACTACTGGCATGGCTTTATGTGAACAGTAGAACTCCTCCAGACAAACCAGATTCGAGGAAAAACCACAGGGAGGTGATCATCGTGACCGTTACCGAAGGTGACTACCGTGCTCGTGATTTCCAAAACAGGGACAATTTTCATGGAAATAGACTGTTCTAGAACTCCGGTTCCCAGTATCATGAAATCATGAAATGCCTAGTCCAGTGCATGGTAACGATGGCAACCACCAAAATTTTGAGTAACATCAATAGGTATTCAAGCCCATCCATCTAATGGGTAGGCCCCTCGAATGAAAGCGCTAAATCAGCAGATCTAAATCAAGCTACAAACATGACAAAGAACACTGACGATGTTTTTGTTAACAGGAAAAGAACAAATGCTCTTGTTGACACTGGTGCATCAATTAATGTGGTTGATGTTTTATTTTTGAACAAAGTTTTATATGACAATACTGTGTTTAAGAAACCAGATTTTTGTTTTGTAAATGGAGCAGGAGGTCATTGAAAGTTGCTGTTCAATTTGTTAAACTGCTGTTGATAAAAAAATTCAGCTCTGGGTCGGAACATTCCTAAAATGATAAACGTTACGGGGCACATTTAAGATTAAGATCTTAATAAGCTCCATAATATCACATCAAACTATGTTTGGGAAAACTACAATATTCAAAATTCGGTAGCAATACAGAGCTAAAGTCATGTCATGCATATCTTTTACAATTTTATGCTTTGCTGTGCTATGCAATTTTAATGATATCTATGAGATTTGTATGCTATGCTATGAGAAATTGAAATAAAAGCCTCAATGACATACAGAAGAGTTCCAAACATTTATTCTTTAAAATAATAAAAAAAACCCGTTAACCACAATCTGCAATGTAAACATTTATTCTTTAAAATAAAACAATTAAAATCCAAGCTATGGTATGCTATGACGAATTAGAATCTAATGATAGGCTATTAGATTCCAATGCTCTGGTATGAGATTTCAATGCTATAATATGAGATTTAAACGCTATGCTATGGTGTTTATTTTTTGCATTTCACAATTTGATCCACTTTGGTAAGTAAAAGAGCAAGACGACACAATTTTCCTGCTGCCGTGATGACCAGTTGCTATGGTAACAGTTGCTAAGATGATAGCTTTTGATGATAGTTCGAGACGGTATCAGTATAATAAATTCCAAATAAAATAGATATCAAATGTTGTAAACGTATAAATTATACACTCAATTATAAACTTCATTATTATCGCTATAGCTAAAATACTTCTATGTTGCGCAACAATACTTCAACACATTTATTAATAATATATAAGCAGTAAAGAATGTCTTTCAAATGTGTATAAAGTAAGAATTTTACACTTTTCAAATTAATCTCGATATTTTTTTCCCAATAGTTTCTATTTTTTTTTTATTTTAAAAGTACATATAGGAACTTATTATGTCAATTTTTATATGCAGTTTGTATACTATAAAGTCAAAAATCGGGATTTGTATGTTGTGCAACGTATGCCACAATTTTCTAAAGTCATACCTTTCGTGTATAGTCCATTTACAATAGAGTCTGGTTCTGCGTTAGAATTTTCTCTGAAAATTCCTCAGTAGACTCTAACTCGGTTTTCAATCGCTTTGTTTTGAATGAGGTATAGCGCGCTTTTTAACATTATTTAGTATCAGACAAAGTATTGTCAAATATTATGAATCACATGAACACAAATGGAGTTTGTCCGAGAGAACACGGAAACAAGAGGAAAAAACCAGTTCAAGGATTAAAATTTGAGATTGAAAATGCTGTGGAAATTAGGCAGAAGAGTTCGGCATCCCACAGCCCGAGGCACCAAGAGGCAGCGATGGAATTCCCCCTGTGTACCCGCCAGCATCATATACCAAGAAAGCAATACATCAAAGGTATGTGAAGTCCTGTGAGGAGTTCAGCATCCGTGCTATGAAAATTTCATCATTTGAAGATGAATGGCTAAATGATCCGGATCAGCATTCCCCGTGATGATGTTTGGTAGAAGTGTGAGTGCTTGCTTAAGAAGATCATGGATGCTAGGGTTGAAGAGGAAAAACTAACAGCTAGGGGCTTTCCAAGACCACATTGAAGCAGGTAGAAACAACGACAACATTACAGGGAGTGCATTCAAGAAGCAGTCTAAGAAATGGGACAGTGACAAGGCGGGCAGCTTCAGAACGTGCACTACAACTTCGATTTCGTCCAACACTTCCAGCTACCGCACCACGCCAGACAAATGGGACCGACAAACTTTGTCATGCTTCGCAGAGTCCAGCTCTTTGGGGTCCGCATTGATAGTGCGTTTTTGCAGTTAAACTTCTTCTTATTTTTTTTTACCTAAAAAGTGTAAATAAAAATAAGAAAAAAAAAATAAAAGATATTAAAAATTTCATGTTTTCACTTGTTTACGATTTTTCTCAAAAAGTATCAAAATTAGAACTTTCAAATTTCAGTGTTGGTAGATAGTCTTCAGCCGCTGCGCCGTTCTCATATCCGAACGTCCGCTGTCACTTACGGTTGTCACCAGAAGGGCACAGATAACCTTAATTTTAATCTTAACCTGGAAACGGAAGACCTTAAATATTAATTTAAAGAGGACAGAACCTGAATATCAGAATGTTTTCTTAAATTGAAAGTTAGGTTTCATGTAATGCTGAGAGTGTCATATCTTCTAGATGCTTTATAATTTCTCTGCCACATAATTAATTGAAAAACTATAGCTTTAAATAAATTACAACTCTCTTTTCTTTTTCTTTCTTTCGTTCTAATTTACAATAGGAACCCCTCAAAATACAAACAATATATAAACATATGGTGCAGGACAAGAGAAAAGCTGTCAATGTTACAGCAAACCGGGTTTTCTTTTTTGTGAACAGTACCCATAATCCATATGTCAACCCTGAATTGATGAACACTACCTATCCATAGAAATGGGGTACTCGTCATGCAATATATTTGCCAAAATATAACTAAGTTCAACAGCTATTTTTTTCATAAATAATCAGAAATTAAAATCCTAGCAATATACACACCTACAAATGATCTGCAAAAGAACAAACTCCTATCTTGAAAACTGTACAAGGACTTATCCGTACAATAGAGGTACCCTATATGCAATGTTTTGCTAAAAAATGACTAAGTTCAACAGCTGGTATTTTTTTTCATAAATTATCAAAAATCAAAATCCTAGCAATATGCATACCTCTGATATATAAAATTAAACTGCAAAAGAACAATTTCCTATCTTAAAATCTGTAGAAGGAGTTATCCGTACAATAGAGGTACTCTATATGCAATATTTTCAACAGCTGGCATTTTCTTCATAATATCTGCAAAAGAACAACTTCCTATCTTCAAAACTGTAGGAGGAGTTATCCGTACAATAAGGGTACTCTTTTTGCAACCACCCGCCCGCCATTTTCATCATTTCAATAACCGGATTTTTCCTTTGGAAAACCCGGATAAAAACGTATCAAATAGTGCTTTTATTACAAATGTAAAAAATATGTTTAATTTATTTTAGTATAATAATGTTATCTTCAAGTAAAAACGTAACTTCATGTAGACACCTCATCGTGGTCATTTATTTTCGGTGATTCCAGGCAAGTAGTCGAGTTTCATAAAATTTAAACCGTCGTAACTAAAAATACAAGATATCAAACTCTCTGTGGAACAAAATTTATTATTGTATGTATATCTCATTATAATATTACTTTATACCGCGCCATCTGATTGGTCTAGACAGTCACCTCACATGGCGAGCAAAACGTCGTGTCTCCCGGGGAATAAATATCATATTTCAACCCTTTGAAAATCTCGGTTTTGTCTTTCATTTTATTGGTATGAAAATTTAAAAGCCAGGATGGGCATACAACGTAAATAAACATGATTAAGTCTATAATTTTTAAACGTCTGAGGTCACCTTATATCAGAGAAAAGGGAGAAAATATTATAGAAAGTCAAACATTCAAGACGCTTTTTGCTTGTTTTAGAATCTACCTCAACATCATGCAATAAATGTATATTGACAAGGGTTGTTTGAACAAGAAAGGTCCCGATACTTCCCGATACTTGTACTATTGCTACACAGAATGGGACTTGTCGACAGAATTTAAAATTTAAAGTTTTAGTAATGAGACCAATTGACATTGACACACAATATAAAAGACAACCTTTGAAAGATGTGAATAATTCGACTCTGTCTGATCAACATTATTGTCCCGTTTTGTCCATGTATTTATAAGTCTTGGTAAAATGTTATAAATTTATATGAGGCGAGAACCTATAGAATGTATTTTTTTTTATTAAAGAATTGTGATGAATAAAAATATGTATATTAAACTGACTCAATAGGCCAATTCGAAAGAGCCATTGACCAATGATCTCCGATTACCTCGTAGTGTTTTTAAGATTATACCCATGACACAATCAGTAGCCAATGGATTTATTCATTCTAAAATTAAACATTCGGGAATTCTTGGATTTATAATCGGAATGAACTAGTTTGTCAACTCCCAATTTATTTAAATTTCTCGCCTGACAAAATTTGCAGAGAAATTTCATAAACACATTCAACCTTATTTTGAATTACAAACACAAAGCAGCCAAAAAAAAAATAATAAATTGAGTTTTAAGTTAAATGTTTAAAAGAACAAAAGGGATTTTTTCGTATCGAAAATGGCTCTCAGGCTTCTCTTACCCAATAATTAGCATTCTTATTAATATGAATACGGAATTTATACAATAACAAAGAAAATTCTTTATTCACTACACACCTTACAGCATCTAGATTAAAGTTAATTTATGTAAATTGGTTCCTTTTATTTAAATTGTAAAATTCCACAGCAAACACCGTTTTCATGTTGTAAACATATTTGTAAAGTCTTTTGAATGTGTAGACATGAACTTTAAATTAAAAAAGTATTAGCGCTAACATTATCCAATTGAGATCAAGTCTGGTACGTTTGGGAATTCCCCCAATTCTGAAAAAGCCGGCGCTGGGTATTTAAAAACATAAAAAGACGAATTCCCTTTTCATAGGGTGTTCTACATTTGACTCTTCACGATGATGCCGAAAGGAGTATCGATGCCTCTTAGCTTAACTGTAATAATTTTGACGTTTCTTGCTGGTTTATGTGACATGTGTCCCGTTCCAGAGTCAGCAGGAAATAACGAAACAAGTCTGAAATTTCCTACAATGATGAAGATTGTTTCCAATGACACGTTTCGTAATTGCGACAAAAGTGTCCACCATCTCTTTATGGATGGCTTAGGAATAGAAGAAGTTTCCCACAATGCTTTCGAAGATTTCTATAACCTGAAATCTTTATCGTTATCAAGAAATGATATTTCCGTGCTGTCACCATTTTTGTTGGAATACAAAAGAGGATTGGAGTCTTTCAACGTCGCGAATAATCGGCTCGAACGCATTGAGGACGGGACTTTTAAATATCTGGACAGCGTAAAGGTTATAGAGCTCCAGTTTAACAACATTTCCTTTATCGGGCCAAACGCTTTCCCAAAGAACCTCCGACTTTTACAAACTGTTAACGTTTCACATAATTTTCTTACTTACGGAGAACCGTGGCCTTTTATACCAGAAACGAACCCAACCGACGGCGAGGATTTAGTGTTTGACCTCGACTACAATTATATTTCAGAATTCCGGAACTCGCCTAACTGGACATACGATCTGGTTGCGCCCTTCGAATATGACATCATGTTAAGTTTTAACAACATAACAATACCCCACATAGATGATATGGTATATATGTACAACCCGGGTTTTCAAGGAATTACAATTGTAGAATACATGTCTTATAAAATAAATGCTTCAGAAAACCCTTTTTTCTGTGACTGTAGTGTATATCCGGCTGCATCTTATTTACACGATTCGCCGTTGTATTTCTTTAGGGTGGACGAGTTTCGATACCGATGTAACTCTCCGAGTTCCTTGGCTGGAGAGGATTTCCTTCATGATATTCCCCTGGAAAAGTTTGTGTGTAACGTCACCGAAAACTGTCCGGAAGGCTGTCTCTGTCAGGAGCAGCCTCATTATGGATATCTTCTCGTAAATTGTAGTTTCATGTACGGTTCTAACCAACAACCAATGAACACACTTCCTTCAACTCTTCCAACGTCCAAGAGCGGCAAGATATCCCTACATTTGGATGGGCACTACATTACGTCACTCGAACAAAGGGATTACCTCCCACAGCTTGTAAATCTAACTCTCTCCTACAACAGACTAGTACATATTGATTCCAAAGCTCTCACGTCCATGTCTGACGGACAATACCTAGACCTCTCACATAATTATCTCAGATATGTGCCAAAAGAAATCCATTATTTAAAGACGGATAAAGTTCGCATCGGTTCCAATCGTTTTGAGTGTAATTGCAACATGACTTGGATGGCCCAGTGGTTAAAACTGGATTCAAACGCTCCAGCTTACCATACTCAGTGTGAATATGATGACGGTAGCGAGCGTTATTTAATACGCGATATCACCAAGACTTTGCTCAATTGCAGCTATGAAAACCTCATTATTATAATCAGTGTCGTCGTTGGCATCCTAATCGCGATAATTATCGGGGCAGTAGTTACGGCTAGACGGTGTCCCTACGAGACCAAGGTTCTGATGTTTCGATTCTTTGGATTTCACCCTGCCGACAAGTATCGCGTTGATTTGGAAGAACCACGTCAATACGACATCTATATATCCCATTATGAACACGATTTACAGGCTAGACAATGGGTGAAATCAAAGTTTCTTCGCAAACTTGAAGACAACAAAAAAAGAAAGTTCAAAGTCTTTTATTTTGAGCGAGATCTCAATGTTGGTACAGATATGTACGATGAATTAGTCACCCATATGAAACAATGCCGACGAATAGTATTTATACTTACTAATGATTTTTTCACTGATGAAAAGAATATTTTTGAGGCAGATCAAGCAGAAATAGAACATCGAGCGAGCGACAATCTGCATGGACGTGTTATATATTTATTATGGAACGAGAGCGTGCGAGAAAAAATAAAATCGGACGCATGGAAGTCTCGAATGGAGGGTAAACGAGTGCTCTGTCCAGACGACAAGTTCTTCTGGTCTAAGATGAGATACGAACTTCCTCTCAAGGGGGTGCCTTAAAACTCTTTAAGTTTTATAGGTTTTTGAAACTTCGACTTTCCTATAAAGCGACGGTTGTCGGAAAAAATACATGCATGTCCGAACATCCGGACGTCAAAACAATTTATGCAAGGCGATCGCAGTGATCTACACCACACCTGTATAATACATTTTATGTATACTTACTTGCACAATATGTTCAGCAAGATAACCTACTGGTTTATTTAAAGATTGCAGCGACAAGTACAAATAGAAAAGAGATATGGTCAAGGGATGTGTATACAAGCAAAACACAGAAAACAGTGCTAGGTTGTCAATAAAAAAGACGAATGAGATCGAATGAGATGTACTTAAACCAGAGAGAGAGAGAGAGAGAGAGAGAGAGAGAGAGAGAGAGAGAGATACATAAATACATTGTAATTTTCCACGGTTACCAATGAGTGTGATGTCTACGCTACATGTATTAGTAGTGATGTGTTTCTGTTACAGTTGGTTGTACATACAGTATTTTATACTTACGAGTCATACTTTTTACTAATAATCCTTCTTACATGTTATATTTACTGTAGATAATTTTATGTTGTTTTTATTTGAGAAAAAATCTAAAAGTAATGAATGTATACACTTAAATCAAATAGTACTGACAATTGTGACCAATTAAGTGTCGTTTAAAACAAATTAATACATGGATTTACAGTCTTTATTGCGTGTATATAACTAAATGGGGAAATCGGTTGTTAAGCTAGAACCATTTTAACAAGACCTTGGATTTTTGGTAGGGTGTATCTATCTTTTTCTTGCCTCAAAACAAGTTAAAACTGACGCTGGTTTTAAGTGAAATATACACAGATTGCATAGTCTCAACTCAAAAGGCAGACAAATCTTGTTGATTTCAAAGAGCCATGGCTGAGTGGCCAACAATGAAATAGACAGGCCTACGTTACAATACAACTACCCAAAGTCCAAGCTCTTGTTAAAATGGTTTTTAAGTGTTCAATAAAATGTATGCGGAGGTTGCAATATGTTTCACATAAATCTTATATTTATATGTATATACCTGAATTAATTATTGTTTACACTTCAATTGAAAGATATTAAAAGTGAACTAAATAAAAACTACTTCTAATATACGTGTTTTATTTCAAAAGAACCTGCTATACCACTATTCAATGAAAAGACAGTCATGTAGCCTAAATAACATATAACATTTAAAAATTCATCGTCCCAAACCACAACCGATATATCCCCTCCAGTCTACAGAGCACTATGTCGACTCCGGATAATACTTGAGGCGATGATTTGAATAATGCAAAACTAAAGGATTTTTCTCCACAAAAGTTCTCTTATAAAAGAACTACAGAAGAACGCACTTTTAAAGGTGTCATAATACGATATTAGAGATTAAAACTATCAGAGCAAGATGGAGTAAAGAAACAAAACATATATTATGTGAAAATGCACTATTGACTGGTGAGTCAGAAACTCTTGTAAAAACCGGAGGACTTTTAGACTCAAAAGCTGAGATCTCCACGGCAGATATAGTTGCATCTGATGATTCGATGAACTTTAAATTTTTGAAATTATACATCCCAGAAGTCAGACCGACAGAATAAATATAGAATTCGTCCTTGTTTGTTTTGGCATACAGGTCAAATTGACCTAACCCGTAAATTAACTTGAGTTGATTGTTGTCCTTCATGACTGTTAAATAACCATAAGGCGTGTTCTTATACACGCCTAAATATTCACTGCTGTTTCGAGCTGGTGTTCGAGTTGTGTCAATTTGGGGTCTGGATGCAATTGATTTGGTGCGGAATGGTTCTGGAAATGAGCATATTATAGTAGCATTCAACCAAGGTTTCTCGCCCAAGTACAAGTCCGAAATAAGGCTGTGAATATTGGACCGGTATAGGTAACTTGGATCATCTCCGGTCATTGCAATGAAGACACCAAAATCTTTGTCTGGAAACAGTGTGATCTTGGCTCTGTATCCGTACGTACTTCCAGTGTGAGAGAGAATTTTGTATCCTATGCAAGAAAAAATTAAAACATTGAAATTCTAAACAGCATGAATTATTTTTCATTATAAAATCTTTTCAGTTCAGAATACCAATGTATTTTTGTTTTCAAAACATGTTCAGTTTACAGACGGTACCAGGATATTTTAAACACCAATACTCAGTGTAAAAGCCCTATTTCCTTCGTGTGCTTAATTAATTTGTTTTCGACTTTTTAATTAAAAAGTGTGTTCAAAATTGTAGCAACTGTGTATGGCACGCCAAATTCACAGAAATGAGCTAATCATAGTTTCACAGTCGATAAACTAGATTTAACGGTTGTTAACTTTAGTTTACGGACAGAAAACTATAGTTAACGACGATAATCTATATTTCACACCTGTAAACCATAGTTAACGCGATCATCTATGTTTCAGAAGTGTAAAACTATCATTAACACTGAAAACAACCATTTGCAATTGCAAATCAAAGTTTATCTGATAAATATAGTTTCACGAGTGTGAAACTATGATTAACAACTCTTAACTATAGTTAACGATTGCAAAATATAGTTTACAGATGTGAATCTATATTTATCAGCAAAATCTATCGTTAACGTTATTTGCAGACTAATAAACTTAGATTATCATTCGTAAACTATAGTTTACAACCGTTAAATATGGTTTTGCAGATGAAAACTAGATTAACGGATCGTTAGTTATAGTAAACGAATCGGAACTATAGTTTACGGTTCGTAAACTATATTTAACAATAAACTATTGCTAACTATAGTTTAGCGTTCGTAAACTAGAGTTAACAGTCGATAAACCTAGTTTATCATCTGTGAAACTTTTTTTAACGCCGTTAATCTGTATATCACATCTATAAATCATAGTTAACGCGATCATCTATGTTTCTGAAGTGTAAAACTATCATTAACGCTGAAAACAACCATTTGCGAATGCAAAACATAATTTATCTGATAAATATAGTTTCACGATTTAGCAACTCTTACTATAGTTAACGAATGTAAATTGTAGTTTACAGATGTGAATCTATATTTATCAGCAAAATCTATCGTTAACGTTATTTGCAGACAGATAAACTTAGATTATCATTCGTTAACTATAGTTTACAACCGTTAAATATAGTTTTACAGATGAAAACTATAGTTAATGAATCGTTAACTTTTGTTTGCGCTTGCACAGTCGATAAACCTAGTTTATCGAATGTGAAACTATGTTTAGCTCATTTTTGTGAATTTGGCGTGTCATAACTGTGTAGGGTTGGGTTTCTCAACGCTAAAAGCTGTATTGAAAGCAAAACTTAAAGGTTGGTTCTTGATACATATTCAATATGGCAGAACAACTTGGTGCCACTTTTATTGGTTTGGTGCAAGTTGTTTAGAATTAATGATTCTAATTAACAGTTGGTATCTAAATAAACATTTTTCTTATTTTCCTAATGCTTTTCGATCTCAATCGAGCAGCGAGCACCATAAAATACTTACAGGTGTATTTATAGAGGATATCTAGGATATCTAAATTGTGTGATTTTATATTTCGCGTTAATCAACGTGTTGAAATCCTGTTTATCTTGGCGAGGCTTGCCGATACACCACACGTATCAGATATAATACTCAACCACAGCACAAGTACACACTTTGTACGCAATTCCATGAGATATCACTGCAACCTACCTCTGTAGTATCCTGTTTTCCAACCCATTCCATAAGAGTCTTCACTCAAGGTAACTGGGGTCATTGGTCGCGAATAATATTTTGAAATTGTGCTGCTAGATACTCTGAGCTGCGGGGAATGAGACGTAGACAGTGCACTTTTCCGTAGAAGTTGTCTTCCGTTTTTAGTTTTGCCGCCATTCAGATGAAACAACATCCATTTTGCCATATCATCTGCTGTACTCAGAACACAACCCGATCCACACAAAGTTCCCCAGAATCTGTAAAAGCACTTGTAAATGATAGAATTTTATTAATGTAGTTTTAAAGTTTTTATATAAAATGTCAAAATAAAGTACGATATTTCATGTATGTATATAATGTATCATCTTGAGACCGTATGCAAATAAGAAAAAGATGAGATTCGAAACTAAGATCTTTCCCCCGACTTAACCAATTATTTGTATATATTCTATTTCTTTTTATTGCAAAACTCGATTAAATGAAGGTATCTCAGTCGTGGTCGTGGAACTAAAATACACTGTACATATGTGTTATTTAAGCATTTGTCAAAATAATTTAGAATACAAATTCAGAATGGTCCGATAACCATAATGTTGAGTTCTGAATATACACATATGAAAATATTTATCGCATACAGTCATTTAAACTAAGCATTTTGTATCAGATTATATTTGATCTATTAATGCAAAGCTTTACAATATTACATGTACGTCATCATACTTGGATAACTGCCAGGGCACTTTTTTTAGGTCACCATAGTCATCATTATAGCCTGTGGCTAGTTCAAGTTTTGTAGGATCTGCAGTAGTGGCAAAATTTGATGACGTCATGTCTAGCGGGTCAAAGATGTGCTCTTTGACCAACACTTCCCATTGTTTCCCGCCAATCATCTCGGCTATCCGGGTCAATAGTCCGTACATAAGATTACTGTAGTAAAAACTGTCTCTAAACCTGCCTGTGTTCTCCAGATATTTTAATCTCCTGAAAAATGTATATCGTGAATAACGTCAATCATTTATATCTTAAGAATATATTTTGAAATAGTAAACAACGTTCTTAATGATCATCTATGAACGTTGATGATATAAATGTTATAAATGATAATTATTTCATGAACATGTGTTGAGCAACTTTTCATTCGTAGGAATTTTTAGAAATAAAATGCATTCGAGATCACCAAAAATGCATGTAATTTTACTCCTAAACTTGTAAGATTATCAGTAATGATAAACATGTAAAAATATTTTCTTTTAACTTGTGCTATTTACATACATTGATGGCTTAACTGAGAATTCAGTATCAGTTACATCATCTACAAATCTTACTGAATTAAATTTTCGCGCGTTAAATTGGTATCCAATCGAATGGCGTTGTTCCCTGGAATCCCCATTCGGTGAGACAGCAAATCCCGGATAGTGGCATACCGGGAGAGAAGATCGTCTTTGAACAAGTTATCATCGTTAAATACGACACGAAGTGGTGTGTTCACATTGTACCTATAATATTCAGAAAAACTCCTGTACAGTTAAAGTAAATACCGCCTTTACTACGTGCAAGTCCTACAGCGACTGAAAACAATAACGCTCTAGAGTATCTTCACAGTTACAATTTCGGGTAAAGATCTCTTCACGTGATAAAGGTATACATGTATTATGTACACAACTGTAAAGCATCCGTGAAAATCTTAATGGGGAGTGGTGACGATTTTGGTTAAATTGAATATTTCTACTTTTATTGTTGACAATGCTTTAGTGATCAACCAAAATTAAAGTTTTTGTCATAGAGTTAAAAGCAAGATACAGAGCTAACAATTCTTTGTTATTTAAACAAGGCTCCTGCCATTTTTTGCTTCCGTTCCGTTGATTCAATATACCAGTAAAAAGGTCGTTTCCACGCTGATTTTCTATCTGCTAATTCCTTTTGAATATAAATAAACACTTCTTAGCGTTTGTCACATTCATTTTAGGTCTAGTATCTAAATCTGGAATTCTCTTATTAACATTCAAAATGTAAACAAAAACATGACAATTTGGTTGACTGTTAGAAATGCATTACTGAAGCATTGTTAACATTAAAATGGAAGACTAGACTTTGATCAAAATCGAGACCATGCCCCTTTAAGAAATAAAAGGCCATTTTTCTATTCATCACATAAGCGTAGTAAAAGCGTTTTAACCAGAGAATGTTATATATAAAAGTTTTGTAGTACAGAACCCTCCAATGTATTTCATTATTTTTAAAATCGTCCCCTTAAATACATGTATTACATACATTTAATAATTAACGCCTTATTTAGCTAAATCATATGTAGTATTTTTCACCTCGGTTTTCTTTCTTATCACTTTTTGAGGAAGACAGAGAGGGGGGGGGGGGGGGGGTCAAAGAATGTATGTCTTGCAGATTATTTTCTGACCAATCTTTACTGTTGGATATGTATTCTGCAAAGTTCATTAGGTGAAAAAAAGATAAGATAGCAATACGTTAGCATAACAAACCAAGGGGTCGAATTCTGTCAGTGGGTGTAGAGAATGATTCATCTAGTACACAGCTCATCAAAAATATTTTGGTACAATCTACAGAAAGGCTACTTTAAAGTCAATTAATGCATAAGTCAATCGATTGGAGTTTTGAAGATGAAAAACATTGAAGCTGAAAAACTGTGTAATTTCATAAAACCTCTTGTTGTAAGAATATGAATTGAAATGCATATCAATACTTAACAGAAATCACTACTGATATTTAACAATTAACATTATTATATTTATTTATAATTATTTCATTATTTATAATATCAATTTATATTTATATGTTAATTAAAACAACCAAGTACTTCAATCGCTAATCTTATACGGCCTAAAATGACCCGTATCCATTACATTACAAAATTGTCTTCAAATTGGCTCATTTCTATAATCACCCACATTCACTAGTTGCTATATTGTGCGCGTTCATTTGTATGCACGTGTTTGGGGTGGGGGTTGGGTTGGGAAATAACACATTATTTTTTTTACTGTCAACGAATACATGGTATAATGGGGTTAATTGGTAATAAAAATATCTAGTTCTGTTAGAATGGGCCTGTAAGCAATCTTTATGTACACAATATAGATAGGATTTGAGTTTTTAAAACCTAGAGAAACAGTTCTGCAAGTTTGATAAGATTTGACATGTACATTAGAAACTGTTCATTTTTGATCTTTTTACTACAATTAAAAAAATAATTAATAAAAATTAGGTTTAGAAAAATCAAAAGAGTTTTATGCTTCTATTTAATAAACATGTAAAGAAACCAATATCATACATTTCTCATATAATAAAATACTACGTACTTGCTATTTTCGTCCAGTAACTTAAGAATCAAGGTGGCGGCAAATGCTTTGGACAGAGAAGCCACCCCAAACACTGTAGACCTGGTAACGTTTACTTGATGATCCAAATCCCTGGAACCAAATCCTCGAGAATACACTACACTCCCATCTTTGACAACAGAAACGGCAAGAGCGGGGTTGTTCCGACATTTCATAGTGTTTTCAATTATTTCAGTTATTTCGTTCGAAAGCGCATTACTGTCAGCACGCGCAAGTGCATTTGTTGTGCAGAGAACAATTAAAACCAAGAATGAGTACGCGAACATATTGTTGCTTAATGTACTTGAGGTAGAGATACTCATGTAATTAAAAAAAAGTCCTCTTTATCTCGGTTCACCTCTCCGACCTTTGTACTGTCTGACAGGCAACGATTGCAGTCAGTGAATCTAAGTATGAGAGAGAGATAGCAAGATTTGTTACCTTCTTCCGATCTAATAAGATCGTTATTTGCCTATCAAAAGATCAGCACATTCCTTCATCATCTTGTAAATCGGTGTGTTCTGTAGTCACGGTATAGATGTGTGCAGCGTCGCAATGGTTTTTTTTTATGAGTACATGTACACACGGTCACCACCTTTCGAGGTATCTCGGCCCGAACACGATATACAATGTGTAATGCTATGGGAAATCAAAATCTCATCATCATTTTGGATGTTTTATTTGATAACCCGTGTCAGTTTCCCATCGCTGAGTTAATAAATTACCCTCTATTGTATGCCATGTTATCATTTAAACAGGCGATGGGGGTCTCCTCCAGGTTATGTTTATATGCTGGCATGTAGTCCGAAATATCTGACGTTTTCCTGGCTTTTTTAACGATTTTGATATTTCACATGCCAGGAAAACGTCAGAACCGGCGCCATTACGAAAACTGGAAATTCACCGTCTCCAACTGGAAGCGGCATTCTAGGCTCGATTTTAAATAGATCTATATTTACATAATAATAATACAGCTTAAAATATAATTTTACTGCACATTTTGGTAATTACACTGATAAACAATAGTGTTGTTGACCTATTTTCTCGCGAGATTTCAAAAATGCACGAAATCAAAACAAATCTCAACAGTTCGATAGAATGTGTTCAACAGCCTGTTTATGATATGTAAGGACCCATAAAAACGATATTAGTGAGCAGCAAAATCATCGTTTTATTAATTAGTTGTGATTAAAACATTTGACTCCACTCGTAAATATTTAAAATCGAGCCGATAATGCCGCCTCTAGTTGGAGGCGGCGAATTTCCACTTTTCGTAATGGCGCCGGTTCTGACGTTTTCCTGGCATGTAAAATATCAAAATCGTTAAAAAAGCCAGGAAAACGTCAGATATTTCGGACTAGCTGGCATGGTGAGTGACCGCTGGGGACTTATCAGACGGCCATCAAAGTTTATACAGATGTTCCTTGAATGTGCAGATGTGCAGAAAAATAACCACAATAACAGTTACTTAACATCTCTCTCTCTCTCTCTCTCTCTCTCTCTCTCTCTCTCTCTCGTGATGCTCTACAAATTCGGAAGTCATTCGTTTGTAATTTTCACCAGATTCTTTAAAACAGTTCTTGATTTATTATATATCTTGATTATCATGAAAAATTATAAGCAAGGGAGTATTTCAATTGGTATGAATAGTTAACTTCCTCTCTCTCTCTCTCTCTCTCTCTCTCTCTCTCTCTCTCTCTCTCTCTGATATTTTTGTTGCTGTTCTCTCAAGCATGTGAGCGGCCCGGGATCTAAATGGACGTTTGACAGGTCCATTAAACTTTGAGGACAGTTTTATATACAAGGTGTATAAACAGGAAAATATTTGGGTCACAGAGTTCATGTAATGCATGCGACCGCTGCGACGGTATTTATGATTTCTCGGTCAAAGTACATCTTTGTGTTATCAAACTTATTTTTCTAACCTCAAATAAAACTTGAAAGCCTTTTTTACAATAATTTCAATACTAAAATGGCCTGTATATAGTAGGCCTTCACTACATATTTCTAAAAGATTAAAAGTAAAACACATTTAGCTTCCTTTACGTTTGCAACTTACATGTATTCATATTGCCGGTACCAATTTGTCTGGTTTTTGGGGGTGGGGGGTCGTAGTTCAAGTGGACCCCCCCCCCCCCCAACTTCCTGGTTGTTGTTTTTATTCTTCAAAGAACATTTTAACGGCTATCTATTTACAAAATCAAATGTTTGTTTACACAAATTTAAAACAATAACAAAAACAGTGGCCAGTTATAATGTTAAATAAGAGGTGGCTTGTAATATGTATCTAGCAGAATTGAAGGCCTAGAATAATTATTATACAGAGTAAGTTGTAATTACGGTACTTATTGAAACAAACTGGCATCTGATAATTAAAAATTTGTAGAAGGGAATGGATAATTTTGTTGTTGGTTCAAATCTAAGCGAAGCCAATAAGTATTTAAATAAAATTAAGGTAGTCCATCCATAACTATCATATTTCATATTTAATAGATAGCAAGTTTGATCACTAAAATCTTAGTGTGATTTTAAGGGGTTTAATAAACAATAAAGATTCATCTTTGAAATTTTTAAAAATGTTGAATATTACTAAAATCATCTCATATTGAAGTTAACATTGAAGTCTATGGGAAAAATGAATTTTGGAATATATCTTTTTAGTACAAGTAATTTTCTCATAAATCTCTTGGTAAAAGGTTGCAAAAGCTTACCTTTTCATAGAAAATGCCAAAAAAATCATAATTTACCATACATATATTAAGAAAACGATTTTTCCTTATTTTTGTAAAGGGCAGACAACTCTTTAAAAATATTTTAAGTGCAAAAAATTCATTCAATTGACTTTATACATACTCCCGAGTTTGGTTTATGTCAGCCTCATAATAATTTTGAAATAAGTATTTAATGTAGTTTAGATCAATCAAAATTGTTAAATTCCCCTCAGTTATGGATGGACTACCTTAAAATGGAAATAACTTGTGCTTTATTATCCTCTCAAATTTACATGTACGATATATAACATATTATGAAAATATTTAAGGCTTCCCGTTACCTAAGTTAACCTGCCCATAGTTTTTGTTTATCATCAACTGGGGTGCAAACAATTTGAAGTTATATCAAAGCATATAAATCGAGTGGGTTCAGGTTTTGACGAAATATGATACAATTATTGCTGTTTTTGAGGTCAATACGATGATTTAGCTACTCAAGAAGAACAATATTCATTTAGCCGAAGGGGAGGTGAATATTGTACTTCGAGCTAAAACAATAAAACAACAATAATTGTTTTCTTATATAATTCAGCAACGAATTAATACAGACATATCAAATTGAGTGATATCAAGCGAAGATTTTAGTTGGCAGCCATAGCCAAACAAATTGAGAAACGCAATGTTTCATTGGACGATCTATTTTTAGACCAACGAAGAGAAAATCGAATGTTATATTGACCTCCTAGGTCAAGTGCAGGCGAATATAACGTTTTATTTTTTTCTAGATTGTTGGATATCAGCCAATCAGAGAGCTAGGAATTAATCAATCATATAATAAGATAAAACATTTAAATGATATGTCATTGAAAAATTTCATCACCGCCAAATTCCAACGAACGTCGTATCAATTTCAGGTACTTTAAAGAACTCACTATCCTCAAAACTCTTTATATGGCGAACGTTAATATACCCTGTTCTATTGGCATCAGTTTCCCTGAATTCCATAGTCCTTGGTTTTAGAGCATATTGAACAGACCCTTCAGATATCATGTAGAACTTTTCAGATTTTCCTGCCCTTTTTCGTAATTCAAATGTGGCGTAACCGTAAGTCAATTTCAACTGGTTATTTCCCGCAGTGACAGTAACGTCACGGAACACTTCGTCATGATACGTTCCTGTATAGTCTCCTATCGGCCGACCTAGATGAACGTCGCTCGGGATATAACGTGAACGTCTCTTTGGAGAGTGTGCCATAAAGGGCCGGGGAAAGCTACAAAGTAGTGTGGAATTGAGCCACAGTTCTTCCTCGTTGTATAGGTCAGCAATATAGGAACAGGTGGAAATACGGAATAATTCGTCCTCGTCTTCACCCGTCATAGAAATAAATATTCACAGGTTTTTATCAGGAAAAAGAGTCATCAAGGTACAATAACCGAAAATATTTCCCATTTCTTTTAGGATCCGATGAGCTGAAAATAGATTTGATTCACATAATTTTTTTGGCATCCGTACATCTTGTGTATATTGGGGAAACTATAAATAGGCTGACCCTTCAACACATCATTAAAAATATGTATTCATTAGGTATCATAGTGACATATCATCCAACAACACAAATGAATGGAAATATTTAGTAGTTGTATATTTATATATATAAGCTTATGTTAAAAGGAGATCAAGAGAAAAACATGCACTCATGCTTAAACAGTTAAAAAACTGTTTCTACCTGCGTTCGGGTTTTCTGTTGTAAACGGTATACTTTGACCTGTTAAATATTAAAATTCACCATGTGATTTCTAACCCCAGGTAACTTTGTGAATACAAGACTCTCGTCACGTGATAGGTAGCACGCATTCTGCTAAGCGATATTATTTGTCCGTACCCATTTCAATTCATTCCAATCAATTGATCGGTGTTTTTTTTCATTTCTCTGAGATATCTTTAAGAGATTATCGGTTCTGTGCGTTACTGATTATTAATAATATACATGTACTTGTTAATTCTTTTCGAACACGTAAATTGTTGACATCAGGTTCTGGTTTACATGCATCACTGGCTACGTATACTGGCCGATATTATATAATATATATTTTGTTTTAAAATCTTTTCAAAATGACAACGTGGAGAGAGAGAGAGAGAGAGAGAGAGAGAGAGAGAGAGAGAGAGAGAGAGAGAGAGAGAGAGAATGTCAATTATAGTAACGCTATTCTAATTTTAACCACTCATTACAATATAAGATCAACTCTCCATGCATATTTATGAGTCTTATCTTCAATCAAGGGCAGAAAAGTCTAAATTCAAGATATTTGTAGAGCAGTAAGGGTAAGAAAACAACGGATTATTTTATTGCAACGAAGTTTAAAATCAATGTGACAACAAATTTATATTGTAAATTGACCAAACTATATAACAAATGAGTTGCAGTAAAATTAAGCGAGGAATAAACGTAACAATGGTGACCGAAAAAGGACCCAAAATACGGCGTTAAGTGCAGTCATTCTTTGGCCTCTTCGCTAGATTTTATACATGCTGCATCACACAATTCAGTCCACTGCCTGAAATATATCATTAAAAAGACGTACTATAATTATTAACGTTCTATTTTTTGTTTGCACTTGCAAAAAACAAGTGCAATATATTCATTTACAATATTATTGTGAGCCGCTGAAATTTTTGTCATTTGTTGATATTTCAAAACGAACTTGTCTATTTGTCATGTTGTAAATTTACCGGGTGACAGTAAATACAAAATTTACCACATGACAACTTGTAAATTTTGTATTTACTGCAACCGGTAAATTCAAAATTTACAACATGACATATTTACTTGATAAAATTTTAGATGTGTTGATGAATATTTTATTAAGGTCTTCCGTTTCGAACGGAAGACCTTATTGTTTTCGTACTGTTTCTTATTAAGGTCTTCCGTTTCCAACGGAAGACCTTATTGTTTTCGTACTGTGTCTTATTTTTTCTTTTTCCAAATTTTGTGCACTTCAACCGACCGATTTCAACCATTTTTTTCACAGATCATTGGACTTGATGTTAACTTAATACATTTATGAAATTTTTCTGTCGTCACTTCCGGTCCCGATTTATAACCGATTTAGTAAATTTTTACGACCTCTTTGTTGCAAAGCTGATCTCAGAAACTATTAGAGATATGACTATGAAATTTTCAGGATAGGTAGACTATAGTTTGAAGTTGGGCACTATTCAGTTACGCAAGTGGCGCCATTTTTTGGAGCTCGTCTAGGCACAAAAATTGGGTACGAATTTTTAATCAAAATTTTCATACGTTTTGATCTGTATCTTTTTACCAGTTGATATTTTGTTAAGACAAATATAACAAAAGTGGTATAGTATCGAAAGTTCCTTCCAAAGAAATCAAGAAAAAGGGGCTGGCCCCTCCAATTATGGGCTAAGAGACTCGTAAAGTCTATTACACATAACTTTAAAAACGATAAAGAGATTTTTGAATGAATTAAAGAAGCACAGTTGTTGATCGTAGCGATATTTGTTTGAAAAACTTATTGCCACATCCATTTTTTACGTAATTAGGGATTTTTAGGGGCCAAAGTCCTTTAACTTTGACGCAATATATCTAGAGAAGGAGAATTATTTTGTTAAGCATTTTAGAAGCGAAAATGTCTGCATTGTAGATTCTAATCGATTCGACCAAACGAAACACCAATCTTTGTCTCCATTAAGGATCTATAGGACTGGCCCCTAAAATATTCAATCATTTGTATCTCAAAAAATGGACAACAATTTTACATAGGTATAAGAACAAAAAATGTTTGTATTCGTGAGATCTTTTGTTTGAAGTCAAGAAAAAGGGGCTGGCCCCTTTAATTAGGGGCCAAGAGACTGGTAAATTCTATACAAATAACTTAAAAACAATAAAGATTTTGTATTGCATTATAGAAGCAAAGTTGCTGATCGTAACAATATCTGTTAGAAAAAAAATATTGCCAAACCCATTTATTACGTAATTAGGGATTTTTAGGGACCAAAGTCCTTAAACTTTGACACAATATACTCCAGAAGTGATGTGAATCAGATGTGGATACTAAAAAACTCTCAAGAATTATTACAAACTTTGAGGTCACAAAATCTTACCAAAATCAATAGCATCAAAACGTACGATTTTTCAACGCTTTATACAACCATTCGCCATGACAAATTAAAATCTAGGCTTTTTGATATCATCGACGGTTGTTTCTTCAATAAAAATGGAAGTCGTAAATATGCTTACCTTGTCATTGGAAATCTAGAAAATTATTTTGTTAAAAACCATTCTGATTGCACACACAAGTACTCTGAAGTTGACATTAAATGATGCTTGAGTTTCTGATAGACAACATCTATGTAGTTTTTGATCAAGTTTTTCAACAATCTGTTGGAATTCCCATGGGTACCAATTGTGCCCCATTGTTAGCAGACCTATTTTTGTATTCTTATGAAGCAGAATTTATTCAAAAACTTGTACGTGAAAAAAATAAGTCACTCGCTGTGGCCTTCAACTCAACATTCAGGTATATCGACGACGTATTATCAATTAACAATTGTTATTTCCATACTTACGTCTACTCGATATATCCCAGTGAACTTGAAATAAAAGATACCACAGAGTCTGCGTCATCTGTTTCATATTTGGATATTTTCCTGGAAATGGACATTGATGGTAACCTAACAATAAAACTTTATGATAAACGCGATGACTTCATTTTTTCTATAGTCAACTTTCCTTATGTAGCAATATACCGTCATCACCTGCATATGGTGTTTTTGTCTCTCAGTTAATTCGATATGCAAGGGCATGCTCTTCGTATAAACGTATAAAAGTTTCTAAGGCGAGGCAAGCTACTGACAAACAAGTTGATAAAACAGGACTATCAACAGGCTCGTTTGAAGTTATCTTTTCGTAAGTTCTATGGTCGATACAACGACCTTGTCAGCAAATACTATCATCCACTGGGTCGCATGCTGACTGACGTTTTTGAACTAATTGTTAGACCATAATATATCACCTAATTGTCTACGGACTTTTCCGTTTTTTCCCGATTACGACAAAGAGCAAACGGCGGGTGTGACTAGTCAGCAGAGGATGCTCACTCCTCCCAGACACCTGATCCTACCTCTATCTTTTTGGAGGTCGGTGTTGCTCTGCTTTGAATTTGTGTTTCGTTTTATGGATTTTTGAGATGGTTGTCGGTTTGTTATTGTCATTTTTTCATCTAGAGAAGGAGACATATTTTGTTTAGCATTGTAGAAGAGAAAAACATCAATGCGTGTCCCCATCATGGATCTACAGGGCTGGTCCCTAAGAAATTCAATGATTTGTATCTAAAAAATGAACAACAATTTTAGATGGGTGTTATAGCAAAAAATGTTTGTATTATTAAGACCTTTCCAACGAAATCAAGAAAAAGTGAATTCACGGGTTTAAAGTTTTCTCAAACAGTTTTCAAGCATAATGAATATTATTTGCTGCAGAATGTTTTTAGAATAAATTAGAAAACATACATATACCAGAAGTTTTAAGGGAATTAAACTCTGTTGAGCGTCACCTGGTCTCGCGAATTATTCCATTTAAGAAAATGATGGTTTTACCTAAGGGAGGTCAGTTTGGTGTTCAGGGACCCGTTGTTTGTGTACCTAGCAATTTTTCTGATACTGTAGAGTCAATGCCATGACCTGGAAATAATAACCAATTAAATCAAGTCAAATTAAAAAGAAAACTTTCATATAAAGGTCATCGTGATTTCAAGTTTATTAACACTCAAAAGGTTCGAAGAGCAATTGAATATTTATTTAAAGCAAATAAATATTACCAAGACCTTATATTTGATGAGTCATAGAAAAATCCGATTGAATTGTCTACTACTGATCCTGAAGAATATGAAATGTCCGAAACTGTTGACGAGGATAAAAATCATGCATTGCCACATGATAGTTGTCTACAGACAGTTGATTTACGTCAAGACGTTTTAGACCAATATTTTGATAAAATATTTTGTTTAGCACCATGTGAAAGAAACAATCCAGTTAGCATTTTAACAGAAAATTTAGACACAAAATGCTTTCCATGTCACTTTCTCACTGGTGAAAATGTATTTGATGATGAAAGGGATGTTCGTTTAATTGTCTAGATACCTTTTAAACAAATTTATGAATGTCGACCCGAGATATGCAAACGACACCGATTTCATTTTCTTTTCCCAGTATTTAACAGAATTGCAACAAACACTGTTAAACGTTTCAAATGCATTACCAAAGACACCAGGGTTCAGTTTTACTAAGCTTCGTAAGTTTAAGATTTCATCGTAACCGTAAGTTACGATGAATATCTGTTTTATCAAACTTCTTAACTTTAAGTTACGTCAAAAATATCGTCGTAACTTACGACAGCCTATGGGCTACCCTAAGTTAAGAATTTCTCGTAGTTTTCTAAATAAATGATTAAAAATGGCCGCCTTCTTACTGTTTCCTGGCATTTTGAGAGAAAACGAGAAACCCTTGCGTCGTGAACGCGTTTTTAGAGACAGAAGTCAAGTGCTGGACACTTTGACCGATGAAGATCTCATCGGACGTTATCGGTTTCCTAGGCATGTCATCCTGCAGTTGACGGATGATATCAGAGACTACATTCAGCCAAAAACTTGCAGGTCTCATTCAATTCCTGCCCACATTCAGGTAATTTCGTGAATATTGCTTAACAGAGGAAATTCTAGATGAAGCTCAACGCTTATAAAGCATCCCATGAACCAAATTCTTACAAAAATATAATAGCCTATTATTATAATACATCACACAAATCATAATGATAAAGTAACATACACTTACTATAAAATGATTTGAAAGAATGTCCAGTAATCCTAGCATAAACATTTCTATTTGCTCATTTCCAGAGAAGGGTGAAGAGTAAACAAAAGGGGCACTACTGGGTTATCACTACACCGAGTTGTTCCCCTTTAATAAGTCAGATAAAATTTTAAACACATGGAAATATTAAATGCATTTAGCAAATTCCATATAAATTCTGACATTGTCTATATATCATATTCTTTGATTTATTGTGTAAATTCCTATCATTCTTATTGACCTGTTGACAGTCAAGTAAAATTATACTTCATTTCCATATCCATAATGACAATCAAAGTTCATATATAATCATAATAAAATGCATTGACGATGAATAAAATGTCAAGTGTTCATCTAGGAAATACATGTAAATCAATATTGTAAAATTATAGAAATCAGAGAAGATTGGCATTTTTTGACAAGGGCTTTCCCCTCTATTTGAATATAGGCCAATTACATTTTGATGTGGTTTAAAGTATAAAAAGAATAAAATCTAGCGGAATTGATGACATTTTTTAAGAATCAATATATTTTTGGATACTGTGGATTACTGTGTGCATTTTATCAGGTTCCTCAAAATGTTTTTCTGCTTGGGTAAATGTAAAAAAAAAAATATTTAATGCACGTATCTAAATCTGGAGGGTTCATCCATTGCTACGTGTGTTTGGGAGGATGGGGGTGTTACTTCAAGTGAATATTTTGAAACTATACGCAATGTATTTCATTTTAGGTATTGACGTGTCTTCGATTTTTGGCAAAAGGTGACTACTTTTTTCAGAAATTGCAGACATTCATGGTATCTCCAAGTCGTCGGGATGCGTAATTATTCATCGAGTAATTGATGCCATTTGCACCACTCTGAAGAATATTAAATTTCCAACTGATGCAGAGGAACTGAAAAACATCAAGACAGATTTCTACAAAATAGCTAGTTTTCCCGGTGTAGTAGGTGAGTATTGGTGTTGCCAAGCGGGTGGACTGAATGAATTAACTCCCATTTCACAATATTTCTTGGTATTGTAATTCCCAATTGATAAACAGCCCAGTCTCATCAAAGTCATAAAAATTCATGATCTTCAATAACTTTCCGTATTTTATAATCTTTTTGAATTTCAATACAGGCGCAATCGATGGAACACAAATTCCTATCCAGGGAATGTCGTCAGAGGATGAGCACCTGTACATTTGTAGGGAGGGGTTTCACTCGATAAATGTGCAGGCTGTAGTGAAACCAGATTTGCGGTATGCATAGTTATTTGTACATGAAGATGTAGTACAAAATATTCGCACAATTTTTTTTTATTATGGCTGCAGAATCGCTTCTGCAAATTACATGTATTGAATAATGAGTTTCAGCGCTTTGGTGCATTTCATGCATTAATTTAACAACATGCATATTTCACTCTAAACAATTAAAGGTGCCCATTACCACTTGAAATATTTTGTTATTGTTTTGTTAGAAAACAACAAATTTCTCATTTAGATTTACAAATGCTGTATGTAAATTTCCTGGATCCACCCACGATGCCTACATCTTAAGCAGCAGTTCTTTGCCGGAATGTGTTGCTAATCTGATGAATGGAGGATGGTTGCTGGGGGACTCGGGATATCCGTTGAAGGAGTGGCTGATGACCCCAATCAATAACCCAAGAACAGGCCAAGAAGAGCGCTATAATGCAGCGCATTGCAAGACAAGGAATGTCATTGAAAGGGCCTTTGGTGTTCTGAAAGCCCGTTTCAGGTATAAAAATACTTGTTTTTAGTTATGAAGTTTTTTTTTATTTACACCTGCAGACCATTGATCAACTTTTATTCAATTTAGGTGTCTACACAAAACAGGGGGCTGTTTACCATTCAGGCTATCCAAATGTACAAAGATCATTGAATGCACCATGCGCCTACACAACCTTGCCATTGAAAGGAATGTTCCTTTGATGGAAGCAGCCGAACCAGAGGCTGTTGAAGCTTACCCTCAGTACGCAAACGATAACATGAATGCTGCCACAATTAGAATGAGGATAGTCCAAAGATTTTGAAGGTAAACACAGTGAATACTTGTTAATTAAATTTTCAACCACATGTTTACATTTGCAAATGTATTTCCTGATGTGCAAACACGTTCATTTCTATGAAAACTGTTTAAAGTTTACACACTATTTTTGAGATCACAACAGTTAACCACACAAGCTAGTTCATGGTTTGAATGTTGCAATACTGTATTTCAAACATGTTTATGTTCATAATTCTGAATGAATTGATACTTTCTCAAACAGTATTATAAGTAAATTCAGTTGGTTTTGATCTTCACAGGATTTGATTGCCTAAGACCAACCATTCCGGTTTATTACTTAAACATACATTTAAAAAACATAAGAAAGATAAACCTAAATACATGTGTTGGATTCAAGAGAATTTAATGACTGATGATCTAATGACTGGTGATAATGACATAAGAGATAGTTCAGAAATGGCCTTTGCAATTTTTTCCAGAGCTCGGCACTGTCTTGACTGCAACAATTTCATCTCGTCCAGTAGCTCAAGTTTTTTCAGCCTGTAAGCCTCTAGCTTCTCCATCTTCTCTTCTTCACACCTAAAGTATCTTTCATTAGTTGTTTCTTCATCTGCAAGATTTTTTTATAAACTGTGATGATCAGAGTAATTAAAAAACATAGCCTCCTGATGGAAATAGCTATGTTTCGATATCCATACCTCCCCCACAATAATGTCTTATCATATATATGACCCTGGGGGATTACAATATAACTATAGGATTGAATTGAAATCCCTAGGGCTTATAATTGACTTTGCTTTGTGTCAGGTTCAAATGAAATTGACTTGATGGTTCTAGATAATATGAAAATACTAACAACAAGGACTTTTTCCCCTGTGAATTTAGAGACATGCTTATATAAAGCTGTATATTTGTGATAGTTACTGAAGGTTGACTTACCTCTTTTCTGCATCTTTTTTTGCTGCCCTGGAGCAGTCCTTTGAGTGTTTCTGTTACATTCTAGATCTGTACAAATTGTAAATATTAATCATGTTTATAAATTTTCTTACATCACACTAGTCAGTCATACTTCATTATATAACAAGATATATTTTATCTTATTTCAGTTATACCCACAGCAGCCTGTGAAAGTCTTACTGGAAATAGTTTATGAAAGAGACAATGCTTTCTGGATCTTTTATTTTTCTTATCAATTTGAATTTAATTCTTTAAAGTAAATGACCTGTCAAATTTCAATTTAGCTGTCTTCCTCAATCTTACCACAAACAGCAAATGCTGATGTTCTGCTAAGTGCACTGCTGAAGCCAGTAGAGTCACTGGACATACATTTATCTTAAAAACAATATATCAATATGATTAGAGCTTTGATTGAATTATGTTATCAAACGGTGAATCCAATTAAGTTTTATACTTGTATTCAAGGTAAACAAAACCCTACAGGTAATCAGAGATTACAAAGCTCACAGAGACGAGGCATCACCTACATGAGACCACCTTTATTATTTTAATTGAAAATCATAGTTAATGATCTTGGTAATTCATGGATACTGTAGTGTGGTTTGACATAACATCATATATCATATGATACAAAATTGTATGATAATCATATTATATGTAAATTTAATACAGTATTGTATGATACAATATTTATCACTACACTACTATAAAATACGATATTGCATCCTTTTATACTATACAATATTGTGTCATATGATGTATGATACAATATAATACTGTAATATATCATGAAACAATATGATATTGTATCATATGATATGACATTGTATCAAGATATGACATTGCATCAGATATGATATTGTATCATATAATATATTACGATATTGTATCGTGTTATGCATTATTGTATTATATCACATAATACAATATCATTACATATTATGTGATACAATATAGTATCATATGATACAATATCATATCACATATACGTGGCAAAATTGCATCATGTGATATTATATTGTATGATCTAGTAATAATTGTATCATATAGCTTGTATTTTAAGACAGTTACCGTGTAATTTATATACATGTATCATATATGATATCATACATAATATGACATTGTATCATATAATACAATAGTGCATCATATCATACAGTACTACATTATAGGAATCTTGTTATATCATTTAACAACAAACACATCTATCAAGCAAGCTTTAGTGATGTAGGAGGGTTTTTATACCCCCGCTCCGAAGGAGAAGGGGGTATACTGTTTTACCCTTGTGTGTCCGTCTGTCTGTCCATCTGTCTGTCCGTAACAAAAATTTCTATTCATTGCAGATGCTTCAAATCTTAACACACTCTTTTTTTAGGCATGCCATATGGTGGGATATATTTTTGTACTAGCCGGACATCAACTTCCTGTTAAATGATGACTTTGTTTATTTTAACCTTAATTTTTAACCTTGCTTATTTTGCATATTCACATTAGAGCGGGGGTTTTACTAGTGAGCATTGGCTCACAGATATCTTGCTTAGCATCCTTGATAATGGAGATCAGGCGCTGTATCTGAAGCTACCTCTGCGATTCATTTATATAGTTAAATCAACCATGCAAGTTTGAAATAGTACTACATGTATTATCTATTAAACATGTGACCTGTTCCAAAAAACTTTACCTCCTCCAGCATCTGAAACCTATGGCTCTGAGTCAGCATCCACCCTGTGGGGAGCACCAGAATCACAAGATGCATCATCTATTCAAATTTAATAAAGATTGAACCAATAATAAATAAGATTTGTCTATCAAAGGGCACCTGCTCAAAAAACTTCAACCAGCTCAAAAACCTTTACCTCATCCAGCATCCGAAACCTATGACTCAGATTCAGCATTCAAGCATGTCAAGTGCATAAGTATTATAAGACACACCATCCTTGCAAGTTTGGTGAAGTTAGGACCACTTATAACTAAGATATATTCATCAGAGGGTACCTACACCAAAAACTTTAACCTGCTCCATAAACCTCAATTTCATTCAGCATTTGAAATCTATGGCTCAGATTCAGCATTCAAGCCTGTCAAGTGAATCAGTATCATAAGACACACCATCCATGCAAGTTTGGTGAAGTTAGGACAAGTAGTAACTTAGAAATGGCTATCAAAGTGCACCTGCTCAAAAAACTTTAACCTGCTCCAAAATCCTTAACCTCCTCTTGCATCTGAAATTCATGACCCAGATTCAGCATCCCAAACTTTTAAGTCCATAAGTAGGTCCAGATGCATCATCCATGCAAGTTTGGTGAAGATAGGACAAGTAATAACTTAGATACAGGACCTGCACCAAAAACTTTAACCAGGTCCGGACGCCGACGCAAGGGGTATAGCATATGCTCCCCCCGACTTCGTCTCAGTGAGCTAAAAAATCAACTACAATAGTACTCACCTTTGGTGGAGGGTCCAGGTTCAGCAGGATCTGTAGAAGGAACCTCTGCCATCAAGCTACTGATTAGAGAAGGTTCTTGGACTACTAAAAAAAATGCATTACAGTCACTGTAATGACTGCATGGTCAATCTACAGTGATATCAAATTTTAGTTTGAATTTACTGTATTCTTTTCTTGTCCAATAATTTTTAAGTTTTAGCTTTCTGTCTGATTGACATTTTAAGTGACTCTCTACACCTTTTAATTTTAGATAAAAATTAGATTTTCCATTTTAATTCAGTAAATGAGGGCAAAAGACCCAAGCGGATTCGAACTCATGATCTGCATGATACTTTAGCCAATTAGCTATGACGAGATGCAACCAAATCGATTGATATAAACAATTCAACAAAAAACTGCTACCTTGTGATACAGTGTCTTAAAGGGTATAAGTCTAAGCGTAGTAAGGTCCCTTAATATCAATATATATCAAAATTCATAGATATGTATAAAACGCCAATCACCACATTCTGCAGTATCAACTCCACCACTGATGCCTTCAATTGCTACATCTGATAAAGACTGTAGAACCTGAAAAACTAGGATACCTCTATAAGAGAAAATGATTTGGTCATGACAGAAAGACAAGAGTTTTACTGTTTTTTTAATGTTTACAAAACTCAAACACATGCAGTTTTTTTCCTTTGTTAAGGGGACCTCTCACCACTGAGAAAAATACACATAAAAGACAATTAAATACTGTGGAATCATCATTGTTTGTGGAGGTCCAATGTTCGTGGCTTTCGTGGGTAACACTTGCCCACGAATTTACATCCCCACGAACGTTTATGCGAGCATTTGTTTAATATTCATTAAAATTGTCCCGATTACTCTACCAACGAAATTACGTCCCCACGAACCAGGAATATATTGGCTACCTATGAACATTCACCCATATGAATAAAAATGAATCCACAGTACTTCTAAATTCTTAACAGATACAGAAAACTAGCATGCAATGAAAGCAAAATGTTAAATTTCAGAGGAAAATTCAATGTTTAAAAACTTATAACTTCTGTTCATTATATTTATGAAATCAAAAGTCCCTGCTGTATTTGAATTCAAGATCTGCATGTCAGTAAACCGTAGCTATACCCATATACATACTGATAGATATATACCCAACTTTGGTGATATAAACAGTTTCATAATGGGTTGCATAATTTCTTTACTTATACTTTTATTAATATTTAATTAATAACTTTACTACCTATACTAATAAGAATTTGTTGTTAGTATTTACCAAATTTTCCCAATTTCTGAACATAATATTTGGGGCAGGACCTCCTCCTGTCTGTTTCATGGATTTCTTCCTCTCTGCTTCCTTTTTCTTTGTCAGACTTTGCATATCTGCCCATTTTTTCTTCATTTCTTCAGTTGTTCTGTTAACCATTGCAACAGCATTGACTCTATTAGAATATAATTATTTGCCTTAACTATTTAAATACATGTTTTGTATGCTTTCAATATATCACATCTGTATAATTCTAGAGTGTACTTGTACCTGCATGTATATATGTATAGATACACATTGTTTGTGCTTATATAATGAATTTGTGAAGAAATGACAAAATATGTCTTAAAAGTTTTAGGTAAACCCAAATTTTCTTTAACATTTCAAAATCCTGAATCAACCATAAATATTTATATTGCCAGTAATATTAACCCCGCCCACAACAGCTGATTGAGTAACTCGGTCGATATATAGGGCCAATATGTATATATATATACATTGTATTCTGGTATAAAGAGTGTTGCTTTGTTAAACTTTTAAAACAACTGATATACGGTGCTATAACTTTTACATGGTACGTGCTATCATATCATTTCTAAGGGATTGAGGTTCAAATTTAATACTTTCTCCCAATTATTTACTGGTTAGCGATATCCTGCCACAGTTGATTTTTTTTCTCAGAAGTTATTAAAGGGGAAAACTTCCCCTTTAATACTCGAAGGTGTGGAGTCACGGCCTCTGCTAAAGCCATTAGGTCTGACTCACTCCAGTTCGGCTTCCTTCGTTTAAGCTCTTTTTCCATGTTCAAAACAGTTTCGCAGACGATAAAATGTAAATAGCCGCGAAAACGAAAGTGACCCCTGCGCTTGCGCGGCGTGCGTAACTACGAATATTTTCACCTCCGTTGTAAGAGAGTTCCATTATAGCAACTTACGAATTTTTCGTACATTAAGGTTACGAATAAAACTTACGAACACGTTAGTAAAACAGAACATTCTTATCTTAAGTTAGAACTTACGAAGATCTTAAGTCACAATTTTTTTGCGTAAGATAAGAAGCCTAGTAAAACTCAACCCAGAGAAAGGATTTGATGGAAACAGATTAACTTTGAAATCCATAAAAACAAAGACACTTTGCGGGAAAATTTTAAAACAGATGACGGATATAAATTTTTAAAACCAATTCGAGGGACTCCTCCATTTTGGCAGGCAACACAAAGTGATCTTTTTGCAATGATCAGGCAACTTGGTCTTTCATTTCATTCATCTTTATTTGAAGCTATTTTAAAACAACAAAATGACTCTAAAAATGTTTAAGACTTGACGCTAACGGAAAAATGGGAAAATCTTAAAAAGAACCCAATAACTGTTTCTCGCATGTTTGATTATCGGTTTGAAACTTTTCTAAAGAAAGTGACCTTATCAAATGCAAAACCTGTCGTAAAAGATAAAGATTACTTTTATTGTGTTCAATTCCAGCAAAGGGGATCCCCGTATACACATTGTCTCTTTTGGATTGAAGATGCGCCACAATTGCACACGGATGCTGATTGTAAAATAGCTGACTTTATTGATACATTTGTAATTTGTGGAATGCCTTCAGATGATGATGAAACATTTAAAATTGTTAAGAGCGTTCAAACACACAGCAAGTCACATAGTCATATAAAAAGGGTGCCAAAGAATGCAAATTTAATTTTCCACGACAACCTTCAGAAAAAAAAGTGTGTGTGTCACCCCTAACGGGAAACCATCAAGACAATTGATCTGAACATGTCAGAAGAAGGAAAAAATGAAGTAATACCTCACAATACCAAAGGAACTAGCCGAAAAGATAGTGCTCAGGAATTGTTAACAAGAATTTGGAGATACATCAAAGAAAATGACTCGAAAGAGATGCTTACTGACGAACTGTTCCAGACATTAGGTATTACTCATGAACATTTTGAAGAAGCAAACAACTCTTTAACAAAGTCCACGTGTGTAGTCTTGAAAAGAAACCATAAAGAATCATGGATAAATCAGTGCAACAGACAGATACTTTCCTGCTGGAATGCAAACATGGACATTCGGTATATAACCGATGCATATGCATGCGTGGTTTATATAGTGTCTTACATTTTAAAAGCAGAAAGAGAAATTAGTCAAATTTTGGATTGCACGCAGAGAGAAGCAAAAACCGCCATGAAGTGCACAAGAAGTTGCTTTCAGAGTTTGCAATTTGCAGTTGAAAGGATTTTCAAGAAAAGTCCAATTTATACCTATAGGAGAAAATCCAATTCGTATGAGTCTACCTTTAAAGGTTTTGGGAAAATTAAAAATCAGATGTAGATGAAGGAATTTGAATGTCAAGCCTACCTGAGAAGTACATTGCAAGTGAATTTAATATGTGCTTGGCTGCATTCTGTTCAGAGTATAGAGTTTAACTTCATCGCAGGTGTCAAAAAATGCAAGAAGCCCTATTCATAAAGTACAAAAAAGGTTACATTCAGAAAAGAACGTTATCTGAAAAAGCAATCATACGATACCACCGATTCTCGCCTGAAAAATAATATTTCAGTACTTTGCAATTATTTTTTCCATACAGATCAATCGAGGGATTTAAATCTAGAAACAGCTACGAAGAATTTTATAATTTTGTAAAAGAAACAGTTGATAAAAACCGACGTTCATTTAGAAAGATATAGATGTCTTGGAAAGAGCCAAAGAAACTCTAGAAAATGGCAATATTCAAGAGAATGCTTGGTCTCAGATTTGTCCAGAGACAGAAATTGATAGGCTTGAATGTATTACTGAAAAAGAGGCTCAAACAACTAACGATACTGAATTGGAATTGCGAGTACCTGATTTTTTTTAGATAACTCTTCGAAATCAATTGAAATTTCGCAACCTTTAATTTCAAAAGAAGAAGGAACAAAGATACATATAATCCGGTCCTTGAATGACACCCAACGAAAGATTTTCTGCAAACTTAGATCATGGGGTTTTGAAATTATAGGTGGAGGAAACCCTTCGCAACAACAAGTATTTATTACTGGAGGTGCTGGAACTGGCAAAAGTAATTTGATTAAAAGCATTTACTATAAATTATCACGATTGTTTCCACCTACCCTTGCAAATCCCGACGATATATCAGTATTGTTAACTGCGCCGACTGATGTTACAGCATTTAATATTGGAGGTGCAACAATTCACAGTACATTTTTAATACCTGGAAACGGTGCTTTACCTATAGAATATCAACCACTTTGTGACGATAAATTGAATACTCTTAGATCAAAACTTGGGCAAGTAAAATTGTTGATTATCGATGAAATTTCGATGGTTGAAAAAAAATGTGGACTTATATACACGGTTGTCTAAGGCAGATTAAACAAACTGGAGATTTTACTCCTTTGGAAAAGTGAGCGTTTTAGCTTTTGGCGATTTTTACCAGTTACTGCCTGTTAAAGGAAAATTCCTTTTCACCAACGATTGCTATTTTGATCTTTGGAATGATTCTTTCAAACTAGTGACTTTAAACGAGATCATGAGACAAAAAGAAGATATACAATTTGCCGAGCCGGTGCAAAAAAAAAGAATTACTAACAAGCAGACAAAATGACTAACCGGTTGACTCCCTACATATTTTTCAAAAAATGCTCAAGTCAATGAATTCAATGCACAAGCATTAGCTTCACTTTGCAGAAGCAAAGAAATATAATCAACGGTTTTAAAAGCAGAGGACTGTATCAAACAAAAATCATCACGAGGAACGAACAAAGGAAACTCACTTACATCGTTAAAAATCCAGCGCAGGCTAGTGAAAGAACAAATATGAGTCGGTGGGCGAATTATGCTAATTTACAATGTCGATACTGCAAACGATTTGGTAAACGGTGTATTTGGAACTATGAAAAAATTACTGCATGGACAAACTGCGAGTACATCGGAAGTAAAGTTGATAGAAATTTTTTTTTGACAACAAAAGTGTGGGAAAGCGACAAGGAACAAAAGTAGATAAAGAAATAAGAGTTTACATCGAGCGAGTAGAAGAAATGGTAGGCAACGATGGTAAATTTTTTCGAAAACAATTCCTAGTAAAGCTTGCCTGGGCATGTTCTGTTCACAAAGTCCAAGGTTTAACTGTGTCCAAAGCTGCTGTGTCATTGAAAAAGATATTTCAACCAGGACAAGCCTAGGTTGACTTAATTCTCTGGAAGGATTGACATTGCGAGATTTCAATGAAACGTCGATTTACTCAAACCCATGCATCAAAGAATCTCTTGCCTCAATGCAACCGTTTCTTACCTTAAACGAAGAAGTGACTCAATAGAGACTGACAGTGCTGTAACACAATATGGAGGGTTTACAAAAACCATTGAGAGGATCTTAAAGTTACTTTAAGAAACCGAAGTAGTGATTTCTTTTGTTCATGGCTCACCAATGAAATGACACCTAATACGGAACTGGACTTTTTCTCTTCAGTTCACCAACTTCGCAGAAACTCATACACTTCTGACAATACGATACAAACTCAAGCCAAAGGAGGAGTATGTGTCTACAGAAAGCTTGACAGACAAATGCAATACGAACGAGTTATTCTACCTATTGCAATCTTGAATACATAACTTTTAAAGCTTGTAATGTATTATTTATTACCTTGTATAGACCATCATCATACATAGTTGAATATTTCTTGAAAACAATAAATAGACTGTTGGTAATTGGTCACAGTTTAAATCGTCCTTGTCTTATTATGGGTGATTTTAATCAAAATATTAAAAGTGACGTTTCTTCTATTAAGCAGTTAATGGAAAGAAATGGATTTAATCAAGTAGTAACGGAAGTGACAACTGATAGTGGAACAATGATAGATCACGTGTATGTCAAAGATCTAAATGTACGAATAACAATGATTCCAACATACTATAGTTACCCTGAAGCACTTGAATTGACACTTTTCTGTGCTTCCATCCAAACTTTCAATTCAGTTTTGGGTTTTTAAAGACTGAATGATTGTAACGGTGAATGTCATACTTAAAAGGTCTTATATCCGTTTGAGTACCCGACTGAAAGATTATTGAATCGTCTTTACTTTTCTGCAAATCAAAGAAATTTTGAAATTGTAATACAGTAAAAAGGGCTCAATGGTCGTAGCAATTTTTAGACTATATTGATATCTTTTAGAAGAAGAGCTCTATATAAAAATATAGGAAAATGCCTAAATTTAAAAATCAAAACATATAGATTTTTCCTTTAGAAACTAATAGTTTCTAGCTAAACAAATTATACTTACAAATTTTAGGTAGATCTGTCGGTTAAATTAGCCTCCTTAAGAACAGTTGTTGAAAAAATACGTGCACTTTACATGCAGTTTTCTTGGGGGCATTCCATTTTAGTTTCCTATATGTACAGTTCGGTATATCAAAGCATTTGTTTATTCATAAACATCATTGGATACAGTTTTAGACTCTTAAAATAAATTGTAAACAAGGTGTCGAAAAGCCCTTCCTTTTTGTTGAAGACAAAAACAGGTCTAGTTTATTTTGTAATTTACTCAAATGTTTTTGAAATTGCGATTGCAGTGCGTAAAAAAAACTTCAACAAATATCTAATGAAAATTTAATTATTTGCGTTGGCGCAATATATTTACTTTAACAGCTATCTATATCGTTGATATTTTGTATTTGCTGCAAACAGCATACACACATTGACTTACCAGCAACTCAGTTAAAACAACACTGAAATGTTTGTGTCTGCGTTTCAAACATTTTTCTGGATCATAGTTTTTGATTTGCTTGGTGGTATGTTAAAAGTCAGGCTGTTCTTCAGATGGACATTTCAGCAGACACAATGTTCGATCAAGTTCTCCCGAGATCAGATGAGTATTACATCGACTCGCTGATAATAACTTCTACAGGTTTATGTATACTGGAATGTAACGTAAGGAAACCACTGTGCGTGGGGGTACTGTATAATAGATATTCTGAGACTTGTAAATTACTAAAGTTCTACTTAACCCAGGTCAACGTATACAGACAAGAGTATGGAGACTTCTGGAAATACTATCCGATGAAACAAAAAAGTAAGTACAAGTTTAAACTATAGAATTCTAGATGATATCCCGCGCAAGCGCGGAAATTAAAACTTTACACATTAATATGATACAATGTTAACATGTTGAACCATATTTTTTTGTTCATTGTTGTATATACTGTGTCCGTTTCTTATTTGCTTTCTTAATCTATTTTTAAAAAAAAAAAAAAACCTAACTGCATGGCTGGATATTTAGAGGAGTGGACAGGGGTGAAAAATCTAAACTGAAATTGATGTTATATACATGTACGGGGCCTTAAAATACTTTTTGTTACAGGATTGAAAAAAACCCCTTTTTTTCTATTTCATTTCAAACCAATGAGTAGGTATTTAGTGCGACGTATCTCTAAATTTTGTTCTTTAGGTCAAATTACATGATGGTCTTTATAACTTTCTCAAATTAGAATTGAAGATAATTTTTAAAAAAATTGGGAAGGGTGGGGTTACCCCCCCCCCTTTCAAATTCCCCACTTTATGCATAACACAATCTATTCATTGTTTACAAATTATGCAAATGTCTAAGGTTTACTACCAATCTGTCGTGGTATAAAAATGTATGCAGTTAAATAAATCTGCTGATGTAGGTATATTTTATTTGAATATTTTAAACCAAAGTTTTACGTTGTCAGATCTTGTTAACCAGAGATGTCAGATCCAAGTCATCTGCCCGCGATGCATGATGAACTTGTTCTACACTATTCGCCATGACGTTAATTAGTCAACCCGCGTTCTTGGTTACCCCATTCTGGAAAGTTCTATCCATCAAAACTAAAATCACGCATTCAAGAAACGAATTGGCTGATTTTATTTTTCCAACATTTGTCAAATCTTTACTTCTATGTATACTCTAAATTAGTCACCAGTAAATATATTTGTTCTTTACGTAATCGTTCAGTGTTATTGCATTGGAAGTAGATATTTTGATGCAAACTACCCCTGACTTGGATCCGCCAAAGCGTGTCCACCACTTTACTCTCATTTTTGCTATCTCGGACTTATTTATCGAAAATGAAAGTAGGTTTTGATTAATTTCACAATAATTATTTATCAGTTAAAATTTAATTATAGCTTAATGGACATCATCTCACACGTTTTGATATACCAAAGGTGTAAGCAGTTACTCTGGTGCAGTCATTTTGTAGTTTATTTGCAAAATGTCTTAAGTATAGATATTATGAAAGGATGTTGAACAATATTATATCATTTTAAACTATTTAAATAGATACTTTAAATAGATACATTTTTCATTTAAGATAACTATGAAAGTGGAGCACGCCAAATTCACACGACTGATAACATATAAGGATATATGCATCTAAAACTTCTTTGAAAAGTTATTATCCCTTGATGAAAATAACAAGTTTTTCTTTTTAAACATTCGGCGGTAAATGATTCTTTATATTTAATATCCGGATAGAAAAAAAAGAGAATTGACGCATATATTCACCAATATATTTGTATGAATTTGAAAATATATTTTTAAAAATCTAAATAAAACATGTTCTGCCCATAGACTACAATGTTATGTGCCATGTAATACAAATTAATTGCATGATTATCAAAATTTTTGAAAATGCCTTCATTTGGGTATTTTTATAGTACATTTAAAACAATATATTTATAAAAAATATCCGATGATTTATTAAAATGGTCATTATAAATTTGCTAAGTTTTAATGGTGATCTCGACAAGAACACATTTATGATTTTTTTTCCCCAATTTACGAATGGGTCAATCTGTCATTGCATTTAAATAGAATTTTAGAACCTTTATGTAAATCACTTGACTGCAATTGAAATGTTCTAAAAGTTATATATACATACTTTAGACTGTGCGGATGAATTCAGACATTTAACAAAAATACAAACAACATTTGCAGGGCTTCATTGACCCTGTTTGGTACAGGGTCCTGTACCCTTTCAATTGGGAATTTTTCGTCAAAAAATTGCTCTTTTGGTAAAAATATACCTATCCAGAGAAATGTTAAACAGCTTGTATTTTTTCAATAAATTATTAGAAATCAGAATCCAAGTAATATGCACATTTCCGATATATGTACAATTGATCCGCAAAAGAACAACTTCCTATCTTGTAAACTGTACGAGGATTTATCAGTACAACAGGGGTACCCTTATATGCAATATGTTGCCAAAAACTAGAGGTACCCTTCTGGCAGCCGACCGCCTGCCCGTTATTTTCACCATTTTAATAACCGGATTCTTCCTTTAGAAAACCCGGTTAAAAACAGCAAAATATGTACATGTACCGCTTACTGGCAATTGTTGAATATTTTTGTGCAATTTACATAGTGACGGTATTCTATGTCATTATTGGGCCGAGTGAGTAAATTTACATATTTTTTTTTTGAATTTTTGTAATATTTATTTTTCATTAGCATCATACATGTCATTTACTTAGCTACTCACGTGGTTGATGTAAACAGTGCTGGGGAAAGAGTTCCTAATAATCAACAATGTGGGAAGTGATAAAGATATTAAGAATATATAAGGGGTGAAAATACGACATGGAATCAACATTCATAAAAAAAAAAATGAACAAACCCTCCCATCCAATTTTTGTGTACTACGTGCACACCTTCCTACCACAGTTTTCACAAATAGGCATAAAGTTCTCAAATCCTTCTCCTTAATGTTTTAAATTTTGGAACCTCCCAACTCCTCTACCCTCGATCAAAATGTAGCCCAACTCTCTTTAAGTTTAAACAAATCCTAAACATAATTTCTTTTTTACGTTTATTAAACAACATAAAATACCAAAAAAGTAATGTATTCAGTTTGCTGAATTTGCTGAAAGTCACTGAATCATTGCTGGATAGCAATCTCAAATGACTATTCAAAAGAAAACCGGGTTGTTATCTCGTGTGTACTTCTAGCTTAGTGATGGGGTAATAAATCTTCTAAGTAGAGAATTTATGTCGTTGTATCATCATAATGCAATATATGTATTCATCTTATTTTGTTTTATATCTATCAAGTTTCTGATGGATCCTGGTTTCAGTACCCGGAAAACATGCATTGGTACTTCAACAGCAAGTATAAAGTGAGCTGGCAAGAAGCCAAAGTAAGTGCTTTGTCTATCCACTTACCTTCTGCGTCAATACATTTTTGCTTCATCAGCGGTATGCATGAGTTAACAAGCATATCAGTACTCTTCTACTGTGCTTTGAAATCTAAATTTTGAATGTATGTATATATGCAAACATTCGTATTAAAACACGTTGAAAAAAATTTATATTTGATTTGAGACGAATGTTTCAAGACTTGTATTACAGTTAAAATAATGACGTCCAAGTGTGAATTTGTGATATTTTGTTTTTTAATACTATCAAGGTGTTAGAGTTTTCATTAGACTGATAATTTCATTTAGCATATGCATTAAAACCTGCATAGGGATTAAGCGAGAATTATGAACAGTCTTTTTAAAATCATTACGATTGATTGTGTTTCTATCTGCATTGATTATAATTATATCAGGTGGAGTGCCTGCTTAGAAAGTCGCATTTAGTGGAGCTTACTGACATCGGTGAAAACGACTTTATTAGACAACAATTCTTAGAAATAGGTACATTAATAATGTTTTAAAGCAAACGTGTTCCCTTGCTATTTTGAATGGAGTTCTTTGTGTAATGAACTTAGCAAACTTCTCCACAGATATCCGCGACGTTCTGTGCCATGTAACCTGCCTGAGTTAAAGCGCTTAATCACACAACATGATTATCACGTGCAGATAATCACAGACCGACCAAATTGATCACCTAAATTTTGATGTTTTGCCAGGTATAATGATGCATAGAATTACATCGTCCCAATGAAATGCATGTTGATTCTATTTAGCAGGAAGTTAATTAGTTAATATCTAAGTCATGTAAATCGCAATCGATGATATTTGCTGTCAGCCATTGTTTTTCGTGGGTTTTTTTTCTCATAAATTATGAGAGAGAGAGAGAGAGAGAGAGAGAGAGAGAGAGAGAGAGAGAGAGAGAGAGAGAGAGAGAGTTGAATTTTTAGGAGGGGTAATTTAGTACAGCCCTTTGACACTTTTATTTTTTATGAGGGTGCATTGTCCAGTTTAGTAATTCATATGCATTATTGTATAGAATTGTCCTCATACATTTAAAACAATGATACAGTTCATGATCATGAATAATTTCATACATGTATACAAATACCGGTAACGGGTAATGTAAAGACATGCATGTATGATCTTAAAAGAATGTTCCGGGTTTCGAGTTTTAGATTAGAAAAATATCATACATTTATTTAAATTCTGAATTTGAAAAATGAAAAATATGAGAGCATTACGGTTTAATTCATAATTATGACTGTGTCAAATAATGTTCCGAATTTTAAGCTCTTTCTTCTCATGTTTGATATTCTTACATGTAGAACTGATAAATCAAAATTTTCTTTACTTGACAGACTGGGAAAGAAAGTCATAAGCGGCGTTTAAACAACATATTGAATAATTGTTCCGCATTACCGAGCATTCAGATCTTAGGAAAACGGTGTGTGTATATACAAGTACACGTGTGTCTGTCACCTCATTGTTCCCATCCTCGCTACCGTGCACTGCAAATTGTCAAGAAGGGCTGTGTACAGTAGCTATAATTATATAATCAGTGACCGACCATTCAGTATATACATGTACACGCGTGTCTGTCATCTCATTTTCCCAACCTCGTTACCGTGTTCTGCAAATTGTCAAGAAGGGCTGTGTACAGTAGCTATTACATAACCACTGACCGAGTGAAAAAAAAATATCAACATTCTCTCCTTTGAAAACTGTAACTTCAATCAATTCTTTGAATAATTGGTATGGTGTAAAATAAAACATTGGTGGATTAAAATTAATATGATCGTTTTAAGTTAATCTGATTAATAATAAAGTATTGGGAATGAAATTAGGATTGCATGTTAACTTTTTAGGAAAGTAATTCCCGGGTAAACTTTTAGTAACTTTTAATTCAAAATCAATACAAACTCTCTCTCTCTCTCTCTCTCTCTCTCTCTCTCTCTCTCTCTCTCCGTATCTATATAAACTCCTACATGTACAGAAAACACTAGTGCTACATTTATATGTACAGGTATGTTGTGAATGTTCTGACCAAGGCCACGGATTTCTGTTCACTGGCAATAAATAACATTATATTTGATATCTTCCATTTTGCAGTAAAAAAAGGGAAATGAAAATTAGATTTTAGAAATTATTAAATTGTTTATGAGAGTTAATCATCAGTTAAAATTCAATTCAAGGGTCCAATAAACCGCTCAGAAACATATTAAACAAACATACTAAAATTATTTCTTAGGCAAACTTATAAGCTATTGAAGCTTTATTTTGTTATTCACGGGAAATTAATAAAGATATAATCAGGATCTTGTTATAAAAAAAAAACCAGACGTGCTCTATCGTAACATGGCTGCTTATACATGTACATTCTACATTCTGACTGATTAACATGTTTCAGTGTGCAAATATTTGTTTAGATACACAAAATCAAATGCTTAACACCATGTGCTGCGCTTGATCTTTGTAGAAATAATTCACAGTATTTCTTATATTTATTTTTCAAATATTACGGAGTAGTGATGTTCCCGACCGCTAAAGGACTAAATGCCCTGAAGGCTTTCACACCGCCCTCACCTGAGATTTACCACCCGGGAATCTCGAGCCTTTAGTTGTAAGAATGATTATTTAAGTACTGTGTCAAAACATTATTAATGAAAACATATTATAAGTTCTAAAATTACTATAACAGTGTGTCTTATGAGTCGGCGCTCTGTTGAGTGCAAAAATTGATTTATATCTCAAACTATAACACATGAGAGTTAGATAATTGAATTAAGAAAAAAATATTGAAATTAAATAACAGGAAAGGCTGTTATAAACATTCAAACACAGTACAGGGGGTGTCAGGGGCATGTACAGGGAAATACAGTGGCTTACAGGGGATGACAGTGGTGTACAGGGGGTGGCAGGGGCTTACAGTGGCACACAGGGGATGTGCAGTGGGTGACAGGGGATTACAGGGTGTACTGGGGCTGTGTACAGGGGCTGACAGGGGGTGCACAGGGGATGACAGGGAAAACACAGGGGATGACAGGGAAAGACAGGGGATTTTCATACGGACAGGGGTTTTTAAAGCCAGTAGTGTTAACTGTACTGCGTTATGAAGCAGAATTTATTCAAAAACTTGTACGTGAAAAAAATAAATCACTCGCTGTGGCTTTCACCTCAACATTCAGGTATATCGACGACATCATCAATTAACAATTGTTATTTCCATACTTACGTGGACTCGATATATCCCAGTGAACTTGAAATAAAAGATACCAGAGTCTACGTCATCTGTTTCATATTTGGATATTTTCCTGGAAATGGACATTGATGGTAACCTAACAACAAAACTTTATGATAAACGCGATGACTTCAATTTTTCTATAGTCAACTTTCCTTACTTATGTAGCAATATACCTTCATCACCTGCATATGGTGTTTTTGTCTCTCAGTTATTCGATACGCAAGGGCATGCTCTTCGTATGAACAGTTTCTAAGGCGAGGCAAGCTACTGACAAACAAGTTGATAAAACAGGACTATCAACAGGCTCGTTTGAAGTCATCTTTTCGTAAGTTCTATGGTCGATACAACGACCTTGTCAGCAAATACAATCATCCACTGGGTCGCATGCTGACTGACGTTTTTGAACTAATTGTTAGACAATAATATATCACCTAATTGTCCACGGACTTTTCCGTTTTTTCCCGATTACGACTGTAGTGTATTACGGATTCGAGCCGGGTCCGGTTTGTATTTTAGTAGAGACGTGATTCCCCGCCATTCTGGAAAGTTTCAGTTTACATGTGCTCCGTGCACATTTCGTTCAATACCTAGTCCATTCGGCGCTCTAAAACCACAGAGTAAGTTTTCATTCATTTTCTAGAGTCAGTCAATCTATATGTTGAGCTGTCTGTGCTAGTAAATCGTTTGAAACGTTATGGATGTAGTTGCATTCAACGCACGTGTTATCTAGACAGTAAGGGATAAATTTGTACCTTTATCATGTGTTCATTCATTATATCATGCGGGTGGATTTCATTTTCTTATTGATACCTTTTATGCAGTTATAAATCTATCGTCATTTATGTTGTCAATCTAGTCATTTGATATTTGTTTACTCTCAGTTTATCTCTATAAAATTTTCTATGGAAAGCCGTTACTGCCATATTTATATATGTGTACAGAAGCCCATGTTTACAATTACCAAAGTCCATTTCAGTATTATTTCAAAGAATTTATTTGATCTATATGTTGAATTAGTACAGATAATCTGATGTTTTGATAAAGTATGGTGTGCCATTCCTGTAGTTTTAATGCGATTACTGTGTACATGTTTTTAAGATCATGTTTGTTTATGTTTCAGTTTTCTACCCTCTCCGGAGGTATGTTTAAGTAATAAAGGACTGCACCAGTTGAGTTCTCTTGTTACGCCACAACGAAAAAGAGCAAATGGCGGGTCTGACTGTCCAGTAGAGGATGCTCACTCCTCCTAGGCACCTGATCCTACCTCTATCTTTTTGGAGGTCCGTGTTGCTCTGCTTTGAATTTGTATTTCGTTATATATATATATATATATATATATATATATATATATATATATATATATATATAAGCCATTATATAAGTCACAAACTAATGCTCAACATTGAGAATAATAAAAATCGTTCTTTAAAGAAACACCACTACGTTTTTAGATACATGTGACTCAAATGAATCATATCGATGTACTTTTTGGATTGGACTTAACGACAATGAGGTGGAAGGCCATTACCGATGGGACAATTCCAACCTCACTATGACCTTCAGCAACTGGTATCAAAGTCAACCTAACGGAATCAACAGGAAGAATTGTGTAGATATGCTGTCAAACGTGGAATGGAGTGATCGGAAATGTTGGCATAACAACTCATTCGTCTGTGAGATGATTTGACGTGCAGACATCGCTTTTATCCTGCTTTTAAGAAACAAAATTATCTACTTAACTTAATACTGAGAGCTACCTCTATACCTAAAGTGCTTGAAACTAAAATATACCTATATGTATTAATGTTGTAAATAGATAAGTTTAGCAGACCAACGGGTACGCGTACTGGTACGTGTTGGTTACAAGTTAGAACTACATATCTTCTCTTGTTTAGCAGTTATAACGTGTACCTGTACGTGTAAATATTTTAAATGTAATTTTAGATATTCTCTCCTACTAATCTGATAATTTTAGTTATAATCGAAAATTGAAAATTTCATGTTTTAATTTTATTGAACATCATTTTTTATTATGTATATTTTTATTTATACCAGATGAATAAAATAACAGAGCCATCGTATGTTTTGAAGGAAGATATACGTGTATTAATACTCCAATTGCATATTGAATTTCAATGAAATTTTATGTTTGTTGATATCAGTATTCGCAGTAAATATTCAGCCTTAAGAGAAATACACAAATTTGTTAAAATAAATAGCCAACAGGGAAACAGAAGCTACAAGTTCGATCTTACGGGTACTTTGCAATTTACACGTATGTTTATTCGGGTACATATGTGTAGAAATTCGTCATTACACAATCTTATGACGTAATGCACATATTTTCCTTTCTACACGTACGCGTACACGTTGGTTTGCTAAACCTTTCTAATAACTAAATCCACCTTACATTTTTTTTTTAAAAATTATAATTATCTCATCAGAATTAAATTGTTGTCGTTATTCTTGTGACAAATATGTGATGCTCAAAGTTATGACACTGCAAATTCAAATTGCTTTTTGTCATGGAAGACTTAATACTTTGCTGGGTTTAAAGTGTATGTTAACGTTGTGTGACAAACGTTAGTCAAACTCTGTAAAAATTCACTACACTTTGAGGCAGAATATGTGTTTTAGAACTGTTTTACCATAAAACTACATAATATACTTCTAGATAAACAGAATATTAAATGTTTCTAGGTTCGACATTCCGTTTTTCATAATAATTAGTATTTTACATTTTAAAAACTGCTGAACCATCGACTGAATTCGAGATATTCATGGTGTTATGAAATAGTGATGTTACTAATACCCAAGTCATGTAACAACAATCTTGAAATAAATCATATCTATACTTATAAATTAAGACATTTTGCCAATAAACTACAAAATGCCTGCATCAGAGTTACTGTATTTGGTTTGGTATTTCAACACGTGTGATTTGATGTCAGTAAGCTTTAATTCAATTTTACCTGATAAGCAGTTACTGTAAAATAAATTAAAAACCTACTTTCATTTTCGATAAACCAGCCCGAAATAGCAAAAATGAGAGTAAGGTGGTGGACACGCTTTGGCAGATCCAAGTCAGTGGGAGTTTGCATCAAAATATATATTTGCGATGAAATAATATTGAATGATTACGTAGGAGTGAATATATTTGCTGGGAAATTATTTAGGGTATACATAGAATTAAGATTTGACCAATGTTGAATAAATAAAATGAATCAATTCGTTTCTTGAAAGAGTGACTTTAGTTTTGATGGATAGAACTTACCAGAACGGGGTAACCAAGAACGCGGACAGTGTAGGACGAGTTCATCATGCATCTCTGGCCGATACCTTGGATCGGACATCTTTGGTAAATAAAAAAGTAATGGGCTAATGTGACGCAATTTTAGTTTTGAAGGAAATAACTTTACAGAATGCGGTGCTAAAAAAACCCGCGGGTTGACTAATCACCGTCATGGAGGAAAGTGTAGGGCAGATACCTTGGATCTGACAACAGAGACTTTGGTTTAAGATATATGCAAATAAATATGCACACACATTTTTTAATAAACACATTTATAATAAATTTTTTTTACACACGACAAATAGGTAACTAAACCTTATACATTACTTTGTGAACCATGAACAAATTGTGTTAACATCTCTAAGTCTATATGAATAAATGATGTATTCGTAAAACGAGGAAGTTGAATGGGGGGGGGGGGGGGGGGGTTGCTCGACAGTCTTTTATCTGAAATTCTTATTCGGGATAGTGATAAAAATTATATGTCAATTTAACCTAAGGAACAAAATTGACAAAAGAGACACAATTTAACACACTATACACCCACTCCCTGGTTTGAAATGAAGTTAAAAAGTTTGTAATATTTCCCAGTAAGCTGCAACCAAAAGGATCAGGGCCATATACATGTATATATAATCATTTTCAGTTAAGATTTTCATCCCTGTCCGCTCCTTTAAATACCCAGCCATGCAGTTCCTTTTTTTTTTTATTTCAATTGTATAGAATATATATTAAGAAAAGCCATTAAGAAAAATTTCGGACACAGTACATACAAAAATGAACAAACAAAAAATTTTGGCTCAACATATTTAATAGCATTGTTTCATATCAAATCTTGCGCGGGATATCATCTAGTGCAATTTAATATTTTCGTTGATTTAATCATCATCACTTTTCATCCGTTAAATGGTATTGGTTTTCTGATATACCACAGTTGTGAGAACTGTAGACATCTTTAGTTATACTTTCCTGTATTCTTTTAAGTTTTTTTAATGAATAGCAGCTTATTAAATAAATGAAAAATAATGCCTGGCCTGGTATTTTGCATACAAATGTGTAAATAACATGTAAATAAAAGTTATTAAGCTTTATTAATCTAAGGTCACGCATTTTTTGGGAACACTCAATTTCCGGTTAAATCGTACACTCTAAATTTAAAACACGTAAAAGTACATGTGTGTTGAAGCTTCACTTTACTTTTAGATTTTTTTTTTAAGTGAAAACGTATAAGAGTTTTCTTTTATTGACTAAGCCTCTTATTGACAATAGCACTACATTATAATGGCTGTCCCTTTTTGTACTTTTATCTAAGATGCCATTAAAACTTAAGTATAAGAAGAAAGTTAATTTTTCCTTTTAAAGTTTTGAAAATTTTAAATAAAATTCAAAAATGTTTTTAAACGTTAATATACAGGACATCTTCTACTTTAAGATAGAACTAGATGATATCTCGCGCTTGTTAACACTTCACACACATTAGTGACACAATGTAAACTGTTGAACCATATTTTTTTCTTATCTCCTTTCTTAACATATTCTTTAAAATTGAAATAAAAAACCAACTGTATGGCTGGATATTCAGATGACAGATGAAAAATCTAAAATAAATTGGAATGATATATATGTACGTGGCATTAATTCTTTTTGTTGTAGCTGAGTGGAAAATGATAATGATTTTTTAAAAACCAGTGAGTAGATATTTAGGACGTCTCTACATTTTGTTCTTTAGATCAAATTTCACAATAATTTTTATACTTGTCCCAAATGAGAATTTCAGATAAAGACTGGTTTGAAGAACATAAACATTCAAGGTTTTATCCACAGAAGAGCATTGCTTGGCTTTTTTACTGAAAAGAGAGGGTTATCGTCACTTTGTTATTTTTTTCTTTAAAACAAACAAGATAATATCATTGGATACAGAAATTTGTAAACGTATTACATATGTATTTACAGTGAAGTTCTGACAATTTTGATCTTTTTCTTTGTTAACTAAATTTCTCTTTACAAATCTAGATTTTTTTATTTATGTCTCGCAAACCTTTATTATACAATTCAATTATTTGTCCCATTTGAAATTAGCCTTGCGGGGATATTAGTCCCATTAGGACAGTTCTAGTTTTTGCTATTTCGAACTTGTTTATCGAAAATGAAAGTAGGTTTTTAATTTATTGTACAATAATTACATTTCAGGTAAAATTCAACTTTAGCTTAAGGACTTCATATAACACTTGTTGAAAAACCAAAGGTGTACACATGTACGCAGTTACTCTGGTGCATGCATTTTTTTAATTTATTGGCGAAAAACCAAAGGTGTACACATGTACGCAGTTACTCTGGTGCATGCATTTTTTTAATTTATTGGCAAAACGTCTTTTATATATAAGTATAGATATATCAAATTTTATTCTTAATTTCAAAAGTAATAGCTGAAAGCGTCTTGTGAAACGACAATGATTTTCTTTTACTTTTATGGCAAAAATCTTGCCTTTTCACTTTAGCGAAATATCATCATCCCAAGAAATTTCATATTTTTTTTCAAGAACGGTATACTTTCATGATCGAACTCCGAGTAGTTGTCGTGATTAGAAATATGGGATGGTCGATATTGTTCGTTTAGCAATTCGTACATCTGTGAGATGGTTTGACGTGGTTATAGTCATGTTTGTGATGAATATGTGATGCTCAAAGTCACGAGACTGCACATAACACTGTGCCGGATAATTATGCCAGTGCAAAGGTGGCATTTTTGTCCCGCTTAAGATGCAGATATATATACGTCATGTACATATAGATAAACAGAATATTAAATGTTTCTAGACTCGAAATTTCAGTATTTCATTATAATTTGTCTTTTACATTTTAAAAACAACTGGACCATCAACTTAATTCGAGATAATCGTGGTGTTCTGACATAGTGTTGTAACTAAAATACAAGTTGAATTGACATCCATTTCGAAATTTAAATATATCATATGCAATTTGATATTTTCGTTGATCTAATCATTATAACATCAAATTAAATTTGGTTTTCAGTATGACGGCATAACACTGCCACCACTTGTCAGATAATTAAGTAGACTTGTCAGATAGTCAGATCTTTATGTCGATTTGTCACCTTTTCACGTGTTTAAAATTTTAACACGAAAACGTATCAATGCACAATTTGTGAAAATAAGTTGGCATCATATTTTTCTGACAAGTCGATATTAGAATGTAACTATATGCTGTTTTTAGACAGTAATACCTGCACCAAGTAGTTGTCCCTAAAAAACCCTCTCTTGTACCAGTTTAAGTAAAAAAGATCACATGAAATTTACGGTAATTTTTAAAACTTATATTTTTCATAAACGTTGAGATCCCATCCCATTATACACATGAGCGGCCCTTTATGTACAATTTGGGATTGAACTGTGTGCATGTGAATTTCAAATTAATCAATAATCTTAACATTTCATGTCATAGAAAGTATGGTCTATATAATTATTACAGAAAAAATTAAGATATGCTCCGATCGGCGGTTGCCGGCATTAGATTTGCTTTTGTTTGCCAACATCATCGTGTGCGCGAATTCGGGGAAGGGGTGGGATGAGGGATCCAGACCCCCCCCCCTCCCTTTTCCTTGAAAAAATAATTTACACTGTAAAATTGCCAAACATTAACATCTGATCCCCCGCCCCCCACCGATCCCTGCAAACACAACACAATTATTACCCCCCCCCCCCCACCCCCCCAATTGGAAAAACCGAAACATTCTCAATCCGCGCATGTGCCGCTACTGCCCAGGAGATGAATAACAATCAGAATATTTTGATAACAACGAAAGCCTCTACATGTAGTTGCAACAAAGAAGATTGTAAAAAGTGCAAAATAATTAATGACATATTGCGCAATGCCTTTCACTTCAGGACAACCAGGACAGAAAATATAATTAAGGTCTTCTGTTTCCAACCCTTTCATTTGTAAAGTTCTTTCAGGTAGAAGTTTATAAAACAATCCAGTTTCGTCTGCGTTGAAAATATCATCTGGGCTGTAATTTTGTAAGATTTGTGGGAGTTTACCCCTCAATTCGTCAACGGTTTTAGAATCGACGACCGCACTCTATCCAGTGATCGCCCCACAGACGATCCCGTGTCGATTTTTAAAGCGATCCAACCATCCTGTATTGGCTTTAAAACTATGGTCTCCTAATTTCCTAGCAAGGACTTCTGATTTTTGAAGAAGTCACGGGCCGCTTATGGGAATGTTCTCTTTTAGTTTTTCTTGAAATCACTCTAATAATGCGGAATCAACAGTTGGGAACGGACCGGCGACTGTTTAATAGTTCTTTACGATATCATCCTTGTTTTTCAAAATAGCACTTAACGTATTTGGTAAAATATGTTTTTTCGCAAGACCTCTTTTTTCAACTACTCTAATGATCTGGTACTTCGTCTCTGGCGAAATGACTTTCCTCTTTCTCGACGGCGAGAACATCTTGATAATGACGATAACCGACTTAGTATTAACCTTTTATTTTATAGTGAACATATTTCTAATTAGATTTAGTGTTCTGTTGGGAACAATGAACACAATTTAGGGCACCTGAATGAATCGCTTGTTATTCTTGTAAGCCCGTGAATACTTTATTACATTTTACATCGAAGCTTAAAACTAATCTGGAAAAAATATGTATCTTTATTAAATCTTGCGTTACAACAATATGCGTTATAGGATTGAAAAAATGCGTTAAAATTTCATCAGCGGGGGTCTTAAAATTACTTCGTAAATTCGTTATAGCCGTGTTCGTTATTTACGACAGTTTTATATAGGATTATATAGGGACTTTGCCGGGACATGAATAAAGGTTTGCAAAAGCCGTAAATTCGCTATATCCGTGTTCGTTATGTGTGCGTTTTGTTGTAGCCCTTAGATTAAACAGTTAGAAGGTCTCATGTTTAGATTCATCTTAGAGTCTTAACCCAAATCCGAATTTGATGATTGAAAAACATTCATTTATTTAAAAAAAAAAAAGGGGGGGGGGCTTGGATTATTTATATCCTAGGTCCAGGTGGCAACAATTTTAAACTATTCATAAACATAGATAATCACAGATTACAAAGCTCACCGAGACGAGGCATACATCACATTTATGAGGCATAACCTTTATGAGACAACCCTTATCATATTATATGAAAATCATAATTAATGATCTTGGACATTCATAGATAGTGTAGTGTGGTTTGACACAATATCGTATATCATATGTTCAGAAATTTGTTATAAAATCATAAGTTAATTTCATAGAGTATTGTAAGATACAATGATTATCAATAGACTACTGTAAAATATGATATTGCATCATATGATACTATAAAATATTGTGTCATATGAAATATAATATGATATAATACTGTTATATATAATGATAAAATATTGTAACATGATATAACATCCTATCAAGATATAATATTGTATTATATAATATGATAGCTATTGTGTTATACATTATTATATTTTGATCACATCTATCAAGCAAGTTTGAGTGAGGCATGAGGGTCTTTTAGCATCCTTGATAATGGAGATCAGGCTCTGTATCCGAAGCTACCTCTGCGATTCATTCATATAATTAAATTAACATACAAGTTTGAAATAGTACACTTATCTACTCAACATGTGACCTGTCCCAAAAAACTAAACCTTCTCCAGCCTCTGAAACCTATGACTCTGATTCAGCATCCATGCCAATCAGGTGAATCAGAATCACAAGATGCATCATAGTAGTATAGGCCCCCTAGATAGGGGGGTCTCAACTGACAGCCCCCTATATGGGGGGGTCAACTGAGTGCACTTTTTTTGTAAACAACAATATACACATTGTTGTTATTTTCCATGTGTTCTTCAATAAAACTATTAAAAAACATAAAAAACTTGTTTTTTCATAAAGTTGAGAATATAAACCTTCACAAAAAATTTGATTGCAAAAAGATTTTTAAAACACAATTTGTCAAACAAATTTTCATGAAGTGACGCCCATTCTGAAACACATTTAAATACTAATTTCGATTTCTCTGTTGTTGATAAACTTTTTTGAACTCTGAACCCAGTTTAACCCAATCATTTTTATGTAGTGAGGGGAATGAAGTGATACTGGTGTTTATAATTTTATTTTGCAAGTAAATGAAAACAGCTTTTCGAAAAATATGGGTGGCCCTTAAAAGGGCCGGGGGTTTTCTTTCTCTCCTGGCTCTCACTCTTCCCCTCGATGGCGGCACAGGGGGCAGGGATTGATATGTCTGTAGATCCCCACGATACATTGGCAGCAGGTCCGCTGAGTGGCGCAGGATTTGCACTTGATCTGGAGATGTGCATCCTCCTCCAGGCACACCACACATTGCCCCCGCTTGTCCTGGGCCTTGGTCCCCCAACTCGGGACAATGGTCAGGTGCCTCCTGGGGTTCTCTGGATTCCTCGAATGTTCGTAAATGAAAGGCTCCTGATCCACTATCCTAACGGTACGGTCGAGACTTCGGCTCCTAGACCGGCTGCGGAGGCGCTGCCTCAACTGCTCCACAACGGACTGGAGGCTGGGGGGTGGAGGGACGGGCCGATTGGGGGGATTCCCAGGGGGAGCATCTTCTGCCCGAATGGTAGTGGTTACGGGCTCCGATCCGTTGACTCGCCCGTTAATGATCCGGATGATGCGCCTTGGGTTAGAATTGGTAGAGCCCCCTGTAACGGTATGGCTTCTGTTCCCATTGACGACAGTAACCGATATTTCCGGAATCTCTAAGGAAGGCGATGGTGTAGGATTCACTCTCACAACAGTGGTCGGTGGTGGTGGTGGTGGTGGTGACGCTGGTGGAGTGTCGGGGATCACTATGGTTGGAGAACTCCTGGGGCTCACTGGCGGAGATGGGTCAGGACTCGCGGGGCTCTCTGGTACCCCAACTGCTATTTCCGGAATCTCTAAGGAAGGCGATGGTGTAGGATTCACTCTCACAACAGTGGTCGGTGGTGGTGGTGGTGGCAACGCTGGTGGAGTGTCGGGGATCACTATGGTTGGAGAACTCCTGGGGCTCACTGGCGGAGATGGGTCAGGACTCGCGGGGCTCTCTGGTACCCCAACTGCAGGTGCAGAGGGGGGAGACACCCATCTTGGTCGGGTGCGGGGCGACAAGTCGGCGTTCTGGTCTTCTTCTTCGGTATTATTACTGTTTCTCTTTCTTAACCTCCCTCTCTCCTGGCTGGTTCCTGAGGAGGTTCCAGCGGTGGGGGCAGTTACCGTTCCATCCATATAGTAGACCTGCCCCAAGGAGGTGTTTGGTCGAATAGTGATGGGGCTGCTCACTGCCGGGCATGGAGGTCTTAAAGGTGCTGAGGAACTGCTGGGCACTGTCGGCGCTGGAGGTCTCAAAGGTGCTGTCGATGAACTGCTATGTTGTCCAGGAATGTTTTCTCGCCTGAAATTGGTTCCGGTGTAGCGGACTGGAGTCTGAGTGGTGGCAGTCTCATCCTCAGGCAGGCCGACAACTGGCAGGGGATCAAAATCACCAACTGGATCCCTAGGGTTTTCGGGAGGTTCAGTCACGGAAAGAGGTCTATAGGACGCTCTAACATATCTCTGGCCTTCTTCATCCCAACGGTAAATCCAATGTTCTACAACGCTCCTGTGATACATCATTGAAGGAAAACGAGGTACATTGAAAAAGCTCATCTTCTTGCGATCTGGGAACGATCTATCCGATGAGTGAAGAGCTAGCCAGAGCGCGCTCGTATTTAAGCCTATAGAGCGGACGTCAAAGAAAGCACCCTACTTGCCCGGATGCCGCTCGAGTAAAAATAGAATGGCGGAGCGTAAATGGGCTAAATTTGTGCTTTTGACGATTGATATTTCTTTCTTTTTAAAAAAACGTTCGATACGATTTGAAAAATAATTGATTGAGATTAATTTATCCACTTTAAATCTTATTTTAAAGGGATAGGGCATCGTCATATTTAATTATAAAGAAAATAAGACCCAAGACGGGCTAAATTTGTGCTTTTGACGATTGATATTTCTTTCTTTTTAAAAAAACGTTCGATACGATTTGAAAAATAATTGATTGAGATTAATTTATCCACTTTAAATCTATCATTCGATACTTATTTTAAAGGGATAGGGCATCGTCATATTTAATTATAAAGAAAATAAGACCCAAGACGGAGTCGAATCTGAGTTTCACAACATTGTTTAAAATTTTTTCTATCCATTCCTGATGGAATTTTTTCCACAAATGAGACCTTTTTAAAAAGTAGAGATCGTACTCTATCCAATAAAATCGTTCCTGTGCATGAGCGATCAATATTTCGTAAATGACAAAGATTTTAATACCGAACCTATAGCACTAAAAAATAAAAACATAAGATAAACATCATTTTATGGGGGTTAAACTGGGTTCAGAGTTCAAAAAAGTTTATCAACAACAGAGAAATCGAAAATGAAACTTAAATTCACAGAACGATACCAAAACAAACAATTGTCTTTTTTTAAAACACACAAAAATGTCTTTTTTTAAAAGGAATTTAAAATGTTTTTTAACACAGGCTCTAACAGGTCACCCGTCTGTTGAATTCTTCTTTGAAACCGAAATCGATCGTTCGCTAGGGTCATCCATTCACTTTTTCTATCTTCTACGGGTATTTCATAAATTTTAAGTTCCATATCGAACTTTACATTGAAGTTCCTTCGTTTTCTTGTTCTTCTATTATTTGAGTTTTCATTTTCAGAAAGCAAAATTCCAGGGTTGTCATTTTGATCTCGTCGATTTTTGAAATTATTTTCTGACATTGTTTTCCTTGACTCGAGAACATTGTTTTTAACAACCCCCAAGTTTGATAGTCTTTGTAAGACACATTCGCCGCTTTTTTCAGTAGTGTTTCTTTCGCTGCCTCGCATGCCCAGTAAATCATCACTAATCTTGAGGGGGTGGGGTGCTCTGCTAACTCTATCATAATTCGAGCAAGAAGTTGTAAACTGTCCACCATTGTACCCACTGCTGTAATTTTCTCTATGGTCTTTTTTTTCTCTTCGGTTAAGTTTGAGTTCCATTTGTATACAATCAAATAACCCTCAAGAGAACGACTGCTTATTTCACTCCACACTCTCATTTTTAATGTCAATAGCCAAAAAATTAATTTCTTTTATATATACCATTAGAATTGCATCATCATCATTAACTGGAAAAAACCAGTTTCAACACACCTGTAGAATTGCATCATCGTCATTATTTTTTAAGAGAACTTGGCTTTTTCCCAAAGCGCGTAAACTGGAAAAAACCAGTTTCAACACACCTGACACAGCATTACCTTTGCTATATAAGGCCCCTTAAAAACCCTATTCATTACAAACCATTGTCTCAAAATGTCAGGATTTTACGATGCCTCTCTTGCTAGAGAAACACAAGATGCCACGGAGTTAGAATTGCCTGCTTACAATCCGCCAATGACCAAAGAAGATTTTGCCACTACCCAGGAATCAATTCTCAACATTTTGAGCATTCTTAGTGATGAAATGGGCAAACACACCAGTCTTCTACTCAACAGAATGGAAGAACTCACCGAAGACCTTACCAAACCTAAACCCCCTAAAAAAAAAAAACAGGGGTTACCTGTTACACCTGCGGAGAACCTGGCCATTATTCACCCAGTTGCCCTCAAATTAAACCACCTCCAGTCAGAAGCAACAATCCGTACACACCCAGAGACAACAATCCAAAACCGTACACTCCCACACCTCCAGTCAGAAGCAACAACCCGTACACACCCAGAGACAACAATCCAAAACCGTACACTCCCAGAAACAACAATAAATGCTTCATCTGCCAGGAAGATGGGCATTGGATGAAAGATTGCCCACAAAAAACCAAAAAGGAGGAAAATAAAGAGGATTATTATGATTCCGACAAAGAAAACCAGCCACCCCAAAAACAGCAGAAAAAAACCAAAAAAACCAACTGGACTGATGAACTTAACAACTTAAAAGAAAATTGGGATGAAGAAATGAAAAAAGAACAAAAGAAACCAGGACGTATGATGAGAGTGAACAATCAAGATGTGTTCTCGGATGCTCCCACTCGTATGAACTGAATCAGTGTTATTAACTTTTTTTTCAAAAACTTTTCAGTGTTCTTATTCATTGTTGTTATTTTCCATGTGTTCTTCAATAAAACTATTAAAAAACATAAAAAACTTGTTTTTTCATAAAGTTGAGAATATAAACCTTCACAAAAACAAATTTTCATGAAGTGACGCCCATTCTGAAACACATTTAAATACTAAAACCTTTAATCTTTTATTTCATAATTGAAAATGTATTCTTACGAATCACTAGCCCCGTTTGAATTAAAACACGAATTTACCATGGTGGTGGCGGGTCCTTCTCAATCGGGCAAAACCCATTTTGTAAAAAAGTTAGTAGAAAATAAACATTGGATTTCCCCTCCCCCCCAAAAAAATCGTGTGGTGTTACCGGGAATGGCAACCCGCTTACCAATCTTTACAAGATCAAGTGAAATTTATACACAATATTCCCGAAGACGACGAGAAGTTAGTAGCCGATTATAGTATTCCTCACTTGTTAATTTTTGACGACATGATGGGAGGCAAAGCCATTGAGTCTATTGTGGATTGGTTTACTCGCAAAGCTCACCATAGAAATACCAGTGTTGTTTACATTACTCAAAATGTATTTGATCGAGCGGCTCAGCATCGGACCATTAGTTTGAATGCTCATTATTTGGTGTTGTTTAAAAATCCTCGAGACAAATCTCAAGTGACGGTGTTAAGTCGGCAATTAGACATGCCTCATTTAATGTCTGCTTATCAAGAGGCTACCAGTCGACCTTATGGCTATTTACTGGTGGATTTAAGTCCACACACTTCAGACGAATTGAGATTAAGAAGTCAACTGTTTAACAGTTTGACCGTGTACATGCCTCGTGAATATAAATAAAAGGGTTTCTAGGGGGTGACTTTCATTTCGATATGGCTAGACGAGAGAAAGTGTTGAAGCTGTTGCAGCTTTTACATAGAGAAAGAGATCATGCAAGAAGAGAAGAAATTATTGAGTTAGGTCGTAAGTCTTTAATGAAATGGTTTCTCACCGGAGCTAAAAGTTTACTCAAAGGAACTATTCCCATTGACAAACAAACTCAAAAGTTTATTGAGAAACATGAAGAAGATTTAAAAACGATTAGTAATAAACATGCCGATGAAAAAGTCAGGCTTCAAGCTATTTTGAAACGAGGAGGTGCTGGTTTTTTAGGAGGTGTGATCATACGTAACATGTTAAAATGGAATTTACCTCGAGAAAGGTATGCTCGACCAAGGGCCCCTAGAGCTAGAAGGGCCCCCCCCCCCCCCCCAAGAGGGCGTCGATTAAGGAGTGTTGTAGCAGTCAATGTTAATCCAGGGTGGATGACTAGAGAGAGAAAAAAAATAAAGAAAAAAGATTTCGTGAAAACGCCTCCTTTTAGGAAAGACTTACCGGATTGGATTCAGGAAGAAGTAGATTTACATCGGGAAGATCAAAGAAATCGATATCGTCAAGATCGACGTCCTAGAACACCGGCTATGAGAAAACAATTACCTAATTGGATTCAGGAACAAGTAAATCTCTATCAACAAAATGAAGACAATTTAGATGCCACTATTCCCTATATGGACGATGGAGGTATTCAAATGATGGATAGGTCCATGCAGGGCCCCATTGGAGTGGCTAGAAGCCCAGATAATGTGTTAACTTCCACTCCTAGAAGAGCCTCTCCCTCACCCTCCCTGTTTAGTCAAATGTCTCCTGTATTGCCACCCTCTACTCCTAAGCGTAGACCTTCTTTGAAATTAAAAAAAAAGTCCAGAAGCTCCCCCTCTCAATCGCCTAAGTTGAAATATGTTTGTCCCCACGACGGAGTAGCATTTAGATTGAAAGAGAATTTGGATCGTCATCTGGCCACCGCTCATAACCCAGGTTGGATTGAAAGTAGAAGTAAACGTCAGCAACCTTCTAAAAGAAAAATTGCACCTGTACCCGACATTTCACATTTTACTTTAGGATTTAGAAAATCCAAAGCAAAATTGTTTCCTTGTCCAGAATGTAATAAAGTCTATAGATCTGAAAGCGAATTAGAAGATCATATATTTAGAGATCACCCCAAAGCCCAGCCATGGCCCGTTAAAAGACCTCCCACAGGATTGTTTTGATTACCCTATAAAAGAGAACCAATAAAGAATTTTTGCTCAGTTTTTCGTGATGGCTTCCCACAAGAAGAAGAACAAAAAAAATTTATGCCATTGTAGATTGAAATCACATATGCCTGTGTTTAGAGTGTTACTTTCTTCCCAAAGTAGCCCTGTATTAAAAAAACAAGTGTTAAAACATTGTAGTAATGACTGCATTCATAAGATGTGCGAGATTGTTTACAACCTTTTAAAAGGAAACATCTCTCTGTCTCCCTCTCAGAAGAAACAGTTAGCTCCAAAGAAACACATCTTGAGAAAATTAGTTCAATCTCAGAGTAATAAAAAAAGGAGAGCTTTATTATTGAAACAAAAAGGAGGATCTCTTTTGTCTTTACTTTTGAGTAAAATTTTACCGAAATGAGTCGTAAAATGGTATTGGTTCCCGAAACCATGTTATTGGAATTAAAAGGGAAACTACCTAAATCTCCCAATTTTCAAGCGGCCATTGGATTAAGTCAGCAGTTAGATCAAATTCAAAACAGAGAAGATTTGAACCCTGAAGAAAAAGTGGCTCTGTATGGACATCAGTTATATCGTTATCGTAATTATTTACGTGAAGCTCGTAACGAAGGAAAGGAAAAAATAATACCTTCTCCTGTACGAAAGGAAGGAGAGGTTGCTGAGGCTTCACCTGCTGCTGTTGGTGCTGAGGCTGAACCCAGTTCTTCCGAATTAGAAGAGCAAGTCATTAAAAGTGTGGGTAATAAAATGCAAAAGAAAGCAGGGCTTCTCTTAAATCATTTGAAGAAAACTAAAGTATTAAAATGGAATGACGATGGAGAAATCAGTTATCGAGGAAGAGTCATTCCTGATTCGAACATTGTGGATCTAGTCACGAATACCATGAAAACTAAATCTCGTAAAGGGTTTACTCCTCCTATAGGAACGAACGAATTTGCACAAGCTTTAAAAGAAACCAAAGTACCAAAAGATTATATACAGAATCCAACCATTATAAAAGCGATGGAAAAGCCAGGCAGAATCAGTACCCCAAGACCCATGTTCACTGAATATGATGATGATGACTACGACGATACAGGGTTTCAGGATGCATCTTCACGTTTTAACACACCTGAAGGATCTTCTTCTTTTGCTTTAACTCCAAAGACATCCAAAAGAACTAAAAACGCTATCCTAGATTGGTCTATATTAAAAAAATGAAGAAAAAAGTGGTACCAGAAATTTTATCAGACATTTATTACGATCCTAAAACGGGCTATGGAGGACTACAGTCTTTATATCGTCAATTACGTGCCAAGGGATATTCCGTTTCTCTTGCTGAAATTAGAAAATGGTTAAAAGAACAAGAAGCTTATACGCTGCATAAACCCATTCAAAGAAAATTCAAAAGAGAGCAAACCAGAGTGACCGGTATCGACGAACAATGGCAATTAGATTTAGCGGATGTGTCTCCCTTGAAAAAGGACAATGATGGATCTACTTTTTTACTCTGTGCTATTGACGTTTTTTCTAAATATGCTTGGGTAGTTCCCTTAAAACAGAAAACGGGGAAAGAAATGATTCGAGGATTACAACACATTATCAAACAAGACGGAAGGCAGCCTCTTCGTATTCAATCCGATCAAGGGAAAGAATTCACCAATAAAGAATTTCTGAATGCTTTTAAATCCATTCATTTTTTTACCACTCGTAATGCAGAAACTAAAGCTAGTATCGTCGAACGATTTCAACGTACTCTGAAAACCCGCATGTGGAGATATTTTACTCGTCATAAAACCAGAAGATATGTAGACATTTTACCCGATTTGGTGTATGCTTATAATCACAGTTATCACCGAAGTATCAAGAGAGCTCCGGCTGAAGTGAATGCCTCCAATGTGTCAGAAGTCTGGAAAACATTGTATGAAAAGAAAATCAGTTTGAAACGTCCAAAATTTAAAAAGGGGGATCGAGTGAGAATTAGTAAAGCCAAACGTACGTTTGAAAAAGGGTATTTACCTAACTGGACGAAAGAGTTGTTTACCATTACTCGTTTAGTGCAGGAGTCTACACCTTATCGATATAAGGTAAAGGACTATCATGGAGAAGAATTAGAAGGTACCTTTTACGAGTCTGAATTACAAAAAGTGATTAAAAAGGACGAGGTGTACGAAGTGGAAGAGATTTTGGCTTATAAAAAGCAGCGAGTGGGGAAAAAAGTCATAACGAAAGTGAAAGTAAGGTGGAAAGGTTATCCCCCTAGTTTCGATTCATGGATTCCCCAAACGGATCTCATTCAACCAGTTTAAATCACTGGAAACTGTTTGGTGAAAAAATTCCCAGAGCAGAAATTGTTTTTTTTTTGCTCAATTAAGCATTTGCTTTATTTTAATTATTGCATCTATTGTCATGTTAGCATTACACGATAATAATCGAGAATATTGGATGGTGATTCTCAGTTCTTTGGTGGGTTACATCATGCCTAGTCCCAGTCTTCCCGCCTTAAACAAAACCAACAAACCACCACCCCAAACCGCCTAGAACCGGATTGAAAGCTTAGATTGCAAAAATAGGTCTCACGTGACTACAAAACAGATAAAAAGAACCTCAGTGTGTTGTTTTTTTCACATTTGCCAAAATGCCTAGAACGGAATATCGCTGGAAAATTTTACTACCCCCTTACTATGGAAATGGACTGAATGGAAGTCCTACCCTGAAAGGAGAATGGATGACCTCCAAAAGGGAATGTTACAGGGATTTCTTAAAGAAGAATTCAGAAATAGAGGGAGCCAAAGAAGCCTATCTCTACAGAAGAGTGATTCTTTCCGATCAATTTCTATTTTTTGGAAGAAGTAAATACCAGGAATACAAGTATAAAATCAAAGCTTCCTTTCACAGAGAAGAGGATCTCTGGACCATGTACGAATCCAAGTGGAATAGGAAATTAAAGCAAACTCTTTTGGATTTGAAAGCTTTAAGTTTTACGATTACGTTTGCTGTTGTGACCCCCTAGAATACTTGTACATGAGGCGACCCTTTCCCATTGAAAATCTTCCTCCCTTTGAGACGGAAGAACCGGAAGAACCTAGTGAAAAAAGAAGAAAGATGGAAACCAAGGAACCCATGGCTGTGGATGAAAAGACCCCTCTACTCCATTGACATTTCTTTGTTGTTTTGTTCAATAAAAAATGGTTCTATATAAACGTGTTTTTATTTCAATACGAGTCATTTCTCATCATCATGGCCCAGAGTGATGGGTTTTACTTGACTTTACATAGTGATGGTTCTATGGAAGCTTTTCCTGATAATAAGATTTCTGACTTTAAAACCTTGTTACCCCAACAGATCGACTTAACGGATGGAAAATGGGAAGTAGCTCTGACTGAAATGATGTTTAGGACTTCTGTAGAAAACATTTCAGAAAACGAGGCCTATTTTGATGTTTTATTAGAATCCAAATATTCATCTAAAGTTAAAAATCCTGATACTTACAACACGGGTCGATTTAAACTCGAAGAATTAGAAACCATTGCTTTGGAACACGTTAACACTTTGGTGGACTGGACATATTCTCATTTTATGGGAAATGATACAATGGAAGACATTGAAGCCAAAACTAATCCTAATCCTTCAACAAATATGAAAATTGTAAGAATTCGTTTTAGACATGGGAGTTACCTTAGTGCTACGGCACTGGTTCAAGAAATCAACCTTGCTCTCAAATTAACCTTGGAAAGAGTATGGAAGACTATTATAGATGGCTTTAAGACAGGTGACTCTGATGAGATGGGGGAGGAAGAGGAGAATCATATGCAATTGTTTTACAATCAGGCCTTTGATCGAATTGAATATCAATTCAACGGAATTCGACTGGGTTACTATAATATCCTTTGTGTTCGTTTTCCAATATCCTTAGCCTATAAAATGGGATTTGGACAAAAATCTCTTTTTCTTACAGACGATATAGATGTGGAAAAATTTCTAGCCCATTCTAGATTTTATGGGTTAACAGTGGCCGAATCTCATAAGAAATTACATTTAAACCATACCAAATGGTTGAATGTGAGTTATCTGGCTCCCACTTCCATTGATTTGTTTGAGAACCTGAAACAGATGTACGTGTACTGTGATGTCATAGAACCTCAGATGGTAGGATCGAATGCTTTAAAATTGTTGAGAGTCGTCCCAAGATATACAGAGCATTCACTCACCGCTGATGAAATGCAAGTAAAATGGGAACCCGTCAGAGCCGAATATTTGAACCTGAGTAAAAGACATTTCGACACGATCGAAATTAACATCAGAAATTCGTTAGGGTCCTTGTTCCCCTTTATAAGGGGACCTACTGTTCTAAAACTTCATTTTAGAAAAGTGTATTGAAAATGGAACTGTGGACAATAGTTTGTGCTGCTGTATTAGGGGCCATTTTCTTGTTCAGCTGTTGCATGGAGTGTCTTAAAAAACAGTAAAGTCTATAAAAAAGCATGTCATTTAAAATCTTGGTCATTATTGTCATGGCATACCCTCAAAGACGACGAAGACGACGAAAAGGACAGAGAGGTGGATTTTTTCCACTTTTACCTCTAGCAGCTGCCCTAGGACCAGCGCTCATTGGAGGCATAGCTTCGCAACTGGGGAGAGGAAAAAAAAGGAGTAGAAGGAGAAAAAGATATAAAAACAGACCTTGATGCAAGATATAAAAACCGAATTCACTCACATTTTTTAGTCAGTCATCATGGCATATCATCAGGGATCATTAAGGCAAAAAGGGTTTGGAAATTATCATCGAGGATTATTACGTCAAAAAGGCTTTGGGGATTATCATCGAGGATTATTACGTCAAAAAGGCTTTGGGGTTTTAGGGGCCCTTTTAAAAATAGGGGGTCCCTTGATTGGGAGTGCCGTAGCCCCCCTCTTAGGGGATTTAGCCGGAGGATTAATCAGAAAAATTAAAGGTCAAAAAGGAAAAGGTCTCGTTGGTGATGTTGCAAAAGCAGGATTTCAGATATCCAAAGATTCTGCTGTAGATAGTTATCAAAACAAAGCTACCCTTATGCAAGGTTTAAGAAGACGAGGCACTCAAAAACTCAAAGAAGTTGCCATTCCTGAAGTGGAAAGACAATTGAGAGCAAATCTTCCCATTCTTAAAGCCCCCATTATAGGACGAATACTCGAAAATAAAATGATACCTATGGTCAGGAATAAAGTATCTGCAGTCATCGATCAAAATGTTGAAAAAATCTTGGGTCAAAGAGGAAAAGGAAGAAAAAGAAAAAGACAAAGAGGGAAAGGAATGGTTAGCAACCTAGTTCAAACAGGGATTAAACAATTACCTAAAATTTTCAAATTTGGGGGTAAGGCCCTCGTCCAATCAGGGGTTCAACAAGGTTTAAAAAAGGGGGTGAAAGAGATAGCTAAAGCTGGAGCACAACAAGCAATAACTAGTGCTGCCCAAGCAGGATTAGATGTTCTTAAAGAAAAAAAATCTTTAAAAGATGCGGTTCAAAGTCGTGGAATAGAAGCTTTAAAGAAAACAGGAAGAAGTGTGCAACAAAAATACTTGCCTAAGAACCAGTGATTTTAGCTAAAGGAGGTCCTCGTAAAAGAAAAATAAAAGTGGGCAAAGGTAAAAAAAGCCAGAACCGTAGATATCTTCGACTGAACCCCTATAAAAAGACAGTTCTTCCCCTCACCCCAGGCAGTTTGGTGTGTTCATTCAAAAGTCACACATCTTCAAAAATGATGCACAGAGAATCTTGCATGTGTGGGATGGACAGTTTAGAACTGTTCCAAGTTCCTCCCACCAATATAGCTTTACAAGAATCCAAATGGATGGAATATTATCCGGTTGCCAGTACCCTGAATTCCGATACGGCTCCCATTGAATTTGATATTCAGGGACAGGGAGACGAATTTATTGATTTGTCCCAAACTTATTTACAAGTGGTTTGTAAATTTACTAAATCCGATGGTACTAATTTGACGGGAGATAACAGTGCTTCCACTCCTGTCAATAACATCTTACATTCTCTCTTTACTGAAATTGATTTAACTTTAAATGGAAAAGTCATCACCCCAGAAACAGATACTTATCCTTACAAAGCGTATTTGGAGAAATTACTGTCCTACAGACCCAAAACATTAGAAACTCAAATGAAAGCCTGTAGTCTTTGGGAAAAAGATACGGCAGGACACATGGACGATGTGAAACTGGATACTGCAACCCAAGCCAAATCTGAGTTTACTGTCACTGGGGCAGATGTAAAAAAAAGTGACAGTCACTGCCGCCAATCTAGAACTGAGCTATCCTGATGGTGCTAAGAACGAAGGGTTGAGAAAACGCCATGACATCATTGAGGACGGTAAAAAGATTGTATTATTGGATCGACTCTATCTAGATCTGTTTCAACAGGACAAATTCATTCCGAATGGAGTAGACATTCGGTTGAGATTGAATCGAGCCAAATCTGATTTCTACATGATGACCGCTGCAGGAAGTACAGGGAAAGTGTCTATGATCAGTATATTATTGTGGGTGAGAAAAGTCAAACCCACCCCCACTGTACTCAATGCCATTAATCAGCGTTTGAATGTAGAAACCGTGAAATATCCCCTCAGACGAGTGGAAGTTAAAACGTTTACCATTCCTACTGGTAACCAATCTAAAATTAGCGATCATTTGTTTCAAGGACAGATGCCTAAACGAGTCGTCATAGGATTTGTACCGAATGCTTCATTCAATGGAGATTCTACTAAAAACCCCTTCAATTTTAAACATTATAAAGTCAAGAAATTAGAAGTGAGCATTAACGGAGAAACCATATCGACCAGACCCTTTGAACCTGATTTCAGCAACGACTTGTATCTGAGATCTTATCTGAGTTTGTATCAAGGACTAGGAAAATTTGGTTCCGATTGGGCTCCCGATCTTACCTATGAAGAATATAAAGACGGTTACACTCTGTGGTGCATCGATTTCACCAAAGATCAGGAAGCACAACTAGACAAATTTCATCTCATCGAAACGGGAAATTTGAGAACCGAAGTTCAATTTGGAGAAGATACCCCCGAAGCCCTCAACTGTTTAGTGTATGCTGAATTTGATAACTTATTGGAAATCAATAAACAGAGAGAAGTGAATATCGATTATTAAAAACATGGATACTTTTCAACTGAAAGAGGTCTTATCTCGAGATTTAGGATCCTCTTTTGGAGGGGTTTACCCCCTCGATTTCATTCCAGAGCATTTAACACCTCAACAAAAGGCCATCGTCATCAACACGGACCCTCACGATCAGCCCGGATCTCATTGGGTGTGTTTGTATTTGAATGGGGGAACAGTAGAATATTTTGATTCTTACGGACTTCCTCCCCTGTTTCAAGAAATCAAAGAATTTATAGAGAAAAATGGTCATCACGTGAATTATAATCAAAATCGTTATCAAGATTACGACAGTAGTGTGTGCGGACAATAATGTGTGTATTTTTTAAATCACCGCCGTAGAAGAGGGCCTCAAGTCTTAAATCATTTATTTCCTAAAGGTTGGAAACCAAAACAGACAGACAAATATGTGAGACAATGGTTTCATGAACACTATCGTAAACCTAAATCTCATAAAGGACAATGTTGTAAAACGTATCAACAAAATTGTATGGACTGGAATTTAGTGCACTCTTAAACGACGTCATCCAACGGCCGTTAGAAGCGGAAAAAAGTAATGACGTCACGTGCACAGGTGTTCAGAAGGTAAAAAACTGGCTCCAACCGGTTTCCATAGTATATAAGCTAGGTGCTTTGAACATTGAGTTTCACTTGCAAATGGCCAATAATCAAAGTAAAACAAAGAAAACAAACAAGATGGAAACAAAACAACCCACGGACATTCCGGATCAACCCTTTGGGTGGAATGGGACTTTTGAACACCCCCCCATGCGGGAAGTGAGCTACGAAAAAAGAAAAGAAAAAGAAGCAAAAGAAGAAAATGACAAAGGGGAGCCCAGTGAGGAAGACTTAGCCTCCGACAGATGGGGGGATAGTAGTGATGATGAAACAAGCGAAGAAGAAGAAATGGAAGAAGAAAAGCTGAGCAAAGTGATGGAGGAATGTGCCGTCTATAGGGAAATGGAGAGGAAAAGGAAGAGAGAGGAGAAAGAAGAAAGAGAGGAAGAGAAGAGAAAAAAAATCAGAAAAATGAAACTGAAACTGCAAATCGCGTCTTATCGGAAACTGAAGAAAATCGTCAATACGGACAGTGAACTGTTGAAATTCTTACAGATTTGTCAAGTGTTGGACAAACTGAAAGAAATGTGAAAAAAAAACACTATTGTAAAGACATTGTTCAGACATTTTTTTAAAGTTATTAACCAAATGTTGTTAATAATCATTTGCCTTTGTAAATATGTTGTTTGTTGTTCAAAAATAAATGGTTACTGTTTTAAAAAAAAAAACTCTTGTTATTTTTTTAAAAAGGACACACCAATGAATGGTTCATTTTTTATTCGATAACACAATTAATAACCAAAGGGAAGTGTCTTAAAATGTTCAATGATTTGCCGTTTATCGTACACTATTTTATAGTTCTTGGACAAAGGACGAGTAAACAATTGATGTGTTTTACTTCGCTGAATCTTGTGAGGATAGTTAACGGTCACCTCCTCCAATTCATTAAAAATCATTTGTTCCAGGGCTTCCATGGTAACGATTTGAGAAGCTCGATAATTCAGAGTAATGCCTTTGACTTTTTGTATCGTGTTTCCAGTGTTGGTTTCAAAGGCATAGTTTTAAGGTCCTCCCGACATGAATTTCACAATGTGGCCTCCGTCCAGTTCATCGGTCCATCCTCCTAAACTATTCACAATAGGGGGATTAAACAGTCCTTCCACGTGTTGATAAATAATACTGTCTGTATCGAAATAAAGAACACGATCTCCTAATTGTTCTAAGGTCTCGTACAGATGTAAACGAGCATGAGCCGTGGTAAAAGCGGCTAAGATCACGTTGCCAAAAGGACAATCTTCGATGAAATCTTGTTTTTCCACGTAATTAATTAAAATCATGTCCGATTGGGGTGTTTCGGGATGATCTAAAAGTTGTACCCCTTTAATTTGAAGAGTAGTGTCTTGTAACATTTTATTCAGTTGTTCCTGGTCCCTCAAATATTCAGTTTTGGGTAATTGCAAGCGTTGAGCAAATTTACCCCACAAACAATTCAAGAATAATTTGGCAATGGTACGCTTCACGGGATTATTCTCGATTTCTAAAGGATTTAGTACCAATTTCTCTCGTTTAAAAATATCGTTCGTGTAAGCTCTTTGTTGTTCCTCGGTCTGACAATCGGGAGGATATCCTGAAGCCTCTTGCTTGATTTTCAAGAAGGTATCAATGTAGCCTCGAAATAGATTACAACTGCTCTGAGGAAAATGCCACACTTCGTAAATGTGTTGTAGTTGGTATCCGCATTCCAAGGCTTTCTGAAGTTCGCTGGTCACCCAGGTTCCGGTCAAGACACGTTCAGAATCGGTGTGTGAACATCGGTAGTGGGGATCCTGTGGACGTTGTTCGGCACAGGTGCGACACAAAGGAAACAATAATTTTCCTCCCGTGCGATAAGGTAAAACGGGATGATACAGTCCTCGAGGGGGTAAGACCCGACACTGAACTAATCCGAAATAACTACGAACATCCTGAAAATCTTTAGTGATGATGTCTGGGTGGCCCATAGGAAAAGGTTTGTATTTGAGCACGTAAGGGTAAAGGGAACACACATCTACATATCTCATGTCTCCCTCGTTACAAAACAATCGTGTGGCATTGGTCCGCCCCCCGTACAAAGCCTCGCGGGGATTCAAAGGATCTTGAAAACTAAGAGTCTGTAAAAAGTGTTCTAAATCGGGATTGTTTTTAATTTCCTGATCAAACTCGTGTTCCCATGCAGTGACCACTTCATACCCCCGTGCTCTTAATTCATGTTCTCGCACTAAAGTCTGTTGGTACAAAGCCCCGTAGGTACAATCGGATCGATGGGGATGAGTTTGAGTTTCTAGTTCGGGATGACAGGTAGGACACCCGTGCCAATAACATCCTCATAATAATCCTCTTTATTTTCCTCCTTTTTGGTTTTTTGTGGGCAATCTTTCATCCAATGCCCATCTTCCTGGCAGATGAAGCATTTATTGTTGTTTCTGGGAGTGTACGGTTTTGGATTGTTGTCTCTGGGTGTGTACGGATTGTTGCTTCTGACTGGAGGTGGTTTAATTTGAGGGCAACTGGGTGAATAATGGCCAGGTTCTCCGCAGGTGTAACAGGTAACCCCTGTTTTTTTTTTTTAGGGGGTTTAGGTTTGGTAAGGTCTTCGGTGAGTTCTTCCATTCTGTTGAGTAGAAGACTGGTGTGTTTGCCCATTTCATCACTAAGAATGCTCAAAATGTTGAGAATTGATTCCTGGGTAGTTATGATCATGGCAAAATCTTCTTTGGTCATTGGCGGATTGTAAGCAGGCAATTCTAACTCCGTGGCATCTTGTGTTTCTCTAGCAAGAGAGGCATCGTAAAATCCTGACATTTTGAGACAATGGTTTGTAATGAATAGGGTTTTTAAGGGGCCTTATATAGCAAAGGTAATGCTGTGTCAGGTGTGTTGAAACTGGTTTTTTCCAGTTTACGCGCTTTGGGAAAAAGCCAAGTTCTCTTAAAAAATAATGACGATGATGCAATTCTACAGGTGTGTTGAAACTGGTTTTTTCCAGTTAATGATGATGATGCAATTCTAATGGTATATATAAAAGAAATTAATTTTTTGGCTATTGACATTAAAAATGAGAGTGTGGAGTGAAATAAGCAGTCGTTCTCTTGAGGGTTATTTGATTGTATACAAATGGAACTCAAACTTAACCGAAGAGAAAAAAAAGACCATAGAGAAAATTACAGCAGTGGGTACAATGGTGGACAGTTTACAACTTCTTGCTCGAATTATGATAGAGTTAGCAGAGCACCCCACCCCCTCAAGATTAGTGATGATTTACTGGGCATGCGAGGCAGCGAAAGAAACACTACTGAAAAAAGCGGCGAATGTGTCTTACAAAGACTATCAAACTTGGGGGTTGTTAAAAACAATGTTCTCGAGTCAAGGAAAACAATGTCAGAAAATAATTTCAAAAATCGACGAGATCAAAATGACAACCCTGGAATTTTGCTTTCTGAAAATGAAAACTCAAATAATAGAAGAACAAGAAAACGAAGGAACTTCAATGTAAAGTTCGATATGGAACTTAAAGTTTATGAAATACCCGTAGAAGATAGAAAAAGTGAATGGATGACCCTAGCGAACGATCGATTTCGGTTTCAAAGAAGAATTCAACAGACGGGTGACCTGTTAGAGCCTGTGTTAAAAAACATTTTAAATTCCTTTTAAAAAAAGACATTTTTGTGTGTTTTAAAAAAAGACAATTGTTTGTTTTGGTATCGTTCTGTGAATTTAAGTTTCATTTTCGATTTCTCTGTTGTTGATAAACTTTTTTGAACTCTGAACCCAGTTTAACCCCCATAAAATGATGTTTATCTTATGTTTTTATTTTTTAGTGCTATAGGTTCGGTATTAAAATCTTTGTCATTTACGAAATATTGATCGCTCATGCACAGGAACGATTTTATTGGATAGAGTACGATCTCTACTTTTTAAAAAGGTCTCATTTGTGGAAAAAATTCCATCAGGAATGGATAGAAAAAATTTTAAACAATGTTGTGAAACTCAGATTCGACTCCGTCTTGGGTCTTATTTTCTTTATAATTAAATATGACGATGCCCTATCCCTTTAAAATAAGTATCGAATGATAGATTTAAAGTGGATAAATTAATCTCAATCAATTATTTTTCAAATCGTATCGAACGTTTTTTTAAAAAGAAAGAAATATCAATCGTCAAAAGCACAAATTTAGCCCATTTACGCTCCGCCATTCTATTTTTACTCGAGCGGCATCTGGGCAAGTAGGGTGCTTTCTTTGACGTCCGCTCTATGGGCTTAAATACGAGCGCGCTCTGGCTAGCTCTTCACTCGTCGGTTAGATCGCTACCAGATCGCTTGAAGATGAGTTTCTTTAGTGTGCCGCGTTTTCCGGCCAAGCCGTTTCAACGTACCGTCATCGAACATTGGACGTATAGGTGGGACCAGGAGACCCAACGCTACATCAGGGCCACCTATCCCCCCCTATCCGTAGACGAGCCGATGGACAACCCGAGGGAAGTCCTTTCTGACGAGAGCCCTCCATCCGTTGCCGGCCTGCCCCAAGATGAGACCACGAGCACCCAGACTCCAGCTCTCTACACCGGGACTGCCCACCATCCCGAATTTGTGGTGCCGGTGCTGCCTATCCTGAGTTCGCCTCCCCTGAGACCTCCAGCCCCGTCAGCCAGGAGCCCCATCACCATCAGGCCCAATACCTCTCTGGGGCAGAGGTACTTCATGGATGGGACGGTGACCGCCCCCACCCCCGGGTCGTCCACTGGAGCCACGGAGAGAGGGAGATCGAGGAAGAGGACCGGACCCGGTGCCCCGGACCAGTCAGGCGGATCCCCGCCCTCCCGACCTCGGTGGGTGTCACCCCCCAGGGCCCCTCTGCCAGACAGCCCCGCCAGTCCGGACCCCTCGCCGCCCCAGAGTCCGAGGAGATCGCCCTTGGTGCCGGATAGTCCTCCTCCCTCGCCGCCGCTCCTGCCAGCCCCCGATAGACCAGCTCCCCTGGAGATTCCGGAATTCTCCGTCACGGTGATCAACGGAGACTCCAGCAGGACTCTGACCAGTGGGACCAGTGGGGCCAGTTCTTCCAGACCTAACTCTCGCCGGACCATCCGAATCGTGAACGGCAGGGTCAACGGGAGCCAGCCGATGACCACCACCATTCCGGCGGAAGCTGCTCCCCCAGGGAATCCCCCCAATCGGCCCGTCCCTCCACCTCCTAGCCTCCAGTCCGTTGTGGAGCAGTTGAGGCAGCGCCTCCGCAGCCGGTCTAGGAGCCGAAACAGGACAGTCAGGATTGCCGATCAGGAGGAGCCCTTCGTTTACGAGCATTCAAGGAATCCACAGAATCCTAGGGGGCACCTGACCATTGTTCCGAGTTGGGGGACCTAGGCCCAGGACAAGCGGGGGCAATGTGTGGTGTGTCTGGAGGAGGATGCACATCTCCAGATCAAATGCAAATCCTGCGCCACTCAGCGGACCTGCTGCCAATGCATCGTGGGGATCTACCGACACATCAATCCCTGCCCCCTGTGCCGCCATCGAGGGGAAGAGTAGAGCCAGGAGAGAAAGAAAACCCCCGGCCCTTTTAAGGGCCACCCATATTTTTCGAAAAGCTGTTTTCATTTACTTGCAAAATAAAATTATAAACACCAGTATCACTTCATTCCCCTCACTACATAAAAATGATTGGGTTAAACTGGGTTCAGAGTTCAAAAAAGTTTATCAACAACAGAGAAATCGAAATTAGTATTTAAATGTGTTTCAGAATGGGCGTCACTTCATGAAAATTTGTTTGACAAATTGTGTTTTAAAAATCTTTTTGCAATCAAATTTTTTGTGAAGGTTTATATTCTCAACTTTATGAAAAAACAAGTTTTTTATGTTTTTTAATAGTTTTATTGAAGAACACATGGAAAATAACAACAATGTGTATACTGTTGTTTACAAAAAAAGTGCACTCAGTTGACCCCCCCCCCCCCCCCCCCATATAGGGGGCTGTCAGTTGAGACCCCCCTATCTAGGGGGCCTATACTACTCATCATGTATTCAAATTTGATAAAAATTGAACCAATAATAACTAAGATTTGTCTATCAAAGGGCACCTGCTCTAAAACCATAACCTCACCGTGCATCTAAAACCTATGGCTCAGATTCATCATTAAAACCATGCAAGTTTGGTGAAGTTAGGACCAGAAATAACTAAGATATAATCATCGGAGGGCACCTGCTTCAAAAACTTTAACGAGCTCCAAAAACCTTAACCTCTTTCAGCATCCGAAACCTATGGCTCAGATTCAGCATTCAAACCTGTCAGGTGCATTAGTATCATAAGATGCACCATCCATGCAAGTTTGGTGAAGTTAGGACCAGAAATAACAAAGATATAATCATCAGAGGGCACCTGCTCCAAAAACGTTAACGAGCTCCAAAAACCTTAACCTCATCCAGCATCCGAAACCTATGGCTCAGATTCAGCATTCAAGCCTGTCAGGTGCATCAGTATCATAAGATGCACCATCCATGCAAGTTTGGTGAAGTTAGGACCAGTATTAACTAAGATAAAATCATCAGAGGGCACATCCTCCAAAAACTTTAACCAGCTCCAAAAACCTTAACCTCCTTTAGCATTGGCCCAGATTCAGTATCCAAGTCTTTCAAGTTCATTAGTAGATCAAGATGTATCATCCATACAAGTTTAGTGAAGATAGGACAAGTAATAACTTAGATACAGGACCTGCACCAAAAACTTTAACCAGGTCTGGAAGCCGACGCCGGGGGTATAGCATAAGCTCCCCCCGACTTTGTCTTGGTGAGCTAAAAAGAGACCTGCAGTCCTTTAATGGTCAATCTTTTATAATACATGTATTCAGTTTAATTTATAATGCACACAGTATGCATACACTTTATTATACTCCCGCTCCGAAGAAGAAGGGCTATACTGTTTTACCCTTGTGTGTCTGTCCATTCTTCTGACTGTCTGTCCGTAACAAAATATTTTTGTCGCATTTTTCTCTGCAACCATTCTTCGCAGGTGCTTGAAATTTTAACATTGTCTTTGTTTAGGCATGCCATATGGTGGGATCTATTTTTGTACTAATCGAATGTTAACTTCCTGTAAATGACGACTTTGTTTATATTTAGCATAAATTTTCAAACAAATATTCGTCAAAGATTTCTCTCAACTATTCATTCCAGATGTTTGAAATTTTAACAAACTTTTTAGGTTTTAGGCATGTCATATGGTGGGACATTTTTTTGCTCTAACCGGAAATCAAATTCCTTTTAAATGACTACTTTGTTTATTTTTAGTCTAAATTTTCAATCAAATTTTCGTCAAAGATTTCTTTTTTTGCACTAATCGAATGTTAACTTCCTGTAAATGACGACTTTGTTTATTTTTAGCATAGATTTTCAAACAAATATTCGTCAAAGATTTCTCTCAACTATTCATTCTAGATGTTTGAAATTTTAACACACTTTTTAGGTTTTAGGCATGTCATATGGTGGGACATTTTTTTGCTCTAACCGGAAATCAAATTCCTTTTAAATGACTACTTTGTTTATTTTTAGTCTAAATTTTCAATCAAATTTTCGTCAAAGATTTCTCAGCAACTATTTATCGCAGATATTTTAAATTTCAACACATTCTGTGTAAGCATGCTATTTGATGGGATCTATTTTTGTTCCAATCGGAAGTCAAGTTCTTGTCAAATGTCAACTTTGCTTATTTTGTATATTCACATCAAAGCAGGGGTATTATCAATGAGCATTCATTTGGCTCACACATATCTTGTTTTTACAAACGTACAATGCACAGGAAATTAAATTTTCTAAATCAAGGCGGCACAAGGTTACATGAATGACTCTAGTGACCTAAAAAATATTACATGCTCACTATACGGTCACATCCCCCCAACCCAACCCCTGCCCTATAGGCAGTGGATTTCACATTTTAAGAACAGTACACCAGTACACTATGTACTTAAGAACAATGCATTTACTTTATAGCCCGTGTTTAAAATATAAATTCAATACATTTTCACCACGTGGCCACATGAGCCCTACCCAAGTGTTCTAAACCCCTGACCCAGGGGTCATGAATTTGCCAATTTAGATAGAGGATTTCATAAATATCATAACCAGGCATTCAGTTTTATCTTCCCCTGCCGTGGATGAAGAGAAGATATTCTAAGATTAAATACACTTTAACTATATATATGGCCATATCAATCCCACCCTAAACCCCTGATACAGGGGTCATGAATTTAACAAGCTTGGTGGAGGGCTTCATGAACATCAGATTCATGCATTCAGTTTATCTCCTCGAGCTGTGGATAGAGAGAAGAGGCTATTCTTAAATTTAATTTATCTTCGCTAAATGGCCCTACTGGCCCCGCCCTTTAGCCGGAACCCCTGATCCAGGGACCATGAAATTCCCAATTTAGGTAGAAGGCTTCATGAATATCATAACCATGCATTTAGTTTATCTTAAATATAAATAAGAGTAGAGAAGATTTTTTAAGATTGGATACATTTTTACTTTATGTTTATATTGGCCCTTTCCTAGGGCCTGAACCCCTGATCGTGGAGCCATGAATTACGCAATTCTAATAGAGGGCTTCATGGACAGTATAGTCATGCATTTAGGTTTTTTAAAATACGTGTGGGAGTGAAGTAGAAGAATTCTGAAAATGAGGCCCTTTTTTGTGTGGAGTGGTATGGAAGTAAATTTTACAATTTTTATTCCTTTTAACCTAGAGATGCTTCAAACCAAAAATGGTAATAATTGGCCTTTTAGATTTCAAATAAATGTTAAACATTCGAAACTGTTAACGCGCAGCCGACGACGGAAGAAGATAATAGATCACCTGAGATACTCGGGTGACCTATTCTATATGTTGCACATGGGGACAGATTCTACAAATCCCTTACGAGTTGTTGCTGACTTATGGAAGGAGTCTTCTCGTTATAAGACATACTTCTTATAACAGGAAATTCGTGAAATGTTTACATGGTTAAACAGATCATATCACCAAATGATTGCATCAGTTTAATCAAATTTGACCTCCTTGTTTTCGCATAAAGGTGAAGTCAAGGTCTTTTTTCTCAACTTGAAGGATGATAAAAAATAAAGGAGTTATCTGCAGTTTTGTAGACATCTGTTTAAGATATGAAGTTTGTATTCTTCAATGAAATGATAGATTATCAGAATGTCTATCAGCTTATACTACTAAATTGAAATACTTATTTAAACTAAAATTGATATTGCTTAGCCCGCATTTACTCTAATTTTCTTAAATTTTGATTATTTTTCTATGCTTCCAATAATAAAATATTTCTGATTTTTACACATTATGAAGACTATACATAAAGATATACTCAACAGAAAATCTTATATATTGACCATTTAATAAGAGAGAAAATCCGATTTTAGTGATTTTTTCACACAAATCTATTTATACAATGAGCGCTTAAAAAAGCTTATAAAAATGTAATTTGATAGGCAAACCATGTTTTAAAAACATATTCTAAACCCTATTATCTTATTTTTAGTTCAAATTAGTTGAAATAATTCATCATTAATGCTATTGTTTGAAAAATGCTAAATAAACTAATGAATCTATAACAATTCTGATTTGCAAAAACATGTGATATTTTCCTACGCCAATAATCCACCAAAACTATAGTCTTTGTTAGATTCTAAACTTTGATTATTATTTCTATGCCAAGTTGTATAGTAGTAAAAAAGATAGAAAAATATGATATTTCAATTTCCTTTCAGTTACATATAATGAACATTTATTCAGATTTACTTTTGACAAGTCGAAAACCAGAAAAGACTCCTTCCTTATATCCAAAGTACATATTTGAGTGTAATTTCAATGATGAATGTTGTTGATTCTTTAGTTCGGTGAAGGAGTGCAGAGTGTCAGCTGCAGATGCTTTCCACACTCCATTTCCGACTGATACCCATCAGATATGGTACATGCGCAAGGGGTACCGAACGTTATTGTATTTTTTCATATAGGCGCAAAAACTTGAAACAAAACATACATACATACTATGGGCGCGCTTGATTTTCCATAAAGGTGTACAATGTGTATACTTTTGTAAATCAAGTGCAGTGATGTGGCGTTTGGGTGTACACCGGTTGTACACTTTCCTACACAGAAATAGGGCCTTGTGTAGTCCGAAATATCTGACGTTTTCCTGGCTTATTTAACGATTTTCATATTTACTTGCCAGGAAAACGTCAGAACCGGCGCTATTTCGAAAACTTGAAATTTCGCCGCCAACTGGAGGCGGCATTCTCGGCTCGATTTTGAATATTTGCGAATCGTATCAAATATTTAACTCACCACTAAACAATAAAAGGATGACTTTACTACTCACTCATATCGCTTTACTGGGTAATTGCATTCTACAAACCGTCTGTTCAACACATTTTATAGAACTGTCGAGATTTGTTTTGATTGCGGCATTTTTTAAATTTCGCGAGACTGGAGGGTTTTTTCCAGCACAAATCTAAAAAATGACAAGACGCCATAGCTGCTAGAGCAGACGTAATGGCTGCATTAGTGGACACAGTTTTGTCTTAGAAAGATATGCTTTTTTCAAGAAGACCAGGTGAGAGTTAAAACGAGTATTTTGGAGTCGAAAGACACCTTCTCTATATTTCCTAGATTTTTTTTTCAAAAGTTTGACATATGTATTACCACCCCTCATATAAAATGAGGTAATAAATATAAATTTATTTTTACACTGGAAAAAGAATCTGTATTAACCAATCAACCATACAATATCATTCAACTATTTCTATATGTATTCACTTCTGTAATTAATCAGTCAATCTTTAAAATTTGCCCCCAAAAGACACACAAGGGAATATTTGTTTCTTGGGAGTGGGGGTGGAGGAGGTGGAAGATTACTTCATTTAATTTATATGATTCCAAATCATTCCAAAAGGGTGGTCTTCATTACTCATGTGATACCACATTCATGTATCATTATGATATACTATTATAAAATCAAATAAATTGTAATATCTTTTATTAATATCTGATACTCCACCTGATTTATTAACTGGTATGTTAGATGACCAAAAATAAAAACACACGATCTCTGTTTGGGTTTGTCTAGATGTGAAAGAAAAATCAACTTCAACTGTAATGTAATGATAATGAAGCAGATTTATTCAATTTATCACCCTACTTATAAATTAATCCCAGATATTTCAAAGATGTACATAGTCATTTATAAAATTCAGGGGATTGGACTTCAGAGAAGAGTTTTGCAAGATTGGTTTGCTTCTGAGCAATATTTAGGCTCCAGTTCTGGTTCTATCTGCTACATCACGAAAGAAGTCAAAAGAGACATTGACGGGGTACTGAGCCACATGCGGGATGATTATGATTAATTCATAAATAACTTGAATAATTCATGAATAATGTTCAAGAAATAGACCATGAAATGTTCATGAAGATCCTATGAAGTTAAAACAATTTAGGATCATGAATATTTGTTCTTTTAAAAAAGTTGTTGAACATTCATGAATTATCATCTTTCATGAATAGTTAATGAACAGAAACATTCATGAATATTCACCATTTGAACAAGAATTGTCCAATTTTAACTTAATTACATCTTCATGAAATATTCATGAATAAGTTTAAGAAATATATTCATAAATCATTCATGAGTATATGAATTTCATGAACTATTCATGAACATTCTTACCTACTACATTTTGTACATAAAAATCTAGAATATGACATTCAAAATGACTTATAATACTTTATTTTAATTGAAGAATACTCAATATCAATGTATTACAGAACTCATATTAAGTATTTCCAATCACTTTAAATAGGGTAGTTTTAAGCAACGTCAATATTAAGTTCAATAAAGTTTGCAAAACATCAGGTATTTATATCAATACTTAATCAACTCATTACCTTAACACTAATTTTACAAGGAAATAAAACATCCTGATTATGTGATAATTTGAATTACAGTGAAATCATAATATGACAGCGTATGCCTTATACATGTACATTTTTTAGCAAGTGCAAACTGCATTAGGGCTGGGCAATAATACCGGTATTCCGGTGTACTGCGGATATCATATCGCGATACATTTTTTTCAATACCAGTATAATTGATCGGGCTCGAAATTTCGTTACGGGCTCGGGATTAAAAAATTCTGATCGAATTAAATATGGCTGATGCATTTGTTGTCGTTCCAAACACGAAAGGAAAGTCTGACTCAGACTGTCTGTGGTTTTGATATTGTGACTGCTCAAAGACCCTCACTAAAGCCTAAACATGTTGACATGCTGATATTCTTAATAAAGAATTTGAAGTAGGCACTGTTGCAGTTGTAATTATGTCTCCCTGCAGGTTGACACAGTCAGTCAACATGGTCAAATCATGGGTCATACTAAAACACGCCTGCCGACGCCTACCGAGGAAAACACGCCTGCCGAGGAAATCTAGACGCCTGCCGGTTACCGGATGGATTATTTTAATGTTAATTAAGGCAGGCGTGTTTTCCCCGGGAGGCGTGTTTTAGTATGACCGTCAAAACATTCATTTCGTATAGTAACTGTAAATTCATTAATTGTTGCACATGTTTTATTTTCTTTTTCCACAAGGTCATTGGACTACCTAAAATGCACTGTACCAAATATACCTTATAATAATTGAATGTGTCTAGTTTTGCTAAATGATAAATCATATTATTTTTCAAGGTTTTTTTTTTATTTAAACAGTTTATAAATTAGTAACAAAAATGTTTTATTCTTTAATTTTATAAAGGTTTAAAGTGCAAATGAATTATGTATATAAATCTATCAGTTACAGACTATTAACATTGAAAAAAAATTTAGATTAAAAAAATATTGCAATACATATCGCAATACATTTTAAAATATCGCAGTACAAAATTTTCCCCCGATACCCAGCCCTAAACTGCATGGTAGGTAAATTACTCTATTCTTAAAATGATTACTCCTACTAACCCAGTGTAACTAGATTGCTGTTTGGTCATGGTGAAACCATTCTTCCCTGACATATAGCCCCTCTCCTGGTAGAAGATTAACATACCTTTGTACTGAAAAATATTAAATATAACTTATATCAATTGAGTATAAATATCACAACCTGACAAGTCGCTTAAAATGATAAGGACATGAACTAAAAAAAAAACAAGAAAAAGTATTCACCAAAAAAAGAGAGCAAGACAATTTAATAACATGAGGCCGGTTTCCAAATCAAAGTTGTTTAAAAAATATGAAACATCAGCTAAGAGCGGAGGAAAAGCTGATCACCGTAAAAAGAGAGCATTAGACGAACATAATAACATATAAGCATGATAAGACCAATATCTAAATCAAAGCTGTTAAAAAAATTAAGTTTTAGACTGGCCATTTTATTTTAAAATTAATTTTTAGTTCCAATATTTCTCATTTGCAACAGCAATTACTTACACAGAAAGTTAAACATTTTTGAATAAGTTTTCTCGTTATGTCACAAATGAAATAATGTTATTACTATGCCCAGAAAACTGCTGAATCACACCGGAAACAGTTATATTGCCCTCCCGGAAATAATTATATTTCACAGGAAAGTTTTATTGCCCTCCCGAAACTGTTTTATCACCCTCGCGTGAATTATTCTGCATATTAATTACGTCGGGTTCGAAATTCAACGAGACAGTTGCTAAGCAAACGAAAACAGTTCCCCGAAAATCAAGATGTCAGGACAATTCATTTTAAATTCCGAGGGCTTTAATTGATTAATTTATTAGAAAACTTTGATAATTACAATTAGAGTATTTAACTCAAGCGAGAGCGTGATGAAAACAACAAACGTCAACTAGGCCTTTAATTACCCGCGGGGAAAACAGCTTTCCGAAATTCAGTCCAGCCAGCCCCAATGATTCATTTCAACAAGAGCAGCGTTAATGCACATCATCATTATTTAATATATTGAAACTAACAAGCACCGATCGACTTTTTACAAAACATTTTACATTGATTTGTAAAATATAAGCATTTTTCAATAAAATACACTTGTTAATGAAAAATACGGTTGTCCGCTTTGATTTGTTTAAAAATGTTATATAACATATATTACATATCTTTTCGGGCGACAATACCAGAGTATTTGTCACTCGGTGACAGGAAAGCCCTGGAGTGTTATGCCGCCTCTGCCTTTGGCTTCGGGCGACATAACACTCCAGGGCTTTCCTGTCACTTCGGGGTAAATATTCTGGTATGTCGCCCTCAAAGCCATGTAATATAGGTATAATGTCCCATGACTGCAATCGTTGGGACTGTCCAATTTTGTTTTTTCAGCATATAATTCTTGTTCCTTCTTCTTTTTTATTTTTTCTTTCTTCTTACTCTTTCTTTTATCCATCTGCTTTTGTAAATTAAACGTATTTCAAAATTTCATTTCTATTCATGGCCTTCAACTCAACATTCAGGTATATTGACGACGTATTATCAATTAACAATTGTTACTTCCATACTTACGTCGACTCGATATATCCCAGTGACTTTGAAATAAAAGATACCACAGAGTCTGCGTCATCTGTTCATATTTGGATATTTTACTGGAAATGGACATTGATGGTAATATAATAACAAAACTTTATGATAAACGTGATGACTTCAATTCTCTATAGTCAACTTGCCTTACTTATGTAGTAATATACCTTTATCAACTGCATATGGTGATTTTGTCTCAGTTAATTCGATACGCAAGGGCATGCTCTTCGTATCAACAGTTTCTAAGGCGAGGCAAGCTACTGACAAACAAGTTGATAAAACAGGACCATCAACAGTCTCGTTTGAAGTAATCTTTTTTTGAAAGTCCCATGGTCCATACAACGACCTTCTCAGCAAATGCAATCTTCCACTGAAATCCCAATTCTAAATATTACCCATTTTATTCTCGTTGCAAAATAACTATGTTAACTCAATACCAGCATGTGAAAGAATTTACATTCTACTCTGTGTGAGCGTTTTCTTCTGGAACTCGAGTTCGGTAACTAGTCGCGAGTTTTTGAGATAAACAGCGAGAGTTTAAACCCGAGTTTACACCGAGTCCGACTCTCGATCTAAGGAGAGTCAGGACTGCCCAACATGGCGGACATGGATGCATTAGACGGCTTCATGATTTACGCATTATATCGATGAATACATATGTAATTATGAAAATAAACACATATGCCGTGCATGGTTAAAGAATAAATCAAAACACTTTTATACTTTATTTGTTAGTTATACAACGAATTCCATATAAAGATCTTTCAAAAACAGTGTACAGATACCGAGTAATTTATGAATATTTTTTCTATGTCCGATTTATATGAAAGTTATTAATTCTTTTAAAAAAATTGTAAAAACTCTATATCAAAATTAATTTTAATTGAAACATATTTTTTTATTTTAATTTTTGAAGTTACGTTTATTACTGACACCTGATGTTTCTTTTTTAAATGTAAAAAAGGAAAAACAACTTTCAAATATTGCAAGTGTACATAAAATATGAAGTAATATACAATTGTATTTGCTGTTTCTTATGGAAAAAATCATGGAAAAGTACATACGCATCTCATTTTCATTCTAAGTTTCAAAATTCGTATTTACGGTGCATAATGTTATAGACAACTTCCATTTTCGAGAGTACATAGAGTTATTTTTTCTGTTCGTCTTAATTTGTGCGTGCGCATCAAGAAGTCGGTATCTAGAGTGAAAACTCGAGTTCCAGGAGAAAACGCTATTTGAGAATGCATACGGAAAAGATGTATCCATAAACAATAGATTGGTAGAAATGTATCATGCAAGCACATGGAATCGTTTTGCAATCCAGGAGGTTCCGTCATGGTGTTTATTGTTACAGTTGCCTGTGGGATGGGCATGGACATTCCTGGTATTGCAGTGTGTGTGTGCTTTGGGAGTTGCCGCCATTCATGATGCAATTGTGGCAGGAAATTGGACGATGTGGCCGTGATGGCGGAGATAGCATTGCAGCCTCTTTCGCTTTTCCTCGAAGTATCTCCTTAACCTGCCAGAGGTGCCGCAGTAACAAAAACCACAAATGTTCTTGTGAGGCAAGACAGCATATGGGGGACTTGACATTGACAAAACAATGTTACAGAGCACACTGCCTGGAAGCTTTTAAATTAGAAAAAAAAATCAATGATACAGTCACTGATGTAAGCAAAAACAAACACATGTACATCCTGTGAAGGTATGTGCAAATGTTGCACAAATTGCTCAGAAAAATGTTTATGCCTCAGTAAAATAACAAAACAAGATGTGGGGACAAAATTTCTCCTTCATTGAAGTTTCCTTTAAATATTTTTAGTGATTTGTATGATCTTCTGTGTAAGCGTTCTTTTAACAGAATTATCAGGTATATATTTACTCTCTCTTCAATTCTCCATAATCTGCAGTCTCTTGTTGTTGACCATTTTCTTGTGCAGTCTGTAGATTCTTTCCCTAATACCCTTGGAATGAGAAACAGAAAGTTTTGCTGGGGAAAGGACTCAAAACCTTATTTTTTCCTCCTTAAAAAGCGGGATCGGTGCCAGCAGTTCTATTAACTTCAAAACATCTCCAGATCTAGAGTCATCTGGAGTTGAGCTCCTCCAGGTGTAGGAATGGACTGAGGAGCAGACAATTTCATCGTGATACAACTTGGACAGAACCATTCTCTCACCAGAGGTCGTGCCACACAATGCCGGAAAAATAGTCTGTCACATGATCAAAGCAAGCATGGCGAGCACATGGTATTGTTGTTTTGATACTTCAGCACAATCAGCTTAAATGGAGGTCATTAACGGGTAAAAAAAATTGTGGGCAAGTTTAAAAGGTTATATGATATGACATTGCTGTTTATTTGTGTAAAATCAACGATGAATCGGGAGCGTCCAGAAACTGATTTTTCAAAACTTTCAAACATCTGTCAAATTAGATCATGTGATCGGTTTTTAATTTTTACCTCCGCGGAACAGTTTTCATAATAACTTTGAAATAAAAACGAATAAAAAGTTTCATAGATTTAAAAGAATTACTTATCATCTTATTAATAAATTGATAAATTAAAGGACTATCAACAGTCTCGTTTGATGTCATCTTTTCGTAAGTTCTATTGTCGTTACAACGAACTTGTCAGTAAATACAATCTTCCACTGGGTCGCATGCTGACTGACGTTTTTCATAATAATTGTTAAACCATAACTTATCACCTAATTGTCTATGGCTTATTTTTTTCCCGATTACGACAAAGAGCACACGGCGGGTGTGACCGGTCAGCAGAGGATGCCCACTCGTCCATGGCACCTGATCCTACCTCCATTTTTTTAGAGGTTCGTGTTTGCTCTGCTCATGTTTTGTAATTTTCCTTTGGACTTTTGAATTTGAACACTGTTCGTTATCACCACGTGTCATTATAGATAAAAGAGGTAAATAAATCGATTTTAATTACATTTTGTTCATCATTTAAGTTTGTTAAAGAATCTTGTACATCGGGCGTTGACAGAGGTGTAAGCGAAGCTTGTATAGCACGACCTCTGGTGAGAGAATGGGTCAGAACACAACTGCAGAGGGACAGAAATGCAAGGCTATATCCCATGAAATAGCAATTTACAAAGTCGAGTGTTCACAAGTGCAAGCTTCGTCTGGACTTATGATTCCGATAGAAATACCATCAGCAGAACTCTTAATAACAGAGTCAGGATACATAGAAGGGAAAGTTACAAAGATTATGGTGACTTGGAAGAACAAGACTGTATATGACACATTGAGGAAAAGGAACTCAGCACCTCAGAAGGTGATATACTAGAACACTTGAAGGATCTAATTGACAGAATTTTACTAATTCAGTGCACATAGGAACAGATGAGAAAACTGCTTTAATTTACTTTACTTACTGACCAAATATCAAAATGTTTTCTCACGCACATCAGAAGACAAAGGACGAACTGATCGAGTGAAACACAGAATTAATACAGGCAAAGCTGTGCCTATTAGACAGCCTCTTAGGGACATTCCCATAGGAAGGAGACACATAGAAAAACTAGAAGTAGAGAAAATGTTACACAGAGCCTTCATCTAGTCCTTGGGCCTAAAATATTCTTTTTTGTAACAAAGAAATATTGATCAAATAGATTTTGCGTAGCCTACAGGCTACTTAATGAAATAACTGTAAAGGATGCATATCCACTGCCAAGAGTAGATTCCTGGTTAGATGCACTTGCTGGTTCAAAATGGTTCAGCTGTATGGACTTGAACTCAGGATTTTGGCAAATTGGCATGTCTGAAGAAGACAAGGGAAAATCGACTTTCATTACGAGTTTAGGATTGTTCCAATTCACCGTTATGCTATTCGGCGTTGCAAATTCTCCATCAACATTTGAAAGACTAATGGAAAACATTTTTAGGGGATTGCAATGGGAGGAGTTATTGATTTACATGGACGATATTATTTCACCATGCTCAACTTCTGAACAAAGACTTGTCAGGCTAGAAGAAATAATCAATAGGATTGCAAGAGGCAAATTTAAAGCTCAACCACTCAAAATGTGTTCTTTTCCAGAAGGGAATACGGTTGTTAGGACATTTTCTCCGAGAATGGAATTTCTACAGAACCAGAAAAAACAAAAGCAGTAAAAGATTGGCCAATCGCAAAGAACACAAAACAAGTTCGTAGTTTTTTTAGTCACTCAGGTGACCTATTGCGATTGGTCTTCGTCCAGCGTCTTGCGTCAACAATTTTACATTTTTAACTTCTTGAAAACTACAAGGCCAATTGTTACCAATTTTAGTGTGAAGCATCCCTATGGTGAGAGGAATCTGAATTGTGAAATTCATGGCCAATGAACAGGTAATAACCGTCACCAGAACCCTAGTTGAGCTGAAATGGTCCCCAAAAGAGTGGAAGAAGATGACTCCTGAAAGCAAGACCTTACATTGGGAGTATGTTTGCATCGCTGCAGCACTATCGTCCGGTATTAAAACACTTTTAACCAAAGAAGACCTCCTTAAAAGATACAGCTTTCTTGCTTTTCCCAGATCTATGACACCCAAAATGAACACAGAAATGCAAAAGCACAATTCTACCTGTTTGCGGTTCTAAGAGACATTGCCCGTGGAAATTATAAAAAGAACAGTTTTGTTGAAGATGATAGATAAAGCTATGGAAGACAGGGACAAAAGCTTAGACGAGTTGCTGAAGAAGAGCGTTGCTGCTGGTGTAGGACTTACACTCGATAGTTAAATTCAGAAGAATTCTTTACTTAAAGTGGGGGAAGTGTAATCTTAATGGCTGTCACAAATATATTTTTCTAGGGTATGGGGGTGGATTTTAGATATAATATTTATTTTTAACCTCAATTGTATTCATTTATGTATTTATTTATAGTCCCCTGCTGGTTATCGCTACATGTAATGTTGACATGAGTATGTAAACAATCTTCTATATTTCAATTACTGTTGATTGTACAACAAATTAGCTGCAGGTCTGTAGCTCCCAGTCAGGAAAAATTCGGATGAACGTCCTGGGAGCTATAGTTCCAACCATTGTAAAAAGAAGCCAGTAACGAGGCGATATCAGTAGTAAATTAATGAAGAATTTAATGGTGCTAATTGTTTTTACAGAATTTCCGTATAAATAAGGTTAATCAGTTCAAAACTAGCGCACGTTTTAGTGCGCAATAAATATACAATTTTTACAATGGGTGGCACTGTAGCTCCTAGGTCGTCCATCCGAATTTTTCCAGACCGGGAACTACAGACCTGCAGCTAACAACGTATTTGGTAAAACTATATTTTAAGACAGACGTGTTAATTTAAATCATACGATGATTTTATCGTAATGTCCTATACTACGGTAGTAAATAACATTAATTTCTTTGCGGCGTGTTGAATGTTAGCCGCCTGCCATCTTGTCTACGGAGAATTGTTTAGTATTTATTAAAACATTATTGGTAGGCTTTCGATTGCATTGTCTGATTGTTTAGATTGTTGTTGTTTGTAATTCTACTTCATTTATTTTACTGAAGATAATTGAATAGAATTGTATTTGAAAAAAATACGTCGAACTAATTGTCATGGCGTAATGTATATGATAATTGTTATTGTTCCACATTCTTGCCCAAAGGATTGTGGCTGTCCGGTTCATTATGATGAATTGTTTTTATGCAATTGGATGCAATTAGATAAAATCTGAGTGTTCAATATTAAGTAGACAGGACAGTTATGGATTTTTTTGTATCTGAACTTCTGCTATAAATGTAGTTCTTATATACTCTAGAAAGAAAAATTAATCATTGGTTCGTTTGATCACGTGATAATATTTTGTAGTCGATAGATAGATAGATAGCTGTATATTTGAGGCAGAAGAGCCTGCATCAGTACCTCAATGCATATCGCGTCATAACGACTGAGCAGTTTTTCTGAACGAGCAATCTATATTGGTATATGAGAAACAAAAAGAATGTAGATACATTAAAGAATAAGCTAGGTTACGATACTCCACCGCACGGGCACCACAATCCACTTTGTTTTATAATATTGGAATTATAATTATTATCGAATGATGAGATGCTATGACGACTGACTTAATAAACTATTTTGAAACGAGATTATGGAACGGTCATATCTATTCAAGATCCAGTACACAAGATGATTTGTATCTAACGGAGGATTCCCCCCCCCCCCCCCCCCCCTTGTATTTCTTACAATTTATTTATCAAGGATAGGAAATCCGGAGCTGATTTGCATTTGACAGGGTGCTAAAGAAGTTTACAATATTTAAATAATTTACATTGCTTTATGAAATTTTTCGGTGAGAAGCGGTTATATTACCAAGGTCATGCAGGACACGTAGATTAATATAAATGTTTGATTCTTTTGATACACTAACTATGAACATTACACATCCATTGAAAATTAAGAGTCTAAGTACAAAAAGTGCAAAAAAAAATGGCAGTTGATAGCCAATTAAGTAGAGGAACTACAGTTTAAAGAAGAGAAATACAAACTCTATTGCAGGATTTAAAAAGGGAAATGTTTTTATATTTTGCTATGCTTGTGTGATAAAGTCATCTAAAATAGTTCAACACTGCATGATATACAGTAGAGGATTATTTTCATGTTCAATTGCATATATATAGGATCTCTCATGATTTGTCATGGTATATGATTTTTATCCAATGAGTTGTAAGTTTTCTATCCCCGAGCTTTGGCGAGATTCTTCTTATCACATGTTTTACTACGTATTTTGTTTAACATCAATCTTTTATATATATATATATATATATATATATATATATATATATATATATATATATATATAATTGTGAACCGTACAACACATATACCACAAAACGTCAACAACTTTACGCACGAAAAAAAGTTCCTTAAAGATTAATTACAAACATTTTATTTTCGAGCATATTTTTATCAATTCAAGAAAGAAACAATTAAACAGCATTAAATGCTTCACATTTACAACTCTACACATTTCAACTGCATTGTTTTGTAACTTTTTCATTCTACGTCAATCATTCGCCTGAAGTTACGTAATGTTTAAATATGACGTCATGTGGCGTAAGAACGCACAGTGGAATATCAAAAAATTATTACATGAGTGACACCACAAATTGAGATAAACATGTGATAAATATATATATACTAATTTGCTACATACTAGATAAAATTACAGAAAATAAAATACAATTTTTGATAGCTAATGCTAAACTCAATTTCATTGGTTAATATTCTGGCTATTTCTGATCACGACCTTTCGGTCAAATCAGAATAAGTCTTTCTTGAAGACGTAAAAATGGCCGGCCTTGTCAAAAGTTGATGTTGCAGAATCAAAGTTCAGTTTGGGGAGTATTTAAGGAATTTTATCAGACTTTGAGGATGTAAGTAGCGTGCGTTTGGTGTAAGGTTTTAAAAGATTACAGCGAATGCTTCTCCACTTGTCGAAATGCCGTTGTTGTCATATACAAAAATCCATCGGGAGCCCTGGACCGGTAAATGTCAGAGTAAAAATAAAATGGTGACTTGGAGAGAATAATGACGTATATCTCTGCTATTTTAAGACCCAGCAACTTGAAATTCGGCATGCATGTATTTCAGACAACCTTTTTTTTAAAAAAAAAAAAAACTACATGCATATTGCGAATGTTATAACAATTAATTTATTTATTAGGCTTTTAAAGCGAGCTGGTAGTTTTTTTTTTATCTGGGTCAAAGTTCGACCCCTTTCTTTATTTATGGTTACAGTGAAATTAATGTCAAAACGGGCTTGGCCCCTGTGAGTATTTGCAGACTCTGTGGTATAAAAATACCCATAAATTCAAAGTCTCATCCCCACAAAAAACGTCAAGCCTGCAATTACATTCCTTAACAATATTGACATTGACAGTGACTCTTTAAACAATACCCTTCTAAAATTTGTTTACCATGCAGAGTTAGACTTACACGACACATCCAAGCTTAAGATGGCACTGCAGATAATTTAACTGTTTTATATGAATTCTTGCCTTATTCTCACAACTGTGATATTTGTATTGTAAAACCTATCCGACCAAAGAAAATATCAAAGAAAGAATTAAGTGTCCGATCCCAGTCTTCAAAGAACAGTTTCATTCGGAAAGGCTCTTCGTATCAATGCGCGGGCAAAGACAGTCAATACAGATCAAGACCTTACAATAAAGGGCAAAAAAGTTTTGTATGATGTTTAAACAAAATGAAGGTGTTTAAACGACCTCTTTATTCTGTCTCTGCAAAGCACACATGCAATAAACGACTGAAACCTTTGATATTTTAGAGTTTATTTCTCACAGCGTATTAGGTCACCCGAGTCACTCATGTGACCTATTGTAATTGGTCTTCGTCAGTCGTCGTGCGTTAACAATTTTACATTTTTAACTTCTTTTTGAAAAATACAAAGCCATCTGCAACCAATTTTGGTGTGAAGCATCTCTATGGTAAGAGGAATCTAAATTGTGAAATTTATTGCTCTACCACCCCCGGCCAAATATGCTAAAAAAAACATTTTCTAAAATCTTCCTTTCTACTCCCACACATGTGAGGAAAAAACTGACGGCATGGTTATAATATCCATGTAACCCTCTACCAAAATTGTTAAATTCATGGCCCCTGGGTCAGGGGTTCAGGCTCTAGGGTGGGGCCAATATGGCCATATAGTAAAAATGTATTAATATTTAGAAAATATTTTTCTCTACTCCCATATATAATTGAGAAAACCTAAATGCATGGTTATGATGTCCATGAAGTTCTTTGCCTAAATTGTGAAATTCATGACCCCTGTGTCAGGGGTTTAGGCCCTAGGGCGGGGCCAATATAGCCATATAATGAAAATATATTAAATCTTAGAAAATCTTCTTTACTCCAACACATTTGGGAAAAAACTGAATGCTTGGTTATGATTTTCACGAACTCCTTTACCTAAATTGTGAAATTCATGGCTCCTGGGTCAGGGGTTCAGGCCGTAAGGGGGGCAATATGACTATATAGTGCTACTGCATATAATATTTAAAAATCTTCTTCTCTACTCCCACACATCTGTAAGAACTGACTTCATATTTATGTTAACCAGGAAGTTCTCTACTATAATTGTAAATTTCATGTCCCCTGAAGTATGGGTTTTGACTTTAGGATGGGGCCTAAATGGATGTAAAGTGTAAGTGCATATAACGTTTAAGAATTATCTTCTCTACTCCCACATACCTTTAAGGAAAACCGAATTCATAATTTTGTAGATTAGGAAGCCCTCTAACATAATTATAAATTTCATGTCCCCAGAGGTAGGGGTTCTGACTCTACGACGGGGCCAAAATAGTCATATAGTGTTAATGCATTTCATGTTTTAAAAAAATCGTCTTCTTTACTTCTGCGGATACTGAATAAAACTGACTGCATATAAAGAAAGAAAATAAAGCCATCTATCAAAATTTAAAATTTCATGTGTCCCAATGTAGGGATTTGAATCTAGGGCGGGGCCAAACCACTCATATAGGGTAGGGGTTCTTAATGCAGGGTGTGGTCAAAATGGTCATTTAGTGTTAATGTATATAATGTTTAAAAAAAATGTCTACTGACACAGAATAAAAACTGACTTCATATTTAGAACAAAATATTAAGTTGTCATCTTTAATACAATTTCATATCACCTACTAGTCCGAAATATCTGACGTTTTTCTGGCTTTTTTAACGATTTTGATATTTTACTTGCCAGGAAAACATCAAAATCGTTAAAAAAAGCCAGGAAAACGTCAGATATTTCGGACTAATCACCTACATGTAAGGCAAGTGCTATGGCTGAGGAGGGAGGGGGTATATATAATTGTCTTGTTATATTATTCTGCTCAGGAATTTCAATGTAAGAAATGAGTAAATTCACATATTTAGAAAAGATAAAGAATATATCTGTCTATCAAAGTTAAGATATTGTGAAACCATTTGGAAAAAGTTCAGGGGGAGGTAATGGACTTATCTTCCCTTGCTTCTTCATAATGGAGTTATCTTCTTTTGCTTGTTCATATCAAGTAATTAATCATTGAATATAATGTAATTAAGAAGTTGTCTGATCAAAAGAGTTATGCAAGTATTTTTATCATTTGAAACAAAAACAGTTTTTGAACTTTCAAAATAAACAAATAGACTTGTTAATGGTAAAGTAATATTTGGCTAACAAAAACACCGTTAAGCAGTACATGAAAAATAATTTTGATATATATCCCAGATGGTGATTAAAATTTTTTTAATAAATGGAACAGGAGGAGTGAGTAACACAAAATAGGAAGTGATGGCTTTTTTTTGGTTTAAATGTCCACAGGGAGAGTTTCTGTCTGCCCCTTGGGATGGGGAATGGGATGCTGTTTTAAATAAAACATGTATACTAGCCCCCTTGTTTTAGTTTATATATGAAAACATAAACACATAAAACCTATCTTGTCAAAGTTGAAAAGTATGGAAAAATTATTTTCTATCAGAGTCTTGCACCTTTTCAATATTAGGTCATGCACTCTAGCATGATCTTTAAGTTTTTCGCTTAAATTATAGGTTTCATAGTTTGGGTTTGGTTGTGCTGGATTTGGTTGAGACAAAGTTGGCTCTGACCGTGCATCTTAAGTTACGATTCTCATCCAGTGTTGAATTTGGATGAGATAAAGTTGGCTCAATCATGGTTGGGGTTGTTCAGAATCTGCTTCTTCAGGTGGCAGATGGTTATCAATGATGGGGGTAGGGGGTGAGACTTGGATGGTCATCTGGGTTTTCATACCTTTTCAGTCTATTGGCATGAATGAAGGATTTTAGCTCTTTGTGGTTGGAGCATCTTTGCAATTTGTACATGTATTTGTTGTTAGGCCCAATAGCTGTAATGTAGAATGGGCCATCCCAGGGATTGTGTAGTTTGGGAGATGGACCTACTGGTACCTTTGTAGAATGGAGAAGTGCAGACTGCCCAACACGAAAGTCTGGCAAATCGGTAGCTTTCTTGTCATACTGTTGCTTTTGCTTGATTTGTGCTTGATTTTTGTTCTCTCTCGCTATATCCTTTACAATTTTCAAGTGAGACATAAGGTCAGTGACATGAGATTTTGCATCTTTGTTGAGACCATTTCTTGGAATGAGTGAGGTATCAGAGGGCAGGTTCATTTTTTTCCAAAGACAAGATGGTAGGGAGAAAAATTTGAAGCTTGTGTACATGGACTCATCCTTATGGCCATCATGACTACTGGTAATAGCTTAGACCAATTGGTTTGTGTTGAGTTGACATAAGTTCTTAAACATTGAGCGATAGTGCTTTTCATTCTCTCACAGGTTAAACTGGTTTTAGGATGATAGGAGCTAGTAAAGTGTCTCGTTACTTGGAAAATTTCATAAACTGCTGTGACAAGTTTACTAAGAAAGTTTTGTCCTCTATCACTAGCGATAACTTTGGGGGCACCATATCTAGCAAAGATCTTGGCGAAGAAAACATTGGAAATTTCTTTTGAGTCTTGTGTTTTTAATGGAAATGCCTCAGGAAATTTGCTGAAAGAATTGACAATTTGCAATATATATTTGTACCCTTCATTTGAATTTGTAAGTGGGCCAAGAATGTCCATGTGAAGGCGAATGAAAGTGTCCTCCTCAGGCATATTGACTAAAGGGGCTCTATGAGGATTTGTGCTTTTCTTAGAATGTTGGCAAGCCTCACAAGCACGAATATAATCTGCCACATTTTGGGCCAAAAATACTTCAGCTGGATTGCTCTGTAAGTTCTGTCCAAACCAAGATGGGCTCCTCCCGCAATGCTGTCGTGGTATGAGCGAAGAACGTCGTCTCGCAGACATCGTGGAACAGCTAGTTGTTTCAGGACAGGTTGTACTTGTGAAACTTTTTTTAGAACGGGGCTCATAGAAATGAAAGAGAGTGCCATCTAACAAGACAAAGTACTTACTTTCTGAAATTAATTTATCTCTTTCCTGTTTTGTAGATGGTACTGTGCCATTCGACAAATATGCATACATTGCTGCAAAGTCTGGGCATTGACTTTGTAATTGTCCAACATCATCAACAGTAAAAATAGGATATACAAGAAGTGTGTCTGACATAAGAACTTGTCCTTTTTCGTTTTTGTAAAAATGTGACTTGATTGTGTTCTTCAGAAGTTGATTGCGCAGAGATAGAAGTGCAGTGCTTGGGATTATATCCTCTGGGTGAGGTACATTTGCTGGTTTGTCAGAGTAAGTACGTCTGGAAAATGCATCGGCAACCTCATTTTTCTTTCCCTTTTTATGAATGATTTCGTAGTTGTTAATTTGAAGTAGAATGGACCAACGATCTAAGCAGCCTGTGTCATGTTTGACAGATTGTAGCAACTTTAGAGCAGAGTGATCAGTGAAGACAGTAAAGGGTTTGTCAGCAATATAGACATAAGTTTTCATGCCCTCAATAATAGCTTAACATTTTCGCTGTGATATAGTGTAATTTCGTTCAATTTGTTCAGAGAGCGACCGCCGAAAGCTCTTTCAGTTTGTTCAGAGAGCGACCGCCGAAAGCTCTTTCAACGCTGTTATCATCAAACTGCCCGAGAATGAAACCTAGTGCAGTACCTGAAGCATCAGTAGTAAGAACAAAAGGTTTTGTATTGGCAGGATAAGCTAAGACAGGTGGGGACGTGAGAGCTGTTTCTAATTGTTCAAAAGCAGCTTGACACTCTTCCGACTATTTGAACTTAACATCTTTGCGCAACAGAGTAGTAAGGGGACTGATGAGAGAGCTATAGCCCTGAATGAACTTGCGATAATAATTGCAAAGACAATGGAATGATCGAACATCCTTGGTAGACTTGGGGGTTGGAAAGTTTTTACTGCATGAAAATTGACAATAGCAAACTGTCAACCATCTCAAAAATCCATAAAACGAAAAACAAATTCAAAGCAGAGCAAGCAACACGGACCTCATAGCGGTAGGATCAGGTACCTAGTAGGAGTAAGCTTCCTCTGCCGATCGGTCACACCCGCCGTGCGCCCAATGTCATATCGGTAAAAATGTCATTATCGGGAAACTTGTCGTAATTTGGGAAAAATATAATGTCTATGATGAATGGGGAAAAACATAGAAAAATCTGTGGACAATTCGATATTCAATCAATAGACCAAAGCAGAGCAATCACGGACCTCTGGAAAACCTCCGAGGCCGGATCAGGTGCCATGGAGGAGTGAGCATCCTCTGCTGACCGGTCACACCCGCCGTGTGCTCTTTTTCGTAATCGGGGAAAAAACGTAAAAGTCCGTATACAATTAGGTGATTAATTATGGTCTAACAATTAGTATGAAAAACGTCAGTCAGTATGCGACCCAGTGGAAGATTGTATTTGCTGACAAGGTCGTTGTATCCACCATAGAACTTACGAAAAGATGACTTCAAACGAGACTGTTGAAAGTCCTGTTTTATCAACTTGTTTGTCAGTAGCTTGCCTCGCCTTAGAAACTGTTCATACGAAGAGCATGCCCTTGCGTATCGAAATAGCGGAGAGACAAAAACACCATATGCAGGTGATGAAGGTATATTGCTACATAAGTAAGGAAAGTTGACTATAGAAAAATTGAAGTCATTGCGTTTATCATAAAGTTTTGTTGTTAGGTTACCATCTGATTTGCAACATTCGCTTTCACTCCCTTTTTAGCTCACCTGAGCAATCTCTGTAAAGGTGATATTGGGATCATCTACAAAGTGCTACTTCCTGTATTCTTAGTAGTTGTTTAATCTTGAGTAAAAAATAATTAACCATCTTATTCCTTCATCTTACGTTCTTGTTTTTTAAAGATTACCTAACGTTCATAAAATTGAGAATTCAGCAAATACTGTATTACAGAAGAGCGCATAATAGCTATTTTTGCCTAAAATACTTCTTTTTGAGAAAGATGTGAATATTATACACAATGGAATTTTGACACTTTTTTCTTACAAGAAAAGCATTGGCCATTATGCTGTTCAGTATAAATTTTTTTTATAAAGGAACAATACTTCTGTTTGTTTAGATCTTAATCAGTTGATAAACTGTTTTAAATTGGTCGTTAAAATCAATTTGAACTGTTTGTTCTTCAATCTAAGCGGTGTATTCACTATCTCCAGTTGCAACATCATTACAGATATCATAAACAGATCTGTGCTATAGATCCTGATTTTGGGCCAGAGTTAGCCTACTACATGTACGTGTTTTTCATAATCAGTAAGCATTTTAAGACCCATCATTAAATTCTATTAATTAAAACAACTCATTGGTGCTTATAATCCATAACTGAATTATATTCAGCAAAATACGGCAGGCATATTGCCTGCTGTTCAATCCTTTTCAATCTTTCACCTCAGGTGAGGTGAAAAAAAAAAGGAGAGGGCTACATTATTGCAAATAGGGTTGGATGGGTATCTTTTAAGGTCACCTGAATAAACTCAGGTGACCTATTGCTATCTGTTTTCGTGCGTTAACAATTTTACAATTTTAACTTCTTTTTGAAAACTACAAGGCCAATTATTACCATTTTTGATGTGAAACATTTCTATGGTAAGAGGAATGTAAATTGTGAAATTCATGGCTTTACCACCCCCGGGGCGCCACAGGCGGGGCCAAATATGCCAAAAAAGGCCTCAACCAAAAATCTTCTCTTCTCCCAAACATGTGAGGAAAAACCTGAAGGCATGGTTATGATATCCATGAAGCCCTCAACCAATATTGTGAAATTCATGGCCCCTGGGTCAGGGGTTCAGGCTCTAGGACGTGGCCAATATGACGATATAGTGTAACAAATTTGTTTATTTTCATTTTACAGTTTGCATTTTTCTTAAAGTTTTTACAGTTTAAACAGTTTATTGTCATTCTTAAAGTTCAAATACTTACTGTTGATTATTTTATTCTTTCTACTCTCATATTTTGAACAAGTTAAAAGTTATCCTATTTATAGTTACAACTCTACAGGAAATAGTATCCATGTTGTCACTTTTGCCTAAGTTATAAAGTTACCTGTTCTCTGATTGGCTAAGTTAGTTTAGTTTCTGTGGTTTTCATTGGTTAAAGTTAGTGAATAGAATACAGGTATATATAAGAGAGTGTTCGGTCAGTTTCTTCACTTGGGTTGGGGAGTGATTACCTAATGGCAAGTCTCCCTTTCTATTCTTAGTACTTAAACCTCTTGGTTTTAAAGCTATGAATAGATTAGAGTTAGATTTAGCATAATAAAGCATGATTTATGTAGAGTTAGGATTTAGTTCATTTTTGTAAGGTTTAAAGCATTCTTTGTTTATAATACAGATTTTCCTTGAGGTTTGTAGTGTAAGTTTAGATAGGTTTTCCCTTTCCCAGTCCTGGTTTAAGGTGTTGTGGATAACTTATTATGTTTTTATGAGGATTATATTAGTCATTTTAACATTTTTCTTAGAGGAAGAAATTTGATATTTATAGAGATGTAGCTCGTTCCTATTCTGTTATTATTGAATCTAATTTTAGATTCTATGGTGGCCCAGTAGGGACATATTTTGATATTTTTGCATTTTCTTATTTTTTTTTATTTATTGTGGAATTTAATTAAATCATCAACTATCCATTGTAATATCAGATCATTATAAATTAAGATTGTACCTATTTTCATGGTAATTTTCACTTGAGTACTCCTGTTTGTTAAGTTCAAATTTTTCTATTATTATATTGCTTTTTGCTATCTTTGACTTAAATCAACTCTATAAACATTAATAAATTGTGTTAAATCTTACTGGTATTTTCATTTCAAGTGTTGACCATAGTTCAGGAATCCTCTTACCTGGGTTGATTTTTAACTTAGCCAGTATTTGAAATTAGGGTTACTTTGATCACAAGAGTTATTGCCCTTTTCGTACTGGTTCCGGTTACATAATTTTGGTGCAGTGACCAGGATCCTGAATAGAAACCATGGCTTTACTTAATTCTATTTATGATAGTGTAGGGCGAGCTACATCTACTCCTAGAGTTAAGGTTTATCCCTCACAAGGTGCTAGAAGTAAACGTTTATCATTAAGTAGACAGTCAACATCCCCTCCTGTAGAGAGTGTGAGTGAGAGTGAAAGAGAGCACATTAACACCCAAATTTCAGATTTGGAGAACGCTCTTCAAGACTTTACATCTGATTACCAGAGATGCAAAGCAGAGCTTGAGCAGACCATCAGACGCAGACGCCGCGTATCATTTAGTAATATATCGGGTTTGAATGAGCAAGTAATAAAGACAGATACTTCTCTAGCAAGTGCGCAAGAAATGAATGAGAGTCGAGCACCTGCACAAATAAACTTGGCACTGAGTGAAAGAAATGAGAATGCTCAAGATAAGTTAGTGACAACTTTGTCTTCCACCCTCATAGATAACCTTAATAGACACAGGTTAAGAAAAGAGAAAGAGCCAGACAAATTTGATGGTAAAAGTGTAGCTTGGCAAGATTACCTAGTGCATTTTGAACAAGTATTTCTTTGGAACAAGTGGTCGTATGAGGAAATGTCTCAACAGCTTATTATATCCTTAAAGGGGGGGGGGGGGGGGGGCACAAAGAATATTAGGTGACCTATCTCGGAGTCAGTTGAAGGATTATAATTCTCTTAAGTCCATTTTAGCAAGTCGGTTTTGTCCACAGGAGCGTACAGTTGCATAGAGAGTACAGTTTAGATCCCGTTCACGCAAATCAGATGAAACTCCCTCTGATTATGGGTATTCTCTCATAGACTAGGAAATTTAGCTTTCCGGACATGTCTTACTCAAATAGGATGATAATCATTGTAGAGCAATTCATGAATGGTATTGGGAATAGCGACATTAGGTCTCATGTCATTTAACATCACCCTAATACATTAGAGAGTGCTATTTCTTCAGCTACAGAATTTGAAGCAGTTAAGGGACCACAACTCTCCATCACTAAACCTTGTGTTTCTTCTGTACAGTCTAGTCAAGTTAAGTCCCTGATGAGTTGTTAAGTCGTTAAGTCCAATAAAATCTTTGGAGATTAGCATAAACAAATTGTCTAATAGACATCGAGGAGGATTAAGCCAGGCAGGAAAAGCTCTAAAGTGTTACAACTGTAAAATTTGGGGTCGTGTAGCAAAATACTGTAAAACTTAAAACACTTATGCCCCTTTGAAGGAAGATCAAAATAAAACTAAATCTGCTTCAGCCTAGTCTGTAAATGCTCAGGAAAACAAGTAGGGGTTATGCTAGAAGCCCTTAGTGTGCCCCATGATTCTTGTGATATTAGGGCTCCTCAGAGAACTCAAGTGAATTTAGTACAGAAGTCATGTTTTAGTGTTAGATGTGTGCTAGGTCAGAATGTAAATATGTTTTTAGTTGACACTGGTTCACAGTCTTGTTTAATAGATGCACATGTTTTTTTATGAATTTAAGCAAAAGACCCCATTTGAAACCTTGTTAATTGTCCTTGTCAACAGCTGATGTTAGACATCTGAAAGTTTTGGGGAAGATTGACTTAGAATTTGAAATAGGAGAGTTTCGGTTTTGTCATGAGTTCATTGGTGCTGAATTTGAGAGGAAAAATTGGAATGGATTTCTTAGAGAACAATGATGAGATATTTCAGATATCTAGGCGTCTCTTAATGATTGGAAGTCAGTCTATTCAGTTAGAAATAGAGACAGCTCCTGTTTGTACAAGAGTCAGAATTGCTAAGAACATAGTTGTTCCCCCTGATTGGAAGTAGTAGTTCCTGCTTATTCATTTGGAAGTGATGACAAATCTGTAAATAGTTTGCTTGAGCCATTTCAAGTTTTGTTTCAGAAGGGTCGGTTAGTTGCTAGAACTTTGGTAAATTCAGACAAGATTTTATTTTCAATTGTAAATATTTCAAATAGGACTGTTAGAATCAAGAAACACACGACAGCAGCTTCTGTACATGAGGTTGATATAGTGAGGTCAGATTCACCTGAAGGTGAACATGTTACTTTAGTGCTTCCTTTGCATTTATCTCTTTATGAAAGATCTTGTGACAAGTTATCTGAAACAGAAAAATGTCAGTTGTTACAGCTTTTGACAGAATATCAAGATATTTTTGTTGGACCTGATGGTAAATTTGGAAGAGCTAATCTTGTCAAACATGTGTAGATACTGGGGATAGTAGCTAAAAAAGATGGGTCGTGGAGATTCTGCGTTGATTATAGACAACTTAACTCAGTTACTAAGAAAGATGTTTATCCCTTGCCTAGGATTGATGAATCCCTTGATTCTTTGGCTGGTGCCTCTTATTTAAGCACATTAGATTTAGTTTCTGGGTATTGGCAGATGGAAATGGAGGAAAAAGATCGGCATAAAACAGCATTTTCTACTCGCATGGGGTTATTTCAGTGCAGAGTATTACCTTTTGGCATGTGTAATGCTCCCAGTTGCTATGAGAGGTTAATTGAGTTAGTTCTTAGATAGGAAAAATGCCTCTGTTATTTAGATGATATCATTGTCTTTGGAAAATCTTTTGACCAAGCTTTGCAAAATCTTAAGCTAGTGTTTGATAGACTTAGATCAGCCAGTTTAACATTGAAACCTTCCAAGTGTGTCTTATTTCAGAAAGAAGTGCCATTTTTTGGTCACATAGTTTCAGACAAAGGTATTCAGTGTGATCCTAGTAAACTTGAAAAAGTTAAGGAATGGCCTGTCCCCAAAAATGTATCTGATGTTAGAAGTTTCTTGGTTTTAGCTGAATACTATAGGAGGTTCATTCCCGAGTTTCCACCATTGCTTCTTCGTTAACTTATTTGACTAGAAAAGGAAAGAAATTTTATTGGACTCCTCAATGTCATCTTCACAACGTCAAGGCTTTGTGATTACGGAACTCCCCACAAACCCTTGACATAAGTCGCTATTTAAAAGTTGGGCTCAGGCCGTCGTATTTCATTGATTCCAAGTCTCAATTTGGAGCCAATCAGAATGCGGTTCTCATTCGTATCAGAAACGATGTAAACAAATTTTTAAATCGACATTCGTTCACTGTGTTAGAACAGCTTTCTGAAGTTATAAATACGTTTCATACCGTTGGAAAACGATGGAAAGTCACCATACATCAAACGTGCTTAGTTCCAATTAATACGTCCCGGTTAACTATTACATGTAAACATAATATCTCGAGCTTTTGATTTTCAGTTAGACAATTAATATTGTCTTAAATTTTTCATTCGAGATTTGCCATACATGTGCTCAACCCCAACTACGTTTCAAATGGAGTTATTTCATTGGACATTTTATTTTTAGAATTATTACGTATTGTTAAGCGTGAGCCCGAGTTTTAAATAGCGACTTATGTCAAGGGTTTGTGTGGTGTTCCGTAATTACAAAGCCTTGACGTTGTGAAGATGCCTCAATGTCAGAACTCCTTTGAGAAACTTAAAGAACTTCCTTGTACAGCTCCTATATTAGCATATCCACATAACACATCATAATTTATTCTTGATACAGATGCTAGCATGTCAGGAATAGGTGCTGTCTTATCACAGATACAAAATAGTGGGGAGAAGGTTATTGCTTATGCCAGTAGGACATGAAACAAGCCTCAAGTCAGATATTGTGGCACTTACAAGGAATCGTTAGCAGCAGTTTCATTTATTAGGCAATATCGACATTTCTTGTAGCGTCATTTTACGATCAGAACCGATCATGCATCACTTATATGGCTCAAAAATTTCAAAAATCCAGAAAGGATATTGGCTAGATGGCTTTCAGTTTTAGAGACATATGATTTTTCCATTCAACATAGGCCAGGTAAGTTGCATTGTAATGCTGATGGTTTGTCTAGACGACCTCCCAGTTATTGTAAGCGCATGGATTGTCCTGATGATTGTCATGATTCTGGTGGTCAAACAGTTACAGTGCCCATTCAAATGGACAGAAATACATTGTCCTTGCCCGCTGAGATTGTTTCCGTCAGAACCGTAGAAAGGTTCGATTTGATGGAGTCAGAATCTGGCAGTTCTACTGATGACAATGGTGCAAGTTGTGATTCAGAAATGGTGCGTAACTGCTTAGATACTTGGTCAGTTGATCAATTAAGAACTTGGCAACATCAAGAGCCTGCAATTAGACAAATTATGGATTTGAAAGAAAATTACTCTGTAAAACCCCCTAGAAATTTGGTTTTGGATGCAGCTCCTGACTTAAAAACCTACTATGGTTTATGGAAATCTTTGATAGTTAAGAACATCTCGCAGTATTATAGATGGATTGAACCAAATGATAATGAGACTTTGTTATTAATTGCTCCAAGACTAATTAGGTCAAAGACATTACACAAATTACATGATAATAGAACTTCTGGTCACTTGGGCAGGGACCGTACCATCAAATCAGTCAAACGTAGAGTGTATTGCCTGGTATGTCTACAGACATTAAAAGGTGGTGTCGAGAGTGTGATGTTTGTGCTAGGGCAAAAGCTGGTCCAGGTTTTGGGAAATCACCTCTTCATCAGTCTGTCACTGGTGCTTCTCTAGACAGAGTAGGCGTAGACATAGTAGGTCCTTTACCCCGCACAAGTAATGGTAAAGAGTACATTTTAGTTCTCTGTGATTGTTTCTCTAAGTGGTCTGAATCTTGGGCAGTACCTAATCATACTGCATTGACAGCTGGAGACAAGATAGTAACAGAGAGTGTCTGTAAGTTTGGTTGTCCAAAACAGTTACACTCAGATCAAGGTCGTGAGTTTGAGTCGGAACTTTTTAGTGTCCTGTGTTCAAAATTAGGCATTCAGAAGACTCCATATAGGCCACAGTCAGATGGTTTAGTTGAGAGAATGAATAGGACCTCATGGCAAATGCTATCTTATGCAAATAAGAATAGAGATAACTGGGACGATAATCTCCCCTATGTCCTTACAGCCTATAGGTCTACTGTAGAAGAGAGTACTGGTTGTTCTCCGAATAGAATCATGTTAGGACGTGAGACAGTAAGCCCAGTAGATCTTATCATAGGAAATCCTCCTTCTTCTCCAACTCCTGTGTGCCCTATTGAATATGTAGAGTGGTTACAGACAGTTCTAGCCGATACTTATGGCTTTGTGTCTAACAATCTAAGACAATCAGCTGTTAAACAAAAGGACTTTCATGACAGGGGTCTTAAACCCAGAGAGTTTTCTGAAAATGACTTTGTTTGGAGGTGGTATCCACCAGCTGCAAGTTTAAAATTAGGTCTAGGTTGGACGGGGCCTTACAAAGTGACCAAAAAGATCACAGATGTAACCTATCAAATACAGAGAGATCCCAAAAGTCCTTTAAAAGTAATTCATATAGATCAACTTAAACCCTATGAAGATATCCTTCCACTCCAAAACTGGTTACCAGTAGATACTCCTTTAGACGAGTCTTTAGAACCCCCTGAAGTAAGCATGTTAGAATTTTCAGAGTCCTTAGAGCCTGCAGATGCAGAGATAGATTCTGCGTCACCAGATTTTACTGTGCCTAGTGCTGAACCTTTAAGACAGTCAAGATTGGGTAGAAAGATTCAACCTCCTGTTATCTTCTCACCTTGAACCAGTATCCAGGCATATTTTATTAGTTTTATGCCTTATGTACAGTCTGTTTTTATATTTTTCTTTATTTTTCATTAAATAATTAGAGTTGATTAAATTTTTGTTAAAGTTTAAATTACTAGTCACATCTAGATTGCTGGTTGTATTGTTTGTGTTTCTTAGTTGTTTTATTTCTTGCTTTTTAAATTAACCTTCAGGTTATACTGTATTTGAACTTTATTGGATAAAGGATAGTTATGTGTTTTAATTATTAAGGCATGATAGTATCTTCCAATATAATTATCTAGAAGTCAAAACAATACATGATGGATATTTTGAATATCTAGTATCGGCAATACATAGATACGAATCATTGAGAGTTTAGCATTCTTAGATTAATGCTTTCCGTAGATGATCTTTAGTTTATCTTCCTTGTACTGAACTAGAAGCAACCCTAGGGTTTTTCATATAGTTTGTCTATAGGGATGGATGCATTCAGGCATCTTTTATTTTAGATGTTTTTCTATAGGAGAAAACATATTTTAGATAGCTATTGAATTACTCTTTATATATTAAAGTTTACAATAAAGTCTTAGAATTTAAGATTTTATTATCAGTTACTTTCGGAGTAGGTTATTAACAATTGAGAAATGTTTTCAATTCTATCATCAATCTGGGTTGTCCTATTATTTTTTTTATTTTCAGCTATGATGGCTGATGTTCTGGACTTATCAGTTGAGCCAGAGGAGATGGAGGAGCTATTTGGACCATCCTTTCCTAGGGAGTGGCCCTCAGATGGACAAGCGTGTTCCATCCCTAGCTGTCCAACTGGGGAGCATGTCTTTCGGAAGATAGGCTCCTACAGGGCCCACTACATTAAATACCATAAAGAGTTTGTGCCCATTTATTACTGTCCAGAGAAAAGATGCTCCTTCGGAGCTTTCAAATATGCACCTATTAGAAAACATTGGGAAAAGAAGTTCAGGGTTGTGTTTTCTGCAGGAATATCAAAAACCCTAGATATTGCAATCCTGGGCAGAGGTTATGCCCTTGCCAACCGTGCATAGAGAAGCCAAGGACAGGGCAGCAGAAGCCAGACATAGAGCGTCAGCCTCCGCTAAACCATTATTTAATCTTCCTACGCGTTATAACGCTCGGGACTGTAAACCTAAAAGCTTTTAAATGACTTCTATTTTTTTTATGTGTTATTAAACAAAATTTGAGATTTTGTTTATTTTCAACAGGGGAGGAATGTAACACATTTGTTTATTTTGATTATACAGTTTGCATTTTTCTTAAAGTTTTTACAGTTTAAACAGTTTATTGTCATTCTTAAAGTTCAAATACTTACTGTTGATCATTTAATTCTTTCTACTCTCATATTTTGAACAAGTTCAAGTTATCCTATTTATAGTTACATTTCTACGGGAAATAGTATCCATGTTTTCACTTTTGCCTAAGTTATAAAGTTACCTGTTCTCTGACTGGTAAAGTTAGTTTAGTTTCTGTGGTTTTCATTGGTTAAAGTTAGTTAATAGAATACAGGTATATGTAAAAGAGTGTTCGGTCAGTTTTCTTCACTTGGGTTGGGGAGTGATTACCTAATGGTAAGTCTCCCTTTCTATTCTTAGTACTTAAACGCTATGAATAGATTAGAGTTAGGTTTAGCATAATAAAGCATGATTTATGTAGAGTTAGGAAGTTAGGATTTAGTTCATTTTTGTAGAGTTTAAAGCATTTTTTTTATAGTACAGGTTTGTAGTGTAAGTTTAGATAGGTTTTCCCTTTCCCAGTCCTGGTTCAAGTTGTTGTGGATAACTTCTTTTTTTTTTATAAGGAGGATTATATTAGTCATTTTAACATTTTTCTTAGAGGAAGAAATTTGATATTTATAGAGATGTAGCTCGTTCCTATTCTGTTATTATTGAATCTAATTTTAGATTCTATGATGGCCCAGTAGGGACACATTTTGATATTTGGCATTTTTTGCATTTTCTTATTTTCTTTTTTATTAATTGTAGAATTTAATTAAATCATTAAGTATCCATTGTAATATCAGTTCATTATAAATTAAGATTGTAACTATTTTCATAGTAAGCTTCACTTACTGTACTTCTGTTTGTTAAGTTCAAATTTTTCTATTATTATATTGCTTATTGCTATCTTTGACTTAAATCAAATTAAATTGGCCAAGTGGTTTTAGAGAAGAAGTTTAAAATGTGAAAAGTTTACAGACGGACGGACAGCAATCTTTCTGTCCATCTATAAACTTTTCACACTTTCAACATCTTCTCCAGAACCACTGGGCCAATTTCAACCAAACATAGCACAAAGCACCCTCAAGCAAAGGGGATTCAAAGTTGTGAAAATTACGGACCACGCTCTTTTACAAGGGGAGATTATTAGGAATTATTGATAATTTTCGTGAAATTTTCAACAATCTTCTTCTCAAATACCATTTGGCCAGGAAAGCTGAAACTTGTGTGGAAGCATCCCCAGGTAGTGTAGATTCCAAGTTGTGAAAATAATGACCCCCAGGGGTAGTGTGGAACCACAATGGGGGGGGGGTCGAATTTACATAGGAATATATTGATTAAAGTTTTTAAAATATTCTCAGATACCAATAAGCCAGAAAGCTGAAACTTGTGAGGAAGCATCCTCAGGTAGGGTAAATTCAAGTATGTTCAAATCATGACCCCTGGTAACCACAAATTGGGGTGGGGGAAATTTTACATAGGAATATATAGGGAAAAAAATCTTGAAAAATCTTCCTCTAAAAAACCATTTGCTTAGAAACACTGTAACTTTAGTGAAAGCAACTTCAGATAGTGTAGATACAAATTCGTTAAAATCAAAATGTTGAGGAGTATGGTTGGGCCACATTGGGGATCCAATTGTATAAAGGAAAACATTTTAATTATTCACAAAAACTGAAATGTTATCATATATGGTTTTACTTATATGCAAGCAGTTTGACATATTGCTGATTCTTTTAAATTGTTTAGACTTTGGCCGCTGGACGATTCTTGGGCCTCACAATAGGTTCAGAGATTGATGTAGGTTTATATCTCATTACATAAACAATTGCTTGAGATCTTTTTTAGAACTGCAATGTTCAAAATGTGATATGACTATAAAACCATCCTGTTAGAAAAGGCTCTTGATTATAAACATAGGAATATCCAGGGGGAGAAATGATTTTTATTTATACAGGATCTACATGTATTATACCACATTGTCAAGATAGTGTGTATCATGACTCCATTAAGCTGATTTCATCATGCTTATTGTTGCTCAGGTGAGCGATGTGGCCCATGGACCTCTTGTCAGTGATAACATGACCCAAATAGTGGACTTTCAGAGGAAAGGAATTTTTTTTGTTTCAAAGGAAGTCCTGCAGATTCAAGGCCAGTAAAGATGTCATGAAGATGTTGTATGTGTTGTTGAAAAGAATTTGAGAAGACCAATATGTCGTCAACATACACAAGACATGTTTTCCAATTAAGACCGTTAAGGACTTGGGTCATGAGAGCTTGGAAACTAGCTGGGGCATTGACAAGACCAAAAGGCATTCTTTTCCACTGATAGATTCCCATGGGATTCACAGAGGCTGACTTGTGAGCAGTTTCAGGGTCCATAGGAGTCTGCCAGAATCCTAATGCAAGATCTAAGGTAGAGAAAATATTGGCTTTAGAAATGTCGATAGTATCAAAGACATCTTCAAGTCTGGGGAGAGGAAAGGTGTGTTGTTTAGTTACAGCACTGAATTTTCTATAGTCAAAAGCAAGACAAAGTTGTCCGTTCTTTTTCTTGACCATAACTACAGGGCTCTGCCACATGGACGTTGATTCCTCTATTATGTTTGCAATTAACATCTCCTCTAGTTATCGGTTTGTTTCTGCATTTACCTGTGGCGACTGGCGGTAAAAGTGCTGACGAATTGGACGACCATCGCCTGTTTCAATTCTGTGGGGCTGAAGGAACATTTACCTAATTCCTTGAGATCTGATGCAAAGCCTGACCTATGTTTTTGGATAAAAGTATATAGAATTTGTTTTTGATCACCTGTTAAGTCCGAAGAGGATAGGTCAAAGGAGATGGGTTCCTTAATGTCCTGCTTTTCGTAAAGAGGTTTGGCATGGGTGGGGGCGTCAAGAGATGCTACCTTGTTTGAATTTATACAACAAGCTGAGGCAACACATGTATTTGCTGAGAGAGTAACGGGTCGTGGGTTGGGTTGATGATCTGAATAAAATGAGTGTCATTGTTGATTGTGTCTATCAAGCATTTAGCACCAACAAGTCCAAGTTCTGGTAAGTCTTGTGATGGTTTAAGGTGAACTGATTGATCATTGGGGAGATTTGAAATGAGTATTGCACCTTTTCAATATCAGGTCATGCACTCCGTTATGATCTTAAAGTTTTGCGCCAAAATTATAGTTTTCGTTGTCCTTTTTGAAAGATTTCAGACAGAGAGGTGATCGTCATTACAATTTTTTGATTTTTTTACTCCGAAATGAAACTTAATTAAATGCATATTTGAGATTACTCGACAGGTCTGTGTATGAGCAATGGTACTCACGTGACCGATAAGGCCTGTTGGCCTCTTGTTCTTCACACAGATGCAGGCTGGATTATTACGCATTATAACGAATAAAAAAGAATGATATAGGCCTCTTTCTCAGAAAAGAATAAAAACAACACCCAGCTCAATTATTTATTTATTTATTTATTTATTGTTATCTTTCAGAAAAAAATATTTTAGAGTATTTCTTGCAGATATAAATCTAGTCCGAAATATTTGACGTTTTCCTAGCTTTTTCAACGATTTTAATATTTTACTTGCTAGGAAAATGTCAGAACTTCCAAATGGAGGCGGTGAATTTCCAGTTTTCGTAATGGCGCCGGTTCTGACGTTTTCCTGGCATGTGAAATATCAAAATCGTTAAAAAAAAAAGCTAGGAAAACGTCAGATATTTCAGACTAATATAAATCAAGACAGCAGAGCAAGACAAAAGATGGGGAAAAGGAATACGCTGTTTTACATCCTAAAGGAAGAAGAGGAGAAAGTGTAGCTGAAGAAGTGAAAAATGATCAAACCTTCATTAATATTTAATTAACGAAAATTCATATATAATTTTGTTATCCAAAAACTTTAACACAATCCTTCCGCGCATGTTAGACTACATTGCCGATCTTATGGACGCTGTGGTGGAATTGCTGTAGCTAAATCACAGCTACACTAGAGCAATATATGCAGTAACAGCCATGTGCAAGCCCGCCACCTACGACACAGAGCACCCCCAAACCACCGAAGAAGTTCAGAGACGCACAACGTTTTAATCAGAGTTTGAGCAATTTATTTTTATACTGTGTTCTGTTTTTTAATGTACATGTACAACAATCTTTGCTAATGTAGATCAGCCGCCGTATAATATACTTGCACATGTACGGCCACATTAACATGGTTCCCCGAGATACAGTTAAAACATTCCATTCTGTGAATTAATTAACAATGACTTTTTTTATCGGTACCAGATATTCATATCTCTTAGATTTGGTCAGTTGTGGATTGGTTCATCGTTTCCCAGGGGTCCATTGTCTAGGGTATCTTCATAGTAAGATATTTCTAAAACACAGTGACTCAGACAATTTACTGCAAAGCTAGCTAGACTGCTTGATAATACAATCACTCAATCTTCTTTTCATTCGACTGCATACATGTACTCGGCGATGTCAAGACAGCACTTGCATTCTCTAGCTGTGTCCATAATAACGCAGTCGCCACGTTTACACCTACATCACAAAAGTTACTATGATGGTTATTCCTATAGAAAAATGTGCGAGCAAAGAGGAGTGCAATAGGTTTTGAAATTTTATTTTGCTTTATACTTATAACCAGCTAGTGTCAGAAGGCAAATGATCTTTACCCATATGCTGTTCTTCAAGATCATCTTGCCGGGTGCGTCATTTGAAATAAGGTTCCGGGTCGTACCAAGTGTAGAAATTTATTAACATTAAGAATTAAGATGCATTATTTGTCATGTGCATGACCCTATGCTTGAATTATTCTCACTACCTGTTCATTTCTATTAAATTACCTCCAATTCCATTGACAACTGCTGTCATTCAAACTCACGTGATGTAAATAAAATTTCAAAGTTCGAGTCGATATGATATAAATTTTGAATTCCGGACCATCTTTAACATACAACTTCGAACTTATTATTGCAGTTAAAAGATTCAGACTTTCAGTAAATGCATAACTTCTATTTTTTTATTGAACTATGTTTTAAAAAAACAAATAAACAAGAGAAGGAAAATGAGCTGTAGTGTCTCTTTAAGCAGATTTTGGTCAATAACATTGTGTAAAGTCACTTTTTTCATAACGTTGTTAACAAATTCCTAACATTTATGTTTTACGTGCAAGAAAGATAAGAAACACTCTAGTTATACATAAGTCACTGTTATGTTTTCTCTGCTTGTTTCTTCAACATACTTGCAAAATGGTATGGAGGGGTAAGGCAAATTGCCCTGAAGGTCATAAATCTCGTTTTCATGGTTGATCGGTAAATTCGGCGTAACGTAATCTTTTGGACTAAACAAACCAGGGGTTTTTCTGGTTTTACACCAATTTATGATGTTTTTTAACATGGTCAGTAGTGAATTCCTTTCGGATACATCGACCTCTTCACCAAGAGACCCTGGCAATTGATTATATAGGCTATCTTTGCAACTTCCACTTTGAGTCGAATACCGTCTGCCATATACATGACTTTGTCTTCGGTGCATCGTTGCGATTGGTTGGTCATAATGACGTATAATGTCTGGCTCTTCTTTATTGGCTGGTTCTGATTCGATCATCTGGGTCTTTTTATTATAAAATACGCCCCCTATCGCATGTTCTACAATGTCAGCCCCGATGATTTCTTCTTCGAGACTCACCCTTAGGCCAACGGTGATCTGGATCAGCTTCAAGAACACTACAGACATGATGACTGTCCATCCACAAATAGAAACAACGGCAAGAGCTTGAATCCCAAGCTGTCGAAAATCACCAGACTAAAAGTGAATATCAGAAACGTTTAATTTAGTAAGTAAGAAATGCATTCAATCAAATTTAAAGCACATTTGTGGATGGAGTGGCTTACATAAACCAGTCCTGTTCGAATTCTGTCAAGTTGCATAGCGTCAGCCAGCTCGTCTTTCTCTGTAAGAAAACCGGATGCTAGTAGACTAAATGTTCCACTGGCAGCATGAGTTCCGACACAGCCTGAAACAAATATCCAACATTCTAAATTCATTCTCTCCCTCTCCACTTGCTCTCTCTTTTCTCTCTCTCTCTCTCTCTCTCTCTCTCTCTCTCTCTCTCTCTCTCTCTCTCTCTCTCTCTCTCCATATATCAACAGGGATATTTTCTATTGCAGATATGACATAGCCACATTTTGCTCTAATATACTTACCCACTGGATCGTCTATCTTAAGCTTGCTCAGAAGCTCACAAACTCCATTGGTAATCAAACTCGAACACACCCCTATCACCAGGGCTTCCCATGGCTTTGCGAGGGCACAACTTGCTATTTATAGAACACATTATGTTGATAGTTTTACCCCGCTTTGCTGTTGTAAATTTTAACTTCGTCAAAGCAAAAAAAATCCAAAAATTGCTTTGAAAGTTACTGACCCGTTATCCCCACAAGCGACCCCAAAATTCCATTGATAGTGTAGCCCACGTCAAACCTTCTTTGTTTAAATATGTAGCTGTAAGAAAATAACCAATGTGGCATTAATATCTTATTCAATTTTCAATCAAGACAAAACCCTTAAGGTATTCATCATAGGTTGATGACCATTTCCGTGCACATGCGAATTCTGCAGATAATTCAAACTAAGTCTTAATAAATATGTTTTAAGCAATTGGCTGTGATTGAATAATCGTTCTTAAACTATTTTAAATAACTCATTAAAAGCGACCAAAATACGGTTCGTTTACATGTTTATTCAACGTTTATTCAAATACATATTATCAATAATTTTGTATTTTTAAGACGGCCGTGGCTAGTTATTTACTTTTGAGGTATACTCGCCGTTGGTTATTTTTAAGATTAATCGATACACTTTAAAATTATTGAAACATGGATATCACGGAGTGACTTCAAACTTTAGAATTTCGAGGTTTCTTCTTTTTATGAAGGTCACCTCTTATTTGGCTCATTCCTCTTCACAACTTATTCATGAAGTATTTGTTTTAATTTAACTAATTTCATATTAAAAAGACATATTCAAAGAGAGATTTTTATATAAAAAGGAAAATAAAAATCTTTGGGGTTTATACGGGATTTAAGGTTGCCATCATTGCACATCCGTAAACCATATTATAATAACCGTATGAGCCATAAAAAAGGCGTAACGTTGTTTGCGACCCTATAAAATCAATGGTAATCATAGTGATTTCAGATATACTGTGGAGCCATTAGATTTCGTAGTTGCTTAATTTTCGTGGAATTCTTGGGTTAATGTACTTCTTATCCACGAAATAATAATCCTCCACGAATTAATAAACAAGGGTTTTAAAGTCATATTTCCTTCTGTAGGTATAAGAGAATACACGAAATTACGTCCCCACGAACCTGTAAATTTTAAACAATCCACGAATATTGAGCCCCACGAATTTTAATGATTCCACAGTACCTCACAGTGTTCTACTTAGTTTTAAAGTTAGGTCGCACTGTTTAACAGACAGTAATGATTTAAAAAAAAAAAAGGATTTGATGAACTATTAACATGGATTTAAAACGGCATTGAAACATCAATCCCAATGGCACCTCAAATGGTTACGATATGGATTCATCGGTCTTATCGATTCTCAGGCGAACTCTGCAGAAACGAAATTGGATATTGCAACAATGAAGAATAAAAATAAATCAAGATTTGATTCTATATGCCACAAATACATAATTAATATTTTCAAGTCCCAAGAGGTAATTTAAGAGACAAAAGAAAAAGAAAGCTTAGCTGGCATCATCGGTGTACCTGATATTTGTTATGCAGATGGATGGTATTCGTAATACAATATCAATAGCACACGCTATTTTGACAAACCAACCCGGCTTTACTGATTGTAAAGTCTTGAAAGGGTTTAATGAACAAATTCAAAGACCTTAATGATAAATGCTCCAAGTCCTGCAGACTTCGATTAGTTCACAATATCAGTGGATATGTATGCCATCAATCACCCATATTACCTCCATGTACCTGTGTTGTTCGCCATCGTTCGTCGTCCGTTAAAATACAAAACACATATATTTTATTTTTGGCTTCTAGTAACTAATGAATGAGGAGAACATAATTTGTGAAAAATAAGCAAAAACTAATATTGAGCAAAGATGTCTACGAAATCTCTGAAAGTTCTGGCTCCGAGGTCAGGTTTGGCTTTAGTGGTCACAGTGAATAAGCATTACTTACAATATCTTAATATTCTCTAATACTGGACAATCAACAGATAAACTAAACCGGACCCCAACAATTAAAAGAAAGGTTTTACTGAGTGTGTAAAGGTGGCGCTACACCAGAATTCGGCGCAAGACCGGAACGCCAAAGAAGGCATGTCGCCACGCTTCGTCATTTTAGAAGTAGTATATTATTCTTCTCCTGAACTGTATCAAGATCGATATGAATCGTACTTACCTTGTCATGATCCCAACGATGCCACCAGCAACAGAGGCCAAGGTCGTGGTTACAGCTGACCTAAAATGCTAGTATATAAATAGTGCCTGTTTGGGAGGGTAACAGTTGAAAATGACACCACCAAGAAAACCATTGTCAACCGACGCAAAGCGGAGGTTGACAATGGTTTTTAAGTGGTGTCAATTTCAACTGTTACCCTCCCAAACAGGCACTTTTTTACTTTATTATACTGAATGTCTTAATTTTAAAGAACGCATAACTGACTTCTTTAGGAATGACGTGAATTCTACGTCGAATACGCGAATAATTTACGCGCATGCAGCAATTTGTTGTGTTACCCGTTGCCAAGTGTGTTGCTAACGCTGAGGGTAATAAAACGGATTATAAACTGCGTCTAAACCAACCAGATTTCAGTATTTAACATGAAAGCATAATAAATATACAATGTTTTCTGCCCTAAAGATTCGTATTGTAATATTAATGAATCATTAATAATTTGTTTACCTTGCTGCAAGTTTCCACTTAAGGCCAGATATACCAAATGTGCTTCCACAGTTAAATCCGAGCCATCCCCACCTACAAATATGCCACTTTTCAATTGAAATATTTCAAGACTGATCGAATAATTGCAAAATTAAAATCAAATCACGAGAAAAATTGGACGGGGTCTGATATTCATTACATGCATAAACATGTAAAGGAAGATTTCAGTTGTAAAATGTATAAAATTACAATTAATAGTCCTCCTGGAAAAAATAGTTTGGTTACATGTACAGTACGTAGTGCGTGTAATAGACATATGCCGAAAACAGTTCTGTACGAAAAAATATCAGACAGTTTCGAGGCCTGTTGAAGTGTTTGAGGCATATATCGTACTTACAACACTGCCATTGAATTTCATTGTTGATTTACCTGAGACAGTCCGATTTTGAAGGATATCAGTTTTGTAACCACTGGTAACGGTCTGATATTAAGAAGCTCACTGATATCAGACTGTCACAGGTAAAATTTTAGACTGCTGGAACAAAGGAATGACATCACAGCAGTGTTTTAATAATATTTAGATTCTTTAGACTAACCACAGCATGAACATTCCAAGGATGGCGTTTGTTGGGCTTCCCATCGCGGGCTGTTCAGTTTTGTCTGTGTTGAACCGCCCGTGCCTCGGTTTCAGTATCAGAGTTGCTACTAAACCTGTGACTCCACCAACAACGTGGACTGGTCCCGCCCCCGCAATGTCAATCACGCCCATTTCATACAACCAGCCACCGGGCGCCCAGACCCAATGGGCGGGAATGCAGAAGATGAAAGTGTTCAACATTGAGAATACGATGTAAGCATCCAAACGAGTTCTTTCTGCCATTGATCCTTTTATAAAAATATATAAGAGAATGTTGATGATTTTTTTAAGGAACTATTTTAAAATATCGGTTGCTGATGTTTGTTCTATAGGTCTAATTAAGCCAGTGGCTTATTGTGGAGTCTAGTCAACAAAACTTAAAAGAAAATTAACGTAGCATGATTAAATTGGCAATCAGTCGATTTAAGAGTGTAAACTAAAAACCATTTTTATGCTAGTTAACAGTGTTAAGCTTGCATGACACGATAGATGATAAAAAAGGAGCAATTAAGTTATTTCTTCCGGGTCTTTCATTTTTTACCCATGTCTGATGTCTTAATTGCTGACAATTTAGTTTTAACAAGCCAGGATTACGAAGCAAAATAAACCATGACGAAAGAAGATCAATTGTAAATCGATTACCAGTTTCCAAAATTAACCGTTTTTTAGTACATGTGTATATGTATCGTGTTTGCGTACCTGTATTCATGAACTTGGATAAAGACGCACAAAGTAGTTATGTGGTCGATAAACCCAACAAAATGCACCATTGCTATAATTTTATTCTATGTTAGACTAAAGCTGGCAAATGTTGATGACTTAAACAACGACATATAATTGTGTTCGTACCTGACACAATCGTGGTCGCCGTCGTTGCAAACGATGATTGGAAGAAGAACTTGGAGTAGGTCCATCCTAACTCCGAGGAGTTGGCATGCACAAAGAAGTCACCCCAGCCACAGAAAGGATTCGCCCCCGGCTCGTCCCCAAAACCCAGACCATACCCAAACATCCAGAACGTCAACCCCCCGAACATAACGTCAACAGCGTTCTTCATCATGATGTTGACCTCATTTTTCACCGTCACTGAGCCGCTCTCCAGCAGACCAAAGCCTGGGAAAGAAAGGAGTTGTGGGTGTAGTTTAAAGAAAATTTTTATTTCAGCTATATTCATTGGTCGATAAAGCTTTTGATTTGCAAGTTGTTTGGCTCACTATTTAGAAAAGCATAGTATCTTTAAAAGATAGAGTAATCTCTTTATATGTCACTGTATATTCTCGAATGATTTCTTATTGGACAAAAATGATCCAAGGTCAAGACAATAAGATTGTGTCTACTGTTTACAAATATTTAGCAAATCAATATATATACAATAATGACTGTGTAAATCCATGGACTGATTTTATACGACATGTTTTAGATTCTTGTGGTTTTTCTAATATCTGGACAGAACAATGTACTGCAACATATACTGCTAAGTGGATTTCTGCTGCCATCAAACAAAGTTTACAGGACCAGTTTATTCAGAAATGGGCAAATGATAAAGATACCTCATCCAAGGGTCAAATATATAAAATTTATAAACAAAATTTTGGATTTGAAAAATACTTTAGCATTCTTACTAAAAAATTTTGGAAACCACTTATTAAATTCAGAACATCAAACCACCGTTTACCGATTGAAACCGGTATGGAATTCCTTTAAATGACAGGAGTTGCACACTCTGTAATATTGGTAAATTAGCGGACAAATTTCATTTTATTCTCGAGTGCAATCCCTCTCAACTTTACGTAAGCAATTTCTACCAACCAGGTACTGTCACAAACCAAATACGTTAAAATGTATGGAACTGTTTACAACATCAAACATAAAAACATTTTAAAAAATTAAGCACTTTTATTTTGAACATCCAGGAGCAAGTCTGCTGTCCAGCCTAAACTATTTTAGTATCTATTATTACTCTTTGCGTATTGAATACCAATTAAACTCTGTATTCTACATGATCATCCAATTTTTCTACCACTTTTTGTGTTATTACTATTTTTTCTCTTATTTATACTTATTGACACATTACTTCGTTGTATTATAATATTATATATAATTTATTAGACCCCTTGACATTACTATTTAACGTAAATATGTTATATGTACCTCATGTACCGTTGAATGTTAATGGTTTGAGAGAATAAAATGAATTGAAATAAATGACGTTAATTAAAGAACATTTTTACTCTTATGAAAAAAGTATTTGGACTAATCATATCAGTGTTATGTAACATAGGTTATACTCCCTCATCACGGCTTATTAAACCGGTATAGAAGTTTAGATCCCTCTATTAAATATTAAAATCGTTTGTTAAACTTTGGAAAAATCGAATAAAGATATTTGTGCTGAGGCTAATTTATTATGAACAAAGGGTTTGTGCCATTTTTTAATATGAAGAGTCTTTAAAATTGGGATTCATTAATATATAAAATTTTGAGGGAAATACATGTACATGCAAATTAAAACTTTAATTACTAACTCAATCCAAAGATAAGAATACTTTTATTGAATGTAAATTATGTCATACCTTGAAGATTACAGTTTAATCGTATATTACGCCAAAAACCAGACCAATCAAACAACACAATTATTCACTTTAATTGGTGATCACTGTAATTAAAATTCTTTAAAGAGATTTCTAATTTAAATTATATGATATAAATAGATCATCGTTTCTTAAATAGTATTCAGTTTGGTTAGGTATGAAAGATTACACCAATGGAAGAGTTAACTAAGTATATAGTAAAAAGAAACCACAGGCACCCTTTACCTACATTGTAATAACAGGTAAAAAGGATTATATTTTTTTTATAATGAGAAAAATATATAACGTCAGGTGCCTGTGAAAGAGATCCTATCATCAACAATGCTGGGGGATTTTTGTTCTAAACAAATGATTCCTTAGATGAACTCTTAGTTCACTTTTTCGCGATAGTTTTGGCACTATATAAATACATATTAAGTTTTGAATTCTTTAACACCGGCGTATTTGCCTGATGTCAGTCACTTCCTGCAAAGTCCACGCAAGAATAACGCCACTTTTCAAAAAACACACAACGGTTTGATTTCATCATCAGACACAATGCTTGCTTCATTATGTCCCTCGATACTTAATTGTGCAAATTTAATGTATTATACCTCCTGGCGAAGCTCCCCCTGACTTTGATAAAGTTTAACCCCGCTAAATAATTCATGAAATGAGACACTTCAGTATATTTAATGGATGTACCACACTGGGAAATTTTATTCGTCATGAACTTGTTTCCAGACAAATCGAAGAGCCCATACAAGTACGAACAAAATGCACACATACATACACATGCTAGGTATCTAGATTATACTTAAAACGTTGTTTAATTTCCACAAGCGTTTTTCAAGTAACCACAGAATTGCTGGTTCAAACTCCGATTTCATAGCCAGTAGCAATCATACACAGGCACGTAGCATCGTTTTTGAATGTGGAGGGGGGGGGGGGCGGAGACTCATCCAAAAAATCTTTGCAAGCCAAAAAAAAAAAAAGGAAAATTACAACTTTTCTAAAAACGTGAAAATCCTAATCCGATTCCAATTCTTTACATGATCACCAAAAAGTGAGGGACCAACTCCATGTTGATTCACCACCACCACCCCCCCCCCCCCCCTCCCCTGATGCTACGTGCCTGCCACGTGCCTGATGCATACAGCTAAGTAGCTTGGCTTCTGTACTCTCGATACTTTGATTCATCATAGGTAGTAAGTATAAGGCTCTCCTTTGAGAGGATTAAATTTATATTTTCTTATTTCTATGTAAGGGCTTAAGTCATATGCTCGTGTAAGCATGTTTTTATATATTCTCTTTCAGCCAAAATGAAACAAAACAATAATAATAATAATAATTCTTACAAGCTTATCGTATTTTCAAATCGATTATTTCACTAAATACTTCAAAACCTTTTCCTCGCTTGAAATCAAACCGAAAAATCTATTGATTTTAATTATTCATTTTTTGCTTCTTATTTCAACGAAATACCCCTTTACTCTGGTGTTCCAATCGTTAAATTACTGAGGCTTAATCACTGTAACATTTCTAACAAAATTAACACAAAATTAGATATAGGTAAACTTGAAGTAGATTTTGGCTTTTAATTTTCGCAAATAATTTTGAATAATTTATTACGACACATTACCTATGTGTTTTATTCATGAAACAAAATTAATTAAAACTATGTATGCCAGTATATCAAAGAATAATATAATTAGGTATCATTTGTTGAAATGTAGGGGAACGTTTTACAAAATAACTTACAACCAAGTCGTATTTTTTTCAGTCCCATACAATGATGTGCAATCTCTATCTTTAATGATACAACACCATTTATTCTAAACTATTTCAATAATGTAAGAGTAGGTTTTTGTATTCAATTCTAAATATTAGTAGCTTTGAAATAATGATCATTTGAATTTAGTCCGAAGTCTTACGTTCCTTTTGAAAATTTAGCCTAGGCGTTTCCCCTATTAAACTAAACTTTTTCTAGGATAATTGGCGCTACAATGTTAACTAGTATGTCACTTATTTTCCGCATACTATAAACAACCATTATTTCCCGATTTGCCAATCATAAACTGTATTACAACGCCCTTTATCTAGAGGTCTTTTCACTGGAAAATTCAAATCTACGTGTGCATTACAGATTATTTTGAAGGAATATTTGCGATGACAAAATTTTCACAAACTTCGCGCTATATACCCGTATCCTAATAAAAAAAAAACCAGTTCGACAAAGTCGCCCATTTGTAATTATTTGGATTTTCATATTGTGCGACATTTAATAGAGTTGTCGGATTTTTTCCAATTACATTGACTGTTATTAATCATTCATTTATACATGTCCATGATTATCAGAGTTTTAATTTAATAAGAACTTATCCAATGTTTTGACAGTAAACTTATTATAGTAAGTTGGGTAGAGATGGCTATAAGTCATCATTGATTTACGAGGTAAAACTGATTTTTCTAATTTTGAAAGTTTAACAAAAAAATCTTTTTAACAAACATTTTCAAATGAATAGATGAGTAAATTAATAGGTAAGAAAAATAATAAAGCAGGCACATTTTTATCTGAATACTGACATCAATTTAAAGTCGGGATCAAGATCCTTAATTTAAATTATGTTGATTTTATAGTAAAGGGATGCTGATGAGTAGGAGTTAACCAATGCTTTCTATTTCATTTTACAGATCCAATGTAGTGGCATCACATACCGTTGTTTGGGAGGGGGAGACTGTGGACACCAAGGTCGCAGGTCACAGTAGGTGCTGGCATGATACATGATTGAACCCTAAGCCTAAACAAATGTTTCAAGTTCAACTCGTTTATTTTGCGGCACCCGTGTGGTTTCAATTAGACCAAATCAATCAAAAATAACAATATCGTGGATCCTCGTATTTTATTTACGTAATACAATTACAGACCCTGAAACGTTCTACTACACCTCTAAAACGAACCGTACCGTTCACAAAACGAACCGTGCAACTGGTGTAGTAGCACGTTTCATGGTCTGTACTGTATTTTTTATGATAATGAGCAGTGCATCATTTTTCCCAGTTATAGAAGCAACATAACTTATATGAATGAAATATTTTATCACATTGTGATTTTTTAGAAGAGACTCGGGGTAACGGCTGATTTCGCACATATATATATAAGGACTCGGGTATATTTCTGTTGGGCAGTTCAGTTCGGTTTATTTCACTCAAAACCATGGGATGGTACACGAACAAATTGAACGTATTTACATATACACATTTACATATTTACATATATCATTGTGAATGTCAAACAGAAAGTAAATGGGATGAACAAACAACTTGATTAATTGTTTAAATAAACATACACAACTTTCTTAATGTCACATAGTTGTTTGCAGCATAATTTCACAGGACGTTTTAGCTAAAAACTGACCACATTAACTGCATAATCCTTTGATTTCTGAAATAAAATGAAATCCATCTCCAATTTGATTACAAGTACTTAAACTACAATGACGTTCACTCCTTCAAGCATTCGTGAACCAAAATGAAATCCAGCATCCAACAGTAGTTTGGAATTAAAAAAAAAAACTCGTCCGTATAAAACTGAAAAGCTTTCGGGGTCTGCGTGTTAAAACAATGCAAACAAATCTAGGAATAAGCCCAAGCAATCGGATAATGGGGAAAAATAAATGAATTTATTTATATTTTCATGACGCATGGGCCTGTTTTTGTGTAGCCCAACAAACCTTATTTTCGATTACTTCAAATATTTGCAAAATAAAAAAATTATCTTCAATAACTGACCGAAAACTTGTAGCAAAAATCTTCCCTCAAGAATTATGAAACATTTATATTGAGTGTGCATAATTTTACAAAAGTCCTCTTACATTCATAGAAAAAATTACAGTCAACTAAAACTTGTCTCACTGATATCGTTGCAATTTGTATAATTTAAGCAATTTCAAGAACTTTACACGTAAAGCTCAAAGGGTCGACACCTCATTTACCTGTCAAAATGATATTAAAAACCAACTCAAGAAAGAAGTCAAGAAAACAATAACAAAACCCAGAGCGCAAGAGTGATATCTTCACATTGTTGTTCCAAAATTAGAGATATTTAGAACGGACATCAAATCTATGTCATTAGTGCAAGTGATTAAACACAGCTTGTTTTTTTTTATTAGTTTTATGTCATGATAAAAAAAAATATCAAGTAAACCTACTCACCAGATTGCATCGTAAAAATTATAAAGGTGCTCGAAAGAATCCAAATGGAGTCGTTTTGGGGGTCTTCGAATTTTTCATTAGTAGCATTGGGATTCATTTTGAGTGTTTATGATGTCGTATGACTATCTCACAGACTCTGTTCGATGTTTTCGTTTGTAAGTAAGCGAGGTTTCCCAATGACGTTCTTCTGTTTTGTGATTTTTAAAACGCCGATGTCGTTGGATCGATTTTTGATCCCGGCCGAAGTTTTGTTCCTGAATTAGGATGATGTTGATCACAAGCTATACCTCGTCATAAATGCTGATGTTTATTAAATATTACTAACAGGAAACCTTTAAAAATCGGTATCTAACAATTCTGCAATTATCTCTTTACCCTTTACCTCAGTGTTTCTGTGATTATTGCATACTGATAAATCATCGCACAGTCATTCCATTTCGAGTTATGAAAAAATCACCAGTGGTATTATGAAATAGATATATATGTATATGTAATTATGTCTTAAACAATAATTTAAATAGTATTTAAACCTATTTGGCGTCGCTAGTTTTGAAATCTTCCCAAAAGTTATCAGTGAACTAAATGTATTTATTTTTCTAACCTAAAACACTTCAGTTTTTGGGCTTAACCAGTCAAAAAGATGAAAATTAATATCCGAGTGTTAAACTGATAAAGTCCGAGATATTTTTATAAAATTAAGCTTCGATATCAGTAGAGTGAGTGTCCTAAGTTAATTTTATGTTTAGCGTCACATGCCCACGTAGGTTTAGGAGAAATTGTTGTTTTAAATAATCAAACAAAATTTTTATTTTTATTTTTTTTTCAGTTTGATTTCATTTTTTGCAACTAAAGTACTGAAATTTGCAGAAGTACGAAATGCTTAGGGCATATCATGGATTATACATCGATGGGATAGTCTTTAAAATGGGATAGTCTTTAAATCTGACAGGATGGATCATTATAAATAAACAGCTAGTCTACAACTGGCTTGATTACTCACTATATATGTATTAATATAAATGAATAAAAACCACTTGTTTGAAAGTCTTTTTTATTTCAATTTTAAATATCATTCGGTATTTTTAATGTGACGTTAATCGTAGAATTAACACTGAGCAGCAATACGTTAGAAAATAAGAACAAAGGCGGAAACCTAATGAACGGTAAAGAAATCGAGAATTTTCAATTTAAGCCAAAATAGACGTAAATGAAAATGTGTCCAATCACGTGTTATAATGGGTTTGTATGGAAATTAAAAAGTAATCATCATCATTATCATCATAATCATTGTATTCTTCAAAGGGGGCCCTGGTGTTTCTGTGTGCTTGCTTCAACTTGTGCCAAAGTCAAATAATCCCTAGCGTAAGTGACAAGAATGGTTTTGACAGAAAATTGCAGGAAGTCAAACTTATATTATGTCGAGGCCGGTAAAATGAGAGAGAGAGAGAGAGAGAGAGAGAGAGAGAGAGAGAGAGAGAGAGAGAGAGAGATGTATTTTATTTTTTTGTGTTTGAACCTCGAATCTCTTCAGATTACAGAGGCCGTAGTTAATGGTTTACTCATTTTAATTACTTGGGATAAAATGGATACATGCAAGATTAGTTTTTCAGATTTTGATTACCCTTGTGCTTCGTGCAGACATTATCCCGGTGAGTCTGTCATGCAGGTAATGAAGTTTTATTTGTAATGATTATGTAATGGTTCTACATAATGATTAATCTGGTGATATAATGATTCTAATTTTCTCAAGTTAGTTATAATTTAAGATTGCAAATTTCTGTGAGAGAGAGAGAGAGAGAGAGAGAGAGAGAGAGAGAGAGAGAGAGAGAGAGAGAGAGAGAGAGAGAGAGAGAGAGAGAGAGATATGCTGTTGCAATATAGTTTTTTCTGTAAGTTTGATCTAATATTATTTTGTTGGCATCATCTACTTTCTCAAACTCTTTCATATTCTGTCAGTAAATGAAACTCTTTCGACTCTTTTATACGGACCCTTTTTTACGGACACTTTTATACAGACTTTTCACACACTTTCGGCTCGGATTTCTGTGTAACGTTTTGTGTTTACATAGTATTTTTAGTACCTTTACTCAGTTTTTACCAACTATTTACGATATTTCCTGAAAAAAGAAATATAAAGTAAAATGTTTTTTAAAATTATTCGCACGGATATGAAGGTAGCAATTAATTTCATTTTTGTATAGTTTGTTCCTCAATTGTGTCCTAAAATGAGATGAACTTTTGTTACAGTTATTCTTATGTCAAAATGGCTTACAATTTCAACGTGGCTCTTTATGACATTAATTTTTATCTGATACATTTTCTAGATTCTGAGCAAAAACAAATTAAACAGAAAAGAAAGAAAACTGACACCAATAACGATACAGCCATTAGCCAAAAACAAGAATTTGCAGATCGACAAAGAAAAGATGTTCTTTGAGTTAAGGGGATCAACATTCAACGTCTCTTGGAAAGCGCTACTACGTAGATAAATGGGCATTCATTTAAATTTTGACATTTTTTTATAATGTTGATTAAAGTTGTTCCAATTTACAAGATTTGTCAACTACTCAATCAAACTTCTCTAATTTTATACCGCTGACAGACATCATTACCAGTACCGCTGCAAAACTCACCTGATTGCATCGTGAAGATAATGAACGCACATGTCAAAATCCACGTGGCATCGTCCAGGGTCTCAATTCGAAACCTTTTAGGGACATCCATGCTTGTTCTTGGACTATTCAATATAACACAATTTTCTCTGTCACAAATCGCTATTTATCCAGTACTCGCAATTAAACAAAACCTTAAGATTTATTTTTGTTCACACAGTCTAGAGAACACAGAACGACTTGGGCTTAGTCAGGAACATGCTTAATTAAATCGATTCAAATCAATAATTGGTACTTGGATCCCACGTACACGGAATTCTTTGTTTATCAAAAAGAAAAAAAACCAAACTCATTTTATATGTTATTTCTATTATAAGCTGCGATGTCTATGCAGTCTTCCTGCATGCAATGTTATACCCGTGGGCCAAACCACTCACCCGAACAACAGTGTACTATACATCTATGTGAAGTCTAAAACCGATATAATTTTTTAAAAAACAATCATACAAGACAATCTCAATCAATTTGCCCGACAGATTATAAAAGTAACAAGGTTTTTAAAACTGACAAATATATTAACAATCAAGGCATCCCTTTTCATCTAATTATATTTGTTTAAATGGAGCTGAAGATTCTTTAGCCAAGGGCAATGGATGTTAATATGATTGTTTACATCTTCCCTTTGTTGCAACCATTTAAAATGCGAATAAGCATTCAAAAACATAGATTGATTATAATGAAAATCTATTTTGGACTATTTTTGGACTATTTTAATCTCCTTAACAAGAAGAGCTCTGTATAAAGATATAGGAAAATGATAAAGTATTTGGATTTTTTCTTAATTAAGTAAATGATAGTTTTTAGCTAAACAAACCATATCTTAAAATTAAGGAAGATCTGATGGTTAATTTGTTAACCTCCCAGCCTCCTTAAGTCAAGACTTCTTTGCCACGAATACAACATTCCTGGCTGGTTCGATTCTTAACATTTTTTGGATGTTTAAAACCAGGGATAAATAACATCTTAATTGCAGTGCATTATTTATAGGAACAATAGCGATAAGATTGCGTGCAACATCATTCCATTGCTTAATGAACTAATGACGACGTGACTCGGCTAAAGGTTTCCCAATCATTACTTCCCAAAGTAAAAATCGAGATGTTGAATCTTTTTTTAGATTGCTCCAAATATTCGATTTTACGCATTGTTTTAATTACCAGATAAGCATAGTCTGCTCTCAAATATATATTGTATCTTATATCATATCGACAGTTGAAAAAAATGTATAATATTTATTTTTTAGTTTTTGAAGATAATCGGTAATGATTTAAATTTTTAACCAAAAAAGTCTTATTAGTTTAAGGTGGCTCACTACACCTTGAAAAAGATTTCTCAGATTAGCAAAAAATTATTTGATTGTGATAGATAACATAATGCATAAGAATAATACAAGTTAAATGAGCGAAAATATGCAATTTTGGATGAAAATTATGATTTTAAAACATTTAATTGAGTAAATACGAACAAAAGCCTCGGACATATTCGAACTGGTGATCTGCGGTTCACAGCCACTGAGTTATAATGATATTATACCAAATTGATTGATATTCATTCATTAATTTATTTCAATCTCAACACCATTGTACAATGGTACACAGAAATTATAATGATACAATATATGATATGTCTTACTCATAAACAACACATGCGTAAGAGAGAGAGAGAGAGAGAGAGAGAGAGAGAGAGAGAGAGAGAGAGAACAAAAATAAAGTGTGTAAAAGATCAACTCTGACTCGTTGATTCAAATGTGAAGTATGGGGATTCTAACCTGGGGAGCATTTTTTATTTATTTTTTTTCTAATAAAAGCGCATAATTTCCTCAAAGAACAGTGTTTTGTACTAGACATTATTATTTTAAAACTGATAGCATTTTTTATTTATTTGTATTTGATAAACACTGAATGCGTTCTTGTTGCAACGAGTTACAGCTTAGTATATAGTGGAATTCATCCCCTATTTCGCGTATTTTGCAATGAGCACAGATTCTTTCAGGTCTAGGAATATTTGCCCAACGTCCACTTTCAATTGGTAGATGGTGATTACATGTTCGAAACCTACAAAAAGTAATTGCATCTTTTCTTGATAATGTATCAAAATAATTTTCAAATTTTAATTCTTCCTTATAAATTCTATAATTTAAAGCTTTGGGAGATGATTGAAGAATAGATTGCCAATTTTGTTTGAATTGGTCTATCAACGTAAGTTTAATTTTTGCTTTAAGCCACTTTGAGTTATGTATAGTTTGATCAATCCAGATATTAGATAAACCACAGTTATCTAGAATATGTTTGATGTTTTGATACCAATGAATTTTACACCCCGTTTTGTGATTCATGCAACTTCCTAGATCATATATTAATTTTGCAATTTTTGTATCTTTTCCGGTGAGTATTCTTGACCAATAAGAAATAATGCGTGTTTTAATTTAAATTTCAAGTGGATATCGACCAAGTTCACCATATATCATGAAATCTGAAGTTGATTATTTTAAATGGAGTAGAAGTTTACAAAATTTGAGATGAATTCTTTCTATGATTGCACATTTGAAAAATCCCTGACGTCACATCCGTATAAGAGTATAGGTTGGACAATTTTGTCGAATTTTAGCTGACATTGTATTGATAGATTATGGAATCTCCCCTTTTTTAACACTTCATATAATGCTTTTGTAGCTTTTTCGGCCAATTTCTGTATTGCAGTTTTAAAAGACCCTGTTATGCTAAATACGATTCCTAAATAGTTGAAATCAGTAACAACTTCAATAAGTTTATCGTTATACTTTATCTGTATATTTTCTTTCCACCTACCTTTACTAAATATAATTATTTTAGATTTATCGATATTCATTTTTAGGTTCCATTTAATGCAATAGGTATGAAAGCAATCCATCTGACTTTGCATTTCTTCAGGAGATTCTGCTAACAGTACAGTGCCGTCTGCATATAAAATAGCAAATAATTTGAAAAATATATTCAACTTATTTTCAAACATATCAGAAACAGTTGGTAAACCTTGAACATCAGACTCTCACTCATATAAAAAATCATGTAAATCCTTAAGGTACATGGAGAATAAGAAGGCTGACATATTTTCGCCTTGCCTCACTCCGTTTTCACAATGAAAAAAACTTGAGATTTCGTTATTATATACAATTCTTGATTTGATATGGCTGTACACATTGAAAATAATATTAAACATTTTGCCACAAATATTATTGGATAATATTTTAAACCACAATGCTTTTCGCTAGACGTTATCAAACGCTTTTTCGAAATCTACAAACATACAATAAAGCTTTTTCTTCTTCATTCCTAAAAGCTCAAATAGAATGTGTAATGAAAATATATTATCAATGGTTGAATATTCTTTTCTAAAACCTGTTTGGTTTTCATGTAATACTTCAAATTCATCTGAAAATGTATTCAATCGTTCGTTAAGAATGGAGGTAAAAACTTTTCCAATACAGCTTAGAACAGTAATTGGTCTGTAATTTTGTGGATTGGTTTTAACACCCTTGTTTTTGTATATAGGCATAGTATTTCCTTCTAACCAAAAAGAAGGAATCTTACCAGACGTAAAAACTAAATTAAACAATTTTTCATAAACTGACAACATCAGCTGCTGAGTTGCTGTAATATATTCATTTCTTATTCCACCTTCCCCACTGGCTTTATTATTTTTTAGATTCTTAATTGCTTTTTTTATTTCATCTTGTGTAATATTATTATTTAGACCGTGATTTAAATACATGTATTCACACTGTAAATTGGAAATTTCATTATCAGACTTGTGATTATTTTCATCATCGCTTATTTCGGGAGACCGGTTTAAGTCTCTGAATTACTGATAAAGATCATCAATACCGATTGACGATTGATCTTGGCAATTTTTATTTTTGTTATACTTATTTATTATTTTCCAATATTCTTTAGGGTTTTTGTTTTTAAAATCTTTCAAATATTTACTAATTTTGTTTCTGTATTTCAGCTGCTCTTTATCAATGGTTTTTTGTTATTTATTTTTCATATTCTTTATATTTTTTAAGCGCATTTACTGTACGTTTTCTATAATAATAAACTTTGCTATTACGATATTTTGTACGAGCTTTTTGGCATACTCTTGTAAACCAAGGTTTTGATTTGGTATATTTTTTTTGAGATTTGATTTTTTTCCACCACTAATACTTGAGTCTATGGCAATTTTAGCAGCATCTATATAAATATTATTTAAGCTTTCAACAATGCTATTTATAACATCATCTGTGGTGTTTTCAGCACAACTGTTATCTAACAATGATTGAAGTTTACTAAGATGTTCGGTATCAATAGATTATATATATAAGTTTTCTTTAGAAGGATCCCATGGTTTGATTTTTTCTAAACAATCAACCTCTGGTTGAGACACAGCTGCGTTTGTGTTTCGCTGTACATTTAAATACAATACAGTTGGTGTATGACAATCAGAAAAAAGTTTGCTTTGTTCAAGTAGGGTAATCACAGAGGAAGTAATCTACAGTGCTCGAACCTTTACATGTCAGCCTCCCTGGTAAATTATCACCAATGAAGAAACAATGATGAGTAACAAACAATGATGAAACAATGAAGACAAACACCAGAATGCATATAGATGGTAAACTTCTATTAGAAATGTGTAAAGCAAATAAGATGCTAATTGTAAATGCGCCCATTTACAATTAGCATCTTATTTGCTTTGCACATTTCTAATAGAAGTTTACCATCTATATGCATTCTGGTGTTTGTCTCTTTCAACTTTGTTACTTAAAAATGTCATCATCTTCCATATTCTCGAAAATTTCATCAAATTGGTCATTTCTTGAATTGTCAATATTAAAATATTCTAAACTAGTTCCAGTTCGAGCATTGAAATCACCTGTTAATATTACATGTTTATCATCAAAAGACAATTCTTGCATCTCCAATTCTATTAAATGAAATGAATCTCCATTACTGTATTTTGAGTTTTCTGGAGGTACATATACAATGCCTATTAATAATTTTTTTTCATAATTAGTAATTCTTTTCGAAATTTCAAGCCATAATACAGCTTTAGATTCCGTTTCATGGATGTTAATGAATTCGCTCAATTCTTGCTTGTACAATCCACAATTTACTCTACCATATTTGACCCTGTTTTTCATTTTAATTCCATACCCATCAATTTCTATTATATCTAAATCATCAGTTTTTGTCTCTTGTAAACACAGGGTATAATACTCATTGACAAGTTCTTGGCATTCTGAGTAATTCAGTCTTTTCTTTATGCCGCAGCAATTTAATGACAGAATTTTAAGGTCACAATAAGTACGCACGCACTGAGGTTCATTATTTGATTTTGTATTATAAGTACACTCCCCAAAGTCCCTATCGCGTTTCTTGCGAGGAACTGATTCGTCGCCTTTTGTTAGACACGCTCCGATGTCTGTTTGGTGTTAGCCTGTCACGCCTGGGTGAGTTACTGGACTCTTCGGCTTCTGGGTAGTAGGGTTGGCCATTCACGTAGAGGATATCCCTGACTAGCTTCACATGATCTCCTTTCTGTCTAAGTTCTTTCATAATCGGATAAATACTTTTCCTTGCTTGTTCTATTTCTTCTGGGAATTGTCGATTTATTTTGAATGGTTTTCCTTTTAGCTTTTTGGCGCTTTTAAGCACTTGATCCAAATGGCACTGACAAATAAATTTCGCAACGATTGGTTGGGCTCTTTTCTTGTTTTTCTTACCAAATCTATGCACACTGGTAAACTCAACTTGATGATCAATTCTAAGGTTCTTGGCCATGAAGTCACGGAGAACTTCCTCGGTGTTTTCATGATCATTCTCATAAATACCTGAGAAAATCAGGTTATATTTCATAGATCTGCATCTCAGATCAGTGATCTGGTCTGAGAGTTCTTCATTTTTTCCGTTAGATTTTTTAATTTCAGCCTCTTTTAAGGGCCGGATGTGCAGCGTTCAAATTTGGATTCAATCTCATCGAATTTATTTCTGAGATCTTGCGTTTTTTCTTCCATGTCTGCCACCTGCTCTTTTACGCCACCAAACACATTACTCATGCCATTTAAATGTTCATGGAAATCCCCACATGTCCTATTGACTGCGCTCATCTCATTTTCAATGGTACATGTATTTACTCTATTTGTGATGCTTACCACTTGTTCACATAATTTGTCGACTTTTTGTAGCGCATTATCAATTGTTTTATGTTGCACTCATTTCAATGAAACGTTCATTGATAGTTTTCCCCATATTTTTCACCTGTTCATATAATTTGTCCATGTTTGCTTCACTTTCTCTTTCTTGTTCTTTTTCGCCCCCATATAAAACAGTTCTACTTTCGCCCAGTAAACTCACTGTTTGTGTTTCTGATGACATTTTGCTCGCAATTGTTTAATTCGCAGATGTTTATGTTTGTTTATGTTTGTCACTTGCTTAGACTAAAAATAGATTCACATGAAGACACACCGGTTTATCCGAGTCTTTTGAACACTCACAAATTTGATATCTAAATATTTCGCTTTATTTGTATTAAATTTAAAAACAACTGCAAGACAACTGTTTTCCTATCGAATCTACGTTTAGGAATACATTTTTTCCTCTGTTCTTCAATCAGAATTTATCCTATAAGGCGATTTTTCTCTCTCGTTTTGCTGGTCATCTCTTCACCCTCACGCATGCGCATACCATAAAAACAATTTAAGAAAACATTTAAATCGCTTAACGAGTATTGTGACGTAGTGACAAAAAAGGTATAAGTCTTTAATTATACATGTAAATCTTAATTCACGAATGAAAGGGCGAAACTTTTCGGGTATTTTAGGAGCCAATCGGAATAAAGCATGAATTATTCAAGAAGACGGAAAAACATTAATGAGTTGGTCATTTGTCAGTTGTGTGAGACTGGCCGTGTGCTTCCGACAATGGGTCAATGTATACCGAGTGGCTATATGAAATCAATTAAGGAACTTTAAGTACTATGAGGTTATCAAATACGGTCGGGGGTGATCAAATCCAATAAAGCCCGAAGGGCTTTATGATAGACTTGATCACGCCCGACCGACCGTATTTGATCACCTCATAATATTCAAGGAATGATGTCTTATTACTTATATTTATATAATTTTCAGCAATTGTACGATTAAATATGAAAATAGTCATGGATGAAATTTGTTGAAGTATACATTACAAAATCGATTCGTAGTGTTTTCACAGAAAAATGTAAATATTATTGTTATATTCCGCCCCAAGTTTCTGCTTCCACTACTTTTTAGCTCACCTGAGCTGAAAGCTCAAGTGAGCTTTTCTGATCACTTTATGTCCGGCGTCCGCCTGTCTGTCTGTCCGTCCGTCCGTCTGTTCGTAAATTTTTACATTTTCGACTTCTTCTCCAGAATCACTGAGCCGATTTCAACCAAAGTTGGCACAAAGCATTACTAGGTGAAGGGGATTCAAGTTTGAAGGGCAACGCCCTCTTTCAAGGGGAGATCATTAAAAAATCGTTGAAAATTTTTGAGATATTTTCAAAAATCTTCTTCTCAAAAACAATTTGACCAGAAAAGCTGAAACTTGTGTGGAAGCATCCTCGGGTTTTTGTAGATTCAAGTTTTTTCAAATCATGATCCCCAGGGGTAGGGTGGGGTCACAATGGGGGGTTGAATTTTTACATAGGAATATATAGAGTAAATCTTTAAAAATCTTCTTCTCTGAAACTGATCAGCCAGAAAAGCTGTAACTTATGTGGAAGCATCCTCAGGTAGTGTAGATTCAAGTTTGTTCAAATCATGATCCCTGTCTTTTCTGAAACTGATCAGCCAGAAAAGCTGTAACTTATGTGGAAGCATCCTCAGGTAGTGTAGATTCAAGTTTGTTTAAATCATGATCCCCAGTGGTAGAGTGGGGCCACAATGGGGGGTCGAATTTTTACATAGGAATATATAGAGAAAAATCTTTAAAAATCTTCTTCTCAGAAACCGATCGACCAGAAAAACTAAAACTTGTATGAAAGCATCCTCAGGTAGTGCAGATTCAAGTTTGTTCAAACCATGATCCCCGGTTTTAGGGTGAGGCCAAAATGGGGGGGGGGGGGGGGGGGGGGGGGGTTGAATTTTTACATAGGAATATATTGAGACTACTTTAAAAATCTTCTCAGAAACCGATCGGGCTGAAAAGCCATAACTTGTGGAAGCGTCTGAGCTGATCTCAGAAACTATCAGAGATATGTGTATGAAATTTTCAGGATAGGTAGACTATAGTTTGAAGTTGTGCCCTATTAAGTTGTTTTATGTCAGTGGCGCCATTTCTTGGAGCTCGCCTAGGCACAAAAATTGGGTATGAATTTTTAATCAAAATTTTCATACGTTTTGGTCTGTATCTTTTTATTTGTTGATATTTTGTTAAGACATTTATAACAAAAGTAGTAGAGTATCAAAAGTTCTTTCCAACGAAATTAAGAAAAAGGGGCTGGCCCCTTAAATTAGGGGCCAAATGACTCATTAAGTCTACAACAAATAACTTCAAAATGATAAAGATTTTGTAATGCATTATAAATGCAAAGTTGTTGATCCTAACAATATCATTTGAAAAAATCATTGCCACGCCCATTCATTACTTAATAAGGGATTTTTTTTATACATTATCTGAAAGGTGGGGGGGGGGGGGGTGTTAATTAATTCTGAAATTGTATCGATTATTCATGGTATCATTTAAAAAAGAAATCGCGCGGAAGACCTACTCGTTACTCGTAACAAGATCGTATCTAGTTATGTCTATCATTGTTCAGGTGACCGATGTGGCACATGGGCCTCTTGTTCTTAATATTTCGATCATCATAAATATCTTCATGCCCAAACTTACATTCATCACTAGAAGGAAAAAAGTACAGATTTTTAATCGGGTTTTTCAAAGGAAAAATCCGTTATTGGCGGCTGCCAAAAGGGTACCCCTATAGTACAGATAACTCATCCTACATTTTTCAAGATAGGAAGCTGTTGTTTTGCAGATCAATTGTATATATATCATATATGTTCATATTACTTTGATTTTGATTTTTGATAATCTACGGGAAAAAAACCACTGTTGAACGTTGTTATTATTTTTTTGCAGAATATTGCATATAGGGTACCCCTATTGTAAGGATAACTCCTCAAACAGTTTTCAAGGTAGGAAGTTGTTGTTTTGCAGATCAATTGTACATAGATCAGAAAAGTGAAATTTTCTTGGATTTTGATTTTTGATAATATACAAAAATATCCACCTGTTGAATTTAGTTTTTTTTCGCAGAATATTGAATTTAGGGTAACCCATTTCTCTGGATAGGTAGTGTTTATCAATTCAGGGTTGACAAATGGATTATGGATACTGTTCACACAAAAGAAAATCCGGTTTGCTGTCACATTGACAGCTTTTCTCTTGTTTTGGTTAAGAACGCCCCCTCTATCTTGTCAGGTTTCAATACACAGCCAAATATTAAAAAGAATGTATATGAGGATTTTTCATTGCAAACTGAAAAATGCCCGGATAATAATGTTGAAAAATTGTGCAGGAAGTCCCATGATTTTGTAATGGATAAAAGATGTCAGGTATTTCCAATATAAATCCACATAAGAAATGTATTTTCGTTTATGTTTCTTCTGGTATAAAGAGAGAACATGTAAAAGAGAATCTTAGAATTTTTCTCATTGATTGATTAGAATTGTTTTTCACTGACGGGTACATGTATTTGTATTTATTAAGAAAATCAACAAAAAGTGATGGAAACAGTGACCTGGGATAGACTATACAAAAGAATGGAGTAAGAAACCATTTTTTGTTCTCAGTAGGAATTGCGATAGTAAAAGGAGATGAAATAATTGTATATATAAATGATTTTAATTTGCATACTACAAGTATTGACAACAGACATACAGGGAATATATACAAAACAATGACCAATATAAAATTCACTTGTAGAAACGTAACAGTTTAATGTTATATATAAAAAACAAATTCAAAATATCCAAAAATCTTATTGGCAATGAATATCAGTTTCTGTGAAAATGTGATTTGTTTATAAAATTCTGAACAAGTAAATGTGTGATGTTGATTTCTGCTGATTCCATCCACCATTTTGAGACACTTTAAAAAAAAACCTGTGCCTTCCGTTGATTCAGTTAATTTGTAAATGTCTCTGAATTTGAGCCATAATACCGTTATATATAAACAATATACATTCATAATTTAGACTACTTGGTATCAAAGGATAAAAGCAAAGTGTGTGTTTAGGTTTCCGGTAATGAAAAAATAAAAAAAAAAAGATGGAAAAATAAATAAGATGTTGGCTATTTTGATTTTGTTGTTGTTGAAAACTGTGAAAATATAAATATACATCTAAATACATGCACCTACTTGTATCTATTAACAATGTTTTGATTTGGACAAGAGTCTCTAAACTGTCTACCAATGTCTACATAAAGATTATATACATTAACTGTGAACAGAAGATCGCTAGTGTGTAAATTATGGCACATTTCTGTTTATTTTGTTGATTTTTTACCCTCTAGCCATGTATCATTTTCAGCACAATTGTTGTAATAAAGTAATAACCAAAAGGACCATAAATAAGTTTTCCAAACCTCATCTCCCTAAATCAATTGATATGTGTGATAAAAATCAATACGGCAGTTTCAACTTGATTTGATTGTAACAGTTTATATAAAATATATGGTATGAAATATTTACTGTTGACTTTAGAATTACCTGTGCTATCCTTACTATTCACATATAGAGAAAGACCTCAGGATCATTTCTGACTACCATATTTTGTCAATAATATAAATCAATGTAAAATAAATATATTTCTTCGACTAATTTTATACATATTACATCCTTAGACCCTAAAAAGATGTACATAACCTATAAAACCACCACATCTGCCGTGGTATATATCTCAGATCAAGTGGGGAAATTCAATCTTTCCAAGTGGGTTAACAGTAAATTCAAAATTGAACTTGATATTTCACTATGTATTGGTAACTGTTTACATGCGTAATAAAATACAGACAAATACATATAGAGCTAAAGATATAGGAAAACACTGGAGTGAACAAAGTGTCAGATCTCTCTATCTTTCATAACAGATGCAACATTTTTATGTGACAAAAAAAAATTCAAGAAGAGAATAAAAGAAGGGAAGATACTAAGTTCATTGTTGGTGCCATAAAAGTTAAACAAAAGCATGGGGGAAGAAATTTTTTTATCCAGTTTTTGAGTTAAATAATATTCAGTAACATTAAAGTGTAATCTGGGGCTGAACAGTTACTAGGAATGCATCCTGCCATATTTCTAGTTAAGAGTTAGCAAGCTCATGATCAATACAGGCTATATATATATATATATATATCTACAATTATATACAAAAGTTCTTTTGCATTGCAAAGGTTTATTTTGCCTTTAAAAATGGCAAAACCTGGCGTGTGCTAAAAAAGCAGTTTCTTTAAAACTGACTCCAAGGACTATTTCCCTCTAACAGTAAAATATAAAAGGCGAAAAAACAAACAAAAACAAAATTGGGGTACATGTAGATAGGCAACATAAAAATCATGACATGATTTTTTCACAATATTTAATAAAACTTAAAAAAGCTGAAAATGAGCTTTTAAAACAGATATTCTATCTGAATTTTATTCTGGCAAGCAGAAAAGTAGCAACTTACCCCAAAAAGTTCAAGGTAAAAATTCAAAACATACCCCGTCCCATTTTCAAATCTTCAAAAATATCATAGCATTATGGGAAGTAACACCACACAGTATGTATTTCCTGTGCCTAACATCTGCCTATTTTTATATCAAAGTATCTTGATAATGTGGCGCATCTTTTTTGATTTGGTCTTCTATTTCACATAGTATAAATTCTTTGAAACTACAACAAAACTCAGATAGTGCTGAAATTATCTAATGTTATAAGAATGACCCCCCCCCCCCCCCCCTTTTTAAAAAAAACTCTAAGACCTAATAAACCAAATACTGCAACAAAATACTAAAACAGGATAAATGGGCATATAGAAAAATGTTTTTAACAATTGCATGATCTAATACCATAATAAAACTCAACAAACGCAAAATTAAGAGAGATTGCAAAATATTCAACAGTTTAAAACATATGAAATAAAAAGAAAAACTTCGCATATTGCATACATGATGAATATTAAAGGTGATCCCAAGTGTAATGACAATAGGCTATCTGCTACATCTGTTCCTCTAGACCAACACAGTCAGTAAAAGAACCAAGCAGAATTGTTTTCATAAAATATTGAAGTGCATCGCAGTTGCAAATAATATGATGTGTTTCAGATTTTTATTTGTTTGTTAAACCCCCCTAATCTCCATTGGAAACTGATTATAACAAATAATCTTTGGAAACTGAAGTATAAAATAAAAAATAAAACTCTTCTCGTATGAAACGAATGATGTTTCATTATGGTATAAACCTAATTATAATAATGTGTATAAGAATGGGCTGTTCAGTTGAGAATGATGATATAAAGATGAGTGCTTTTTGTTATGTTGATTTTAGTCCTGGAATGTGTTAAACATCCCTGAGAGATCATTAAACTCCTGGCCAGGGGGATCCAACATGCGCAAAACATCACTGAACTCTTCGTTCTGCTGGCCATTGGGAGGGGGTGGGGGCTGCCCCTGGGGGTTCTGTGTGGCTTCTGCTGCCCCTCCCTGCCAGTGTTGGGGCCACATGCCCTGCCCAGTTGTGGAGGGGGGAGAGGAATGAGAAAAGTTATTTGGCTGTGAGCTGGGGATACTCTGTGATCCAAGCTGAGTATAGGTGGGAGGTCCAGCTGAAACAGTGGTAATTTCTTATAATATTTTTATTCTAAAGCCTTCTCTTAAAAAACAAAAAACAAAAAAAAAAACCAGGTCAAAATTGTTCTGTTGTTTTCTATTTGCTACAATAACTAAATTGACCAATTGAAGAGTTTTCTGACCTGGTGAAGAGCTGTTTGGACTGATCTGAGAAAATCCTGAGGCAGGGTTGTTGCTGAAATCAGTGCCTCCCTTAAAAGAAACCCCACACATTATACATATATTGTAGTAAATCATGCTATGATAAAAATGATCTTATTAAACACTAATTTAAAAATGAAAATTACCATAACTGCAAATTCCTACGATTGCTTAGGTGTCTAAAGTACATGCATTTAATAAAATCTTGTTTAATCTTAAAATTTGAAGCCACATGTTATTTTAGGGTAAGTGCATTTTTGTTTGTTCACCTGATTCTGAGAGAAGCCTGCGGGCCCTGCCCAACCACCAGGGTTAGGACTCCTCCTGACCCCGGGTACACCGGACGGCTGGGACATAGGCATGTTGGTGGCTGTATTCTGCCCAGGGTACTTCATTTGAGAAGGTGAACTATAATTGTACATCTCTGGTCTGCCCACTTGTCTGGCTCCTACAAATGAATAGAGTTGTCTTTCCTGTACAACTTCTCATCAAGACTTGCAATAGATCTTGACAAACCAGACAATTTTGTACAAGTATTATATATTTACCTATTAAATGTAAAGATACAGATTAATTACTGACCACTTTTTTAAATATATCAATAAAAAGACTTGTATGCTTTCTTGATTTTGATTAGCCTGTATATGTATTCATTTCTGTATGAAGCATACAGTAAATCATTTTAATTAAACCACTGCCTTAAAATTTCATTAGTTAAGTTGTTGATTTACCTGCAACAGTATGATTTAAAAGATAACACTTCTACAACAGTCTAATAACAAGTGTAATATCAGACTACACCTAAGCTCACTAAATATTGGACTGTCAAGAATTTTATTTTAACTGCAACAACAAAGAAAGGACATCACAACGGTATCTTAAATAAACTTACCAGTCAGAACAGAACTGTAGTCCTGGAAGGGTTCCCGGAAGTCGTGCTTGTTGGCAGACTGCATGTTCATTTCTGTGGGCATGGGGCCCCTAGGAGGGGTGTTAAATGAGGCCATGGACGGGTTTGGATCTTGTGGTTGTTCGCTTGGCATTCCTGGAGCAGTGGAGGCACCAGCTCCCTGCTGAACACTTCTATAGAGCACAAATAAACCATATATGTCATTAAATTACATCTATTTACCAGTGTGTGTGTGTGTGGGGGGGGGGGGGGGGGGGGGGGGATGCTTTAATCTTCCGACCATAGAAAAACAAGCCCCAGACAACTTAACATGACATTTTAAAGTATGGCATTTCTGAAAACTTTAAAACGATTCACAAAAATCTTTTTAAATTACATGTAACTTGCTTTCAGAAAGAAGTTTATAAATTAGGACTTATCTTTTTCAAGATACAATGTACATGCACATGTATATCAGTAAAAACAGCATTATAACGCAAAACTTGTCATAAAGAAATAATGGTTATTTATCCATTATTAATTAAGAGATTTGATTTTTCTTTCTTATTATTATCAGTGTAATTGGACCTAAATTATTTGGTTTTTTAACCACATCCAGAAATGAAATCAGTTCCTACTTGGCAGATGTATTTGTGCAGACAATGTACTCCACTTCGTCAGTGTACGGGTTCTGGAAGCTGAAGCTGCTGGTCCTAAGCCACACCCACTCATGATTGGAGGCCCTGAACCTGTACATGATGGACATCACCTGACCCTTCAGCTTCAAAACTGGAAAAAATCACAAATAAACCTCAGTAAAACATTGGGTATACAACCCCTCCCCCACCCCCCCCCCCCCCCCCAAAAAAAAAATTACAGAGGATTTCATGTATGGTAAAAAGAAATCATAACCCCTCTCTCTTCCTTCCCCCCTCTCCCCCAACAATATTTTTAAAAATTAATGTGAGAATTCCAGGAAACTAAATATTTAAGTACAATATGGATTCCAAATATATATTTTCCCTGAAAGTTTTTGTTTTTACAATGTACCTTGATCAAAAGTATCTTTCATGTGTGCTTTGTCCTCTGGGTGATAGAAATCAAAGGCTGTTTTTCCCAGGAGGTCAGCTGGCTGGTAACCAAGAACGGCTGTCACTCTGTATCAATCAAAGACAAACCAGAATTAATGACGTCATATACACACATACATGTATATCATATTTAATTCTTAACAAATCCTACAAATAAAGGATTTAACGTATAAAAAAATTATACTTGTTTAACACACCCTTTGGTTGCATATGACGGAAATGTCTCCAATTGATTACCTTTGGTCCACAAAGGTGAACTTTCCATCCATGTTGTGCCTGGAGATGAACTCGGTGCCTCCGTTGGGTCCCATCAGGTCACTGCAGTTCGGGGTGCTAGTCACCTGGAGACGACCTATGCCCACCAGACAGCAGTGTGTGCTCGAGTTCTCGTCTGAGTCTCGGTCCATCTGGACACCTGTGGTTATAAGTGACATGAGCTGATATTTATCTGCTACATTTAACACTGCCTCCACCAGAAGCTAACTCTCTGCTGCATAAATTGCAAAATTTTCAACAAATTGAAAACGAGGTTATTTTCATCCTACATGTATCTTGTTATTAGTCAAATCAAATTTAAAAACTTATTTTGCACCACTGAAGTTTAACTCCTACCTGTGTTTCCAAGGTAGATAACATTACAGTAACTTGCCATTCCCCCTGTAAACAGTATTTCCCTCTCCAACCTGACTCTAATTTTCCTCTATAACTACAGTATATTCTGGCTGTACATCTATAAATTTGTAATGGCAGTTCTGAGTATATACCAAGTATATTGGTTGATGACTTTACCTGAGGGTGGCCAGTTCTTGATGTAGCCTGTGACGTGGACCACGGTGTAGTGGTTTCCGTCTGGGGAAGGGCCCAGGGTGTTCCTCTGTCTGGCCCGGTGGGTGTGACTAGCGCTCATGGTATTCACTTCCATGTTGCCCATCTTCATTCGGCAAATAAATCCCCGCCTAGACCCCATACACAGTCGAATGGAGGCTGCAGTGAACATTGGGCTACCTTTTACTGGCTTGATTTAATTATCACATATGTTCATTATACTCTAAAAACTTTTCATCTTGGGAAAATGGGGGGGGGGGGGAGAGAATTTGATATGTTCTCTTGCTCTTTGCTCTTGTGCTTACTCTGACAAAACACTTTGGTTTCACATCCCTACATCATTCTTACTGTAAAGAAATGTTGTCTTTTTTGAAATCATAAATATGCTTCTATTGCAATCTAAATTGATGGAAGGGGAATATTACAATAGTTTCAGATGTAAATGATGGTGAGATGACAACAAATCTGCAACCTCAATTTTAAGAGTCTGACTTTAGGTTTGAAATTGTATACATTTACAGCTGAACAACAAAACCTACTTTGATGGCTATCTTTTTTTACTGTTCCAGCTGAAAAAAAGAGAAGGAAAATAATTATTATCATAACTCAATTGGTAAAAACATTGCATAGCATATTTAAAATAGATTCACTTCAGACTTTTTGATGCATTGCAGACTAATTAACAGCCAATTAAAATCTGTGAACAACTACTGGTACTAATACTGAGGAGGAGGATTTGTTTGCCCATTGAGGTGTGGGTGTAGGTGCTTTGTCTGCTTTGGATCAGTATAGTCAATACATATTTCCTGGTTATGAGGATGAGCAAGGTAAACATCTCTCTAGACTGCAACGTTTACTCTTAGCAGTTACTGCGTCTTGAGATGATAACTGTTGGCCTCATAGCCAGTAAAAACAGGTGCATAGGTCTATTACTGGTACAGTAAACTGCTATTTATACATCTCAGGCGTGTTCAAAAGAGCGAGTGCTCGCAAGCGCTCGCTAAAATTCCCTGTACCTGCAACACAAATTTTGGCGAGCGCTCGCGGGCACTCTATCAGGTGAACACACATACCTCTGTTTAGTGCAGTAGCAATATTCCTGGTATTTTTAGTAATGACTTACTTTTCAGGTCTAGGATTCTGCCTGTGTTCTGAGATTCTGTTGTGGACAACTGTTCTCTCACTTTCTCTACATCATCTGGATGGACCAAGTCATACATGGAGTTTCCGAACCAATCAGCCTGAGGTGTAATTATTAAACAAATTCTAATTACAGATTTTATTTTCGAAGACTTCCTACAATTCTAATATTGTGAATGGTGAACTTTGTGCTTACTTGAGGTAAGGAAAATAAAGAGAAAAAAAGTATCAAACAAAACTGTAAAATTTCTTTTCATTCCACTGATGATAAAATCATTGGCATGTATTTAACTATTCCCATGGCTAAGGTAAAATGTAAGCATACACATAGCAGATTTGAATTGTTCAAGTTGTGCTGTAAGTTTTAATTAATGATTTGTTTATGTATAACATTTGTACCTGAGACTGGTGCAGGACTTGTGTGATTGAATCGGAGACATAAATGAGACGGCCTGAGTCGCATTGAACCACAAACAGGAAGCCATCGGCAGCCTACAATACAGTACGCAATATCAATAGAGAGTATGCTTAATGTTACAGCCTACAATACAGTACGCAATATCAATAGAGAGTACGCTTAATGATAAGCCTACAATATAGTACGCAATATCAATAGAGTACGCTTATTGTTACAGTATGCAATATCAATAGAGAGTACGCTTAATGTTATAGCCTACAATACAGTACGCAATATCAATAGAGAGTACGCTTATTGTTACAGCCTACAATACAGTACACAATATCAATAGAGAGTATATGCGTAATGTTACAGCCTACAATACAGTACGCAATATCAATAGAGAGTATGCTTAATATTACAGCCTACAATACAGTACGCAATATCAATAGAGAGTACGCTTATTGTTACAGCCTACAATACAGTACACAATATCAATAGAGAGTATATGCTTAATGTTACAGCCTACAATACAGTACGCAATATCAATAGAGTATGCTTAATATTACAGCCTAAAATACAGTACACAAAATCAATAATCAATAGAGGCAGAGTCATGTTTGCATTTTAAGCTTTATTTTGAACTCTAAACCCTAATCTGTGAATCCTCTGACTGTTACCTCATTTTTATTATTTGATGTTTGAAAAGCATTTATCTAAAAACTGGGGGGGGGGGGGGGGGGGGGGGGGGGTGTATTTACAAGAGTCGGAGGAATCTTTGATTCTCTATACCTAAGCTCCAGGGGTCAAAAATTGTAAACTTTTGGTAATAATTTAAGAGACCTGCAGGCCTTGAATAGTCAATCTTTAATAATATTCAGTTTCATTTGTAATGCACACAAAATGCATACAGCTTTTTCTACAAGTATAAAATGCACAGTATATTAAAGTAGATTTCCTAAGATAGAACATATATTAAATTCAATATTGCCAAATGACAATTTACCAAAAAGTTTCTAAGATGGAGTTAAAACTATTATGAATGACCTTATGCAATTACCTTAATTAAAAATACATGTTCAATATATGGTCATATTTGTCAACCCCCCACCCCCATACCCCATAAAAAGCCTCAACTTCTGTCCCATGGCCTGGGCGATGAATTTCCCAATTTAAAATCAGGAAGTTATGAACATAATAACAATGCATGACTTTATCTCCCACAATTGTGATAGTACAGAAAAAAATAGATGTGGCCATATTTGCCCTGCCCGAGGGCCTGAACCCCTGACCCAGGGACCATGAATTTCACAACTTTGGTAGAGGGCTTCATGGACATCATAACCATGCATTCAGTTTTTTCCCCACATGTGTGAAAGTATAGAAAAAAAGATTTTTGAAAAAAACAAAAGGTCACCCGAGTGACTCAGGTGACCTAAAATACCAACAATCAACACATCCAGAGCTTCAAACTAAAGATTTATATAATTATTTAATGGAAAAGTAATTTTCCATGGTAGTTTTTACCTCTAAAATCAGATGTTTGAGTTCCTGGTCAGTCAGAAAGGAAGGCTTGTAAGTACCGTCCACACTGGTGTTTCCAGCTACTGAAAAACAGTCACTGTATAGTCATACTGTTCTACAACAAGTCTGAACAAGGATCAAATGTGCCTTCTAATGTAATAGACATCTAATTTCAATACTTAATTTTTGTCATCAACCATGTTAATGTCTAATATACATGTACATGTATTATCTATGCACTTTGTATTGCGCGGCTCATCACTGCATTATGATATTTGATGGATCTGTCAAGTATATTGTTTGAAACATATGATTTTACAATATAATTTGAAAGATTGATATAAGCTCTGTATTATTTTATATGTTTTTTTTTAATTTAATTAGAGAAACTGAAAAAAAAAATTGTTTTTAGTGCAAACATGTATCCAAGAACCTAAAATTTGGTATCAATGAATGCATATTAATTATAATTATCTAATAATAGATGTGAAAAGAAGATCTGGTAAACTTTTTAAATTAATTGATAAAAATTATTTACGAAAATAAAAATTGTTATCATGTTTATTCGGTAATATTTTTTGAATGGATTTGATCAATGGCCACAACCATAATGATATCACGATAAAAGACAAAGAATGATTCCTCATTCCTTAAAAACAGCCTTTTCTTTAATAATACTGTAAAACGAGAAAATTTGGAATATACATTGGCACAAAAAAAATTGTTTTTGTACAACGAAACCTTGCGCCCAAATTTCATTACCCGGTATGTGTTCACTCAAGCACGTGAACATAACAACTTTGATTTCTAACTCACATACACAGGTAAACTGACGATGAGAACAATAAACTTGTTTTGTTCAAATAGTCAGGATACATAAGGAAACTTCATTTGTTGGCGATGCTGTATATGTTAACACAAACAGAAGCACAGTTTTTGAGTTATTATTTATAGAAGGTTTCATATCAGCCAATCAGAGAGCTAGAAATTATTCAATCACGTATCGTCAGCATGAACGATTACCAGTATGCTTGTATAATCACCATTCATCTCGAGGCGCAAAAAAAAAAGATGATATGGAGAGAAGTCAAAATTTTGAAGGTGTTAATGATAGATTATAAACAAGCTGCAATATAACTGAATCAATCCTGCATGTTTATTTGGCAGAACATACTCAATTATCTATACTTCTTATCTGTGTAATTGCATGTGTAAACAAACAGAATCGACCGTCCAAAATTATGTAAGCGCACACTTCTTGTATTTAAAAAGGACTAGAGTTATTGTTTTAATATATAGAGAAAATCGTTGGGGCACTATTAATTTTAGCCCTCAGGGCCAGTTGCGCCAAAGGTGCTTAAAGAATGAGTGCACTTATGGGCCCCGGTAAAAAGTGAAATAAATAAAGATTCAAGTTAAGCATAATTTTTTACCTCGCATCATCTATTGAGAATCAACAAGTTTTAACACTGAATTTAGTGTATATAAAAAGCATAAAGCTTAACAACATATATTAGGGGTCAGCTGACATTCGTGATTTTATATAGTAAATCAAGGGCGGCACTCATATCAAAGCCATTGTTTACTGACAGCCTAACTGTGTACAAACTTGTGGAAATGACAAAAGATGCATTATACATTTAGAAAACTTCTGTGGAAATAAGAAGTTTGTACAACATTAGGCCGGTACTTTAAAAATGAAAAATATGTGAAAATGTCAAGGTTTTTCCTATAGCAAGCGAGAGCTATTACCTGCGTGACCCACGTTGAACCCACGTATGGAATATATTATTTCAAATAATCATGTGGGTTCTATCCAGGAAGACGTTTGTCAAATGTGCTCACTGTAAAACACTGACACATTTTAAATCACTTTCCATCAACTTTGTATGGTCAGGAATGTTTGTTTGATCACTGAGGTAATATGCAACTTCAAAGCTTTATTCGATTTTATTCCAAACATAAAATAACGCATAAAGTATAAATCAGCAAACACACCAATTGATCCACCAACAGAATAATGTCTCCTCCCTCTGATTTAAATAGACACCATTCAAATAAGTTCGGTACAATTTTTCCGGCATTTAACATGAGATGTTTGTGAAACACTTATGCCCCCCTCCCTTGGAAACATCTGCGAAGAAAATAAACTGAAACTGCAAATAACTGGAATTTTTCTAAGTCCACGGCACATGCCCGTGTCAAAAATTGCTTGATCGTACCACAAATAAAACTTGACCTAGATATTATTACAATAAATCTGTATACCAAATTTCATTTCAATATGTGCAACCTCTGCGAAGAAAATGAACAGAAACTGCAAAAAATTGGAATTTTTCTACGTCCAAGGGGCATAACTCTGTTGAAAATAACTTGATCAAACCCATAATTAAAATTCACCTAGATATTATGATAAATCTGTAAACCAAATTTCATTTCAGTATGTGCAATCTCTGCAAAGAAAATGAATTAAAACTGCATATAATTGGAATTTTTCTACTTCAAAGGGGCATAACTCTGTTGAAAATAACATGATCAAACCCATAATCGAACTTGACCTAGATATTATTATGGTAAATCTGTATACCAATTTTCATTTCAATATGTGCAACCTCTGCAATGAAAATGAACGGAAACTGCAAATAATTGGAATTTTTCTACTTCCAAGGGGCATAACTTTGTTGAAAATAACTTGATCAAACCCATAATTATATGTGCAACCCCTGCAAAGAAAATGAAAGGAAACTGATGGTGGACCGACTGACAGAGAGACAGACGGACAGCAACAAAGTAATATGCCCTTCCTTCTTCGAAGGGGGGCATAAAAATCCTCAATTGTTTAAAATGTATGCTAATTTTGGTGAAGTTAAGCATGCATTTAAATTAGAAGTGTCCATCAGTGCTTAAATATCACAGGAAAAAAGTAATTGGTTGATACATAAAAACAGCACTGAAAAAGAGCCAAAAAAGATTGTTTGTGTCAAGTTGTTTTTGTTTTGTATCTAGCACAGCTATCTACTAGGGGGTATTTGTGCAATTTTCAGGCATCGGTCAGGTTATTTTTCTGTTTATCATATTTACATATCATTTGTTCATAATTGCTCTTTCTTAAACTTTAATGATTTGTAATCAACATGCAAACAAATCAGTTACTGAAAACACTTCCATATAATTTCAAATTCATTATTTTTTGTGAAAAGGTTAATATTTTTGTTGAAATCCATTGACAAGTTCAAAACAACTTCCAAAATTCAGGCACACTAAGTACTTTTTTTTAATATTTACTATTATCCGCAAAACACAAATTTGGGGATCAGTATATATCCTCAGAAGACAGTTTTTGGATACTGTAGATTGGGTAATATTCACTGTGTTTTAAGGTAGTATGGGACACCTGTCGATATTAATGTGAATAAATTAACATTATAATCAAAATACTTTCACTGTTTTAGAATTTTCAAATTTTACAATATTTGACCAAAAACTATGTTTTAAATTTTTTTGGAAATATACAAATTATAAAAGCCTCTGTGGGAGTTTAAAAATTGGCATAAATGAATCCATAATATAATTATCTAATAATTAATACACGTCAAAGAGAGTCAGGTAAACTTCAAAATTTTCATTGATAAAAAATTGTTAATGAAAATAAAAATTATATTATTTGATGATATTTTTTATATGGATTTGATCAATGGCCACAACCATAATGATATCCTGATAAAAGCCAAAGAATGATTCCTTATTTATTGAAAACAGCCTTTTCTTTAATAGGTAATAATTGATCTATTGAGGTGATAATCCTCAACATGTCTGATCTTTCAGAACTTGCATAATTAAGAGCTGAACATTGCCCCCCAAACAGGAAAGATTGTTTGTTTCCTTGTTTTTGTCTCGTTTCTAAAACCATATACATACAGGAGTATTTTGTGCTATTTTCAGGCAGGGGGGGGGGGGTATTTTTTGTTTATCATATTCATAATTATTTATTAACATTTGCTCTTTTTTTAAAAATAGAATGTTTTGTAATCAACATGTTTTCTTTGTAAATAAATCATTATTGAAAACACTTAGCAACAAATTACCAACATACTTAAAGACTTACAAAATACAAAATTTTGGTGTCAATATTCATCCCTGAAGAGAGTTTCTGCATATTTTTAAATTCATAAAAAATTTTTGAGAAAATTTCCTTTCCTTTTCTTGGGGGGGATAATGATAATTTGGTTTTATAAATTCTAAACATACAAAATAAAAGTAACTTACTCAAATTTCTTCGTAGAAACTTAAATTGACTCTTACTGGTAATTGCTAACTTGCCAGTATTCATTGATCGTATGATTAATATACTTGAAATTGGCATCTTTTATTTGCGAGTTGAGGTGTGACTAATAACCTGAATGACTCTTTTTGCATAAATCTCAATAGTTTGAACAATAGGAAAGGTGGAAAAAGGTGGGAAATTTGGATTAGATGTAAAAAAAAATTTTAAAGCAGCTAGATCACAATTACATCACAAGAAATTTTTAAAGTAGATTTTCCTATAGTGTGAAATCTAAACCACCTTGATAGATACTTTGTAACGAGTCAAGGAATTTTGGCAAAAGAGAATCAAAACAACAAACAGTATTATCTGTTAAAAAGCAAATTCATGTTTTGGTTTATCTCTTGCATTATACTGTATTCAAAGTAATTTTCACCCTGTTTTTTTTTTCACCCTTCTACACTTGCAAATGAATTTGCCGAGACACTTCATTAAGAAATAGATACTATTTTGAATTAACAAAGTTATTTAAAAAATGTTTTGCATTCGCATTGTCTTCAGTTTGCCTGCTGACAACAAGGGCAAAAGGAACAAAAATAAAACGGAGTCGAAAATTTCCCCGTATAAAGTTCTGTATTGCAAATCATTCAAACTAGGCAGAGAAAAAACATAACACTAAGCCTTGGTACAGCACAGTTTTAGCATGTGATTTGATTAACCAGTAATAACATTGCTATTTGCTAATACCTCTGAGTGTTTTCATATGGGACACGGCCATTCGGAGGATGGTCAGCTTGTCTGGTTTGCGGGCCAGCGTGCTACAGGTGGGCACCATGTCACACAGTTCATTAATGTAGGAGGTCATCTTATTCCTTCTTCTTCTCTCAATCTCACAGTGGCTTTCTCTATGAAAAATAAAGAAAATTCCTTGCTTTAATTTTGATACTCTTTTCTTTCTCTTTAAAAAGCACAATAAAAAAGGTATCAATGGGTTAGTTTAGTCTTTTCCGAATTTCACATTATGTGCGCCAAATTTTAAAATTGCAAACAAAAAAGCTGAAGTCTTACACTTTTCTTTAAAAAATTGTTTTCGCCATTACCGGTATCTTTATCAAGTTATATTGCCAGAATTTTTTAAATATATCCCAAAAACCAATGAAATTTGATAGAAAAACAATTGAAATTTTTTTTTTATGACCTGTCCTAAGTGACAAGATCACTTTCTCCAAAAGTTGATACATAAGGGGACTCTATATCTATAACATATCATAAATGTCTATCTTTGAATATGGTTCACAATATTGATTAATTTGTACACAAGAAGTAAAATTGATATGATATCACACATTGATTAATAATAAAAAGTCTCAATTGTATTTTAAAGCTGCATCACCCCAAGTTTGTCCAATTATAATTCCATGTTTAATACGTCACCCGCAAGCATAGGTTTAAGAAAAATTGACATCTCAAAAAAGCAAGCAAATTAATTCCCATCTTGAAGAGCTATCCTTTCCAGTTTGGTTTTACTTTTCGGTTTATTTAAGAATGACCAGACCTATTCCATTTGTGCAACATGCAAAAGAGATAGGTACTACAAATTCTTAAAAATATGATGTCACAATCACTGAAACTACACTGAAAATTCGCCTGTAATGCAATCATGGATGTGATAGATTGAAGACTGCAAATTGCATGTACAGGAGCCTCAAAATGCTGGAACTTTGGTGAAAAAACTGTACACTGCCCATCAAAAATGGTACAAAATATTGCTTATCATCTTCCAATAACTTAAAGGTACCTTATTTCCAAACCAACAAATGTATATAGTTGCAAATGTTTTATTTTAAAAGTAGTAATCAAGTTTTGCATGCTTTAAAATTTCATATTGTGTTTCATAATCACCATTTCTCCTGAAAGGTATAATTACTCTAGTATAGATAAAAGCTTCCTTTGGTATAACGTGATAGTCGCTGTCTCCAATCTCCGATATTGTTCATAATACTTATAATTATACATTTTGGAATGAGCAATGCTAAATAACAGCCACAATTGCAAGATTAACACTTGAATTTCTGCACATACAACTTTATCCTTTATTTCAGCGAAAATACCAGAAAACATGTTTAATCATTGTATATACAGTGTATTACATGTACTTACAGAGAGCTGGGTCAGATTCAAGTTGGCTAAATATACTCTATCAAGTTATGAACCAATTATCTTTAACATTTATAATTTAAGGTACCCATTAAAAAACAAAGCTACCCAAAGAGATATTTTGATACCTTTTTAAAGTGAGATATTTATCCCAAATGACAGTTCACACTTTCACACACGATGTTTTGTGTACACTACCCAAGTATCGGAAGGTGTCGCGTGTCAAACACAGGTGAGATTTTTCAGGGTCTCTTGAGTGAGAATTAGAGGAAAATGTTATCATTTAGCGAAAAATTCAAAGTACTGTCCAAATTTTCATTTTCCATGAATTTTGGTGTCCCACTGTGATCCCGTGAATGGGGTAAAACATATGGTACCTTTAGATAATACTGGAACATATCACATGTATGTGCAATATATATATCTTTGGAGACATAATTAATTTATTAATACACAATTTCTTTGGTGCACATAGTAACAGACTTAAAATATTTGCAATTTTACATGTTAAAAAATGCTTTTCAGCATTATTTCACCTTTGCCACGTTTCTTTTATGGATTTCAATAATTTTAAAATGAGCTGAGTGAGCTTTTAAAAGCAAATTATGTCAAATGCTGCATGTTCGAATCATTTACTTTTTTCCAAATTAAAGAAGGATTGACCCATATATGTAAATTAATGCTGCTCAAATTCTATTGGCTTTAATCTATGATCTGCTGAAATTTCTTTAAAACCAACTTTCAATTACAAAAAGAATGAATTTTGTGCAAAGCATTTAGATTGAACCAACTTGTCGATGATAGAATTTTTTTTACAGAACACATTTAATTATACATATATAAATCGGATGTTCAATGCAAAACAAGTTGATATTAAAATAATTTCTTTACAAAATTTGTACGATTAATATTTAATGATGTTTAATTAACCAACTTGTCTTATATACACCAAGGTAAATGTTATTTACATGTAATTAACAGTATATCTTGTTTGGAACTTTAATGCTTTGCTTATCAACTGATAAAGTTTGGTGTACATTGTATTAACATTGATACTAATTGAATACCTGCTAAAAAATGTTTTCAAAATAAGATGGCATTTGATGTGATTCCTTTTGGTCAGTTGATATTAGAGATTTAATTGTTTTTCAACCTAATTTCATTGTTGATGCTAAATCTGGTTGGTAAGCTAGCACAAAACAATTCTTCACTAAATTAATATTTTTAAAAACAAACTAATTGCCATTTTCAGCATGTGGCAGGTGTTTACAAATTTAATCTTTAGATTCATACCAGTTTTACGTCTAATCATCAATGAAAAGAAGTAGCCACTCAACAAAATCCCAAGGATATTAAAATTTAATGGTGCTGCACACAGGCTATGGAAATAAACTCTCTTTATTAATAATAACTAGGTCAAACATGTTCCAATCATCTCATTGACATCCTGTTACATGAAGAGCATATGCAGTTTTTACCATCTAACCTGAAGTTCAAATTCTCAATTTCAGAAGGAGTTTAATGATCGCAAGCAATTCAAATTAAAACTCAATTTGATCACATGACATTCGACCGTATATTCACGATAGATCAAAATTTTTTAAATCAATTAAGACAACTTATAGAATTTTTTTTTTTTTTTTTACAACCTTGTGTATCCTTTTTTCCAAAAGATGATTGATTTGAACTTTTTGGTTGTTGTTTTTGTTTACCTGGCAAATCTCTCTTTGTCCGCCTGTTCCTGGTTATAACCTCCTCCTTGTCCATCTTCTTCATCTGACCTGATCAATTCATCAGCAACCAATCAGAAATCAAATTCGAATGATGGAGCGCTATTTATTTTGGTTAATCTAATAGGTCAGTTTTTACAGTATTGTAAATCATTACACAAGTAATATGATTTATGTAACTTATATGTAAATTATGTAACATAATTACCCAGCAATACTAACATTTAACCAGTGTTATATATGTGAACATATTGACATTTCCTTTCTAGGTCAAATATATATTGGATAATTCGTCACAATTCAACAAAAACAAAAAATCATCAATAAGTTTCCAAAACTTGCTAATCATATTATTTCTCATAAAATATCAAACTTGCTCAACGTTTATTTTATAAATGGAAATAAAAAAAACCCCTTCAATATATAAAACAAATAAAATCATGTGCTAGAAAGAAAACAAAAAACAAGAGGTTCAGGGGCTACAATACTCACCTGAGCAACAATTGCCATAACTCTGATCAAATCAGCATTACAGTATCATATTCAAAATATCTTAACAATTCATATAGTAGATTTTGCTCAAAAAAGTAAAAATAATTCTTCTAACTTTTATGCACATATTTTTATGCTACATATTAAGCCCCTTTTGTTGTTGCAGTATTTGTCAGAAGATTTTTCTCTATTCCTTAATTTAAAATCCCTCACTCCCTTTGTGGCCCAACCCTTCTTCATGCAGGGAATCATGATTTGATCACACATTAATCTGCACAACCTGTGCTTTCACAAAAGTTTCAGTTTTTTTGGCTGAATGGTTCACCAAAAGAGGATATTTCTCTATTTATTCCTATGTAAGAATTTGACCCCAATTGTGTCCCTGCCCTACCCCCTGGGATCATGATTTGAACAAACTTGAATCTCAATCTTCCACACAAGTAACAGCTTTTCTGGCCAGTTGGCAAGAAGAAGATTTTAAAAGATATTTCTCTATATATATTCCTATGTAAAAATTTGACCTCCATTGTGGCCATAACCTACCCCAGGGATTATGATTTGTACAAACTTTAATTTACACAACTTGAGGATGCTTCCACACAAGTGACAGCTTTTATGGCTAAATGGTTTTTGAGAAGAAGCTTTCTGAAAAATACCAATAAATTTTCAATAATTCTAAATTAAAGACGGTGTGGCCCTTCATTTGAATCCCCTTTACCCAGTAATGATTTGTGCTAAGTTTGGTTGAAATTGGCCCTGTGGTTCTAAAGACGATGAAAATTTGAAAAGTTTATGATGACAACAACGATGATGTCAGACAATGGACAAATTTTGATCAGAAAAGCTCACTTGAGCCTCACCTCAGGTGAGCTAAAAATACTGCATTTTCCCTATCAGTTAAACTGAGCAGTATTTCTGCATCTTGGCATTTCCAAAAAATTATCAGGCTGAGCTACATGTATTTAACTAAAGCGTATTTAGCATCATAGAATAGTTTCTAATGATGATGAATTTCATACAAAATTTGGAGCTGTTTATCAGTGGGACATAGAAAAACCCAGAGGTTATCAGATGTTACTTACTCCCTCCCAGATCCACCCTTGCGTTTTCGATTCCCTCCTTTGGAATTATCAGGTGTCCCTGAAAAAAACAGACACAATATTTATAAACATGGCATATTAGATTCCATGAACATGATGAAGTCAGCTCATCAGTTTTGAAGTTGTGCAGAGCTTTCTTGACAAAGATAATGCTTATCTCCAGCCATCTGCCTACTCCTCCTCTGAGAGAGTTTCATATCATGAATGGGGCTTGGGAACAGGGGATGTTTAGAAAAGAGAAGCCATGAATGAGAGGATTCACAGAAATATTTCATCCATTCAAAGGAAAATAATGTCTTAGTATTCATTTCCACCGATGATGTGAATAATGAATAACAACATCAAGCGCAAATCACCTAGGATCTTCGTCAGGCTAATTAAGAAATGCACATTTCATACATATGAACATACATCACAATTTTCTTTGTTGGCACCTCTTTCTGTGGTTTTTAATTTTACTGTCATTCAATAAATTTACCTTCTTAATAATATAGAATCGACGTCTTGTGATAATGATACAATTCTTTAATCATTCAAGGCATTCTTTTGTCACAAACATACAAGTAAAATTAAAACATTGATGATTTATTTATGTTTTGCTGGACAATATCTGGGCATTTAATATTTTATGGCCTCAAAATCCATGAAAACTGAGCCAAGTTATATTGTAAAACACACACCTTAACACTCGCTTGTGCAACAGACTTTACAATAACTTTTTAAAATTTCTTCAAGACAACATAATTGATTTAATCATAATCAATTGTAACCTGTGAACAACAACACCTCAAAGTATGAAGTAATTATGCTGCTTGAATCACACAGACATTTCTACTGTAACCAATCTTTGTTTGATATATCTGAGGGTTTACAAAGGGGGGTGGGGTTATATTTTTAAACACCATCATCTGATAAAACAAAACGTTTGTTTGCAAATAAACATCTTCATTATCAATAAAAGCTGCATGAATGTGTAACTTATCATATTAATAGTAGAACAAAATTATTTAAGGACTTTGTCTCTTAAACTTGTATGAAAACGGTTTGAATGACTCTCAATGTGATTCAGCCAGATAACTGGACACATAACCAGAGAAACCACACAATCACTTGATAAATGTCATTCTCAATCAGACTCGGGGTAACCAAACCAAACTAGTTCTAAGCTAGCATAATTAAATCTTATCTAAATAAATATCCCAATTACTTAATGATTTAAAAAAAAAAAACCAGCACATTAAATTTCTGCTAATTTAACACATCAATAGATACATTAAACTTTTAACACCAGGTTTTTTTAAAAAATCTTTGTCACATTAACATTAAAATTTCTACAGACTGATCAGAACTTTTCCTGCAGTCTAGCTTTCTCTGTTCAACATCTTACCATAAATTGCCATCTCTGTATATGTAACAGGAATCTGTGCAACCCCTGGAAATGCATACTGTCGACTTTGACTTCCTCCTTGATTGAAGTCATAGCAATGCTTTGAGGGGCCCTGATATGTAAGATCAGAGTAATCCATTACTTCTCCTGTTTTCAATTCCAACAAAAGTTTGATTGCCAACCAAAATTGTTATCACCAACGAAATTTCCCTCTTCTGCTAATGTTTTTTTTTTTCCTCCACCACAAATATCACCAATGAAACGCAGACGTGAATATTTTCCTTGTGAAAAAAAAAATTATTTTTTTCTTCTGAAATCCGAGATAAGATGAATATAAGCAACTCCAAAAAAAACCCCCAGAAGTCTATTCCAATTTATTTTCCTTCTACATACTGTGTAAAAAGCAGACGACAGGTAACATGCTGCTGCTGTCGCTGAAATGAGCACTGCAGTACAGGTAGACAGATGACACACACGTAGGTTTAAACTTATTGGAGTAGCATCTAGCAGCTCATTTATTGGTTTTCAATTTTCAATATAATGTTTCGCTAGGCATACACAGCTCTGCGCTGGTGGACCTTCCACACACATATTATCAAAGTGTTTTCAAGTGCTCTACTAATTTAATGTCACCATATACTTCTTGGAACTTTCTCACTGCACTGTTAAGAGAGCGAGCGAGAAAGAAAAAAACAAATCTAAACCCCCCCCATCAGCCAACCCCAAGGTTTGTTTTATGTCATGTTAGGTTTAACCATTTCATGCGTCCTTTTTTTATTTTTAAACTTAGCAAATATTAGTATTACACTGCTATCAGAAAGCTGCCTCAATTTCTTTTGCTCAATTTGAAAAAAAAAAAAATCAGGTAAAACTTGGTTATCAAAATGTTTCAGAATAACAAACTTTTCCATAAACTGCTTGGTGACCTTATTAAATTATTTCTGCCACCCTGGGGAGCTTGAACGCAAGTCACGAATTGTGGTGCATTAACTATAAATGTACTCCTACACATGGTTGCACTTCAGCAGACTTGGTAATCTGTATTACAGCTGTCATCATGAGGGCAAGTTGATACAATGATCTAATGGGTTAAAATTTCCCAGTCTATGCATTATTTTCTACATTCCATTACTATAATTTTCAGTGCTCCAACAAAAATTAATCTTTAAGGCAATATTAGGGATAAAAAAAAAAAGATTTTTAGGCCTTAGGAGAAAAAATATCCATATGTTTGATTCAAAATCTCTTTTTCCTTCCGTAAAATTTGCCATATTTCAACACTTTAGAGGTAGTACAATGTAGTAAGAAGCACACAATATGTTTATCCTATTATGTACACATACATGAAATGGAAACTTTTTACAAAATGGTACACCCATCACCAAACACCAACCTTCTAACTGTAAAAACCTGGATAATTTCATGATTATCGGCTATATATCCTGTTTCAGTAATTGATCATGACCCTGTACACTTGTTAAAACACTTGGAGCTATCACTGTGTATTAGAGTTCTCACCTGTTATCAGGCGAGACATGACAGAATGAGCCTCATTGTCATGAACTTCTATTTATAGATCTGGAGGTGCAGAATAATTTAACCTGTGTTCCCTTTACACGAGTGGCAGACATAAATAAAAACATAATCTGTGTAAAATAACATTGCCTAATGACAATATACCATGGTCTATAAGATCATTATTATATATTGATATATACATTGACAGGTTTAAGCTAGAAACAATATTTCAATGCATATTTTGATTCAGAAAGAATTTTTTTTTAAAGCAATATCATTCTTAACAGTTTATCTTTCATGACAGCTAGCTTAAATTCTTTTTTATTTTTTTCAACAGTGAATCTAACAGATATTATCGACTTTAAAGTAATTATTTACTACTTGGGAAAATTTTCAAAGTAATTATTTACTACTTGGGAAAATTTTCAATAGTAGTACATGTGGTAAGCTAACAACTCAGCTGGATGCATAAAATACCGATTTGTGTATCGTTACAAAAAATATCAAAGTTTAATAGATTCCAAAAACTAAACGAACCATACCATATATACTTAAATAATGACGCACTCAAAGCAATTAATTTGTAAAAGTTTTAATCTGGATAAAGTCTGTCTGTGAAATATTTGCTTTATCATTAATTACACTTTACTCCAATTTCTTTTAACATATACCAGAGGAATACAGCTGTTGAAAGTTATTTTTATGCATGCACAAAATACCCCTTTGAGACGTCAAGAACTAAACTAAGTAAAAATACTCAAATAATGACGCATTTAGCAATTAACTGTAACAGTTTAAGTGGAGATTAGTGCACTAAGTCAGTCTGAGAAATATTTGCTTAATCATTGATTACACTTTTCTCTAATTTCTTTTAACATATACCAGAGAAATACTGCTGTTGAAAGTCATTTTTAAACGGGAATGAAAAACTCTTCTGCTCCGTTTTTTTTCCTTATTATATTTATTCACTTTTTTCTGTTATTTTGACCAAAGATCTCCTCCTTCACATTGAGATTTATGTATATATATGCTAAAATTTTCAAGGATTGAAATTGTGCAATATAGATCAAAAGAATTTCTAAATTAAATACTGTAGAAGCTCGGTATTAAGGTTCGGAAAACAAGATAAAATCAGAGTCATAATTTTCTATGATTTTCTTTTAAAAACTTTTTTTGGAAAATACATGTACTTTGTAAATACATGCAGAACAGATAAAGGTTAAACAAGAGATGTTTGTGAAACACTTATGCCCCCCCTCCCTATGAAACATCTGCAAAGAAAATGGATGGAATAATTGGAATTTTTCAAAGTCCAAGGCACATAACTCTGTCAATAGCTCAATCATACCAAAAATAAGACTTAACCTAGATATTATTAAGATAAATCTGTATACCACATCTCATTTTAATATGTTCAAACTCTGGAAAGAAAATGAACAGAAACTGCAAACAATTGGAATTTTTCTACGTCCAAGAGGCATACAGTGGTAGCAACGTTATTGTTGACAAATGACACGCACGATTCTGATACACGAACGATCACGCACGATACACAAACGATTACGCACGATACACGAACGATTACGCACGATACACGGACGATCACTAACTTACTGAATTTTCACGATACACGAATGATAACGATAAAACACGCAAACAAACGATTCTACACCAGTTAACACGCAAAATTAAAATTAATCTTTAAGATTACAATTAAGAAAACGTATTGCTTTAATTTGTATTACAATTAGCTTGTGTTTTATTGAAAAGCGACAAGAACAGTAGCCATGCACTGTTATATTTTTACAAGTAAACGATATGATAGGATCCATACACCAATTAAATTGTTCTGTTTCCACAACGAATATTAACTTATATCATAAGTTAAAGAAATTTAAGTGTAAAATAAATGAAGATAATGCATAGACCACGCAAAATTATTTACATACGAGTTGATGTTTTATTTAATCCGATTCCATTGGGTACGATTTAATTGTGTGGTATACAAATAAATTTGTTAACTTGTTCCAAAGTATTTCGATTTTACATATCCCATATTTCCATCATTTAAGGTACATAATTGATTGAATTCTATTTATTCCAAATTTTAAAGCATCTAAATAAATTTTATTTCTAATGAATGTTTATACAATGTAACAGAGAGGAATGCATATCGTTATTTCATTTGAGAGAAAACTCAGTGATTAATTGTTCAGTTTTGAAAGGGGAATGGGTAAGCATGACCGCTTTTATTCAACATGTCTCTCTTGCTAATATGATTAGACGTGTTAAAATACGATAGATGCTTGATATAGACTGATTACAAAATCATGTGAAGCTAACTCGACAGATCAAAGGATTAAATCAGTTGTTGAAATACTTACTATTTAACGACGAAAGAGAGAATATTTTTTTTTAAAATAGCGCTGACATGATACATGAATGTAAACAATTGTCAATATTCTTCTATAAAAAAAAGTTTTAAATTCAGATTGTTGTGTTGTTTAAAAACTACTCGTGATTGTTTTAGAATAAATCCTGGCATTCCGTTAAAAAAAGTTACAAAACGAAAAAACCGCACGATAACGCATGGTAAAAAACGCAAACCAATTTTCCTGATACACGCACGATCCCGCACGTTACTCGAACGATCACCCACGGTACGCGAACTATCTAACACGATTGGCTTGTCAACAATAACGTTGTTACCACTGTAACTGTCGAAAATGGCTCGATTGTACCAAAAATCAAACTTCAGACCTAGATATTATTATGATAAATCTGTATACCAAATTTCATTTCAATATGTGCAACCTCTGCGAAGAAAATGAACGGAAACTGCAAATAATTGGAATTTTTCTATGTCCAAGGGGCATAACTCTGTCAAAATTAAATGGCTCGATCAAACCCATAATCAAACTTGACCTAGATGTTATTATGATAAATCTGTATACCAATTAGTTTCATTTCAATATGTGCAACCCCTGCGAAGAGAATGAACGGAAACTGTTGGTGAACCAACCAACCGACTGACCAACTGACAGACAGAGAAACAGATGGATAGCAGCAAAGCAATATGCCCTCCCCTCTTGGAAGGAGGGCATAAAAATATAGGGCTTTTTTTATATAAAAAAAAGGGGCTCCCAGGCCTATAGGGGCTAAGATGGATCTAAGGTCTTCAATTCATTGTTCTTTAATACCAGTAAATTTTTTTCAGTAAACCACTTTACCACATATTTTATTCATTATATTATATCTGTGTGTATCGTTTGACTGTTGCAAATGCCTACTTAACCTGATCAGCATAAACAACAATTGCTTTTATAGTAACTGCAGTTTGGAATGATCTAGAGTGAACAAGATCATTCAACTTGTAACAATATTCACTGGTATAAGCGAATGACCGTTACTGCAGTAACCGTCATCCAACATGGCGATGACCCAAAAAGGCATGAAATTTTCAGGTCCATTAACTTGCTTAATTGAAATATTTCTATTAATTTCTCACCTTAAACATTTTGAAAACTTATAATTATCAAAATATGAAGCGATAACAGAGCTGGTATAACTGTGCGAAGAGATGAAGTTTCATTGACGTTTTAAAATGTGATGATGTCAGTTACTAGTCAAATTAGGATGACAGTAACTACAGATTATTTATCAAAAATAAAAGATGTCCGCTACTGCCTAAACGATTGTAAACCATTGTCATTGCAAATGAATATTTTTCTGTTGCAAATATAAAACGCATTTGATCAATCGCCACGTTGGATGACGGTTACTGCAGTAACGGTCAATCGCTTCATACCAGTGAGTAATGATTTCCATTATTCCATTTGAAAAATGCTCTGCACATGTCTATAATTTATCAATGCATATTGAAAATTATAGCAGGAGTATATTGCTAAAGAAAAAGGGTTTTGCGTGTTAGTTTTCAGGATCTATAGGCACTGGTGCTTGTTTCTGAAATAAAAGTTTATCCACAGGCACAAGACATTTTTGGAAATAGCTGGAAGTTAAGTACACCTAAAGTATCATTGTTGTGCTGACATAAATTATATGTGTTTAGTTAATGTAGAACAACTTTAAGGGACATCCACAGGATATTTGGAACACACATGGTGGGCTTGTGAATCATAAATCCAATCTCAAATAATTCAAATCTATACCATATGATTCCTATACATGTACTAGTCTATATTAGTTTGAAATATCTGATGTTTTCCTGGCTTTTTTAACGATTTTGATATTTCACTTGCCTGGCAAGTTAAATATCAAAATCATTTAAAAAAAGCCAGGAAAACATCAGATATTTGGGATATGGTCTATATATGTAATTATATACCTTGTTTATTATCAAAGTCCAATATATTTACAGATTCCAACTTTGATTAGGAACTTCAATGATTCTCAGCATAATTATCAACTCTCCCGAGACCTCCCATAATGAAAAACATGGAAAAAACAGTTGAACAAAAACAATTCAGTTACGGTTTGTTGTAAGTAAGATAATTATTCCTGATAATGATCCTCCATACACCCACAGATCTCTCTCCATATAGAGTAAATCTTCTTTAGTACAATATCAATATTGGTCAGATTTATGAGATATGAGATCAAAATATTACAACACCTCAATTTCCATAATATAACATTCTGCCTCACAATAACCTCTCTTTTTTGGTGCCATTTGATATACTACCTCACATATAGAATTACCACAGAGATGACTTTAAAAAATCTATGATGCAGTGAGTACCGGTATATGTTACACGGTTTCAGTGTATAACAGCAACACAAGGGGCACAATCAACTCTTTGTATTTTACAAAATATTCATGCATCAATAAATCTTCAGCTGTGATCATTCAATAACTTAACTTAGCTACCTTCTACCTATTGTAACAAATATCAGTATTATTCAATGAAATGCCCAAAATATTTTGCGGGAAAAGGAATGTTAATGTTCTACAGACTCTTCTTTTTTAATAAATGTATTGTGTGATTTTAGGAGGGAAAAAACACCTAAACATCACACATTCTAATCCCTTCGTATAACATAATGAATTCTTAAGTTTTCTTGACTTTACCTTTAGGATGATATCCTACACCCTATGCTACATTATGTGGATTCCCAGTTACATACCAGTAGATAACATTTATTTATTAATTTTACCTTTTGCTAAATAATGCATGCAATCGATTAAATCAATACAATTTCACTATGTGACCACATTGGCCCTGCCCTAGGGCCTGAACCCCTGACCCAGGAACCATGAATTTTACAATTTAGGTAAAGGGCTTCATGGACATCATTACCATTCATAATTTAGTTTTTCTCAAATGTATATGCCAGGGAATAGAGAAGAAGATTTTTTCTGAGTGACTGTAATATGATTTTTAGAATGAGAAAAAAATCCCTAAACAACTTAACATTTAGAGCTACATTTGCCATTAAAAAATAAATTTTAGGTCTGTTATATTAGCTATTAGTAAAAAAGTGAAACAAATAAAAAATATCTCTAACATAAGTCATTTAACAGATGTTCCGTCTAGCATGATCATATAAAACTTGAACTTTATCATAATACGTGTGTATGATCATGGTTTGAAAAATATTAACATAATTGGTCCAAACCATTTATAGAGAATAATAATTTAAATGAAATTTAACTGTATATTAGAGAGGTTAAGCATTTGAAAGTGTACGCCTACTGGTGTATGTGTACATAGTAATACATAGCATGTGCTATGTGAAAAAAAAAATAGTGGTTTTAAAATGTTGTTTTTAAAGTGTAGAAATTGGAAATAATATAAATATAAGTAATAAGGAATCATTCTTTGAATATTATGAGGTGATAATTTCGGTCGGAGCGTGGTCAAATCTATCATAAAGCCCTTCAGGCTTTATTTGATTTGACCACGCCCCAACCAAAATTATCACCTCTAAATACTCAAAGAATGATTTCTTATTCCTTAATAAACTGTATGTGTATGCAACTACCTGTAAAATAATTAGATTTAACATATTCAGTTTACTCTAACTGCTTATGAAATAATTCTATGACTTTGATGAAACCAAAAGCAAAGTTGTCCTTGATTTATCATCTGCTTTCCTTAAAACATCTGATATACTCTTGTCAAAAGTTATAATTTATAAACACTACCAGTTTTAACCTCCATGTACTTGTACATGAACATATTTAAATACTTAACCTCTCTATTAATAGAATTTCTATCAATATAAAAGTAACAGATTATATATTGAAATAAAATATTAGGTTTCTGGTTATTTTTTACTCTTGCATTTAAGGCTCACAATTCATAGCTATGGTACTAAAAAAGTGAACTGGAAAACTTGAACAAAGCAGGGCTATGGGGAAACTTCAGAACTCTTTGATTTTTATTCCCTGACAAGGGGAGTAATGTAGGGTGAGACACTTTCTCCATTCTTATTCTCTTTGTATATTAATGATTTCGAATTTGATGATTGATCTCATTTCACACATAAGTGAACCTAACTGAAAGATATTTCTTTGTTTCTTTTGATGTATTCACTGAATATGACATTGTTTTAATGTCTCAATGAGTCTAAGAAAGACATTCAAAACATTCTAAATAATTTGCACATTTATTGCAGCAGTTGGAATATCTAAATCAGTGATAAGTGGTTTAACAATAAGAAACCATTGTAAATAGCTTTAATCATCTAGGCATGCACAGACTTTGAGTTTCAAAGGTAAATTTAATCTAACACAAAAAAAATATTCTCAATAAAGCATAATGCATGTTTGGTATACTAGTACTTAAATCATGTAAGGATAATTTTTTGAATATAGAATCAAAACTTAGAAAGTTTGATATACTGTAAACCAACATTTATTCGCGATAACTTTATTTTGCGATTTACTTACGATAAACTGGTTTGCGACGACTAATGTTGGCGACCAAGCTTTATCCAGACCCGTCTTGTTTGAACAACCACACGACAACGACTGGTTCATGAAGAGAAATATTCGCAACGACGAGGCTCTCGTGAACATTGCGAATATTTCTCGTATGCGAATAAAAGTTGGTTTACAGTAAATGTTGTTAGTTTCCTCATTTATGGGGTTGATTGATGTATGAGGTTTTCATTTAGGAAAATATGTTGAACTGGTTCATGCTTGTTTTTGTAAACTCAATCTGTAGTGAGAGTTTTCAGTTCCACATCCAATTTCATAATCATAAGTTACATTAGGTCAGCAATTTTTATGACAAGACTTATGGCAAGGTACTGTAGCATGATAGTGGTGCCAGAAGGGACTTATATATACATCTTTGGTGTCAGGAATGAGTATAGTGTATATCACATATGATATATAATTGGCCAACAAGTATATGTCCATGCCAACCCACTAACTTATACAGATGCACATTTTCATTCCATGTTTTAATGGTCAACAGCACCAAATAATTATTGAGAATGGGAAGCGAGCCCTTGGCCCTTGTATCAGTGAAATGTTCAAGACATACAACTGAGGTACCTAAGTCAATGTAAACATGCAATTGTAACAGGTATATTTGTTGTGGGAAATAGTAACGAACAAACGCCTGTTGGGTTCTTGGATATCTCTGGATTTATTTAGATGTTAAGAAAATAAAAAATAACCCATTCTAAGGGAATGCGCTCTTGTACATACATGTACAATATATACTCTATGGTATATACTAGCTGGTATGGCATATATATGTGTCAACAAGAGGTAGAGTTTGTCTTGAGTCAAAAATCAGCTTTTAAAACATAAATGAACCTTCACTCTCTTTGATGTAACAAAGAAATATGAAAACCCAGCTCCAAGAATTTGGAAGGAAAACTCAACTAACCAATAAAATAAAAGAACACAAAACTGAAAACCAATTGAATATCTAGATACATTATATCTTTGGCCAGAACCTTAATTGCAATAATTTCAACCCTACTGGCACTGTACCAGTTATCGGCTAAAATTTAACGTTTTCTTTTCGTATTTCTTGATATTTTTTGGATAAAACTTGACATACTTTAAATGGTGATTTCCTTGTTTATCCATCTGTTAGATTATATCATTATCAAGAACTCAAAAAATCTTGTTTTTGTGCTTTTTAGCACGCCCCGAATTTGCCACGTTTTACGATTTACTGTACCAGTTATCGGCTTCGCGATAATAACATAGTAAAATCCCTGTACATGTTGATTTAATACTCTGCATAATGTAATTTGAATTATGCCCCTTTTGGGGTCAGACTAAAGGTCGTAGGGGTTATGATACATAAACAAAACTCATAAAATTATTCGTTTGTTATCATACGATAATACACAAAATCGTAGACTATTCAATACATAATATTATGAATCAGGCGTTCAACTGCGCTACGAATCTCTCAGAATTTTATGAATTTCTTTTGTTTCTACATGTTATATGTATTGATATTATATGTCATATCAAAGAAGGTTATTATAATAACGTATCACAAAGAGGTCATATTCTATTTTTAACTTATTACGTCACTTCCCCAACTGCTGAAAGTACAAAGATGTAAATCAGCAGTAAACAATGATCGTTTAAGCTCATGGTTAAATCATAGTCAAGAAAGTTTTCAAGCAAACTTACTTTTCTTTATTCGAAACAGACGACTGAATTAAAAAATCTCGGATATGTGTGCTATAAACCCGAACTCTCAGTTTAGCCGATAACTGGTCTTATCCGATAACTGGTACAGTACCAGTAAGGCATTGATATTGTGTTCAAGATAGCTGCCTGTTATATTCAACTGACCATGACCGAATTATTAAGTTTATAAAAGATTTTATAAGATACTTTAAAATTACTCTTTAAATTTACTTGTACAATAATTAGTACATAAATATATTAATTTAATTATCAATAAATTAATTACTTTTATATTTCTGGATTTATTAATTTAACAATTAATAAATCTGTAACTCCTACAAAATCACACCGTCAAATGTTGAACTACATTACCAAGTATTTATATTATGGTGTCAGGAGAAAACGTACCCAGGAGGAACGTACCCTGAAGAAAACCTACCCAAGACTTTCAGTACGTTTTTCTTTTGGAGAAAACATACCCTGGCGAAATATAAAGACTATTCTAATGCAATAAAATAACTAAGTGAAGAAATAGGAAAAAATAAACTTTTGAAGTTTAAAAGATGAATTTTTATTTGAAATAGACCCAAACCGAAAAACCCGAAATCGAACCGAAATATTTACGACCCGACCCGCCCCGAAAAATATTGGAACCGTGACAACCCTCATGGTCATTGTTCAATATGTGACTTTGGTCAATGTTGTAATCATATGTAGCCTAAACAATGTTATATTGTTGTCTACTATCTCTTTGCCTTTGAGGTTCATTGATCTATATAGATACTCACCACCACCAGAAGGTCCCGGGGACATCGTCGACGATGCTGACATATGAAGTTTTCTTTAAGGAACCACAAATAATCAAAATATTTAGATTTCTTTTCTCTGATGTCAAAATTTTTTCCGGAAGTGGACAAGAATCCACTGATCCGAGATAAACGTGAACAAAATTGCAGATTCGGATAAAAACGGTGATCATTAACTCCCTTGACAGAACTCTTCAGTAGATGCCAACATGGCTAAACACCAAGAAACCCGGTCGGCAAAATGTAAGATGATACGCTCATTGATAACCTATATCAATTAACTTACCATTTATACCATATAATTATAGTTTAAGAAAAGTGAAATACAAGTGTCAAGACTGATGCTTGGATCTCATGAGCTGAGTGACATGTTGTAATGTCATTATATTTATGACTTGATGCCATTTGTAGTTCCTTAATTCATCTCTAACTGGATATATAGTCACTGTTCAGATTTATTATTAATTCAAAATTACTTTGAATTTATACCATAGCCTAAAAATAACTGCAGCCTTGAAGTTGTTACTGTTTAACATAAGAAATTGATAAACAATAATGTTCTGTTATAGTGTTAACTAAAAATCTTTGGAGGAAAAAAACTTGACCATAACTTTAATGTATATATACTGGCACTGTACCAGTTATCAGCTAAAATTTAGCGTTTTCTTTTCGTATTTCCTTATTTCTTGATATTTTTGCATAAAACTTGACATACTTTATCCATTTGTTACATTATATCATTTGAACCCAAACTATCTTGTTTTTGTACTTTTTAGCACCCCCCAAATTTGCTGAGTTTTTACGATTTACTGTACCAGTTATTGGCTTTGTGGTAAAATACCTGTACATGTTGATTTAAATCTATACTCTGCAAAATGTAATTTGAATTATACCCCTTGTTGGATCAAACTAAAGGTCGTAAAGGTTATGATACAATAAACAAAACTCATGAAATTATTCGTTTCTTACAATCATACAGTAATACAGAAAATCGTAGACTATTCAATTCATAAAATTGTCCAATCAGGCGTTCAACTGCGCTATGAATCTCTCATAATTTAGTTAATTCCTTTTGTTTATACATGTTATATTTATTGATTTTATATGTCAAATCAAAGAAGGGATATAATAACATATCTCAAAGTGGTCATATTTTATTTTTAACTTATTACGTCACTTCCCTCACCGCTGAAAGTGCAGAAATGTAAATCATTGGTAAACGATAATCGTTTAAGCTCATGTTTAAAAATATATTCAAGAAAGTTTTAAAGCAAACTTACTTTTCTTTATTCGAAATAGACGACCGAATTACATAATCTTGGATAGTTGCGTGCTATAAACCCGAACTCTCAGTTTAGCCGAAAACTGGTCTTAGCCGATAACTGGTACAGTACCAGTATGTGCAACATTTGGCAATGGGTCTCCAGCTACACTCGTGTCACATCATCCACACCCAGCATGTTGCTCTTTCTGCTTAAAAGGGAATTAACATATGTTCAACACTAATTGTGATGGGTTGCCTCGATCTGCATCTCCCTTCTAGTGCAAAAATATGAAAAATGCAAAGCTCTCTCTGTCTGTCTCTCTAGCTCTCTCACTCTATTTGCGACCAATTTATTTTGCAATTTACCAGAGATAAATTAAGTTGTTCTCTACGACTAATTTTCACCAAGCCTTTAAAAAATATATAAATCAACACCTTCCGCCAAAAATAAGTGAAGATCCACACGGTGACATCATGTTGTTATTAAAACCTGTATGGTAATAAGCTTTCCCTACATTTTAATATTTGGAAACGAACTATATAGTTTAGGTTATAGCTACCTAACTTCAGTCATTTTACTAGAGATTTTTAATCAGAATGGCATCAATTGTTTTGTGAAATCTGAAGATATGACAGTTGTAAAAATTGTATTATGATGTTATAAAGCGACATTTAAGGACTAGCTGGTTTGTTGCAAGAAATATTTGTTAATCTAGCCAAAATATCTCGCACACAAATGAAAGTGGGTTTGCAGTACAGGTATATCAACTATAATGGCAGAAAAAGAGAGAGCTATCTTATATATTGTTGGCAAATACAACAGTCTTTATTATAAATTTACCCGGCTCAACATCAAAACAAGTCTGTACAAGGGGCGAAATTACCCGTTATCCTGTTAAATATTCATGAACTCTCAGTAAAGTTTCTTTTAAATATCAACACATAAGTGACATTTTCATTAAAATAATGTATGGATTCTGTTTCCGATCGAAAAGTTTTACATATCTTATGAATCAGGTATACATATATCTTTTCATTTCAGATGGATTGCATCTAATATGTTTTGAACTACCAAGTATTTGTAGTAGGATAATGAATTGATGGGTTTTGATACATGTTTGTAAACTAAAATTAATTTCTGACTAATTTCAGGTCTTCCAGTGCATGAAATGGACACCAATATCTTATTTGAAAAATTCACAGTAGAAGAGATAAGAGACATTGAGAAAAAAACACGGTAAATTATCTACTAAAACTATTTGTATAATGCATGCATGTACAAATATGATATATTGTACGTAATTTAAATTAATTTTTTTTTATAATTGCTTATATAATTTGACATTCTTAAAATGAATTAATCATTAGTTATATAGCAGGGGCTGACAAATCCCATTACCCAACGCCCGGGGCAAGTGATTTTTTCCGATCGGGCAAGTAAAAAAATTGGTAGGGACTTGTCCGTTGGCAAGTGACATTTTGAACTTTTGCATATGTACTGAAAATGAAAGTACTGTATCTCACAGAATGTAATAAACATTTTTTCTAGAGAATTCTTTATGATCTAGGGGTGCTTAAATTATACACCACTACAGGATTTTGGCATGTTTTTTTTTTCCAGTGCAGCACAGGCTATCATATGGAAATAAAATTTACACTACTGTTCTTCTGTACTACGGGCATTAAAATTGTTCGTGTGTTTGTTTATCGTATTAATGTTTAAAACAAGTATAATCTTTGTTAAAGCATTTAATTGCAAAAACTGTTTTGGTTATAATCTGTTAATGGAATAATACTATAGTACTTATAAAATGGCAATTTAAAATCAATTTGAGCTGTTTATTTTATGTTCAATTTCATTGAACTGTGTTTGCGGTCCCCGTTACACCGCCATAACTGATTTTAGAAAAAATGTGTGCATGTTATCACTCGCTGATCGTAATCGTAGCCTAGTACTTTTTAAAAAAAATTAAAATTTTAGGCCAAACATGATTAGATATACATATGTAATTAGTTTTCATTATACAAACTACTGAAGATTCACTTCACCTTTATTTTTAACACCTCTGCAGCCTTATTGAAACCATGGATGTTTACAAACACATGTGCGCTTGTCACCTTTATATCAGACATTTACCTAGGGTGAAAGAAATTATCAAAACACCTACTGTATTTTCGAGGATATAGGTTGATTCTCTATATAGATCGAATTAGCCGATTTTGGTGAAAAGTAAAGAAGAGTTAGGTCAACTTCGGTATACAGGGCGAAAATATTGCGATGTATACTGCTAATTGAAATTTTTTTAGCATTTTACATGAAAAAATGTATCCTTCCCCCTTTGCCCATAAAAAACTTATATAGGTCAAAGCACAATATAGGTCGAGGGCCAGGCTTCAGGGGGGAAAAGAACCAACCTATATTCCCCAAAATATGGTATAACCATTAAGGGGGATGTGCGGCCGTCTTGTACATTTGAGGATAAGAATGTAAACATTTCTTGAACTGGCTTGTTTCTGCCCGAAACTGGCCAAAAATGTTGCCAAAAGATAGAAAAGCAATAAATATGAAGTCCTACATGTCATTTTGTTTGAAAAGTATGCATACAAGAACAGGACAATGCTTTTTTAATCACTCAGAACAGCTGTCGAACTGCGCAGGTACAGACTTATTTTGAAGATTTAAAAATCTGAAAAAATATGAAGGGGGTTCATTGGTGTCCTCTCTACAACCATTTGTTGAGAAAAAGTTTGAATTTTGCTCATTTGAGTTGTAACTTTGCCTCAAAATAGGGTACCCTATTTTATCAGTTGGCATGGGATCTATTTTTAGAACAAGAAAAATCCAGTCTATACTTAGAACTCTTGTGTCTATGGAGACACATTGATGTTATATTTTCATAGAAAAAAAATAAATGTCAATTCAAAACAATCTGTTTTGAATTTGATATACATCTCTATACCTGTCCCATGTTTGTTTTATGGGGATTGTTTAGTTCTATAAGTATAAAATAGAGTATAATTATTCTTTTAGAAGTGGGATAGGGGTCCAAAAAAGTGATTATCTTAAATAAAAAAGTATACATCATATTTCAATGAAAATATGTCTGCAATGTACCTCCATAGACACAGACAAATATATCTTGTGATTTTTGAGGCCCATTTTAAGAATAGGGTACATTACTTTGAGACAAAGTTACAACTTAAATAAGCAAGCTTAGACATTTTTCTCAACAAATGGTTGTAGAGAGGACACCAATGAACCCCCTACATATTTTTTCAGATTGTTGAATCTTCAAAATAAGTCTACCTGTGCAGTTCGACAGCTGTTCTGAGTGATTAAAAAGGCATTGCCCTGCTCTTGTATGCATACTTTTCAAACAAAATGACATGTAGGACTTCATATTTATTGCTTTTCTATCTTTTGGCAACACTTTTGACCAGTTTCAGGCAGAAACAATTAAGCCAGTTCAAGAAATGTTTACATTCTTATCCTCAAATGTACAAGATGGCCGCACATCCCCCTTAATAAAATGTTTGTTTTTTACATTTACAACAAGTTCGAGACTAAATAAAAATATGTAAAGTGTTAATTTTTTTAACACATCTCGAGAAAACCAAGAAGAAGATATGTAACATCAAAACTATATATATGAAGAGTATTAAAAGTGGAGAAATTTAAAATAAAGGGCATAAACATTGTACAGTATGTGTATTGCTTATTTTTAATCACAATAAAGATTTTGGTAGGGCTAGTAGATGTTGTGGTAGTGCAAGTATATTTTGCCTAGCCACTTGATTGCAGATATATCCTGTTATCCTAGCTGTTCTCTCCATATTCATTGACTTAATTTGTAATGTCTTAATTTCAAGATTTTTTCAAAAGTATCAATTGCTTGTTCCCAATTTACAGTATTATATTAGTGGAATTCAGTGATTTAACACAATGATAAGATTGTCAATGTATTGTTTGTACCATAATTAGAGATCATATTTACTATTATTAAATGTTGTAATTTCATTTTTCAGAGCTGACATTGAAAGAAAGAAGGAAGATTTACGTATTATGGTGGGGTAAGTTTGTCATGTTTAGTATACCTCATGTAACATATAATGAAATGTTGGGTTCCATCTTTTTATTTTCTGTAATATGGATTTTGAAAGCTGCAGGTCTGTAGCCAGTCTGAAAAAATTGGAAGGATGACCTGGGAGCTATAGTTCCTTACAAAAGTAGCAATTTACTGCACACAAAATCTTGCACTAGTTTTGGACTGATTAATCTTATACCCAAACACATTCTATACCAATATTCGATTCCAAAAATTTCCTCAGATGATTTCCTACAGGAATTGTCACTTTATTTGCTTGTGATATTCTTTCACCAGCCCAAATAAAGTGAAGTAGGGTAGTTTGTTTACATGTAAAAATGGCAACTCTCGCTCTGCACGTAAAAATGGCAACTCTCGCTCTGCACATGAATTTAACATGCTTCATTTTCTGAGGTCGGTTAGCAAGTAAATAGACGATATCAGTAGTAAATTGTATGAAGAATTAAATGGTACTAATATCTTCCAAAGAATTCATGTGGAAATATGGTTAATTAGTCCAAAAAGATGTGCTTTATCTTAAAGCAAAATAACTTTGTGTGTTAAAGAGACAATTACTTTGTTTTGTAAAAGGTGCATTCTCTACATCACAGCAAAGCAAGATATGGGTTGATACAAATTTATTTGTTCTACGTGTACAATTTCTTGCAACATCTCTGTCCAGTGTATTATTTACAACAGCAACTGTCCTGTGTTATACATGTATGTGTGTGTTTCAAATCTTCCAGGGAGAGATACAGAGACCTGATAGAGGCTGCTGATACAATCACAGAGATGAAGAACAGTGCTCAAAATGTAAGACATCTTACAAAGTTCTTAACTTGCAAACTTTAGTGCTGAGCAATTATTGTGCATGGTTCAGCCAATTTCATAAAAATCCTTGCAAATCCTTATGTCTGTAAATACAAGTGATGATTTTTGAAAAAAATATTCAATCATTGACAGATGCAACATGTTCCAAAGTTATGAAGGGATAGTACATGTGCCTCGATCACCAAAATTTTATTTCATTGTTATCACTTCTGATATATGATTTTATACAAACATAAGCTCTAAATTATTTTGCTTAACGAGGTCGGGTCTAATTTTTTCTGCCCTAGATTTTTTAATGAATTTTTTTACATGAATTTCTACTACAGTAAAACTCGGTTATAGCAAAGTCCTAGGGACCAATAGATTTACTTCGTTATATCCGTAATTCGTTATATCCATACAATGAATTTGTGATAAAAAAACTATAACTAATTCACCATATACATGTTTTCTATCACCAGACAACAATTTTTGCTAATTGAGGTTTAGAATGAAAATACATTCTTTTGAAACCTTTAATAATGGATTTGTAAATTGAAGAATTTTGGTGAAAATAAATTCAGTCAAACTAATATGTTAAATGGTAGTGCAAAATTTTTAAACTGTTAAGAAATTTGTTAAAAAAGTGTTAAATTGCATCATTATTCACCTCTTCGGGAATCAAAATCAGTTCGCTATATCCATAAATTCATTATATCCGAATTCTTTATAATGGTAAAATTTTGTAAAGATTTGTTAAGAATTTCACCAGGGACTAAAAAAAGCTTTGCTATATCCGAGATTTTGTTATATCCGTGTTCGTACTAAACAAGTTTTACTGTAATACAATTATTATTTTAAGATAAAAAAAAAAATCAGACGTTTACCACATCGTTTTATTAGGCGGTCATCTCAAAGTTTCGAAAGAGTTTGAATTTTGTTATCTAAATGTTTTTATGTGTGTATTCCAGGTGATGTCGTCTATAGCTAAAATGGAGGACATGTGTAGGCAGTTGAAGCAGAGACACATGGTCAGAGGCACATCTTTCCAGCAGAGAATGAGCTCAGGGCACCAAGGAGGGTGAGATTACTGAAGAAATGCCATTATTTATTATTATTTGGCTTGTATGACAAATTCTGATTGGTTAACAACCTGGGTGAACACCCTGCTGAAGGCGGAGAAAAAATAAAATGCCCCCAATTTCCAGTGTCTCTGTATGTGATTACACTATGAATCGATTTTGTAACATATAGTCCAATGCATTTCATTAAAGACTATTTCAATATTCTAACTATATGACTATATAAATGAAAAGTCAATGATTGAAATGTTTGCTCATCTGAAAACTATTGACTGGGAGGAAAATACCTGTGTTGACCTTCGCTTCCAGTCAGGCAATATTTTGTCCCTTGAGGCTTCAAACAATCATTGTTGCCCTCAACCTCAGTCACATTTGTATAATATGTGTACATGTATAACTTTCTTATTTGACCTATGCTATTTCAATTTCTGTTTATTTCATGGGTACATTGTATCAAACAGAAATGTTTTAATAACTATATAACAGTCATTCCCCTTCATGATTTCACTCTTGATCCACATGTACTGATCATTTATGCCCTCTTTCCGCGCTGACGTATTATCTGTGAAAAACATTCTTAATATCTTTAATACCATTGATTACCTACTCTTAACAAAAACTTAATCAGTGTTCTGTTTATGAAATATCAAACACGTTAGTAATAAGTAAACAACAGGTGTTACCATTATCAAGTACAATTATTTCAAGTACAGTCATATGTGGTATTCCGAATCTGACTTTACAACTTGGTTGCAAAATATGTCAAATGCATGTTTAGAATTGATTGTTTAATATCAACAGAAAGAAGATTACATGTACCAGGAAACAGATCTTAATTTGTACCTTTGCCACTAAATATTTTTATCTTTGAAATAGCGAATTTGATAGAGGTTCTCATGACACCACCACTTAAGAGTGTTGCGGGTCACTTCCGGATATTTTGAATCAGTGGCTGAACTGGCACAAAACAGTCTGATGAAAATAATGTTTTTAACGAATTAGTTCATCTTACTTCAGTACAGTCTAAAAATAGCATAGAAATCATTATTTTAGTCCATGTTTTGACTTCATTAAAAAGACACCTCCTGTGCATCGCCTGTTCACGATATGTATAGAAACACATAGAAACATGCAGAGATCAGAATTATTCCGCCACTATATACAAAGTTCGTCTTTCATAGCCCTAGTATTGTAACTTTCATTGCTCAATATTGTAACTATCATTGCTTTGCATAAACAAAATGAATTAAACGAAAAATATTCAATACACGTGTGTGGTAAGCCCCGATTCATTCAGGTGCGGTCATTGTGTACATGTACTCACGTGAATCGATATTCCCTAAACTAAAATGGGTTAACAATGTATGAATTAGGTCTATATAGGTTTTGAAAGCTTATAAAATTTTCGATTTATCAACAGTTTGTCAATTTCCTTCGATTTCTAGTATTAAATCTACAGCCTAAATAAGAAGTATTGAATAGCATTTTCACCATGCAAATTCTTTCCATAGAGGATAGCAAGTACATTAATCACAAATTATTGAATTTTAAAATGTATGATATATATTTCCACTTTAAATTTTGATAAATGAATAATAACACAGAAAATGCTTATATTCAAATCCTTGTGCAGTGCAGGTGTGAAATTGTCTATCCCGGTTGGTGTTATAGTTACAATGTACCTTATATCATGAATCAATGAGAATATACATGTATAAGCAACAAATAAATAATAATATAATAATAATAATAATAATAATAGTTTTATTTCCAATTTTGGGCCCAGAGGGCATACAAGATTACAATTATTAGATAGAAGTTTCTAAAAGAGATATTCTACATACAAAATAATCCATACACATACATGAACATGTAACAGCTAGGCAAATGTACATCAGTATGTCATAACATATTAACAATATACATATCTATATAGTCAGAAAAGTACCTAATACAATTACAAAGACGGTACATCAAATACACATCTGCTTTGTTTTTCTAATATCATGATAGCACATTTTACAATGAAACCAAGTGAAACTTGTCGGCCAGAAAATAAATATCCATCCTGATTAGAATAAGCCAATCCCGATTATTTTTTCATTTATATTTTCATTAAGGACGACGTAATTTTAACATATCTTTACCAGTGTCGTAGCATAGATTATAGACCCCCCCTTCCCAGCATAGATCCTTCCTAGAAAAATGAACACAGGTTCCAGTTTAGACTCCCTCCCCCCCCCCCCCCCCCCCCCCCCCCCCCCCCCCCCCCCTGGAAATAAAAGCCAGGTATAGAATTCCCCACAAGAACTTGGGCCCAATCCTCCCCTTAGGAAATTCTACCTCAAAATGACTGTGTTATTTCTTTAAAATTTTGCAGGATCTTGTATATCAAATTTGTCATTTAATTTTTTATAAGAAAATTATTTAAATCATTAATTGAAATACATCAATCAAAAGTTGTGAACTAGTGATTAAAAGTTTAAAGGTTGTCAGCGCTTTAACACAAAACCTTCTCCCAAAGAAAATTTTGTTTTTTGTTTGAATTGAAGTTAGAAAACATTTACAGCAATTTTTCTTTTTATTTCTAATAATTACATATTGTATTAATGATCTCCAATCATATGGTTGGGATTGTTTCTTCATGTATTTTTACGTTAGCAATTTGATCTTAGCCATTTAAGTGATATTACGGATATTACTGTAAACATATTATATTTAGCATGTACGATATTTGGCAGAAAATAGTTATTGAACAAGTTGGCGCAGATTTGAATTAGCGTATTCTCGTATGTTCCTATTCTTGTACATGTATGCATGACATTTAGCGATGTACTTGATTTAGTGGAAGCCGCCAAAAACACTAAATAGAATACTCAGCCAAATGTGATACGTTTACAGTATTTGATTCAAATGTATACACATTATGGTGCATTGGAACTCTAAGTATTTAGTATAGTATAATAGGAGGGAGAAATTATTTACTAGGCCACTTTTTCAGCCCAAAGGGAAAATCTGTACTGATTTTGTATCAAAAAGAGAAATAGCGAGTACATTAATTCCACCCTTTCTTTCCTCATTTTGTTGTGACTAGCTAATACCAATCCTTTCAATTTGGAGTTTTGAATGAAAATGAATGAAGAGAGATTGAACAATAAGTGAATGCTGAACGGACGGTGAGCACAAGGTGAACGCTTTGTGAACGCACTGTGAGCAATTTGTGAACGTTGAGCGCGAACGGAGCGGAGTGGAGAGTATTTTGAAACAACTTATTGCATCTGTCAAGACTCAGATTAAAAACATATTCAAGGTCTTATTCACAGAAGAGCTTTGCAGGGCTTTTTTCATTTACTGCCAAGGGAGGGGTTATTGTCACTGTGGTTTTTTTTTTCTCTATAACAAATCATCGGATACAAAAATTTGTAAATGTACTTCATTAGTAATTAGAGTGAAGTTCTTACATTTTTTATATACTTTAGTTACTTTAATTAAATTCATATTTGTCCCATTTGAAATTAGCATTGCAGGGGTATTAGTCCCATTAGGACATTTCTAGTTATAAATGTTGAAGTCAATTTAAAATGTTTCATAACTTGGCAGAAAATAATTAGCCAACTTTAGAAATAAATACGAATCTGACCCAGCTCTCCGTACATAATACCGGTATATACCAGCCGGGTACAATGATTAAACATGTTTATTTCGCTGAAGTTTTGTTTGCAGAAATTTATGTAAGGTTGCATTTGCGGCTGTTACCGGTACATGTATTCAGCATTGCTAAATGCTAATGTAGAAATAAGTACATGTATTATGAACAAAATTAATGTAAATTGGAGAAATCTACTCTCACATTATAACAAAGTTGGTAAACAAGCTATATCATCTAAACTAACTTAATTTATACAATTTGTTAAAAAAAAAAAAAAAAAAAAAAGGAATAGCATAGAAGCATGGAAAATAACGAAATTATTATCCGATAAAAGAGTTTGTGGTACATGTGTTATCTTTTTATACAATTGAGAAAAATATATTATTTGGAATTAGAAGTACCAGTAGGTGTCACATGATTGGCCATGTACCAGTAAATATTTTTTATCTTGTACAGGGTGTCCCAGAATATCTGCTACCATTTACTCTTTAAATAACTTTTGATTAAATTTATTTTACAAAAAATGAAAGGCATTTTCATAACTCTATATGATGTAAATTTTCACTCAACAAATTTCATGCACATTCATAAGTTTTTGATAAATTCAGCTTTGTTTTAAAAACACAACAAAAAGAGAGAGTGTCAAAATGACATCCTTTTTATCAATGACAACGTCAATTGGATGAGTGAAATTTCTCACAACAACCACTGTACGGATCTCATTTTCTCAAATCTTTTCACTATTTAAAGAATATGTTGCTTGTTGAGTTGTTTTTTCTCCAGGGTATTCTTATTTTATAATTCGTACAACCATATATGGAGTCTGTGAATTTCAAATGGTATCAGATATTCTGGGACACCCTTGTACATTGCATGAAAAGAAAATGATCTTACAGGAACTTTCAATGAAAATATGGTCAAATTGAATTTGAATCATATACCATCACAGATTAGTATTGTATACTTGATTATGTGAAAAATTGCATGAATTATTTTGATACAAAAAATATGAGAAGCCTACAGTCTGATTAAAATCAAACCTTAATTCCAATAGCTCCTTAATTTTGATGGTCGCATGGAAGGTCTGAAGAAATTGTGTAAGGGGTCAAATTTGAGTGACTTTGGTTGTGAACTTTATAAACCAATAAAGTTTGTGCTTTCAAGATCCTGAAAGTAAAGTACCCTCTTAATATATATTCACAATATATAACTTAACACCATGAGTTATCTGCCCTTGTTGGAAGCTATCGTTTTGTTGGAGTTTTGAATAAAGCAAGCGTAAACAGTTGGTAACTTAAAGGTAAACATGTATCAAACGATGTTCCTAACCCTCTGACACCTAGGCAAGTGTATTCTAATTCAAATATATGTACCTACATAGATTGAAACATTTCATATTGTTCCTTTTTCGAACCATCAACTTAATACATACATTCTTGATCACTTCATCCACATTGTTTGGCACCATGTTGTAATACTTTCCGAGTTCAACTTCAGCATATACAATTAAAATTCATGGTCACTCGCATGTGACCCCCTACGCAATTTCTTCAGACCTTCCACACGACCATCAGTATTAATGAGCTTGTGAAAGGTTTGATTTTAATCAAGATCACTGAACATTAAAAACTACAGAAAATGAAGAAACAGGTCTGATGTGAATTGCACAGAATATTATGCAATTACCTTGCAAAGGTCTCATTATCATGCAAAAATCTTTTAAAGATGAAGTCTGTTATAACATTCTTAACATTCAAACCTACAGAAAATGAAGAAAAATGACCAGCAAGCAGATGTGAATTGCAAAGAACATTATGCAATTACCGTACTATGGTCTCATTATTATGTAAAAGTCTTTTAAAGGTTAATTTAATCTTATAAAACAGCTAGAATTGGATTAAAGTCCTGCTGTTAATCGCCTTCCTGACAGGTTTAAATTTAAAGGTCTTTCAGCAATGAAATTTCAGTATACTGGTAATATTAATTTCAGGAATGTCTCTTCTCGTTTCTGACGTAAATGTAATGTTAAATCTAAGATTTTGATAGCTAGGTCAGATAAATTATGTATTTTCAAAAGGGCATTCATGGCACTTTTCACCGCAGTAATTTTTACAAAACATTGGGATCGCAAAATAAAGTATTCGCATAAAATATTAAGTAATCTACAGGTACATGTATTGGGGAAAAATTAAACAATGCATTACATTGTATTTCTTTATAGTTACTATTTGATTAGATTAGCATATCCTTCTAACATCATCTCAATTTTGTGTCCACATTATAAACTGTGAAATTTGTTATTTACCCCTGTATAAGGGTTCAGGGCAAGGGCGTAGCTTCCATTGTGACAATGAAACAACTGCTCCACTATACTTTTCACCACCATCCCCTACCCATAACTAATTATACACAGCACAGAATAGTTAACTTGTTTTTAAAACTCACAGCTTTTATTCAACATTAAAACAAATCTATAATATTTTACTTTAATATCAATATGTTCAGGATCTTAAGTCATGAGATCGGGCTTTAGTTCAAATAAAACCTCAAAGGAGTATGTAGTTTATGTTGGAAAAGGAATATATGCAGTGTTATGCATTTCTCGCCCCCAAAATGGAAGTTCCACAGAGAGCTTTAAAAATTAGGTTGAAAATAGTTCAAATCATATTGAAAATAAGTACTGTATATAAAAAGTCAACACCCCAGTGATGTCATTATGTAGAAATGACGTCATGAAGATTGTCTCATTTTGATAAATGATTGTTTTTAGCAAAATATGGGTGTTTTCCGATGGTTTTTCGACTAGGAAACATCGAGCCCATGCTTGCTCAAGTACCATTTATAACTATGATGTGTATAATTATATGATCAGAAACATACAGACCCTGAAACGTGCTACTACACCTCTAAAACGAACCGTACCATTCCGTGCAAGAAACGAGCCGTACCGTTCACAAAGCGAAGCGTACCGTTCACAAAGCGAACTGTACCGGTCACAAAACAAACCTTACCATGCAAAATGCGTGCAATGCAAGACCCGCCCCAAAACGACCAAAAAAGCATACCGTAGCGTGCAATATTAGTTATTAGCTTAATTGACCATTGTCGTTCGATGAAGACAGACGGAGATTTTTTGCTAGACTTTTTTTTATACGTGATTATATAACACATACTTAAATTTAACGTTGTACAGTTAGTTTTATTGAAACTGTTACAAAAAATCGTTTAATTTCTTTTTCTTTCATAAACCTTCATAATTTGTTTTTTGGTTATAGACAAAACTTTTATGACCAATTTCTTAAAACTTGGTAAAATATAAGTGGTCACATAATGCATGGTAATACTATTTTGATTATTTTTATGAAATGTTTTAAACGGTGTACATACTGGACTTTACATAACATTAAGTGATTCTCTGAGAGAGAGAGAGAAAGAGAGAGAGAGAGAGCGAGCTAGGACTTTTGTGTGTGAATTAAATAAAAGTTTTATTACTGAACTTATTTAAATTATTCAACAATCATTTCCCTTCGACTTCATGATTTTAACTCATGTACTGTTTCTTTGCCATAGTATTTTCTGTTAGACTTAAAATTCTTAATATATTTATCACTTTTAACATTGTTGATTAACGGGTATTTTCCATGTCCTGTTTACAACAAATACGTGGCTATCATGCTAAGGAAAAATAAATATTACAGAAGTTCAATAAAAACTATCAATTCACACTCCCGGTCCATTGGACACATAGAAGACCATCACTATATGTACACTGTGCAAGAATATAATTCAATCAAACACAGGTGATACATGTTCATATATCACTGAGGTTTTTTTTAAAATAGGTTTGCCAACATTTAAAATGTCTGCTAAATTACATGCATACAGTGAAGAGCGGACACTTGTCCAACAAAATGATAAATATCGCCATTAAAAGCTATTGAGTTATTGTGTATAGTATATCCAGTTGTGTATATCTTTAAAGTGTAAAATTCACACTTTAATCTGTAAAATTCACACTTTAATCTGTAAAATTCACACTTTAATCTGTAAAATTTTGAAAAATATTGAATAATTTCTCTAACCTAAATATATAATACCTTGTTTTCGATATCTGTCCAGAAATAAAAAAACCTAGAGTTATTCGGTTAAATTGAGTGGTGTGTTCCAATTTTTAAGACCAATAAACACCTTCCTTGCATTTTTGAATGCAGCTCAGAAAGGTTCAAAGTATTTGATTTGATTTTATAGGAAGAAGCAAGAGGTTCATTTCTATGGCATTGCCTCTCAGATAAAGCTACTACTAGACATGCCAGAAAAAGTAAGTACATTTCAATATGGTCTACCATCGAATTCACAATGATTCAATTCTGATGGCTTTACTTTAATTAATAAATGGTTTTACAATCCATATTTGTGAGGATGTTTATATTCAAGGTGGTTCTGTGGATTTCATGGGTACCTCTCGCCCACAGAGGACTATGTTTGATATTGTGAAATATCTGCCTCCGACTTTTACTAGGGCTGGTATTGGGGGGGGGGGGGGGGGGGGGGGGGGGGGAATTTTGTATTGCGATATATTGCGATTTTTAAAAATGTATTGCAATATGCATTGCAATATTTTTTTGCATCAAAATTTGAATTTTTCTTTAATGTTAACAGACTGTAATTGACTTCGATTTATATACATAATTCATTTGCACTGTAAGTCTATAAAAAATAGAAGAATTAAACATTTTTTGGTAATTTATGAACTGAAACCGAAATGTGTCCATATCTCCAACTTTTCTTTCGTGTTTGGAACGATAACAAATGCATTCAGCCATTTTTAATTCAAATCAGAATTTTGAAATACCGAGGCTGTAACAAAATTCTGAGCCCGATCAATTAGGCGATATGATATTTTTAGTCCTCGTATCGCAATACACCGGAATACCGGTATTATTGCGCAGCCCTAATTTTTACCAATATATTTAAATAGTATCATATCACAATCAAATCTTCATAAAACATTATACAGAAGATGTCTAGCTCACTATCACATTGATCTTCATATTAGTCTTAATTAGCTGTTTATCTATGACGTCACTAAAATGAGCTTATTCCTGCAATTTTGCATTTAAATGAAAATATTGTCATTTTTCCTTCATATTTTGCCATTGGAAGTATAAAACGCAGATCTGCTCAATATGGGAAGCCAAAGGGTTCTATAAATGGGTTATTCGTTAAATGTAAATGGAGATATGTTAATTTTAACTCTTTATTAAGTCTTCGAACATTGTATACTGTGGAATCATTAAAATTCATGGTGGCTCAATTTTCGTGGTATTCATGGGTAGCCCTCGCCCACGATTTACATCCTCGATGAAAACTAATTATAAAAGATTTAGTTTTCCTACTGACACTAAAAACCGAGGCATCCACGAAATTACATTCCCACAAATAAGCAAAAATCCACGAAAATTGGCCCCCACAAAATTAAATGATTCCACAGTATAACCATTTGTAAATCGTCATTTGTAAGATTTTGTGGGTTTCGGTAAATTGTTGATTCGATCATATTCTGTTCGATTCAAATTTGTCATTTGTTCTTTCTTCATTCGTGATTTGTATTTATATTTAAAAAATAAGACTTTAATCTTTTTTAATCTTCAAACTTCATTTCTTCATCATGACTCTGGTGATAATAATTATTTCAAATATGATTTGATCTAGGTATCTTCAACCTTATTTTTAAAGCTTACTAAATAGAATTTTAATTTTGGGGACAAGAAATGCGTAATACAGCATGTAGTCCTTTTTATCCTATGTGAATTATGAAACTCGATCTTTATTCATCAATGAAAGTAAATCCATAAAATCTCTACGTAAATAAAGACTCATTTCCACAATTCATTGGGGATGGGAATTCATTGATGAGGTTTAACCACAAAATCCACAAAAATTAAGCCACATTGACCATAAAATTCAAGGGATTCCACACTTAATCACTTGGTCAGTGTGATCAACATTAAATTTTGAAAAAAAAATCCTCTTTTTTTGCCAGCAATGTTAACCTCAGTTTAATTACAGTACAGCTCACTAGTATCCCGACACCCACCGTGGAAAAAACACGATGGAAAACAGTCTGTGTCACACCGTGTACACGGTATGTGTATTGGAAAATTTAAGAAAAAGCACCGTGGCTGCCCGTGGAACTCCGTGGCCACGGTGTCACTCCGTGGATATCATTACCTGAGACATTAAAAAAATAGCGTATGTTTAGAAATACATAAATTATGGTTAAACACGGGTTGAAATATATAAATCCTTTTAAAATTTAAAAATATGTTGATTTAGTTACATGGACCCAGAAAATTGTTGGGGCTTTCAACGTGAAGTCAATTTTTTGTGATCTGGAAACTCGAAGTAAATGGTTACCTTTTAATTCCTTTGTTCTTAAATAAATTCAAATAAATTTACCAAATGTATTTATCAATCAATTGATATATTATCAAAATTCAAATCAATTTTCTTCATGTTTTTTTTAAGGCGTCGAGCAAATGCTCGGCAGCCTTCTAGCGATCGTCTGGATTGGCAATCGTCCAAAATTCACGCGCTGCACCGCCTTTTAAATGCGCATTATTAAGAAATAAGTTCCTAAAAGTATTAAACGTATTACAAGATTTTTTTCCATTTATTCAACTAAATTGTGTACAAAAAACCCAACTTTGCCTCCCTGGTGATTGACAACTCATTGCATAAGAATAAATTTGCTTAATCAAGAAATGGCGGATGAATACAATCAGGCCTAAGTGTAAAGATTCACTAGATATTATTTTAGTTTATCGCTTACATTTTAATTGGAGACAGTGCCCGATAGAAATAACATTTTAGATGTAAATTTATTTGTTATCGGGCACGGTCTCCAAAATAAATGTAAGCGATAAACGTATCTAGTAATTTCGTTGCAAAAAATAAACTCGATAATGCAGTTAGTTTGGTCGAGCATTTTAGATAGCACGTGTTGTGGATTTGTTTGTAAACAACCATACCATAGGAAATCTTGTTTCAAACGGGAATTGAAATAAATAAATGTATGTTTTATTATTATAATTAGGGACACACTGTTAATGTATTCAAATTATGAACCTGTGAAAGTTGTTCAAAGACTGTTTGAAGCAGAAAGAAACAAATTATTTTTGAACTTTGGAATTTCTTCGATTTTTGCAATTATGATGAGTTATTGTATTAAAAAAGCACCACTACCTATTTTATAAGAAAATATACTGATTTTTGTTTTTAAAGCAGCAGAAAACATAATTCATATACTTTCTATTCTAAGTCTAATATCATTTGATATGACTATTAGTACAGAAATTGATCATCTGATCAAAATGTCGGGAGCTTAAACGTCTTATTTTCTTTTATCTGAAAACACTCTTTGATAGAACATCTTTTGATTTATTAATGAATTTACAATTAACTTTAAACCAATAAAAAAAGTGACAAATAAAACATTTCAGATCATTTTTTTTAAAAATACATGTGGATGTGCTGTAGTAAATGACAACCCCATATTACTGGTGACTCGAATAGCTTATACTTCAGCTATTTATGTAGCAATAAATAAAAAAAAAAATCACTCATATGATAAATTATAGATAAATACATGTACAAACTCTTGGTAAATTAAATTCAAGCATTGAACGAAAAAAGAATGCAGGAATTTCACAAAGTATTAACTTGCGATAAAAATTCATTTACCGGGTACATTGATGTACGAAAAAAAACCAATTTAATTAAATAGATGAATGATATGATAACTTTTTGCAAGTATTTAGAACAAACACAGCTTTATTTACTTTACTTTCAATCTAATATGTGCGATGTGAAATAGCGACGAAATTTTAACCGATTAACTTATTACACAGTGTACTGTACACACTTTTTGTCATTGTTTTGAAATTGTTATTAAAACCTTAAGTCTAAAATAAATGAATTAAATTCATACAAATAAACCTCCAATAATTCATAATTGTTTTTACACAGTTACATACACTCAGAGAGAGAGAGAGAGAGAGAGAGAGAGAGAGAGAGAGAGAGAGAGAACGCAGTATTCCAACACTCATACATGCATGCAGTATAAGAATAAAGATTCCAAACAAAACAAACATTAAATTAAAGTGGTTTGATAAAGATGACATCAAAAATTCTCTAGTACCGATTCACTGATTCTATGCGCTATGAATATCTATATACCGGTACTACATGTACAAGTACATCACACAAAGGTATAATAGGAAGAAAATTTGAAAATGTACTAAATGAAAAAATGACAATAACAAACCGTCAACCATCTCAAAAATCCATAAAACGAAATACAAATTCAAAGCAGAGCAACACAGACCTCCAAAAAGATAGAGGTAGGATCAGGTGCCTACGAGGAGTGAGCATCCTCTGCTGACCGGTCACACCAGCTGTGTGCTCTTTGTCGTAATCGAGAAAAAACAGAAAAGTCCGTAGACAATTAGGTGATAAATTATGGTCTAACAATTAGTATGAAAAAATATAAAGCTGTATAATTATATTATTTTAAAAACGTACAATTATTTTCAACAGCCCTTTGGATTTGATATCGTTGAATTGAGTATAAGTGAGAAAAGATCACCGTTACGATTCTACGCTGTATTGAAACTGTAAAACTGCTACGATCACTACTACGTTTACAAATGGACTGAAACTGTATAATTAATTTGAAAAAGGAGAAGAAATTGTTAGTGTTGATTGATCAAGCTTTTAAATATCTGGGCGATTTTTTTTTAATGTTTTATTTCTCAACAGAAATCAACTGTAACAACCGCCTAGGTCTAAAATATTGCATGCCTTAAAATTTTATTTATTTATTTTAAATTTTTGTTTCTTTTTCTTTAATTCTCTTACGTAAATAAATAAATATTTTTATAAGTTTTATTCTTAAATCCTCCATTTTTCACAGGTAAATACCGCGTGTTACACTGTGTAACTGTCTGTGTTGCATCGTGTTGCACCGTGCCGCACCATGTTTTTTCTTGTTTCGAGGCCGTAACAGAGAACAATAGATCAAAGGTACCAACACTTCCACGCTCAGTGTGGACTTTTGAACACCATGGCCGGTGTTTTTGTCAGGATACTCGTGAGCTGTACTGTATAAGTACTAATTAAGTACCATAAAACAAGGTTTCAGCAAACACATTGCTTATGACAAATTTACACCTACAGCCAAACCAGTTTTATAACCCTAATCTTAAGACTGACCAGATGTAATGAATAATGTTTAAAATGAATTGAAATCATTACTTCTTGGCACTTTAATATAACCATGTTTGACTGTACCTGTATATAATTTATTTCCGGACATGATGTTACCCCCAATATAAGTAGTACATATATTAAGTACATAGCTGTATTTGAATCTTTTCCGGACCAGATCTGGAGTGCCTTGGATGAGGAGGATTACCTGACAGCGACTCAGCACTTTCTGCTGTCCAGGCACATCCACACCAGTCTCCAGCTGGAGTCCCAGAAGTCCGGCAATCTCCTCTCAATGTTCCCTGTACTCACCCGACAGTGGGCAGCCATCAGCCATTTCAGGACCACAATTCTACAGGTTTGTCATAATGGCTTATTTTGCAGGCTCCAAATTGCAAACGAAGTTTAGGGGGATATATTGGAATCACCTTGTCCGTCTGTCTGTAGAAGCAATTTTGTCCCCCTGTAGACTTTTTTAACACTGTATGGAATAGTATGAAAATTTGTACATATGTTGAACATCATCTAAAGAATTGCACCTGCAATTTTTATTAAGATCAGACAATATTTAATGATTTTATGACAGTTTTCTTTTTCGTTATCCTATATATGAGGTATAGAATAGGCTATTTTTTATATGCTATAACCAGGCACTATAACCAGGATGTGCGCATGCGTGAACCAACTTTCCATCGGGATCGGTAAACGTTTGGGAGGAAATTCGAAAGCTATTTGGAGGAACTTCGAACTGATATATGTGCAATTTAAAAATTACAGGAAAATGCGATTTTTACATTAAATGTTCATTAAAAGTGATAAAAATGTTATGTACATTAGATTTTACACCAATCCCCCCCCAAGTACACGTTTTCTCGCAGCAAACATTTTCTTGAATTTACTTATTAAAAAGTGAATTAACATAGAGCCCCCCCCCCCCCACCCCAATGTTTTTGGGTACCATGTAAAAATTGAAATGAAAGGGAGGAAATAAACTGTGAAATTGAAGTTAAAGGTACATTTAGCCCCTCTACCCCCACGGATTAGGATTTTCAATTTTTTAAAAAGTATTTCTGGGTTGTTTTTTGTTTTGTTTTGTTTTTTACAGGTCAAGATTGGATTTTATGTAATCCAATATTACCTAGTGCATTGTGCCATTTACCAGGTTATACAAACACTTTAGTCTATATAAATAAGTAAAACAAAATCCAAGCCTAGGAGGGAGAGAAAGGAAAAATCTACTTTGATTTTCTTTTTCTCAAAAGCTATTTTGGGGGATGATATTAAGGGTGAACATGTCACTGACCCCTTGTAGATCTATCAATCACCCATTACTAGAGTCTGTGTGCCTATCCCCTGGGTCTGGAAAACCATAACCAGGGCCAGTATACCCATCACCAGGGTCCCAATACCTATCACCAGGGTCAAAGTATCACCAGGGTCTGTATGACCATCACCAGGGTCTGTACATCCATAACCAAAGCCAGTATACCCATCACCAGGGTCCCAATACCTATCACCAGGGTCAGAGTTCGTATCACCAGGGTCTGCATGACCATCACCAGGGTCTGTATACCCATAACCAGGGCCAGTATACCCATCACCAGAGTCTCAATACCTATCACCAGGGTCAGAGTTCGTATCACCAGGGTCTGTATGACCATCACCAGGATCTGCACACCCATAACCAGGGCCAGAATACCCATCACCAGGGTCTCAATACCTATCATCAGTTGGTCAGAATACGTATCACCAGAGTCTGTGTGCATATCACCCGCGTCTGTACATCCATAACCAGGGCCAGTATACCCATAATTAAGGTCTCAATACCTATCACCAGGGCCAGAGTTCGTATCACCAGCGTCTGTAAGACCATCACCAGGGTCTGTACACCCATAACCAGGGCCACTATACCCATCACCAGGGTTTCAATACCTATCACCAGGGTCTGAGTACGTATCACGAGACTCTATGTGCATATCACCAGGGTCTGTACACCCATAACCAGGGCAAGTATACCCATCATCAGGGTCTCAATACCTATCACCAGGGTCAGACTTCGTTTCACCAGGGTCTGTATGACTATCACCAGGATCTGTACACCCATAACCAGGGCCAGTTTACCCATCACCAAGGTCTCAATACCTATCACCAGGGTCAGAGTTCGTATCACCAGAGTCTGTATGGCCATCACCATGGTCTGTACACCCATAACCAGGGCCAGAATACCCATCACCTTGGTCTAAATACCTATCACCACGGTCAGAGTTCGTATCACCAGGGTCTGTACACCCATAACCAGGGCCAGAATACCCATCATCAGGGTCTCAATACCTATCACCAGGGTCAGAGTTCGTATCACCAGGGTCTCAATACATATCACCAGGGTCAGAGTACGTATCACAAGAGTCTGTGTGCATATCATCCGGGTCTGTACACCCATAACCAGGGCCAGTATACCCATCACCAGAGTCTCAATACCTATCGCCAGGGTCAGATTCGTATCACCAGGGTCTATATTACCATCACCAGGGTCTGTACACCAATAACCAGGGCCAGTATATCCATCTCCAGGGTCTCAATACCTGTCACCAGCTGGGTCAGAGTTCGAATCACCAGGGTCTGTATGGCAATCACCAGGGTCTGTACACCCATAACCAGGGCCAGGATACGTATCATTAGGGTCTCAATACCTATCACCAGGGTCAGAGTACGTATTACTAGAGTGTGTGCATATCACCAGGGTCAGTATACACATAACCAGGGTCTGTAAACGTATCAGAGTTCGGTATGGCCATTATTAGGGTCTGTATGGCCATCACCAGGGCCAGGATACCCATCCCCTGGGTCTTAATACCTAACACCAGGGTCAGAGTACGTATCACCAGTGTGTGTGCATATCACCAGGGTCAGTATACACATAACGAGGGTCTGTAAACGTATCAGTAGGGTCTTGAAACCTATCACCAGGGTCATTATACCCATCACTAGAGTTTGTGTGCCAATCACAATGGTCCGAACACCAATAACGAGGGTCAGTATACCCGTCAACAGGGTCTCAGTACCTGTGTGGGGTCTGTGTGCCCAACATCAGGGTCAGTATACCCATTACCAGGGTCAGATTACGTATCACCAGAACTGTAAACCTATCACCGTGGTCAGTATACATAATACTACAGAGACCCTGGTGATGGACATACAGACCCTGGTGATACAAACTCTGGCCCTGTTGATAGGTATATACTGGCCCTGGTTATGGGCATACATACTATGGTGATGGGCACACAGACTCTAGTGATGGGTATACTGACCCTTGTGATAGATTTGCAGACCCTTGTGATACGTATTTAGACCTCAGTGATTGACACACAGAGCTATGTGATAGATATACTGACCCTGATGATGGGCATAGTGATATGTATTCTGACCCGGACGTTAGGTAAACTAACTCTGGTGATAAGTAATAGGTAATAGGTATAAAGATCATGGTGAAAGTCTGATAAAAAACCCTGATGATAAGTGCACTGACTGTTGTGTATACTAACCCTGATGATGGGCACATAGACCCTAGTGATGCGTACACTATCCCTGGTGATAGTTTTTAAGAACCTGGTGATGGGTAAACTGACCCTGGGTATGGAAATACAGACCATGGTGATGTGCACACAGACCCTAGTACTACGAACACGGATCCTAGGTATGATGACCAAAACCATAGGTTTACAGGTCTGGTGATACATATTCTGACCCTAGTGATGGGCACACAGATCTTGGTAATATGTACACTGACACTGGTATTAGGTACTGAGACCCTGGTGATGGGTATACTGGCCCTGGTTATGGGCAAACAGACATACTTGTGATGGGCACACAGACACTAATAATGGGTATTATGACACTGCTGACAGATTTACATACCCTGGTGATGGGTACACAGAGTTTCGGAATATGTACTCTGACCCTGGTAATAGATTTACTGACCCTGGTGATGGGTATACTGGCCCTGGATATGGTTGTACAGACCCTGTTGATAGGCACACAAATTCTAATGATGGGTATAGTGACCCTAGTGATAGGTTTACAGACCCTAGTGATACGTTTACTGATTCTGGTTATGGGTGTACAGACCCTGGTGATATGCACACAGAGTCTGGTGATACGAACTCTGACCCTGTTGATAGGTATTGAGACCCTAGTGATGGATATACTGGCCCTGGTTATGGGTGTACAGACTCTGGAGATGGTCATACAGACCCTTGTGATACGAATCTGACCCTGGCGATAGGTATTGAGACCCTGGTGATGTGTATTCTGGTCCTGGTTATAGTTGTACAGACCAGGGTGATATGCACACAGACTCTGGTGATACGTACTCTGACCCTGGTGATAAGTATTGAGACCCTGGTGATAGGTATACTGACCCTGGTTATGGGTGTACAGACCCTGGTGATGGCCATACAGACCCTGGTGATACGAAATCTGACCCTGGTGATAGGTATTGAGACCCTGGTGATGGGCATACTGGCCCTGGTTATGGGTGTACAGACCCTGGTGATTGCCATACAGACACTGGTGATACGAACTGTGACCCTGGTGATAGGTATTAAGACCCAGGTGATTGGTAAACTGGCCCTGGTTATGGGCGTACAGATCCTGGTGATAGTCATTCAGACCCTGGTGATACGAACTCTGACCCTGGTGATAGGTATTGAAACCCTGATGATGGGTATACTTGCCCTGGTTATGGGTGTATAGACCATAGAGATATGCACAAAGAGTCTCGTGATACGTACTCTGACCCTGGTGATAGGTATTGAAACCCTGGTGATTGGTATAGTGGCCCTGGTTATGGGTGTACAGACCCTGGTGATGGTCGTACAGACTCTGGTGATACGAACTCTGGCCCTGGTGATAGGTATTGAGACCTTAATGATGGGTATACTGGCACTGGTTAAGGATGTACAGACACGGGTGATATGCACACAGACTCTGGTGATACGTACTCTGACCCTGATGATAGGTATTGACACCCTGATGATGGGTATACTGGCCCTGGATATGAGTAGACAAATCCAGGTGATGGTCATACAGACCCTGGTGATACGAACTCTGACCCTGGTGATAGGTATTGAGACCATGGTGATGGGTATTCTGGCCTGGTTATGGGTGTACAGACCCTGGTGATACGAACTCTGACCCTGGTGATAGGTATTGGGACCCTGGTGATGGGTATACTGGCCTTGGTTATGGATGTACAGACCCTGGTGATGGTCATACAGACCCTGGTGATACGAACTCTGACCCTGGTGATAAGTATTGGGACTCCCTGGTGATGGGTATACTGGCCCTGGTTATGGTTGTACAGACCCAGGGGATGGGCACACAGACTCTCGTGATGGGTGATTGATAGATCAACAAGGGGTCAGTGACTTGTTCACCCTTAATATCATCCCCCAAAATAGCTTTTGAGAAAAAGAAAATCAAAATAGATTTTTCTTCTCTCCCCCTCCTAGGCTTGGATTTTTTTTATTTATTATGTACTAAAATGTTTGTATAACCTGGTAAATGGCACAATGCACTGGGTAATATTGGATTACATGAAATCCAATCTTGACCTGCAAAAAACAAAACAAAACAAAAAACAACCCAGAAATACTGTTTAAAAAATTGAAAATCCTAATCCATGGGAGTAGGGGGGCTAAATGTACCTTAAACTTCAATTTCACAGTTTATTTCCTCCCTTTCATTTCAATTTTTACATGGTACCCAAAAACATTGGGGGGGGAGGGTTCTATGTTTATTCACTTTTTTCAAGAAAATGTTTGCTGTGAGAAAACGTGTAATGGTGGGGGGGGGGGGGGGGGCAGTCCTGTCCCCCTGTCCCTGTCCCTGCCCCACTCCACCCCCCTCCGATGCTAATTAAATGCCTGTTGTTTTCCTATAACATTGCTTTTTTGTTCTCTGAATTATTTATTTAATTTTTGGGTGTAAAATCTAATTTACATAACATTTTTATCACTTTTAATGAACATTTAATGTAAAAATCGCATTTTCCTGTAATTTTTAAATTGCACATATATCAGTTCGAAGTTCCTCCAAATAGCTTTCGAATTTCCGCCCAAACGTTTATTGATCCCAAGAGAAAATTGGTTCACGCATGCGCACATCCTGGTTATAGTGCCTGGTTATAGCATATAAAAAATAGCCTATTCTATACCTCGATATATTGTACACTGGTGTTGGAAGGTAAGGGAGGTAATCCTTACAAATTTTATCAATTAATTAAGGTATTCAATGTATAAATAAAATTATTCATTTTCCCTCCATTAATGATGGAAGGAAACTGAACAATTTTTAATCATTTTAGATATCCAAAACCGAATATAGTTAGAAATTGTCCTTTTGAAAACTTGTATTTTAGCAATATAAATTTAAATATATTTAATTGGAAAATAATAAATTTGAAATTGTATTTTACGACTAAACCAAATGGGCATGTGCACTATCTTATTCCCCCATCCTCTTTCAAATTACTTTTTATGATATCTTAATAAAACATGTGTTGCCCATAGACTTCAACGTAATATACAAAGTGCAATGAATTGGACAACAATAAAACTTTAAAAAATTCCTTTGGTGGAGTATTTTTATTTGATAACTACTTACAAAATATACAGGTGACACTTGATGCCTCGAACTTCGATCTCTCAAAGTTCTTGATCTCTCGAAGTGAAATCACGGTCCCGATTTTTTTCTCTATATAACTAAGCAAATTTACTCTTGATCTCTTGAACTCCGATCTCACGAAGTTCTTTATCTTTTGAAGTAAAACCTTGGTCCCGTTATACATGTACATATTTCATTGTTTTTCACTCTTGATAACTCGAAGTGGTGACTATATACGCACGCGACCGATCAAACGTATAATTAATTGTTCCACGTGGACATTACCTTGATGATCGAGTGAACGCCTGGGGCTAGCGTGGTAGTGTTAATTGGTTGATTACATAAGTGACACTTATACTCCTTGCTTCATTCGAAGGGTAGTTGTAACTTGTCTATTAGTTTCAACAACTTGTGATATTAACGGTAAATTAAACCTCTCTTTATTTAAAATATTCTGTGATGAAGAAAAACATGAAATTAAAAGTTTTTTTTAAGTGAAAAAAACCCACTTCATAAACACACAACTAAGTTCTGTATTGTTTGAATTGAAGTAAAGGAGCAAAAACTACGAATGAAACCATGTTAGACTATCCTTCCATGTTATAAATATAAACTTCCGACTACTAAAATCTTCGAACCAAAATAACCGGAACAAAAATTTCTGGATTCTTTTAAACTTTCGATCTCTCAAACTCTTGATCTATTGAAGTTTAATCATGGTCCCCTGAAGTTCGAGTTATTGAGATTCACCTGTATCATGGTTTAGAATATCTGACCATTCATCCATTAGGTACAAAATGTGGTTTTTATACATTGAATACCTTAATAGTAAATACTCTAAAATATATTTATAATAATACATCCAGATGGAGGTTTTTTGTCCTCATTTCATAACTAAATATATGTTTTATAAGTATTTTTAACTCACAATGCAAAATTTTTGTTTGTCAATGACAAAGTTTTAGAAGGTTCATGTAATAAGAACACCAAATACAAGTGTGGCTGAATTCATTATCTGAGCCATGGTTTAGATTTTGATTTGAACATATTTTTTCATTGTACATAAATACAATTGGGATTGGGCACAAGTTCCAAAACTCAGACCGCCCTCTCCCAGTGCAAGGATATAATACAATAGAATTTGATGTATATAACACAACATAAATTAAGGTCAGTGGATCAAATGGCAGTTTACATATTTGCAATTGACATGTAACGTTATATAATTAACAGTGCTGTACAAGTAGTACGTTATAATGATCTGGTTTAGATGAAGCATGTTTAGGGAAAATTGATAATCTGTAAAGTGGGCAGTCAGTTTTTGGGTTATTTTAATACTGTTTCATATAAACCAACAGTTTCTATTATTATAAGGAAATAAATTATTTAATTAGTACACAGGTACTTAACGTCATATATTATTCTCATTATAAAAAAAATACACCGCTTAATACCAAATGATAATGTCAGTTGTTTTAATACTGTTTTATACAAACCAACAGTTTCTATCATTATAAGGAAATAAATTATGTCATTAGTACACAGGCACCTGACGTTATATTTTTTTCTCATAATAAAAAAATATATACTGCTTACCTAATAATACAAAATATCTTTTTTATTTCTTCTTAAACTAAAAAAATTGTTACAACTCTAGAATATTTGTTTTTTAATTTATGTGTTGCAAACCTTTATGATTCAATTATATATTTTAGTTACTTTAATTAACTCATATTCGTCCCATTTGAAATTAGCTTTGCGGGGGTATTAGTTCCATTAGGACAGTTCTAGTTGAACTGGTGGGGGGATGGGGGTGGGGGAATTGATTACACTATTGAATCTAGATTCTATGGAAGAGGAGGGACAGGGGATATTTATTAGAACTTTTTCAGTAATGACAGATTTTATAATATTGATTTGTAATTTTTTTTATTTCAGGGTTGCAGAAATGTTCTGAAAAAACCAGCTGCTAAAGATGAGGTAAGTACAAATAACTTGTGTTTGTAATAGTTGATTTTTTATATGTATATTTAGTACATGTGTAAACATTTTAATACAAAGTTTGTTATTAAACAGGAATGTGTCATCATTTCTAAGTTATATGTGATATATTGAATTATTTGTGTCTATTTTCAGCAAATAGCCAGAGTCCTATGTTCTATTATTGTACTAGAGGACAGCACACCTAGACAAGTCTTCAATGAATTTCTACTGGCCAGAACTGTAAGCCATCTTAAACCTCCCTCAGTCAATTACATGTACAGGTCAATACTATGTACTCATGATATTAAATTTTGATTTAGGTAAATGCATATATGGTTATATAAGTATACCTGTACCTTTTCTTGGTTCAATGTTTTTGCATGCCAGTATGACTGTTCATTGATTAACTGTACTATATTTGGGGGGGGGGGGGGGGGGGGGGGGGGGGGGTTATGATTTATTTTTTGCTAATTTCACTTTTTTTCATGATTTTATTTTTAACAAAATCACAAAAGGCTTGCAAAATAATTAAAAATTACAGATTTACTCGATTTTTGCATATAATTTGCAACACACAAACTTGAAATAAAAAAAAGGAATTAAATATTCAAAGAATATAAATAACAAGATTTGTCTCCCTTGTCTTGTTGAGCAGACAGCTGTCCAGCAATTGTTTCATCCCAGTCACCAGAACACCAGTGTGAAAGAGCAGATCTCTCTGGTGGTACAGCTGATCACAACCACGGTCCACCAGATACACACCGTCTTCTACAGCCCCGCCCAACCATCGGACAGTACGTCCCAGAAAGCAGCTCTATATTCATAGTTACTGTAGTTTTATTAGCTCACCTGAGCTGAAAGCTCGAGTGAGCTATTCTGATCACATTTTGTCTGTCGTCCGTCCGTCTGTCCGTAAACTTTTCACATTTTCAACATCTTCTCAAGAACCAGTAGGCCAATTTTAACCAAACTTGGCACAATCATCCTTAAGCAAAGGGGACTCAAAGTTGTGAAAATTAAGGACCACGCCCTTTTACAAGGGGAGATAATTAGAAATTATTGAAAATATTTGGTGAAATTGGTGAAAAATCTTCTTCTCAAAAACCAATCAGCCAGGAAAGCTGAAACTTGTGTGGAAGCATCCTTAGGTAGTGTAGATTTAAAGTTGTGAAAATCATGAGCCCCGGGGGTAGGGTGGGGCCACAATGGGGGGTCGAATTTTTAAAAAGGAATATATAGAGTAAATCTTTAAAAATCTTCTTCTCAGAAACCAATCAGCCAGGAAAGCTGAAACTTATGTGGAAGCATCCTTAGGTAGTGTAGATTTAAAGTTGTGAAAATCATGAGCCCCGGGGGTAGGCTGGGGCCACAATGGGGGATCAAATTTTTACATAGGAATATATAGAGTAAATATTTTAAAATTTTCTTCTCAGAAACCAATCAGCCAGGAAAGCTGAAACTTATGTGGAAGCATCCTTAAGTAGTGTAGATTCAAAGTTGTGAAAATTATGACCCCCTAGGGTAGGGTAGGACCAAAATGGGGGATCAAATTTTTACATAGGAATATATAGAGTAAATCTTTAAAAATCTTCTTCTCAGAAACCAATCAGCCAGGAAAGCTGAAAGTTATGTGGAAGCATCCTCAGGTAGTGTAGATTCCAAATTTTGAAAATTATGATCCTCGGGGGTAGGTGGGGCCACAATGGGGGGTCGAATTTTTACATGGGAATGTATAGAGTAAATCTTTAAAAATCTTCTTCTCAGAAACCAATCAGCCAGGAAAGCTGAAACTTATGTGGAAGCATCCTCAGGTAGTGTAAATTCAAATATGTTCAAATCATGATCCCCATGGGTAGCGTGGGGTCACAAGGGGGGGGGGGGGACACATTTTTACAGGAATATATAGAGAAAAATCTTTAAAAATCTTCTTCTAAAAAACCATTTGCTTAGAAAAGCTGTAACTTCAGATAGTGTAGATTCAAATTCGTTGAAATCAAAATCTTGAGGAGTAGGGTGGGGCTACATTGGGGATCCAATTGTACAAAGGAAAACATTTTAATTATTCACAAAAACTGTAATAATTTATCACATATGGTTTACTTATTTGCAAGCATTTTGACATATTGCTGATTCTTTAAAATTGTTTAGACTCTGGCCCCTGGATGATTCTTGGGCCTCACAAGGGGTTCAGAGTTTGATGTAGGTTTATATCATATATATAAACAATTGTTTAGGATCTTCTTTAGAACTGGAATGCTCAACATGTGATATGACCATAAAATCATCCTTTTAGAAAAAGGACTTGATTATAAACATAAGAATATCCCGGGGGAAAATAGATTTTTATTTATACAGGATCAACATGTATTATACCACATTGTCCAGATATTTTGTATTATGACTCCATTAAGCTGATATTATTGTTGCTCAGGTGAGCGATGTGGCCCATGGGCCTCTTGTTGATATTTGCAGGTATCAGTTTAAATGGAATTGATAAAATTCACAGTTTCGTGGAGACGGACAATTCCACTTCTTGCTTTGACGAACACTTAATTTTCATGGATCATCGAAATCCACGAATATTTGTGTTACAAAATATTAATGAAACAACAGTATTTGGAGAAATACTGCTGCACAAACTGATTACTATGCATCATAACCTTGTGGATTAGACAATTTGTATTTTGATAACCAACAATGTCACAGTATTTTGACATTAAATTGATCATAATTTTATCATCCTGCACTGATTTTACTATTAGTTTACCATTTTGTCTTTTACAAGTCAAATGATTATTTACAGTCAATGATTATTTTACAGTCAATGATTAATTTACAGTCAATGGTTATTTCACAGTCGGTGATTATTTACAGTCAATGGTTATTTCACAGTAAAATGATGATTAATTTACATAGTTACATTTGTAAATTGTAGATTGTTGATTTAATCTTGGATTTTCTGTTTCAGTTCCCTGTAATCTACTTTTGACTATTTTGACGGAAATCACCTCAGAGAAACAAGGTGGGTGTCATATTAACATGATGTTATGAACAGAGGGTACAGGTTATATACATAACTTAATTAACCTAACTTATGCATTATATCTTATAACTATACCCCCGCTCCGAAGGAGAAGGGGGTATACTGTTTTACCCTTGTGTGTCTGTCTGTCTGTCCGTCTGTCTGTCTGTCCATAACAAAAATTTCTGTCGCATTTTTCTCAGCAACTATTTATGGCAGATGCTTGAAATTTTAACACAATATTTGTTTAGGCATGCCACATCATGGGATATATATTTGTACCAATCGGACGTCAACTTCTTGTTACTTGACGACTTTGTTTATTTTTAGCCTAAATTTTCAAACAAATTTTCTTCAAAGATTTCTCAGCAACTATTTATCGCAGATGCTTGAAATTTTAAAACACTATTTGTTTCGGCATGCCATATCATGGGATATATATTTGTACCAATCGGACGTCAACTTCCTGTTAAATGACGACTTTGTTTTTTTTAGCCAAAATTTTCCAACAAATTTTGGTCAAAGATTTCTCAGCAACTATTTATGGCAGATGCTTGAAATTTTAAACACTATTTGTTTCGGCACACCATATCGTAGGATATATTTTTGTACCAATCGGACATCAACTTCCTGTTAAATGACGACTTTGTTTTTTTTAGCCAAAATTCTCAAACAAATTTTGGTCAAAGATTTCTCAGCAACTATGTATCGCAGATGCTTGAAATTTTAACACACTATTTGTTTCGGCATGCCATATCGTGGGATATATTTTTGTACAAATCGGACGTCAACTTTCTGTTAAATAATGACTTTGTTTTTTTTAGCCAAAATTTTCAAACAAATTTTCGTCAAAGATTTCTCAGCAACTATTTATGGCAGATGCTTGAAATTTTAAAACACTATTTGTTTCGGCATGCCATATCGTGGGATATATTTTTGTACCAATAGGACGTCAACTTCCTGTTAAATGACGTCTGTTTATTTTTAGCCAAAATTTTCAAACAAATTTTGGTCAAAGATTTCTCAGCAACTATTTATGGCAGATGCTTGAAATTTTAACACAATATTTGTTTAGGCATGCCATATCATGGGATATATATTTGTACCAATCGGACGTCAACTTCCTGTTAAATGACGTCTGTTTATTTTTAGCCAAAATTTTCAAACAAATTTTCTTCAAAGATTTCTCAGCAACTATTTATCGCAGATGCTTGAAATTTTAAAACACTATTTGTTTCGGCATGCCATATCGTGGGATATATTTGTACCAATCGGACGTCAACTTCCTGTTAAATGACGACTTTGTTTTTTTTAGCCAAAATTTTCCAACAAATTTTCGTCAAAGATTTCTCAACAACTATTTATGGCAGATGCTTGAAATTTTAAACACTATTTGTTTCGGCACACCATATCGTAGGATATATTTTTGTACCAATCGGACATCAACTTCCTGTTAAATGACGTCTGTTTATTTTTAGCCAAAATTCTCAAACAAATTTTGGTCAAAGATTTCTCAGCAACTACTTATGGCAGATGCTTGAAATTTTAACACAATATTTGTTTCGGCATGCCATATCGTGGGATATATTTTTGTACCAATCAGACGTCAACTTCCTGTTAAATGATGACTTTGTTTTTTTTAGCCAAAATTTTCAAACAAATTTTCGTCAAAGATTTCTCAGCAACTATTTATGGCAGATGCTTGAAATTTTAAAACACTATTTGTTTCGGCATGCCATATCGTGGGATATATTTTTGTACCAATAGGACGTCAACTTCCTGTTAAATGACGTCTGTTTATTTTTAGCCAAAATTTTCAAACAAATTTTGGTCAAAGATTTCTCAGCAACTACTTATGGCAGATGCTTGAAATTTTAACACAATATTTGTTTCGGCATGCCATATCATGGGATATATATTTGTACCAATCGGACGTCAACTTCCTGTTAAATGACGTCTGTTTATTTTTAGCCAAAATTTTCAAACAAATTTTTGTCAATGATTTCTTAGCAACTATTTATCGCAGATGCTTGAAATTTTAAAACACTATTTGTTTCGGCATGCCATATCGTGGGATATATTTTTGTACCAATAGGACGTCAACTTCCTGTTAAATGACGACTTTGTTTTTTTTAGCCAAAATTCTCAAACAAATTTTGGTCAAAGATTTCTCAGCAACTATGTATCGCAGATGCTTGAAATTTTAACACACTATTTGTTTCGGCATGCCATATCGTGGGATATATTTTTGTACAAATCGGACGTCAACTTTCTGTTAAATGATGACTTTGTTTTTTTTAGCCAAAATTTTCAAACAAATTTTCGTCAAAGATTTCTCAGCAACTATTTATGGCAGATGCTTGAAATTTTAAAACACTATTTGTTTCGGCATGCCATATCGTGGGATATATTTTTGTACCAATAGGACGTCAACTTCCTGTTAAATGACGTCTGTTTATTTTTAGCCAAAATTTTCAAACAAATTTTGGTCAAAGATTTCTCAGCAACTATTTATGGCAGATGCTTGAAATTTTAACACAATATTTGTTTAGGCATGCCATATCATGGGATATATATTTGTACCAATCGGACGTCAACTTCCTGTTAAATGACGTCTGTTTATTTTTAGCCAAAATTTTCAAACAAATTTTCTTCAAAGATTTCTCAGCAACTATTTATCGCAGATGCTTGAAATTTTAAAACACTATTTGTTTCGGCATGCCATATCGTGGGATATATTTTTGTACCAATCGGACGTCAACTTCCTGTTAAATGACGACTTTGTTTTTTTTAGCCAAAATTTTCCAACAAATTTTCGTCAAAGATTTCTCAACAACTATTTATGGCAGATGCTTGAAATTTTAAACACTATTTGTTTCGGCACACCATATCGTAGGATATATTTTTGTACCAATCGGACATCAACTTCCTGTTAAATGACGACTTTGTTTTTTTTAGCCAAAATTCTCAAACAAATTTTGGTCAAAGATTTCTCAGCAACTATGTATCGCAGATGCTTGAAATTTTAACACACTATTTGTTTCGGCATGCCATATCGTGGGATATATTTTTGTACAAATCGGACGTCAACTTTCTGTTAAATGATGACTTTGTTTTTTTTAGCCAAAATTTTCAAACAAATTTTCGTCAAAGATTTCTCAGCAACTATTTATGGCAGATGCTTGAAATTTTAAAACACTATTTGTTTCGGCATGCCATATCGTGGGATATATTTTTGTACCAATAGGACGTCAACTTCCTGTTAAATGACGTCTGTTTATTTTTAGCCAAAATTTTCAAACAAATTTTGGTCAAAGATTTCTCAGCAACTACTTATGGCAGATGCTTGAAATTTTAACACAATATTTGTTTCGGCATGCCATATCATGGGATATATATTTGTACCAATCGGACGTCAACTTCCTGTTAAATGACGTCTGTTTATTTTTAGCCAAAATTTTCAAACAAATTTTTGTCAAAGATTTCTTAGCAACTATTTATCGCAGATGCTTGAAATTTTAACACAATATTTGTTTCGGCATGCCATATCATGGGATATATTTTTGTACCAATCGGACGTCAACTTCTTGTTAAATGACGTCTGTTTATTTTTAGCCAAAATTTTCAAACAAATTTTGGTCAAAGATTTCTCAGCAACTATTTATCGCAGATGCTTGAAATTTTAACACAATATTTGTTTCGGCATGCCATATCGTGGGATATATTTTTGTACCAATCGGATGCCAACTTCCTGTTTAATGACGACTTTGTTTATTTTTAGCCTAAAATTTCAAACAAATTTTCGTCAAAGATTTCTCAGCAATTATTTATGGCAGATGCTTGAAATTTTAAAACACTATTTGTTTCGGCATGCCATATCGTGGGATATATTTTTGTACCAATAGGTCGTCAACTTCCTGTTAAATGACGTCTGTTTATTTTTAGCCAAAATTTTCAAACAAATTTTGGTCAAAGATTTCTCAGCAACTATTTATGGCAGATGCTTGAAATTTTAACACAATATTTATTTAGGCATGCCATATCATGGGATATATATTTGTACCAATCGGACGTCAACTTCCTGTTAAATGACGTCTGTTTATTTTTAGCCAAAATTTTCAAACAAATTTTCTTCAAAGATTTCTCAGCAACTATTTATCGCAGATGCTTGAAATTTTAAAACACTATTTGTTTCGGCATGCCATATCGTGGGATATATTTTTGTACCAATCGGAAGTCAACTTCCTGTTAAATGACGACTTTGTTTTTTTTAGCCAAAATTTTCCAACAAATTTTCGTCAATGATTTCTCAACAACTATTTATGGCAGATGCTTGAAATTTTAAACACTATTTGTTTCGGCACACCATATCGTAGGATATATTTTTGTACCAATCTGACATCAACTTCCTGTTAAATGACGACTTTGTTTTTTTTAGCCAAAATTCTCAAACAAATTTTGGTCAAAGATTTCTCAGCAACTATGTATCGCAGATGCTTGAAATTTTAACACACTATTTGTTTCGGCATGCCATATCGTGGGATATATTTTTGTACAAATCGGACGTCAACTTTCTGTTAAATGATGACTTTGTTTTTTTTAGCCAAAATTTTCAAACAAATTTTCGTCAAAGATTTCTCAGCAACTATTTATGGCAGATGCTTGAAATTTTAAAACACTATTTGTTTCGGCATGCCATATCGTGGGATATATTTTTGTACCAATAGGACGTCAACTTCCTGTTAAATGACGTCTGTTTATTTTTAGCCAAAATTTTCAAACAAATTTTGGTCAAAGATTTCTCAGCAACTACTTATGGCAGATGCTTGAAATTTTAACACAATATTTGTTTCGGCATGCCATATCATGGGATATATATTTGTACCAATCGGACGTCAACTTCCTGTTAAATGACGTCTGTTTATTTTTAGCCAAAATTTTCAAACAAATTTTTGTCAAAGATTTCTTAGCAACTATTTATCGCAGATGCTTGAAATTTTAACACAATATTTGTTTCGGCATGCCATATCATGGGATATATTTTTGTACCAATCGGACGTCAACTTCTTGTTAAATGACGTCTGTTTATTTTTAGCCAAAATTTTCAAACAAATTTTGGTCAAAGATTTCTCAGCAACTATTTATCGCAGATGCTTGAAATTTTAACACAATATTTGTTTCGGCATGCCATATCGTGGGATATATTTTTGTACCAATCGGATGCCAACTTCCTGTTTAATGACGACTTTGTTTATTTTTAGCCTAAAATTTCAAACAAATTTTCGTCAAAGATTTCTCAGCAATTATTTATCGCAGATGCTTGAAATTTTAACACAATATTTGTTTAGGCATGCCATATCATGGGATATATATTTGTACCAATCGGACGTCAACTTCCTGTTAAATGACGTCTGTTTATTTTTAGCCAAAATTTTCAAACAAATTTTTGTCAAAGATTTCTTAGCAACTATTTATCGCAGATGCTTGAAATTTTAACACAATATTTGTTTCGGCATGCCATATCATGGGATATATTTTTGTACCAATCGGACGTCAACTTCTTGTTAAATGACGTCTGTTTATTTTTAGCCAAAATTTTCAAACAAATTTTGGTCAAAGATTTCTCAGCAACTATTTATCGCAGATGCTTGAAATTTTAACACAATATTTGTTTCGGCATGCCATATCATGGGATATATTTTTGTACCAATCGGATGCCAACTTCCTGTTTAATGACGACTTTGTTTATTTTTAGCCTAAAATTTCAAACAAATTTTCGTCAAAGATTTCTCAGCAACTATTTATTGCAGATTCTTGAAGTTTTATCACACTCTTTGTTTCGGCATGCCATATCGTGGGATCTATTTTAGTACCAATCGGATGCCAACTTCCTGTTAAATGTTGACTTTGCTTATTTTGCATATTCAAATCAGAGCGGGGGTATTACTAGTGAGCATTGGCTCACAGTTATCTTGTTTTTTAAGTATCAACTTTCATTATTAATTTATATTTACACTGTCTGAGAAAAGTGGCAGAGCCAATAGTTTTTCTCTATATAGATACAACAAAAAAGGTTGGTTTGGGGGAGGGGGGGATAAGAGGGCTGACCATTGTGTCCAAACAGTTTTTTGTTGTTAAGATATTTTTTTCATTGTTACCCTACTATGATCTTGTTCACGGTTAAAAAACTTTAGATCTTACTCAATGACTACCAGTTTTTAGATATAGATAGATCAGACATGCCATATTATGCTATCTTTGTTGTGAATGAGAAATTGAAGATGAATTTACATTGCAATTTTTACAATGATGTAAAAAAAAAAATAAAGCTCAATATACTTGTTGTGCATTTAACCCCATGTGATCATAGTGATGCCCCAAAGTTAAATAATTTATATTATGTTCAATTGATGTTTATTGACATCACCATGTTGGCATACAGTCAAAATGAAATCAATTTTAAGGCTTATTGGCCTTATTTGAAAATGTTTATGGACATTCAGGAATTAATGTTCAAAGATTTCAGAACGATCAATCAGGTTAAATTCCACTTCACAACACAATGATGTTTATACACTCAGTAAAAAAGTAAGCAACCTTTATTTTCAAATAGAGTACGGAATCGGCACAGCTCAATCATGTTTTCATTCTGTTAGGTTAATACAGTGTATGTGATTACAGTAGTCAGTATTTTAAATAGATTTTTTCTAAATCAATTTCTAGGTCAGCTTCGTTTTTTTATTAAATACTTCAGTTAGGTTTCAATTAGGTCAGGTACGGATAAGACTTAATAACGATATGTGTCAGACGTTGGTTTGTGTCATATTAAACTTTTTATTAACTATGACTCTTAAGGCACATGGGTCTTATATAATGGTTAAGGTGGTATGGGACAAGTCTATATTGTGATGCACTTCCTATCGAAATAAACAATAAAATCAAGTATAATTTTATAAAAGTTTTCTTTCCCAAAATTGTTAATTAACAGCGTTGCGCAAAGGGTTAGCGTGTTATCTATCAAACTGTAGGTCTTGAGTTCAATTCCCGCTGGGGCTTTCCAATTTTTATATTTCCAAATATTTTTAAAACATTTTTTGGGGTCAAATATTGAAAAATTTGAAAATTCTAAACAGGTGAGAGTATTTTTGTTACCCAGCATAATGTACATGTACTTTAATCCACATTAATATTGACAGGTGTCCCATACCACCTTAATGCTAAGTCATGTTGAGTTTTGCTGATAACTTTTGAATTTTCGTAATCAAAGTGATTATGCCTAGCAATGATTTCATAGCGCAAACTGTGTGGAGATTTTTAAATATCAAGACTTACAAATAGGTTTTATAAGTGTCTCCCTTTTGGTTTAATTGCAGGTACACGTTTGTTGGAAACACATGGATCCATGTCTGCAAAGTGCTTGCCAAAGTCTGTATTAGGTATGAAAATCAAATGATTATTATACAAACACTTAATGTTACATGTGGCTAACCTTTAACATTGTAGCATCTACAGTAAATATTGTGCAAGTTTATTTATAAAAACAAGTAATTGTTTTACAGTTTTAATTAAGGAATAAGGAATCATTCTTTGAGTATTATAAGGTGATAATTTCGGTCGGTGCATGATCAAATCCAATAAAGCCCAAAGGGTTTTATGATAGATTTGATCACGTCCCAACTGAAATTATCACCTTATAATACTCAAAGAATGATTCTTTGAGTATTATAAGGTGATAATTTCAGTCGGTGCATGATCAAATCCAATAAAGCCCAAAGGGTTTTATGATAGATTTGATCACGTCCCAACTGAAATTATCACCTTATAATACTCAAAGAATGATTCTTTGAGTATTATAAGGTGATAATTTCGGTCGGTGCATGATCAAATCCAATAAAGCCCAAAGGGTTTTATGATAGATTTGATCACGTCCCAACTGAAATTATCACCTTATAATACTCAAAGAATGATTCCTTATTACTTATATTTATATGATTTTCAGCAATTGTACGATTAAATATTACAATATTAATCATGCAAACCCTGCTTGCGCCCCAGCAACATGTCATTTGAATTTATTGGACTGTATAGTACAAAATTGATTCGTAGTGTTATTACAGACAAAGACACTGGAAAATGTAAATATTGAGTGAGAGGGACCCTATTTTTAGATACCAGTACATGTACATGAATTTAAGGGTCTCCGATCCTCAGCCTCAAAGTATTCTTTTTATAATGAAAATGTTATTTATCCCTCAAACTTTATAAATGAAATGAAATAAAAAGAAATTTGCTGATGGTATCCATGCATTTTAAGAAGTTATTGCAATTTTTTTGGCCATGAAGGATATAATGGAATAAATATACAAGTTGAGATCAAATTAGGTACATGTACTGGTATCTAAAAATAGGGTCCCTCTCACTCAATATTTACATATTCCAGTGTCTTTGTCTGTAATAACACTACGAATCAATTTTGTACTATACAGTCCAATAAATTCAAATGACATGTTGCTGGGGTGCAAGTGGGGTTTGCATAATAAATATTCTAATATTTTATCGTACATTTCTGAGGATCAGAGATCGTTAAAAGTACAATCCTACAGGATTTAATCTATTAATTTGTATGCAATTCAAAGTATTCACGGCAGTCTGGAAGGAAATTTCTAAAAATTAACCTACAGGTCAGTTAGACCAGTGGCCTGTCACAACATACTGGCCTTCATATGTTCATAGCACATGTGTCACACTAAAAATGTTGCTCAAAAACGTACCATGTCTTATCTAATTTTAGTTTCAAGAATGCTTTCATGTGACGATTTCTACAAGAAATTTTTACTACAAGAAATGCTTTAGTTTTGTGACTACCGGTACAAGCCTGTAGGACTACATGTTTTTTACTGACTTAACGTCAAAATTCAGTTGTTTCTTGACCACAGAGTTTTCCTGAAGACTGTCAATGCGTGTGTTTATTTCTGTAATTTTTAGCTCACTGAGACGAAGTCGGGGGGAACTTATGCTATACCCCTGGCATCGATGTCCGGACCTGGTTAACGTTTTGGGTGCAGGTGCAGGTCTTGTATCTAAGTTATTACTTGTCCTATCTTCACCAAACATGCATGGATGATGCATCTGGACCTACTTATGGACTTAAAAGACTTAGATGCTGAATCTGGGCCATGAATTTCAGATGCTGAAGGAGGTTAAGGTCTTTGGAGCAGGTCAAAATTTTAAGAGCAGGTTTACTCTGATAACCATTTCTAAGTTACTATTGGTCTCAACTTCACCAAACTTGCATGGATGGTGCGTCTTATGATACTCATGCACTTGACAGACTTGAATGCTGAATCTGAGCCATAGGTTTCGGGTGCTGGATGAGGTTAAGGTTTTTATAGCAAGTGCCCTTTGATAGACAAATCTTAGTTATTATTGCTTCAATCTTTATCAAATTTGAATAGATGATGCATCTTGTGATTCTGATGCACTCCATATGCATGGGTGCTGAATCAGAGCCATAGGTTTCAGTTGCTGGAGTTAGTTTTTTGGAGCAGGTCACATGTTTAATAGATAATGGTACTATTTCAAGCTTGCATGGTTGATTTAACTACGTAAATGAATTGCAGAGGAAGCTTCAGATACAGAGCCTGGACTCCATTATCAAGGATGCTAAAAAAAACCTCACCGAACCCACATAGAGACATTGTTTAAACCAATGAAAGTGTGACATTTCAGTCCGAGGGAAAACAAGATATGATATTGTATAATATGATATTGTATCATATGATATATTATTGTATCACATTTTATTGTATCATATAATATGATACAATGCTGTTATAATGATAAATGTATTATATACCCTTGTCCATTTGATATAAGTTTTAATTACAAAACTATCTTTTAAAATCAGTTGTATGACCTAACTTTCCTTATACATGTATAACAAAGCTATTTTAGATGAACTCTTTTAAAATGCACTAAAATACAGACGTTATTTTATGTGTACTACATCATCAGTTTCAGAAAGTGGTGATACGGAATCGGAAAACCACAGTGTGGTGATCTGGAAAATAGGATCACACTCTATAAAATTGACAGTATCAAGAAAGGAAAATTGATGGGTATATAATAAGATACAATATATAATACAATGTCCGATACAATATCATAAGTTATAAAACGATATCATACTATATCATACATTATTATGCCTCCTGTCAGTTTGTCACTATATATTCAATACTCAACTATTTTCGCATAGTATACAAAAGCTTTATCTAGCGTAAGCATACTATGCCGAAATAGAGCACGGCAATTGTTTTCAATGAAAATTTTACAGGTTCCGATAGCGGTCGACAGCGGGTTCCGAACTCTCGACCCTAAAATCATTACGTCTAAAAGCCCAATGCGATACCGTTACTTTACGTTATCCAATGATGTTTATGGTGATTTTTATATATATAAAACGTAGATACATCCGATTGACATTCAAGCAATTAAAATTATTAATCTTTCCAAAAACACCTCATTATTTACGGTAATTTTAAAGTTAAAGTTTCTGATAAACATTTAAACAAATTGATTGAAAATTTTTCAAAGAAATTGTACATGAGCATCATGAAAACGCTTTTTCAAATGATGTTTGATAAAGAATGTACGAGTAAAAAATTCAATGAGATTTCGTCTGCTAAACAACTCGAGTTTTCTCAGTAAGGTCAATCGTGTCTCATTTCTTGAAAAGAACATAAACATTTGTTTTTTTTTTTTATTGTACAGCAACTTGTTGATTAAATAATCAATCAAATCAATTTATTGATTTGAAAGAACAAACGCTTGCTTTTCCGGTGATTTTTAGGGACTATAATAGACAACACTCAAATGTCACAGCTACTTATTAGCAAAGCACGTCTGTATATACAACAGTCGGCATAATGATAACAATAGTGTTGTGTTGTGCATGTACTATGCCTAAATAGTAGTCAGGGTTTTATACACAGTGCACTCGCCTCCAGCTCGTGCACTATGTATCAAACCATAGTACATGCACAACACAACACTATTATATAAATATGATAACATATGTTATAAAATTGTGATGTATATTAAATGTGTTATGACATTGTATCATATGACACTAGATTGTATCATATATTATGTTACAATATTGTATTATGTGATCAAATACAATAATGGATCACACAATTATATGATGCAATATCATATCTTGATACAATGTCATATCATACATTACAATATCATATTGCATCATTATATATTACAGTATTATTTTGTATCATATGATATATCATATGACACAATATTGTATATCATCATAGGATGCAATATCATATTTTATAGTAGTGTATTGATAAACATTGTATCTTACAATACCGTATGAAATTAACATATGATTATCAAACAATCTTTAAAATATGATATACGATATTGCGTCAAACCAAACTACAGTATCCATGAATATCCAAAATCATTAACTATGATTTTCATATAATATGATAAAGGTGGTCTCATAAAGGTGATGCTTCATAAAGCTGATGCCTCGTCACTGTGAGCTTTGTAATCTACGATTACTTATGTCTAAACTAAGAGTGTGGTAAGACTTTACCGTCTCTGCATTTTAGAGTTTGTTCCTACCCTGCGGTCCCATGCTGTCCCTGTATCTGTACAGCATCTCCAAGACAACTGTCAGCAATGGATTAACACGTGAGTTTACAGGGCTGTATATTTTATTCCTTTATACAGTACCTTTATTCTCTATCAAAAACAGGACTGTATATGCTGGTAGCTGCCAACTCTGTAATAAAGTGTCGAGTTTTACAGGGCTGTATATACTGGTAACTTTATTCACTGTAATAAAGTGAGTTGACAGGGCTGTATGTACTAGTTACTACTATCTCAGTAATAAAGTGAGTTTTACAGGGCCGTACATACTGGTAGCTTTATTCACTGTAATAAAGTGAGTTTACAGGGCTGTATGTACTAGTTACTTCTGTCTCTGTAATAAAGTGAGTTTTACAGGGCTGTATATACTGATAACTTTATTCACTGTAATAAAGTGAGTTTACAGGGCTGTAGGTACTAGTTACTACTATCTGTAATAAAGTGAGTTTACAGAGTTAAACAATGATACTATTTATAATCTCTTTTCTAAAGTAAATTTAAATAGCAGTATGTGACAAAATTCTCTATGACACTAGATGTACTAATATTCTGAGTTGTTAGTTTGTCTTTAAAAACAGTGATCAGAGAACCCCAAAAAATGTTGATATATATACCCCAATTCTGCACCGACATTACCAAGATTAGAACTGACAAATAGAGGTGTTTTATTTTTCACCAGATGCATGAACAATGCAAGATTAGAACTGACAAATAGAGGTGTTTTATTTTTCACCAGATGCATGAACAATGCAAGATTAGAACTGACAAATAGAGGTGTTTTATTTTTCACCAGATGCATGAACAATGTAACCAGTGGAGTGGGAAAGCTTCTCAGTTTTGTAAACACTGTCAAGCGCTTAGCAGACATCAGAGACCAAGTCTGGCTGTACCTCAAACAAGTAAGTCTAAACTTTAAGTGAGACTGCTCAAGTTTCCTCTTATTGATGTCCATTCAAGACAATAGCTTGAGTTTTCTGGTGAATGATCATGAGGTATGGGACTTATATAGAGAACAATTAGAAACTGAGAATTTAAAAAGATATTAACCTTATAGGTGTGGTAAATTCTTTTAATTTCCACCATGTCTGTCAATCTTCATGCGAAATATTTTCATGTGAAGGAATCTTTGTTAATTTTACAATAAATAAAGATTTGCAAAACAAATGAAAAGTTGCTAGAGGGAAACACAACTCTTATATTGTTAATTTTTTTTTTAAGTCTCCTTTCACATATATGTTCCAATGTGAACACTTTGTTTTACGAAATTCGTGGAAATTTAAATTATCACTTAAAAATATCAGCATTTACAGTATCTTTGTGTTTACAGGATAGCTGTATGCAAGGATGGGATTTGGTCTGTCAGAGAATTCTGAACCAGCCGCTTTCTATTTGGCATGGATTTTTACAGCCCCTCTTCATTAGCAGAGTCAAGGTAGGAAATTACAGTAATTAGTGAAATTTATCATTCTTGACTCTTTTCCAGTCTTATATGAGCTAATTTTAAAAGCCCCATAAGTCTTTTTTCTTATTGTTTTGTTATCTGAGATGAGGTCGCAAAAAGTTCTCCCACAAATCATCAGTTTATAGATATTGTATTAAAGATATTCTCTTTTATCCTCCAAAACTCAAAAACCAAAGGACTATATATGATAAGAGTCAAATTTCGCCCCCATGATTCAACAATTTTAAAAGTGTTATTTTCTTATTTTGTAAAAGAGTTACTTTTAGATGTATTTTTCATCTATTTATCCCATTTAATTTCACTCACTGGAAGTATATGACTTCAAAAGTGACACTATATATTTAGAATTCATTCAAAATTAGTCAAAAATGTGCATTTTTCTAATCTTTTTCAAATAGGAAATATAGAGAGCAGCTTTGAACAAGCAAAATCTTTCTGCCAGTGATTAGTCTTTGATTGATAAATCTTGGGTGAAAAAGATTTTGTTCAAGCCAGAGCTCTATGTTTCCTGTAAGAAAATTTGCCTTTAAATAAGCCTGGCTTAGCCATTTTATGAAAACAATTCAAAAATGCAGGGAAAAGGTTGATTTTATTATGTCATATATTTCAAAATTGAGGGCATTTGGTTGAAAATAAGAATTATTAAATACTTCACTTTTACACATATTCAAAGAAAACATATTATTATGTACAGTAAATGTATGGTGTACATTTTTGGGACAATTTTAGGCCCTTATCATATATTGTTCTTTTTCCTTATACATGTGTATTTTTTTCAATATCTCGTCTTTGAAATTAATATTGAACTACTTGTATGCAAGATGGGCTATTTGGAGGTTTACATAGTCATTTGAAAAGTTACCTTCTCAAAAAGAGTTCAGAATAGCCCCTTTGAAATTTTATTATACTCATATCTCTATGTATTTTTATTTAATTTCTCAATAATTTTTTGTCAGGCATTGATAAAGTTCCAGTTGGAATCTAGTACAGAACTAACAAAGCGCCAGATAAGCAAGGTTGTCATGGCAATTGGATCTGGAGAAGAAGGGTACTAACATGACTTTTTTATATAAATCCTAAACAATGTTGTCCCAGTTATATAATTATCAAGTTCTTCACTGATTAAAAAAAAAATTTAAACATATAAATAATAACACAGTGTTTATGACATGAATAAATTGTTATTATAATAACAATACTGTGTGTATACACATGTATTTTCCATACACATGACTCGTGTTTACTATAGACCTTTTTAATGAAAAATAAAGTTCACTTGCATAACTATTATACAAGTCTTCACCATCTTGCTCAATTACCTCAATATGTCAAAATTGGCTTCCTTTCATCAAACTTAATAACAAGCTGTCAGTAAATAAAATTTGAATTTCTTCCTTCTATTTCCTCATTATACCCCTGCAAATGAAGTTTAGGGGGATATATTGGTTTCACCCTGTCTGTCCGTCTGTTTGTAGACGCAATTTTGTCCCTCCTATAATTTTTTTACTACTTCATTGAACAGTCTGAAAATTTGTACATATGTTGAACACCATCTGAAGATGTGCACCTGCAATTTTTATTAGGATCAAACAAGATTTTAATGATTTCATGACAGTTTTCATTTTCCTTATTCTATATGTATTGTCCACTGATGTTGAAAAGTATGGGAGGTAATCCTTACATATTTTATTAATTCATTGATAGTAAACAGTCTAAAATACAATGTAAGTTTATATAAATACATCCAGATGGAGGTTTTTTGTCTTTATTTCTTAACTAAATTTATGTTTTATAAGTACATATATATGTATTCTATCAACTGACAATTAATGCAAACTTTTTGTTTGTCAATGAAAAATTCTTAATAGGAGCTAATAAGAACATCAAAGAAAAGTGTGGCTGAATTTATTTGTCCCAAAGGGCCATTATCTGAGCCTGGTTTAGATGGAGCATGTGTTTAGGGAAAATTGATAATCTGTAAAATGGGCAGTGGTTTTTGAGTTATTTTTTGATACTGTTTCATATAAACCAAGAGTTTCTATCATTATAAGGAAATAAATTATATCATTATTAATAAATAATTTTTAAAACTATTTTTAAAAGTTGTTTAAATTTATTAGTCGATTAAATTGATGAAGTAAACCTATAGGGCATTAATGTAAATGAAATTCAAAATTATTGATATGATTGTAGTGTTTTGGCAATTATAAAATTGTTTGTAATATTGAATTCTCATTTTTACAAATTATGATAATGTTTTGGGAGTTTATCCAAGTTTAACAAGCTCATCAAAGAAAATAATAGTCCTATGGGATCAATTTTCTGATATGGAGTTGCATGTACCATAAGAGAAAGTGAGGAAAATTTGACACATTTAATTGCATCCGTCAAGACTCCCATCAGAAACATATTCAAGGCTTTATCCACAGAAGAGCATTGCTTGGCTATTTTCATTTACTGAAAAAGGAGGGGTTATTGTCAATTTGTTGTTTTTCTTTAAAACAATTAAATAAAAAAATATCGGATACAGAAATTTGTAAATGTATCACATATGTATTTACAGTGAAGTTCTGACAATTTAAATATTTTTCTTTGTTAACTAAATTTTTTTTTCACAATTCAAGAATCATTTTTTATTTATGTGTCGCAAACCTTTATTATTCAATTCAATTATTTTTCCCATTTGAAATTAGCCTTACCATTAGGACAGTTCTAGTTGTGAATTTGAACAAAAAAAATCCTCCATGTTTAAATACAGCCGTGTTGATGTAAATACAATGTAATAAATCCTGTTGTAGAGGTATAGCTGACACAGATTTAGCCAGTTATATTTGGCATGAATCACCCGGTGATATACCTGCTAACATGGCTTGGACGACTGCCACTTCCAGATCCAACTCTGATAATCCTGGTGGACTTATCATGAAAGCCAAAGCATACACCCCTGTCATTCAGAGGTTTGTTCAGTTTATAATGCATAATGCATTACTCTTTTCTTTAATAAAGAAGTAAATGTAATGGTAACATCAGTGAAAATTTTAATGATAGATATATAAAATGTTCATGTACATATGTAATTTTTTAAAAAACACCCCCATCTTACCCACCCCACCAAAAAAAACCTGAATATAAACTACAGGTAACTCTTGATGGCTCGAACTTTGATCGCTCAAAGTTCCTGATCGCTCAAAGTGAGTCTCTGGTCCCGATTTTTTCCCTATATAACTAAGCAAATTTACTCTTGATTTCTCAAACTCTTGATCTCTCGAAACCCTTGCTCCCTCAAAGTCAAACTGCAGTCTCATTATTCATAATCTATTATTTTTTACTCTTGATACCTCAAAGTGGCTGTGTATATGCAAGCGTTACTTAATTAACATATACTTGGTCATTTAAATGGCCCCAGGCGTTAGACGCGTGACCTGTGAAATGGGATATTTGTTCAGAGGACTCTTGTCCTACAAGGTGATAATTGTTCGATGATTGACCATACCGCTATCTAATCTATAATAAGCACTGACCATTTTATATATTAATTAGGAGACGCACTGAAAATGAGAAATTGAGACGAGATGATAATTTTGAGCCAAAGTCAAAGCTTTATGAACAATAAAACTGTAGAAATTATGCATATCAGCATCATTGCCATTACATGTATAATGATTTAACTGAAAAGAAAGGTTAGAACTTAATAAATGGCTAAATCATAACATCTGGTAAGATTAATTTTAAAACCTGTCGGTCAACCCTGAAAATTCTGAACTCTTGAAAACTCGAACTCTTGATCCCTCGAAGTTTTCCTTGGTCCCATGGATTTTGAGCCATCAAGAGTCACCTGTAATTGTATTTTGACATCTGGTCCAGGTTTAATTTATTTTCTGGTGACATTTGGTGAACAATACTTACTTTATTTATGACCAGTTTATGTAAAACATATGAGGAGAAACTGCAAGGACTGCTACAGGATGCCCTGAGTTATCTTTCCTTGTCGACTCCTGTGGAAGAATCCAAATCCCTACAGCCGGAGGCTTTTGATCGCCTCTCCGATTCAGATGCACTGTATGTTCACATCCAGACTTCCTGTAAAGTGTGTTTAGAAGAGTAAGTACAATTTGTTAAAATCACAATGTCTTTATACTGTAAATGCATGAAATGAAAAAAAAAAACCAGTGAACTGCTGTATATCTTGCTGCCTGCTAATTAACTTGTAAGAAAATTAATAGTTAATAATAATTAGTCACATGAAAACCATTTCTGTTCACAGTCACTTCAAGAAGTGGTTATTTTAGTATTTATATTATAATCTGCTTTACTACAAGAGTTAATTCCCCTGTGAGTATTATGACATCAGCTCTTATACCTATTAATCGGGTTGCTACATACAGTTTGATAAAACATTGAATCTTTATGGTTTAAATTTTCAATGCCATTAGAACAAAGATACCCTATATAGAATATACTGTGGAATGATTAAATTTATGGCGGGATGATTTTTTTGTATTGTCAATTTTCTAGGGATTCATGGGATGTAATTTCGTAAATTTGGGGCGATTTTTTTGTGTCATTAGATTTCTAAGGGTTTATTGGATGTAATTTCCACAATCCACTTGAAGTTAAAATTAAAAAAGGCTGTGTTTCAGAATTCATTTTGGTTGTTTATTTGTAGGTGAGGGGTACCTAATACCTATTCTACTGTAATTGTAATGATTCCACAGTTGACCTAATATGATTTATAGATGGTCAATAAATCCCATATGGGACTAGAGCAAAGCCCATATTATGTCAACTACAAACCATGTAGCCAGTAGTATGTCTCTGTTTTGGGTCATTGCAGACTTATAAAGTACTTTAAAGAGCATTTGACTCTCTGGGAGAAAGCCTTGCATGACATCAAGGATCCTGGCATTAACCAGATCACACAGGACAAGTAAGAACAGCCATCAGCCATTAACTAGCCTGCATCTACAGTCACTGTTAACCAAGAACATGTAGTACACATTGGTATAGATAGCCTTGGTATTTTTAAGCAACCTCTTCTCTTGGTATTCATCATCTCAAACCAGTTGTAAAGAAAAATAAACTGATGACCTCTTACTCTTAGACATCAGTCACCATGAATTAAGTTATCAACTGGCCATTTTTTAATTAAAATAATGCCTGTACTGGTACATGTAATCTGTGGTTTGCTGTTACAAAAAGCCTTCTACAACTTTTGAGATAAGAATGTCTAACCGAATTATTCAAGCTTCTTGCACTTGTTTTCTTTGTAGAGTCCTGTTGATCGGTAGGCTGTGTTCTGCTATTGGGGACATGGTTCCAGCTCTACAGCAATGCATCATGGGAAAATCTGCAATTCATGGACCAGACAGTGCCAGCAGCAGGTATAGATAGAGAAAATTAAGCTTTGTTTGTTTTGTAGAATTTCTTTAATTATATATATAAGAAAATCAGAGGGGTGGCCACATAGAGTCAAGCTCTGTATATTGTGGTGGAATTTTTTTTATCTTCATGTACATGTTTAATATGTAAACGGTGTGACCGTTGGACCAAGTGCAGATTTAACACAGTTTGATTTTTTTGTATGAAAAAAACTATTTGAAACGCACACAGTAGGATCCGCCTATTTACTCATAAGCCAAAGTTAAACTAAACGTCGCGTGGTCAGTCTTCATTATGACGTGATGTTTCATACGTAAAACGTAAAAGTTTTGTCTACGGAAATAGCCGATGAAAAGTTCTTGATTCTGAGAATGATGTATTTCTTCTTTCAATGCTTATAATTTTCCCAAGTTGACGAAATGAATTTTATTCAGTCTCTTAAAGATCGGTTCCTTGATAGTATTGATTTTATTTTCCATCTAATGATTTGATAAGACATACGTGAAACTAGTCGTATTTCTTGATTAAAGCACTGTTTACAGTTGTATAGTTTGCATAGTCAATTATTTCCATCTTAATTACTTTCAATTAAACATTGAAAAGTTTGTAATAGGGTTTAAGTGGCAATAAACATCGATAAGTGCAAGTCATTTGATGATCGAGCTAACTTTTTAAAAACGAAATGGTGGCCAATATGGCGTCGCCCATGGCTGGAAGAAATTTTTTTAGCCCTTAGTACCCCAGATTCAACTTTCATTTTTCACTGATTTTCTTATATATACGTATTACCATTAAGCTCGCTTCGCGAGGCGGACTTTGCCTGCCTCTCGCTGCGCTCAGTATTAAAAATAGGAGGAGAGAGAGAGAGAGAGAGAGAGAGAGAGAGAGAGAGGAGAGAGAGAGAGAGTACAGTCATGTTCATATGTATATAATTCATTTTCATGGTAGGGGGCTGAAGAAGCAATCGTCCAGCAGTGGAGGTAAAGGGAATGAGAATTCAGAATGGTCTAGCACAAAGGAGAGACTGTGTAACTGTCACAAAGAGGCCTACAGGTAATGGCTATACCTACTGACCTGTATCTACAGATTCTCTATGGGTTCCTTTTTTATCCCTTAACGTTAGACTTTTTGATTTTAGTAGACAGAATTTTGAGAACTTTAAGTATCTGAAAATATACATTAAATGCATTGAAATCATAATTAGGAAGAATGTCATTATCTTCAATATGTACATGTATACAAAATCATAGATGGAAGTGAAAGTATAATATTCTATTTCATAGCATCAATATTATGGTGTGTAGACAGAATTATTAGTGTGTTAATCTTCATGCATAAAATTTGACTGTTACTTCAATGTTCATGTACATGTAAATTTTAGTGAATTAAGCAAGAGAAACCAGATTAAGACTCTTGATTACTTTCAGGATATGGGTGGATCATTTAACTTTATCAGTGGTGACAAAGTTGAGGAATGCTCTAGGCTCTAAGGAACACAAGAAAGCTCTCATCTACTGCACAGTAAGTATTTCACAAACCAACATGCTTTAAAAGTACCTGTCAGGGATATTTTTGTGAATTTTAACAGTGCATTGTGAGTTTTAAGAAAAACCAACAATGATTCTTAGTGTCTTTAAGGAATGCTGCCATTCACAATGATTTTTTAACAACCTAGCATGGTTCTAAATTACCCTCCCACATTTACTGCACAATTATTTTTTAAATCCAGGTATGAAATATACATATAGATGACGTACCTATATAAAATATACCCCTAGTATTTGTTATCTATCACTGTACGTGTAAAATTGGTTGATTTATCACAGAGATGGGATGAAGTCAGCATAGAGGAAGAAACAGAAGATGGGAAGAAGATCAGCTCCAAAATCAGAGTGCCGATGCAGGTAATCTTGTTTGGACATTGTTGTCAAGTCTAGGTTAACTACGTATGATGATTTTATAGGTATGGTGATTCTGTTTTACCTTTGATTTCAGGCTTCGTGGTACGTCCAGAACCTGCTGTACAGCCTGTGTCGAGAAATCAACAGAGTGGGAGGTCATGCAGTGCAGAGGTGAACAATTTACTGTACTGGTTTTTTTTAGTTTTTTACAAGTGAATCCAGAGGAGACTTGGTTTTCTCTCTCTCTATCTGCCTCGTCTGACTATCTGTCTGCCCAACTTGGTTCTCAGAACTGATTTAAATATTGCTTGATGGGTTGGTAATGACAAATTATAGATCAAGTTTGATTTTAATGACTTTGATATTAATTAGACTTTGTGTAAATGTATTTCATTTTAAACATGATGAGATGTTTATGTACTTAGAAAGATATATTGCTATTACATGCATATAAATGCTTGTTGGAGCACACTACTGTAGATTCCTTACTTTTCCTAAGCTCTTATTTTCATGAAATTACAATTAGGCATTTAACTTCTAGAATTTAAATTCACTCGAGTTGTTGACAAAGCATCAAGTATAATGTAATTAAAGCATTCTTGCAAATTTATGCAAATACATGTATTAATTCTTCACAAATCAAAAGGAATCTACAGTATCAATTTTTATCTGATCAACCATACTTGAATTTATACTTGATGTTGGTACAATTATCTTTCAGGGGAACATTGCATCAACTTGTATCAAAGGTCTCTGATGAAGTAATGAAATCCTTTGAGGAGGTCGTATCTAACAGCAGAAAGAAAGACAGCAGTTGCCTCCCACTGACTCAGCAGAGGGCACTTCAGCTCATATTTGACATTAAGTTCTTCCTGCAAATCATTCCTAGAAAAGATGATACAGGGGTGAGTGGGTTTCTACCACCCACCTGGTAGTTCGTTTTAATTAGTCAACTCTGAACTATGTTAACTGATTTAATGTATACTGTGCTTTGGACATTATGACAAACTGGACATACCAATCCAGGATAGAATAATACCACATTTCTTGTGAGATAGTATTATTTCTCCAAGAAATTATATTCTAGGTAGTCTGTTCAATGAAAACTACATTCTTTCATGTGTATTCAGTGTAAATTACCCCTCCCCTGTCTAAATACTGTTGAAATGACTTGTGATTTCTGTATCCTTCATAGGAGGGCAAGTCCTACCAGAAGGCAGCAGCAAGGATCATTGAGAGTCTGGAGGAGAAGGTGGATCCCTTTGATCTGGATGTCTTCTCTCCCTACATGCAGTCCCACCTGATGAAGCAGGGACAGAGATCAGCAGTAAGCACTCACTAGTCCAACAGTTCAAGAAGCCCGAGTTTTAATTATTGGCCCATACAGTTATCTTCACAATTTTTAAAATCATTTAATAATTAATTACATGTCAAATACATGTATTGGAACAGTAAATTTAACTGAATTGAATTCTTTAATATAACTGATTTAATTCCACATATGTATATGTATACTTGAAATTTGTCTTAATCTGGATGTAGTAAAATTCTATAAAATAACTATAGCCATCTCACCTCATTAATCACTAATAGTAAATTCAGAAGGAGTAACTCTTCAAAATGTACGGAAGTCTTTAAAGTATTTTACATGCACATTTACTCTCTGTTCAAGATTCTTTTTATGCCCCCGCCATAAAATGGCCAGGGACATATAGTATTACCTTGATTCCAAGTTATGTCCTACCATCATCATTAACTTTTCATTCATTATCTTGGCAATAGTTGCACACATTAAACTCAAGTTTCATATATGGATATGTCAAAGGAATACGCAGGTCAAGTTCTTATTTCTTCCAGATCCAATGATTTTTGACAGAGTTATGCCCCTTGAACTTGGAAAAAATAAAGAAAATTTCAGTTTTTGCTCTCTAACTTTTGAAGGGATGTGTATATAAAGTTAAAATTGCAAAAACAAATATTTTACTAGAAAATGCAGGTCAGGTTTGAATTTGGTCCAGTTCAGATTATTTTTGACAGAGCTATGCCCCCTGAACTTAGAAATAAAAAAGAAATCTTCTGTACAAACAAATGTAAAACTTAATTTGGCATTAGAAATTTCTGCTGCCTGCTAGGGCAATCATGATACGACACATCAAGTTAAACTTCATAAACAAAAAGTTTGAAATTGGTCAATTGATAGGTATTGTATGGTACAAACAAATGTAAAACTTAATTTGGCATTAGAAATTTCTGCTGCCTGCTAGGGCAATCATGATACGACACATCAAGTTAAACTTCATAAACAAAAAGTTTGAAATTGGTCAATTGATAGGTATTGTATGGTGCATTGACATCGTTGGATCGCCTTGGACTATTCAGTGCAGGGAGGCCTCTACAATCAGGTCAGAGTGAGCAGCACAACGTTCTGCCTCTGACTTCCTGTTCCAGTCGGTTCACTCTCCTCCCCATCAGCACTCAGCCTATCAGATCATCTATACAGGCTCCAGCTCTACAAAAGTCACTGTATAAAGCCAAGGTAGGGGACAAAGATTAAGAAATAAAAACGGCCTTCAAAATTGAAAAATTTAAGGTAATTATTATCAAGATAATGCGATTATGCCCCCTTACAAAGGGCTCATAGACAGGGTCTAATATGTCACAAGTTAACGTCAAAATATGAAACACTAGCAGCAGTTATATTAATTTCTAAATTTCATGAATACTATGTTATAATACATGTGTGATGTGACCCCCCCCCCTCCATATTGCTGTATGATTGTACTCTGTACCCCCTCTGTTGTAGGCCTCTGAGGGAGGGTCCCACTCTCTGACAGAGACGGCAGCAGCAGTCCTACCCCAGACTAGCAGCATGCAGAAAGAGAGCTCCTTCTACAACAAGCTGGGCAGCATGTCCAGTATGTCTGAACTGTCCAGCTGGTTCTCCAACATAGGTTCCAAGTCCTAGGCTCCTCTACATGGGGCCAGCTCAGCTGAGTGGGTGCTAGCAAGCATCGACAAATCACTGGCTCGACTCAATAATTGTTGACCTCAAGACAAGAAACTGACAACAGACTCTAATCAAAATTTCAAATAAGCGTGACTTTAAATAATTTTGAAAATAAATTTTGTACTTTTTTAAAGCATTTTTGTATAGAATAAATCAACATATTCAGGATTCAAAACATAAAAATTTGAAACAAGTCTGTTCTCAGTTTATGGTCCTGCATGGGGCCAGGACTTGTACATTGAGGAACACCCATACGTATTCTCAAAACATGTGGCCTAGGGATCTACATCAGTTTGGACTATAAAACTTCTAAACCTTTTCCCACATAATTCTATAGCCATGATATCCTAAATAATAACTGTGATACTTTATTTTGTTTATTTATTGTATTTGTGCTTAGAGGGAAATATAAAAAGGAATCAACAAAATATGAGTTTTTTGTTTTTATTCATTTTCATCAATGAGTATACATATTTCTTATACATGTATATGTATAATATTGCATATATTAGTGATGATGGCAAATTAATCAAGTAAAACAACTTCATAATACATGTAATGACAACGGGTTAAAGAACAAGGCAACCAAGAAACTTTCAACCTTGAAAGCTGTCAGTTTGAAAAATAATTTACATGTACATGTATTTATTAACTTATTAAAATTAATTTATCAATAGCCCAAATTAAAAAGTAAATGTCAATTTTTTTGTTCAAATTATGTGGGCTTTATTTTTCAAAAACTGTGTCTACTTCTTTGTATATTTGAACTGCACTGAGTCTCCCTGAGTAAAAAGACCACTCCCATAATTTCTCCCAACATACTACGCTAATCAAGAAGAACCCACATCTAAGCATGGTTTTAGTTAATATCAATTGGTACAGATAAAATTCTAAAATATATTATTCTTTGGTTTCGCAATTTTACCAAGAAGAAATTACAACGATGCAAGAACTGATGTGTCTGTATATTAGAAGCACAAATATAGATATACTTTAAATATAGCTATAAACTGTGAAAAAAGACCATATAGTGATCTACATCAAATTACACATTACAGTGAGACAACTTTTAAAATTGAGAATAGAACATTTCAATAGGAACCAAATACAACATTTCGATCCTTGTGTGTCTGCATGGGAAAGGTAAAATAAATTCAAGTTAGTTCACAGAAAGATACATGCTCACTTCTCATGGACAAAGTATCCAAAATTATGGACATATCACTAATAAGTCCAAACGTGACAAATTAGATCCTTATTCTAACAAAAATTTTGGACCCCTTGACATTTTACTTTAACGTTATTCGAAGACTTTGTCACATTAAAAAAGTAGCTGATAGCTATAAAGAATAAGATTGTATATACAAGATGATCAGAAAAATGGATAGTTTGGGTATTTCATGTATTTGGTTCCCATAAATGTGACCACCCTAACTAATAAATACAGAGAGCAAAGCTAACAACATCATTTAGCTGGACTAGATATATATGAAAAACATTAGTATTTTAAATCCCTTCACCTTTAGGAAGCCGTATGTTAGTTGTTTGGACGGATAAGGCGTGTGTACAAGTTCTAAATTATAATTGTTTTATATAAGGTACATGTAATATTTGTATCCCAAATGAAAGAGAGTGCTAGATATTCAAGAAAAGGCACAAACATAATCGAGTATACTAATGGACTTGCATAGAGGCTTTGATGAATATAAAACTTTAGCATAAGTACTTAGAAACGGGCTACCTTTCACTGCTCTACATATTAAAAACTTCTATATAAATGATATGATCTAAAATTAAGTGTTATAGAATTCAATATAACATAAAAGTTGATCAACATTCAAAAAAACAAAGCAACGTATAACTCTGAAAAGACTAAAAAACAAAAAAACAACATGAAAAAACTTAAAAAAAAAAAACACAACCCCCCAAAAATGGACAATTTTAAAAAGCAAGAGAACACAACAATCAGATCTTGATATCTAAACTGGACATATGAACAGATCATAGTTGACAAGCACCAGAGGAAATGCAAGAATTCCTGTGAAAAATTCCAAGCCCTGAAATCGATAGGATCACAACACAACTAGGATTCGAAAATATAGACGAGACTTCTTATATACTGCTGCCCATAATTTACAATGCGGCAAATGAAAATACGACACAACCATTGAAGCGTCTAAGATAAAACACATATACATGTAAAACCACAATAAATTATACACAAGTTTTGTATACATCAGCTTGGCATATAACGGAGCATGCTTGATGCATGTGTTATACTACACAGATAAAACGCAGTCACACTTCAAATTAAATCTTACAGATCTTACTTTATACCACAGACTTAAAATAAGATACAGTAGTTGAGTTTCTATGATGCAAAGTAAAAGACTGTAAAAACGACTTGGTTTTAAAAGGATTCTTTTAACTTCCATGACCTTGATAGTAAATGTCTTCGAAAGTACATGTACCCATAACATGATACTGGGAATTGACATTTTTTCATTTTCTACCAATTTCACAAACTGTTTCCTCTCTGGAAATAGCATCTCTTTGAATGGCAAAAGCCATTAAAGAGCTCTTTATCACTTCCTTTTTCAGAAATGTCTTCCCTCCTTCTCAGTTTCAAAGAAACTCCAGTCAGCTCATCCACTTCTTTGGGGGGGGGGGGGGGGGGGGGGGATAGATTTCTTGTGGATACACATTTGATTATAGCTAGAGAGGCCATCAGCTATCAGCTGTGAGATTCCTTCCGAATTAGAGATATGATTTGCTCATGGATTTCATACAGTTCCGTCACTTTGCTGCCTAACTGATCTTCCAGCCGAAGCAGCTCCGAGTTTTCTTGGTCATGTGACATGTTTCTTTCCGTTAATTGTCTCTGTAGATCTTCTATCTTTAACTTTAAATGATCATTCTCATCTTCCAATTTCTGACAACAAAATGAAATAGTGTATATATTACATGATCCAGCATGCATTTTTGATTAATATCAATATGTACTGGTATACAAGTAATTTATCTTCATTTTTGGAATTCATTATCTATATTCCTATGATAAAATTTTCTTTCATTGGGGCAACTGGTTTTGTGATATTGCAATTGAAAATATTCAGGTTTGTTGACATAAGTTTTCATGGAGAAAAAATAGCTTGTTTGTACTGTTTTAATTTTGAGGCTCAATAAGTAAATGTAAATTTTTTATTAACACAATGGTACAAACAAAAACTTATGATTTCACAGTTTTTTATTAATTTTACATATGACTTCAACTTAATGATTTTACCTTGCATCTGCTTTGTAAAGTTGAGCTTTGTGTCTCTCTGGCTGAGAGCTCACTCATTCGAAGACTCAGCTGATTAATTTCCTATAATAAAGTTGTAAAACATTTAAAAATGAAAACAATTATAGTTTTCTTTTGTAAATCCGAACACATTCTGAATATTAGTCTGAATTGAAGACAATCACTAGATAAATGGGTGTTTGAGAACTCACGTCTTGTTTGTCTTGGTTATCGAGTTGCACTCGCTCGAGTCTCTCCGTCAGCTGTTGTAACTCGGTCTGTAGAGCTGCTACTTGCTCTGAGCCACTCTGTCTCTTCTCCAGTTCCACAATCTGACAAAACAAATGTTTTTTAGAATCAAATTGTAGCTTTCTACAAATATTTACCATATGTTTATTATGTAATCCAGTTAAACGAAAGACAAAATGGCATAGCTGACAATTTTCATAGCCTAATATTTGTTTACATTTCACCCAATAAAATTCTCATTTTCGTACCACACAGAATTCGATACAAGTGAATACCATAATAAAACAAAGAATTGTAACAGACTGAGATTTTCCCTTGCAGTCAATAAGATTTTGAAGGCCATCTAAAGCAGAACATGTGATCTGATAAACAGAACATTTGTTTTTAAATTACCCTATGTTATAAAGTAACAAAAATATTTCATACACTGCGGAATCATTTACTGGTAAATTCATAGGGAGGCCAAATTTTCAAGGATCTGACAATTGTTCTAGGGTGATTTCATGGATTAACTTATACATAATTATAACGAATGACGAGTGTATTTCATAATTTTTTAGTGCTGTTAATTGGTGGGTGAGGGGTAGCCACGGAATACATGATAATTAAGCCCCTGTCCCTCCACAACATTGATGATTCCACAGTATATAATATTGCATGATTCTTCGTCCACTGCGACAGCTTTCCACCAACCTTTTTCTTCATTTTGGCACTCTCTTCTTTGTAAGCCGCAAGTTGTTTCTTCCATTCTTCCACATTCGTGGTGCTCTCCTGAAGTGCCGCCGTAAGCCGGGCATTGTTGTTTTTCAAGGTCTGTAATTCTACCTCCCACTTTTTGGCATTGGTTGAACTAAAATATAAAATATTTAATTTATTATTCCATTAAACAATGACATTACGAGAGCATTAAGATTTATTTTCCACTATTTTTTGTAAAAAAAAAAATATCAAAAGCAAGCAAAATTGAGCTTAGAAATTTCTTACCTCGATCACCACCTTATATATAGTGTTTTATCATAAATTAGTTGTCATAAATGGTCCGAATTGCTATTTTCTTCATCAATTATCGGTCTGATATATATATAGTGTTTTATCATAAATTAGTTGTCATACATGGTCTGAATTGCTATTTTCTTCATTAATTATTGGTCTGAGAATATATATACATGTACCGGCATTAAAATGCTTTGTAACATATTACCTTTGAGCTAAGGCTAATTTGAGTCGATCATTCTCGTATTTCAGTTGACTTTCCGAAGCATTGTTGGAGCTGTTGTTCGGTGAGCCTGGCGTGTTGAAAGAGTTTCTTCTTTCTCTCAAATTGACATCTTGTTTAGATGTATCTGAGCCCTAAAATGGTGTTTGAGTATATTAATAAAAATAGAATATAAAAAAATGAAACAAAATCAAATTTCCAATTAGTATAAAAAAGAGAAGCATTTTTAGCATGAGTTCTACCATAGAAAACATTACAATCCAAAATCTTTATTTCAAAAAGCATTATCTTAGGCTTGTACAAAACATTTTCAATCAGTAAGTGTCTCATCACCTTCATGCTATTAGTGGGAAGAGTAAAAACCATACAAATCCCTAATGATAATCGTAAATACAAATCTATCAGCGGCCCATTGAAGATACATATATCGTGTACACGTGTAAAGTTTTTTTTTAATGTGGGAAATTTCCTTCAATAAAGGACATGACGGAACAAAAACATCCACCAAATTACTAAATCATGCAAATTAGTTTGTGTATGCTTTTATAGCTTAATTCTTACATCCAAGTACACATCTTGCTGGGCAAAATGAAAATATAAGCAGAATCTTGTAAAGCAAATTACATGTATATAGACTAAATGTAGTTAGTTTTAATGCTATAGATTTCTTTAATGTCTGTGGGCGTATTGCAGGCATGACAATGAATATCTGCGATATCTAAAAAAGGCATGGATACACAGTGTAAAACATAGACGTCTGTTATGACTGATACAGTTTTTATTCATGTTTTAATTACTGAGCTGTCTTACATCACAGATGACCTCATTTTGAGACAACCTACAGCTTAAAAACCAGAATTTATGAAGATTACGATCTGTAATCATGATCAGCACTTCAATTCCAATTATTTTTTGTTAAAAGAAAAAAATTATGAAGCAAGCTAGTGTGTGAAGATGCCAAATTCTCATCTAAAAAAAACTTTGAAATAACACTTATAGTGGAAAGTGAGACAATTTCCAGAATCACATCATAGCTGTGTCCTACAAAAAATTCCATGTGCTGTCAAAAAATTTCAATTTTTTTTTCATACACTTATGTTTTTTTCTACGAATCTGCTTGAAAGTGGGTTAGAAACAAAGGGAAGCAACCCACACCAACCTGCATGGCAGACAAGCTAGAGCTTCTGTGATGCAAGAATTGTCTTGGTTGAGAGGAATTTGCGTGCTTGGAGGAGGAGGAGGAGTGGGACTCCTCATTCCCATTCACCTGTGAGGTAGAGTTCTGATTGGTTGATGGGGGGATGGGTGGTGTCTGGTTGACCACCTGTCGGGTCATTTCTTTCACTTCCTTGAACTTTTCTATAAACTGTATGCAGTACAAAGAAAGTGTATAACATGTATACGAGACATCAATACATCAATTTTACGTATAACAATAGGTTAGTACAATAAGTACCAGTAATAAATTTACAAACTTTTTAATACCTATGCTAAATGATTTTCTGCAAGCAAGTCTTTTCAATAATCTTGTGTTACCATGGTCAGCTAAGATATACATCAGATCATCATTATATAAGTCTCCATGAGATAAGATAAACATGTAGCACAGTGATACGTGTACTGACCTTCTGTAGATCTTGCTCCGAGGAGAATCCCAGTCCGTACACAGTGTTAGCCCGGGGGTCAGACCACTGACCAAACTTCTGGGACGTCTTGGTGAAGGTCATCCCAGGGGTGATGGTACTGTTGACAATGGCCTACAGTCACAATGACAGAAAGGTGTACAAAATGCATCAATGATAAATGAACTACATGTACCAGTATTTACTGCATTTATTACGGGCTTAATTGAGCCTTTTCAGTTCGGGGTCCTGTACACTTTCAAAGGGGAAATTTTCATTATTTTTGGCTCAAAAGAAAACTGCATATCATGTATGTAGAACAGTGTCATATAATTATTTATATAACCTAAATATACACAGTTTGTTGACAAGATATTTAATCTCCACATTTGACATCTTACATATAATGCTCAGTGTTAACATTAAAATATTTACCTACTCATAAATTTCAAGAAAAATGTTTTAATTTTTCTGTTTACATCATTTTTTTTAATAGTCTGCAACCTTACCCTTAAAAGTGACCCTGAACTTATTTCTGGTTTCAAATGTAAATCAGATTAAAAATTTAGCTGAAAAAAGTGATAGGCAAGTATTGGTACATCTCTAGCAAAGATTGGAATACTGGCATACTGCCCCAATTAGTTCCTATGTTGATGACTTCTTGAAACATAAATACTGAAGAAAAGAAATTCTTCAGTTCTCTATCTCAATTCTAATCAGCTTTTTCTTCGTCTTCAAACGTCAAGATAACCTCTTGAAAATTTAAACTTTTCGACCAGGAAAAAAACTTTGAAAATGTCAAACTTTTGGAAATAAATTTCTAAACTTTCAGCCCCACATCCCATTCCACCAGTCAAAAGAAGACAGCTGCTGTCCTTTTTAACCTTGAAAACTGCATATCTCCCCTCCTCATGCCTCCTCACAACTATTTTTTGGGATAAACAATTTCATTTACCAGGGAGATTGGTTTCACTGGGGATAGCTTGCATCACAACTTTGGAATGTCAAAATTATTTCACATCCCCATTATCTTTTGATGGGAAAAGGGGGGAGGGGGGAGTGGAAACAAAGCAGAGCATAGCAGGTTTCTGCTGTGATGGAGGGGAAGACACCCCCATCTTATTATATAATCTGCAGATACCAATCTACATCATTATTCACCCAAACCAGTCCTCCTTATAAAATCTTTAAAACTTTTCAGGTAAAAGTACTTCTATTTGTAATCCAGAACCCCCCTCCCCAAAACACTCAACTCCTAGTATTTCTAAACAGCTACATGTAAAATTAATTTTTTTAGTTTTCCATTGAAATATGTTGGTATAAATATAGATACAACTTCATTTAAATTGGAATCTCTGTGCCAGGGATATTTTCTTTAAAAAAAAAAGAGTTCTTATACATAGGTAATGAATATCAGGAATACAGCTGCACAAATTTTTAACTGGCACACCATGAAATTGTGTACCATGCACAGTAAATCTTAGTTCAAATGACTCACTCAAACTTTTTTTCACCATAAATACTCTCTTCACACTATCTTAATTTCATCTCTGTTTCATTTATAACCACTAAATATAGTGTTACAAACTATCAATAATCCTTATTAAAAGTTATTGATCCTTAAACACTGCTATAAATTATATACATCTATGATGTAGTCCTCATTGTAAACCTGCCGTTATCTTACCTTGGATCCATCGACACTGATGATGCGATAAGTATTTCGCGTGGTGTCATAGTAGTAAGAGACGCTGACGGCGCTCTTACTGGCCGGGATCCAGTTCTTCTTGGTCTCTGGATCTATTTGGAACACATGGGCCTTCGTTGTGAAGATGGGTTGTTCCCTATTAAAAGACAGAACACATACATCATTAGTACAAAACACCAATTCGAAGAGAGACCCCCTTAACAAATATGTTAAATTCTCCATTTCACTACCTTTCCTTTACAATAATTAAATTGTCATCTTTAATATTGTCCAAAATTTCTATATGCTGTCATATAATTTTTTTTTTTATGCTTCAGTCCACTTCACTTTAAAGTCCACCTCATGCAATTTAAAGTTCAAAGGGGCAGTAAAAGTCTAATGTGATATGCCTGTCTTCATTTTACACAAAAAATTATTCATAATGGAGCTGAATAGAATACATCCACGATGAATGACAAATGCGGTGTAAAAAATACAAAACAGTAATAAAATACTTGACAGGGTTGCAGTGTTAGATACATGTTACAATACAGAGCATGCATAATTCAGGGTTTTCATGAACAAAGATAGTCACACCAAATACCGAATACTGATCAATAAGAAATTCATCTCTTCATGCTCCATAAGTAAAACATTCAGATGATCAAGTTCTAAGTAATGACTAAGCTGAATTTTTGCATTATTTTCATTTTTCACCCTTCTTACTTCACAGTAACATCCGTCCAATCATCGAACACATCGTCATCCATGCTTCCGAAATCTCCGAGTCTGAATCGGACGACAGAATCAGTGGACCTCAGTGGTCCGTGTGACAACACTGACGTAGAACATGTAGAATCAGACATGATTGACAACACACTCCACACACTACCTCCAACACCGAAAACACCGATCGTCTGTCACAGAGTAACACCAAGTCAGTCCTCAGTAATCAGTACACAACATTCCACTTAGGCTCGCTAACAGCCCAGCTCTACCACAAAAACAAGTCTGGTTTTTTTAGTTCTGGCCTACCACAAAAACAAGTCTGGTTTTTTTAGTTCTGGCCTACTGCACAGACTGACTGTTTCAAATCACTTTTTTGTCTTTCCAAACACTTCTTCAGATATGGCTTTAAGCTGCACAATAAGATTGATTTCCTCAGAGATATGTTTTTAATCTGATTACCACTATCATTATAATCCTGTAGTTATATGATTTAATAGCCCGCTGACTGACAGGCTTGCCACATTAGCTAGAGCCCCTTGGTTCTTAAGGTCAGATGTGACCCTAGGGTGTTTTTTTTCTTTATGTGGGTTGCTGGCCACTAATCAACAAATCATTAGCCAATAAACTTCCAAGCCCACTTCATCAAATTCAGGTTAGGTAGCTGTCAGGCAAATATTTCACTTTCATTCCACAAAATTTCAGTAAATGTTCAACTTGTTGGCATGTGATGGTATTGCAGAAATAGTGACTTTATCAGACATTCTTCGGGGATTTTTTTAGATGCTACACATAAACATTGCCTTGTATTTCTTATCAGATTGTTGCTACTTTGTTTTCCCTCCAGCACTTCAATGTCTAAATTCAAGTCCATGTACAGACACCATGCACTTTAAAAACCCCAAATGAAACAGAAATTCCACTGTTTTAGAAATCATTAATTTACACTCATCTCTCATTACTGACAGAAAACTTCATCTTGACTAGCTTTAGACACAAAAAAAGGGAGGGAAACCGAGATGAATGTTATTCCCTGTGATGAGTGATAAACATCTTGGATGCAAACTGATATTCATACGATCCCTTTCCCTTTTCACCTGTTCCAGTAATCAAAGAGGAGCTGTTTACTTGATAAGCTCCGCACATAAATAGGGAAGTGATTATGGCCACTGATTTGATTTACAAGGTTCCTGTCAGGGTTATATGGCTGCAGACAGCTATATATAAGTTTAGATGTCCAGGGAGGCCAAACAAGCGAACAAACTAGAGAAGACAGGGGGCAGATAACATCAAAGAGAGAAAATATTCTCACCTCCAATATCAGGTAAAAACTGGAGAACTGAAAGTTATCTACTGGGTCAGGTCATGGATAAATGTTTTGGATGAGTTTGAGGGCTTACATGTCAGCTAAATTAATTAACTATACATGAATTTAGATACCGGTACACTCATGAACTTGGGAAATTTCCCAGTACCCCAATAAAATGCTAAAGTACACAACAGGGAGCAATCCAAGGCAATATTTATGGCCTACAGTTTTACAGTCTCTATCAACATCTGAAACCAGAGCGTACCAGTACAGGTGTTGAACAGGTATACAAGTTTCCTTTTTTCTGGAATGAACTCATTTGATAAAAGTATATTCACCTCAAACCATAAACTGCAAGTACATGATGTATACAAATGCAATGCTTCACTTTTCACTACATATTGCTTTCACGGAAGAATTAACTAACTGATGAATTACAAATCTTATCCATAAAGATTTAACAATTGAAATAATTGCAAGATCCCGACACCTCCATTCCTTTATACCTTTAACTATTTTTTATTTGAATCTATATAGCCATTAAATTTTAGAAATTAAAAAAAAATTATTGTGAAAATTATACCAGAGGGTCGGTTAAGTCCTTAAAACAGAGAAAAACTACCAAGAACATTAAAACCCATTGAATCTTCTTTATAAAAAATAACAAATTGTACAAATTTATTTCACCTGCAGTGCCCCAGATTCACCCTGTTAGTCTTATCTGATAAAAATACACAAAGCACATTAAGAGATCTAGCACTTCCAGCATCCAGGGTAACTCCACTGGAGTCTAAATCTACCATTAATTGAACGGTATACAGGAAAACTTATCTATCTTTTTACAACTCAAGCTACAAGATTTCTCTGTTCATTCATATGGAATATTTTAGAGTTATTCAATTAGCTTTTTTTATGCCCCCCCCCCCTACATTTTTACAATTACCCAGTATAAACAGATCAATATATTCATGTACAGTTAATCTTTGATGTCTTAATAACAATTGATATCTGGAATATCATTGATGTGTTGAAGTGAGTCAAATCCACTGTTCGATCCTTATATCTATATTTACAACTTCTATTATCCTTGGATATCTCAAAGATTTATCTTAGTTTTTGCTGACTCTCATAAAAATAGTTCCAGAGAACAAGATTTTATTGTACTGAGTGATGTACTTATACAATAAAACGCTTTCTTTAGCGATTCATGTGGGATATGAAGTTGGTGACATTCGTGGGAGTGTTAAGGAAGCATATGGGTAATATAGCGTCTTATTTTGACTGTTATATACAAAATCATACAATTAAATAATTGTTTTGAATCAGAAGAAAAACTTAGTATTTTCCAATTAAATAGATGCCACTGCAATAAAATCGGGTAATACATTACTGCCACCTCAGTGCATTATCACGTGATAACTATAAATAGCTTACATATATTCCTTAATATAAAATAAGATAGAACAACACTACCCCGTGGTTTTCACAAAACAATGAACATATCAAGTAAAGGCAAAACATCTCAGTTTCATAAAAACTACTGCTAGAATCCTATAATCTCCTCGATTAAATAGTTATTCATCTGGGTCTCAAAAAACCTTCCTAACTTTTACACAGTTTGCACGGAAAACGGTAAGTAAATGCATCAAAGCAACACAAAACGCGGATTCTAGCAGCACTTTTCAAGTTAAGCATTGATCAAACTATTGATACGTGTTAAATTTGAAGTTCAAAATATACGGGGTAGTGTTGTTCTAGTCTGGTTTTTATATCGTAAACAACAACAGAGGAAAGCCTGGCCAAGAAATAAAAGCAAAATTACATACCTTTTAGTGAATGATTGATAAAATTAACATCTCTTCCAAAATTCTGTTGTTCAATTCTCAATAAATCACACCAAAATACTTTATTAGAGTTCTTAGTTTACTTATATTTTGAATCTGTTTACAATGCTTTCCGATTAAATTTACCAGTACACGACATTCCAGTTTTAGTGATGACGTCATCAATGTGTAAATCTACATAATACAATTTAATTTGTGAAAAAAGTTGTCTCCAGTACTTTTTATTTGTTTTTGGACTACATTTCAATGTTTAAATATTTGAATAGGTACATATTAACTAGGATTTGTGATTTTACGGAATGACATTTAACTAAGATTCTATATGCTTCCTTAACACCCCCGCGATTGCAGAAAAATAACCGCGCTAGCAGGTTATGTAATTTTTTTCTGCAAAGATCGCTACCTTCATAACCCGCATGAATCATCAAAGAAAGTATTTTATTGTTTACATTTACATCTTTAATTGATAAACTGTTTGTAAAAAGGAAGTAAAATTGAATTAATTACTGTTAATGTACATCAGTACGTTAGCTAAAAGAAACAGCCAAATCGTCTCCTATGGGAGTTTGAGTCTGACATCATCATGGTCATTTCGTGCAGTCCATGATTTTTCTTAGGATGCTGAATTTTAAGGTTTCGACCATTTGATATACGGGGCGTATAGATTTTAGTCCTGTCAGTTTCTACAGAGCTATGAATTACAATCAATTTTCGTAAGAAATAGATCGAGGGAATCATACTCAGTAGATGTAAATATATGTATCATTTATTTATAAAAAAGCAATATCATATATGATAAAATATTTAAAGGTACCGAACGGCGGGTATTTTTTGATTCACCTAATTGTCCCTCAATACTTCAAATAATGAATATTTTTAAATCATAATTCAACACCTGTTAAAACCTTGGTCCCATAATGCACTGAGTTTTAATAGGTACAGCTGTACCTTACTAGTTTAACTCTTTATAAGTTATTTCCCCTTATATCAGACTCTCAGTTCAAGAAACTTTGCAATACATTGAATATTTACTCTATCATGATTCTGATTATAACATGTAAGAACCAATATTCCATGTTACAGTACAGTAGATATTGGCAGCTAATGGTAGGATAACATGAGAATCAAGGAAAAATTCAGCTCTAATCCATGAACACTTGATGGTAATACATGTACTACATAATCAAAATTTAAAAATAGAGCTAAAAATTCAGACTTAACATCTGTATAGCATAATCTTGTATGTTTACTATGAAGAATGCAATGTTTTTCTGATATATAAACTCTGTGATGGCAAATTTATATACAAAAATTTATCATTTGACATGCTACAACAGTAAACAGTTCCCTCATTCCAAAGTAATGCTGATAGCATTGTAAAGATACATGTCATGAAAACCCAACACAGAAGAATACTTGAAATCCAAGACCATTTTTTGGGTAAGGAAGTGTTCCCATCAATCAAGATCTTCTCCTTCCATGTAAACCCATTCATCAAACAGTCTGGTACACTCTATAAACACACCAGACAGGTGAGAAAATACCCCCCTCTCCCTCTGCCATCTAACACCTGGACCCTATAAGGTCCCATCTTATAGAGATGAATAGAAGCTGTCTATATGAAGGTTTCTCAGTCAATCACTCGGCAGTAATTACACCTATTGGTTTTGGCAAAGAGTACAAAACCTAATTGTGTCATATCTTAGTGTGAAACAGGAAATTTGTTCAATCTTCTTCTTTTTTTTATATGCCAGATAGTAATATCTGATAGTGATAGAACTGTAATCTTGATGCCCTGACTTTACTCCAGCATGACTGCCCCCTATGCACAGAGTCAGGCTATTTTTGGCAGAGGGTTTGCACATCAAAAACACTGAGATGTGTAAGATTCGGCAACCAAAGAGATGGGGTATACCGAGATGTATAGATGAAGCATATGTTGTTATAGAACAGGTCATTCCAACACTATCTGTTTTTACACAAACAACTGATGTTCTGTAATGTGTTTACAATAGAGCCAAACTTCATCAAAGACAAGCTGCATCCAAATGCTTGCAAATCTTTTTTACATCTACAGCTAAATAAGCGCTGCATCTGCATGAAATGCTTGCTATCAAAATAGTTTTTCTCTAAAAATTCTGACAGGAATAAAAATGTCCATTCCTTTGCACATGCAGAAACATGATTTTCTTAAAACAAAAAGATCCATTTCTCTACACATAAAATTATAATGAGGAATACACGTAGATTTCATAAAGCATGCAGCACTCCAAAGAAGATAAATACTTTTTATAATCTTGCCTGTCAGTCCACACAGAGTGATGCTCAAGCCAGGACAGATCCTGTATGACAGATTCATCTGGGGTAGGGGGTCGCCTCCCCATCCCGGGGCTTCCTGGTAGAACTTTGATCCCCCTCCTCACTGCCCGTGGGGAGGGTGGCACGGTCTGCATAGTATGTGTGGGGGTGTATCCAGGGGGAGGAGTCACAGGTGCTGGAGGAATTCCGGGTGGCATTCTATCAGGGGTGGAAGATCTTCCACGAACTCTGATGATCCCATTTTGAAGCACAGGTCTCTGTCCAGTTCTTGGAATTGTGTTCTGTCTGTTGACAGATATAACTTGGGGTCCCTGTCCGTGGGCTGGGGGTAGAGAATTCTGCCTGGTCAAGGAATTGGTCTCAGTTGGAGTACTTGGTGCCGACACATGCTGTCTCCCATTTTGAGGTGTGGACAGGCTATTAGGTCCAGATAAGTTTGCTGGTAACACTACAGGAAAATCTGGAGTCGGAGGTCGGCTTCTGGTGCTTTCTGAACCAGAAACAAACGAGGACATCCAAGACATGATTTTCATTGGAAATGTTTTGAAAAATAGGAAAACAAGAGAGCACAAAATTCCACAGATAATAATCCTCCACAAAATATATCAGTATCCTTCAACAAAAATAACAGATTGAGAATTGGTTTCTGCTGCCGTCTGCCTCTTACATAATGAGTCTACAAAGGTGCATCAGATATACCTCCCTATTTCATAGAGAGTGTAGTCTGGTAGTTATATAAACACTGACTGGAGAGCTCCACTACACCATCTTCCATATTTCTCTTCCCCCCAAAAGATAAAGGGAATGATAATTGATGTTATCTTACAAAACATAATTCAAAGTCCTCTATGATGAGCATACAACACCTTCAGAACAGTTGGCTTCCAATAATTTTCTATCTTTAAATACTCTGCTTTAATTATATATTCCAGCACTTTACTGATCTGTTTTTGAAATCTTTGAGCACTAAATCCGTTTCTTTTCCAAGTTCCCGAAATAATTTCAAAAGTGTTCCAGTAATAAATTCAACCATCGAAAGAGGCTTGTAATCTCATCTATCACCGCCTCATTTTTTCGGTTCAATCTTGAGAAAGATTCATCAAAAGGGTTAATAATGCAGGAAACATGCCGATACAGGATCTAACTTATCACCTTTGCCCGGACACCCCTTCCCAGCGAACAGAGGCACGGGGAGCAATCAAACAGCGGCAAGATCGAAACACGAATAAAACAGCAACATCTATAGGAGATGGATGTGTGATGTCAGAAGCAGACCTACTCCCGTGAAAAATCGTAAATCTATAAGTTCCAGATCCCAGAAGTTTATCAACAAATTTAATGGAAATATCTAGAGTACTGATAGATAGTGAGATATTTTATTCGGCAGATATATGTGATTTCCAAGTCTTTACAACTACAAGAAAGATATCAAACTGTCAGAATGACGTGTAGATCTTAATGTGATTAAAAAAATTTGTACCCCGGAATAGATTCATAACTTTCTCTCGTAAAAACCTGTAATGCTCCTTGTAACTGCTTAATTTAATCAGCAACAAACTCCAAGTGCCATTAATGAATTCTTTTCATCTGGCTGATAGAAAGACTGGTAAGCTTCCTCCCAAAGTTCTGCCTTCAGAATGAATATGAAACAGGTGCTAGCTGATGCTAATTACATCCTAATTATCAGCTTCATTTAGAAGAGCATATTGTCTCTGGCGGCTGGTTTCTCCGAAAGGTATGAATTTCTCACTTTCCCCTGCCCCTAAGCTGTCAGAACAAGCCCTTGACAAGTGAGTAAATGGTAGATTTCCCGAAAACGAACAAAAATGTAGACAATCCAACACCATGAATCTCACTTTAAGACAGGTAGATTGAGTACCTGCAGAAAAAATTCCAAATCACGACACATGCAAGGTGTATGTAATTCGGCCTGTCAGCTGGGGTTGCCACTGCATGTCTATGAGATGCTGAGGGGCAGCTACCACTGTCACTGAGCGAGCTGACTGGGATCTCTGTTATAGGAGCATTCCATATTATCTTCTTTCTGCTCTCAACAAATGTTGTTCATCATCACTACATGCAAGAGGAGGAGGAGGACAACTGGCCCAATACAACCAAACACATGGAAGGCATCAATTGTTTTTCTCTGTGTAGTAAACATTTGTGGTGGCTGCACACATAGTAAATACCATGGGGAGACACACACTGGGAACTGATACAATAACCTGTTATGACAGTTTGCATGCAGGACTCTAATTAACGTTTTTTCATTCACAAAAAATATTCTATTGCTATTTTATAGTATTTTTACTTAAGAAACAATATAGAAGAAAAAGGTAAAAAGATCTTGAAGACAAGTGTAATACTAGTACAAGCATGCAAAGAACGGCTATCCAGTCTTTGATAGAGTAAGACAAATATTTTGATAAATTTCCAAATAATTGTAACCAAATATTTTTCCAGTCCTTGTAAAATATTTAATTAATCACAAAACAGGTAATCTGCACAAAATTAAAGCTCTGTTGCTTGTGGAACTGCTCTTCCCTGCCTTGGCTTTAAGGTACACATACCTGCCGTATTCTTGATGAATACGCAATGAAGGGGCAATCATTCACTACCTATCGAAACTCATTCCAAGTCACACCAAGCATGAAATTACATTGTACACAAGATATAAATAAAACAGACTTGGTCTTGATTGAATATCAGAAAGTAAATCCCCTCATATGTAGCACCTTGTACCTAAGTGTTTTATAGGGCTATAAACCACTCCGATATTAACATCCCCCAGGATTCTGAAGAGTTTTATAGATAAAATTTAGTTCAAATGTTTCTTCATATTCATAAATGAAAAGTACTTTGCTCAAGAATGTTAAAAATGCAGGAACCTCATTATTTTTTATCTTGTATCAATTTTGCTGCAGCAGTTGTTAATCTAGACCAAAAATGAAAACCCAAGATAACTTCATTAATGTACACACACTATACAGCTAAGAAAATGAAAAGCAGCAGCGTAAGGGAGGCAACTTTCCTTCCAAAACAATAATTAAAACAATATGCTGAATTCTGATAAGTGTCAGAAATACAAAGTTGTTTCCTCTACAACATTACATGAAAAAACTTGCAAATGAAAAAACAATTTCCCTTACCTTCTTATGATACTCGAGACCCTGTACACGCGAGTTTTCAATTCGGCGATCGTGTCCTCAATCATGATCAATAGTCAATCACAGGCTGCCACCCGTCAATACACACTGACGTAAAGTCATTCGAGTCCTTCCTTATATATACTGGCCATACAACACCCAGAATAATAAAAAACAACAACACAGAATACCCCTATAGAAAAGGTTTAAAAAATAGATGTGCCATGGATAAATGACTCCTCTCTCTCCAAGCACTGAGGCTCCCGTTCCAATATACACGCCGCCGTTGTTTAAATGACGCCCTCTGATTTGCGAATTTGATAAAACTGAAGAGCAAATTAAGCAGAAGAAAAAAAAAAGGGGGATATATACTTACGGTAATTTTCTTTGACTCAAGACCCCCATGTCCTCCCCACTATTACTGGCCATCAGGATTAGAATATAAATATTGACCCTTCCATCCAAAGAATATAACAAAAACAGCAAGACAAGTTTACAACAAGTGTTATTCTTACTAATATCCAAAATCTGGGGTGGATGAATGGAGATTCATTATAAGTACACAAACCAATTTCGTCCTTTCAACAATCCGTCCTGTCAACAGACAGAATCATGAACAAAAGTGCTTGATCCTTCCAACAAATTGACAATGGAACATCTCAGCTTATCTTACTGTCATCGGATCTACACGGTGAAATGAACAATTCTACTTTATTGCATTTCAATCTTTTCTAATCATTTTGCTCTCTTTATGTAGGCAATATCCATTACAAAAGTCTTAAATTAGTTTTCCATTCAAAAATATCTTCAGACATTTGAATTACTGGTAAATTAACTCTTTAAAGCCACTACGATGCTCATTAATGCTTGTATTTTCTGATCAGAACAAGACTCTGGTGGTTGTTAATGTTGCTTTTCCATTTTCTCTTCTTTTATTTCAAAATCAAATGATGCCCAGAGGTTGTAAAAGTGTTTACTTCGCCTTCAAATTCATTGGCATTTGTAGTCATCTTTTGTACTTCTTCAGTTAAGGTTCCTACACTCTTTCATTCTAAGTACTTGATGCCAAGTCAAAAGTATCTCGCTCTGAACCTCTATCATGCTGTAGTACATCTATGGACCAAAAGACAACCTTTGGAAGGAAATACAGTCTTTCACATGAGAATCTTAATTAGATTACCGGTACTATAAAATGATTGCATGACTTTTTATCACTAACAGAGATAGAAGCTAATCATAATACTGATTTTGCAAAAATGATTAGAAGGAAAATACACTCAAAAGGCTGAAATGTGCAGTTGTAATTATAAAACCTTATCTACATCCATAAAACTTCCCCTTATTTTTAACCTTTGCTGTTTTAATTATTAAACTTGTTCCTTAGATTTTTGTTCAAATGTTCAAAATTTCTTGTTTGACACAATACTCAGGAAATATTCACAGTACATATGCATGTTTAGCACCAAAATTTGTACTGAGGGTAGCTGTTGCAAGAACATATTTTGTACTTAAACATTTATTGTTCATCTGAATTCAGTTATCTAGAATAAATTCTGTTCTGACATCAAAATGCAATATATGGTATAATACTTAGATACACAAATTTTAATGAACCACAATATCGGTATGTAAAACATAATCAAATCCAAATGGAACAATTTTTTAAAAAATTTTGAGGAGGCAAGACGCAGTATCATGTTACTGATCATGGATCAAATCTCTCAGTTGACAGTTAACAAGTCTGTACAGATGCCGTGGATGGAATTTCTCACACTGTCCCGATCAGATCCAGCAAGATCTAATCTAGTCTTCCGACCTGACCAGTTTAAATCGTGCAGAAAAACTAGGCTAATGCCTAATGGGTTTTTTATTTCTTTTAAAAGGTATCCTAATGATTTCAAAACACACCTAAGTAGTATACAGTAAACTTTGTCAACGCCACAAAAACCACTGCTATCGCTAAGAGTGGACTGACAAATTTTATCAACAGTTGATCCATTTGTTGACAAATAACATCGGAAAACAACAACAACCAATATACATATAAAGAAGACAACAAAAGTAACATACCACAACGTCTTAGCCTTCAACATGTACACAGCTGGCATCATCTTCTCTGTAGTCCTTATAACATTCCTACGTGCATCAATTGTCCACCCATGAGTAATCCAAAATCACTTTCTTTTTTTCCTGTTTTTTTTTCTTTAAAAGCCCCCAAAACTTCCCTTTTCTTACAGATTCTGTTGTCTGGTGGCATCAGGTAACACCTGGACCACACTGTGTGTGATTGACCGTGTCACCTAGGGTCCCACCCCATACCTGGCTACGATTACAGAATCCCTGACACTGATATCTCTAACTCTACACTCTCTCCTAATTACATTCTAACCCAATAACTCTGTAATTGGGTACAGAAAACAAGTGCCAAGAAAAAGCATTACATCAGTCTGAATGATTTCCTAGACGTGGCTGTGAATGTGAAATTCTTGCCCAAAGCATCAGTGGTTTCTCCCCTGAGAGAGACATTGTGGTCAAATAATGACTATAGATTTACATATCACAAGTGTCCAATGTAACTAAAAGTGTACCAAAATTGGTGTACAGTTGATAGGCCAGTAAGTTGTAAATCATCCTGGATGATTTCTATACTAATCAAAATAGGGTGGTAGTTGACAATTTATAACTTACATACAATACAGTAACTATATGTACCGGTATTTGTTCTTCCCCCAGGGGAAAACCAGGTCAAATTAAAAACTCAAAGCACAATTTTTTTTCAAAACAACCTTGAAATTTTCTCAATAAAAATCTTAAACCTTTAAAACACAGGGTATGATAATTGTTCAAAAACCTAACAGGATGATATTGTTCTTGCCAATATATGAGGCACAGAACTATGGACTTTATTTCTTCTACCAGGTAGGTAACTCATACATACACAGCAAAACTAACAGGTCTCCAACAAGGCATTCCTTAGTAGCTATATAATAACCCCATGACAAGACTTTTGATGACAAACTTCAATCCCTAATATAGTTCTTTAGGAATATATAAGCAATTGGGAGATATAGAGCTTGTTTATAAAGTAAACAAAAAATTGCCACCTTTCACGGTGACATCCAGAATTTGGATAATGCCCTAGACTCTCACGGACCGGTTTTCAGGTATGGTCCATTAAGTCAGGCATTGTTACGGGAGAGGAATCTCCAGGGTATGACCTAGTGGTTAATTACAGATCATAGCTCAGTAACGTAAAATCGGACACACATCAAACATCATTAACTCTCTGGTATTGTAGTATCAGTCCAGTATTTGTGGGGCATTTAAATGTGATCAAGCAGACCCAGGTAAAAGTCATAATCTCCACACAGTGAAATATCTGGGAACAGATAGTGCAGAATAAACATACAGGGAGATATATACAGAAAATCAGCTTAATGTTGCCTATAGCATAGCCACCAACTAGCTAAGCTCAACACTCCAAGAATGCCACACTAAGGGAGACAACCCAAGGGAAAACAGAGAGATTAATGATGACCTAAACACTGACCATCCTCAACCTGCTAGATTCATAAAGAATAATTCAGGGTTATAGCAATTTACACACGTCTTACATATCTATCTGATCATTCAATGCATGGTATCAACCTGCAGTTGTGCAGTTTTTGCAAATTCTGAGAAATTTATACTGCACTTGTCCTAACTGTATTCAGAGAGGAATGTCACAATTTGCCATTAATTTGTTATGATTTGTAAGACTTTCATTCACGGCAGAAATGTTGACACAGCTTTTGAAGGTTATGGTATTAAAAAGCTTTGTCTGGTTAAATGGAATGGGGTACTTCAGGATGTGACAGTACAATTCACTATCCATTGCTAGAACTGCTAGTTGTCAAAGCACATTAAATATCTCTTCACTGATTGTATGACAGCTTTTTCGCAACAAGAATATGTGAATTACAGAACACACTAAAGAAGTAAATACCATGTTTTGTACACCAAACATTAAATTTGTAAACTGAAAATCTTAAAAATGTGTTACCTTCAACAAAAGGACTTGAGCAAGTGATTTTATTTTTTTATTCTGACACAGCAAAAATATTTGTAAGACATTCATTTATAAAAAAAAATTCAGTGCCAAAATCTCATCAGTCTTGTAATGTCTACACCACATATGATCTTGTTGGCACTTCTTAACGTATTGTGCTGTGGTTCATAAAGCATCAAAGAAAGAGTGAATTAATGAAATCAGACAGTTCCGGTCTGTTGTAGCATCTGGCACTTTTGTTCTCCAAGTAAACACAAACCAAACTGCCCTTTTTCATACATGTATTTTTTCCCCCTTTATCAAAAAGGATCTTCAAGCCAATGTATTAGAAGAGGCATTCTGAACACTGCATGTTGGTTGTCAAAATATCTATATAGTCTAGCAAAAAAAAAGGTGCTCTAAAGATTTGTTTAACAAATGAAAATCAGATGCTGGTGATGTATGAGGCATTGTTTATGGTTTGATAATCATTACACGATGTTTAACACTGAAAGTCAGCATGAGGTAGAGAGGGAAGCCTTTTCTGAGTGTGGAACACTTAGTACAAGAAATTGTTCAAATATCATAGAGAAAATATTGATAGTTGTAAAAAATCTCCAAATAAAAAAAGTTTGCTTAATATGGTACTGTGTATATACATTTATACACAAGACAACAGTTGTTAATATCAATATCTAAGCCCCAGGAGGAAAAATATTTCAGCGTATTGTTTGTCAATGAAAACAATAATCAACATACACTGAAATTCTTTCTCACCAGAGATTTCATTCAAAGAATATTACATTTCAATGGAATAATGTGTATATTCATCATTGCACAAAACGTCCAAATTATTTCTTAATTGCACTTCGGTGCTGCCTACAGTCATAGCTGTTATTTTCTTTGTAAGTCTAGTGCTGAAAGAAAGTAATCTTTAACAGACTTAATGAGATGTCTAGACATTAAAAAAATATAAAGAAAGGAAATTTTGATGCAACTTACAACAAATACGATCATTTGACTACCAAGTTTTGATCTCTTTATCACACATATCCATACCTCATAATTATTGATTGCAGTTAGAAAAATCCTTTAAATAGGAAAGTTTGAGATTAACACTTTGATATGACTAAAAAATTCTATTTAAAAAATTCCTAAGTCTTTTGGGGGGTTTTAACCATTCTCTTAAGCATTTCTATTAGCTTGTGGATCTTGTAAATGGAAAACTATTTTCAAATGCTTAAAATATATATCAGGACAACAATATTTTTTTTTTAATTTAACAATTTTTCTCATAGATTAAACAAATGAGGATGTTAATTGTTAAATTGAATATTTTGTTCTCCAAATTCATAGAAAATCTTTAAAAGCTATAATTAATAAATATTCTATAAATATGATATTTCAACAGTTCTTTAAAACAACTATTGCAAATTTATTTACAGTAAATATATTAAATATCTAATCTAAAGAAAAATCAAACAAACTTTTCCTCTCCAACTGATTTTTGGCTGTATTTCAGAAATAATAATAAATGGGCAAAATTGATAAGAAACATGTACTTCACCAGTCATTAAAGGAATACCAATTTATCGTAACACAGATTGACACTGTAGCCTGTCTCATAATTACACAGGTAATCTGTAGATTATAAATTGATAGCAATGCATGTGCACTTTTTTTTCTCTAATAAATATAGCAAATCAGAATATTTTTAATCTATGTTGATAAGGTTAGAGGTGAATAAGCTAGTTCTTATCATTACTAACTTTGGATGCTATGACATGCGGCATGCTTGTTAGTAACCAGGAGTTAACATTCTGATCGACCTACGGGCTACGTTCCTACCGTACTATATTGCACACACAAGGTGCACTCACATTTTGCAGGTACAAAAAACTTCATGAAGTTTTCGGTAGTTCAAATAAATATTCCTAGCATGATGCCATCTTTCTGCTCCTGAACTGACTTTACGCCGACTGACAAAGTGAATCCTTACCCTATGCTCATCTTGAAATATATAAAATTCTTCACATTCTTTCCATTTTACTGTCAAAATTTTCTAACCGGAAGTGCATATTCACGTTACAGTCTAAAATTTGAATGAAAAAAGTAACAGAAATATTTCCGGAAAAATATCGGATTAATGATACTTTTACCGTTAACTGAGTAAATTGAAATTACATATTTCTATAAATAAGTAATTTATCATAATGCGAGTTTTTTTTCAATAATATTCTGTGAATACGTTTGTCAAATAATCATCGTCTATTAATAGAAATAATGTAAACCGGAAATTTTTAACCACGTGTACAGCTGATAGCGTGTTTACTTTTTTGTGCAGCTTGAAAATTGAAAGATGAGGAAAAGAACAATTGTTAAACCGAAAGCTGTCGCTGACGCTGGAAGTGGTTCGGTACAAAAAGAAGAATATTCAGTAAAGGTAATTGTATGCATGGTTGGTTTACCCATTTGTAGGCCTGCACACCAATGGGAGGGGGGTTGGTCTATGTGGAGAGCTAGGCAGACACTGTACAATGTTTGTATACTGGAAGAAGAGATCTTTCATGAGAATAAGTAGTGAATAAGGGTTAGGGTGAAACTTGTCACAAGTACTGACTGCTTTTACATTTCATATCAGCTAGACGTTGGTTGGTTTGAAACTTGTTGACATAAATGTATTATACAGGTCAAGTACAATCTCTTGGTTTAGCTATATAGCTTGAATAAGCTATGTAGCTTTATTAAGCCATTCAGAATAGCTTGATAAAGCTATTGATATGCAATTTTTCACGAAAATGTTTATTATAAGATATAGACAAAGAATTGCAATATATGCTCTTTTTTTTACATTAAAAAAGTAACCCTAGCTAAATATTATTGATATTGCAGTGTTTGAACACTTTTAAGCAGAACATATATTTCCATTATTTGGGTAACTGTCCACTACTGTTTGCATTGAGGCATGGATAAGAATGATTTCTTCTCATTGTGCTGAATTATTACCAATCAATTATCTTGTTTAACATGACTGCATGACCTCCTTTATATTTCATTCAAGATGTAACTGTGTGGTCATGAATCAATTACCCCAATACTTTAAAACAATAAATTTGGTATAATCTCATGTTCTTCATTCTGTAGTCCAGAGGAGAACAGTCCTCAGACAGTGGGGGTGGAGGGGGTTGTGGGAGGCGTCTCTTGAAGGCTGTACAAATTCTGATCATCATCACACTTGTGCCTCCATTCCTAAATTATGCAGCATTACAGAAAGAGACCCAGGAACTACGGCCTGATAATGGTATTAAAGAAATATCTATGATGTCAACAGTGTGTTTAATCTAAATGTTTTGAATGTGATGAGGGGAAACAGTACAGTTATTTGTGTATTACCTCATACTTACTACCGGTAGTTAAAGGTAATGTACTATTAATAAAATCAAGTGGAATTTTTTAATAATTGCCATTCACAGTATTCACTTGTGAGATGTTGAGTTTCCTCCCTTGTCTTCTACTTGTAGTGAGTTCAGAGAATCAGATCAAATGTCACATTTTTTTATTATTATTTTATAAAAGTTAAAGGAATTCAAAATTAAACTACTAGTATCAGAACCTTACAAACTTTATTTAACAACAAATGGCATTATATTGTAGGACAGTTGTATGATGTTGCTTGGGGACAGAAGTTATTTAAAAAATGCCACGGAAAAGGGCCTCCTACAGGTAAACATTTCAGCTATTGACACTGAATAAGTATGTACTAACCTTTACCATAAAACACCTGTTTGAATTCGTATATTTTATCAAGTTTTAAAATAAAACCTTTTACTGTACAGTAATATTGGATGCCCCCACTGGTATGACCTCTGATGTCTGGGAGTTAGTGTGGCCAAGCATTGCAAAATTTTCAAGGGTTTGTACTCTTGATATTTTAATTTTTAGAATGTGACCGTTATGTGTAACGTCTACTGTTAAAATAATGAAATTTTGGGGTGTAAAACATCATAAAATGACTAATGTAACTTGTATTTTGTTAAAAAAAAATGTCATCTGTATCAATCTATCTCGCCAACAGGTATGTGTGTATGATAGAGCAGGACTTGGCTTCAGTGATCGTCCATTAAAGGTATGTCATTACACATGTAAAGACCTCAGACTGTTCTGTCTCTTACTGCTGTATACTTTTATTTGGAGAATACCAGTAAATGACAATAGTTTTGTGTGTTTCACAGAATTACTCTCAATCAGACGGAGAGGATGCCAAGAGTAACATTAGAAACAGATGGCACCCATTTACAATAGAAAGGTATTTATTTCCTCATTTCTACAATATTAGATCCATATCGGAATTCTTACAGGTACCTTTTAATGGTATCATCACATCTCTAAAAATTTGCATTTAATAGGAGAGTTGATAGCATTGAAAATGGGATTTTCTCATATCATTGCAACTTGAATACTACCAGATCATCAGTATATGGATGTTGGACATTATACAGCAAACTGCAGCATAGTAATATGTGTAATTCTGTTGCAGAATGGCAGACGACTTGAACAAATTAATTACAGCAAGCAGCCAGGAACCACAACCCTTCATTTTGGTTGGAGCAGAGTTAGGGGCCTTGGTGGCACAATTTTACACCCAGATGTTTGAAAAGTATGCAAATGGACATATCCAATGTAATATGCAAATTCCTCTTTTGATAGCATATCATGAAATTAAGTAATGTTGTTTTATTTCAGCCAGGTAGCTGGGATATTGCTGATTAACCCTCTGTCAGATGACCTGTTTGAACTAGATTCTGGTTCTTGGGAGACACATTGGTAGGTCTATAGATATGTAAATTTTACTCAAACAGATCTGGATTAACTGGATTTCTGTTTTGAATACAATTATCAAATCAGCTAAAATAAAACATGAGGAAATAGAAATGACTCATTGACACATTTTTGAACTATTTCAGATATTTTCTCTTGCTTATTGGTGATTCCTGTGTGATTTTACTTCAGGTATGGTAATTTGATTCCAAATTTCCAGAGTTTACAGTTGGGAGCAGCCCTGGGTTTGGTTAGACTGGCGTTGATTGTGGGGCTGATCAGTCAACCATTATCTGGAACCAATATTCCAGAAGATGTGGTTAACAGACAGGTTATACATTCAGAAGAAATTAAAAATGCATGTTTTCAAAAACTGGCATATCATCCATCAGGTACATTCGATTAGTCCTATCCAAGGCATTTTGAAGGAAAATTTTTTTTCTTATTTTCCAGAAATATTTACTGTGTCATCCAAAACACCTCAGCTCAGTAGTTGATGAATATCATTTCATCAATGAATCATTTTCACAAATAAGGTAAATTTCTTATCTGTTCTTACTCCAATACTTTGATTGCTGAATTGTTATAGATTTTAACATTATTTTACTCCATTTTTCTTCTTTTATTGGGAGCTTTTTTTTTTTTTTTTTTTTAGAATTAAATGTGGATTTATAGAATAGAAATTTCACTCAGAGTTATTTATAAGAAGAAACAAAGAATATACTGTTTTCTTTCATGTTACCATCAATTTTAAAGTATTCCACTGATTTTATGTATTTCATGTTACAGGACCATGAGGATGCTAAAGACAGTCCCCAGTAATGTCTCTGTCACTGTATTAAGTGGAAACTATTATGACGAGTTAATGCCAAGCCATCTAAATAAGGTGGAGTAAATACATTAAGTATACAATTGATTTTTATGCCCAGACATGTACATGTATTTATTTTGTCCAGAACACTTGGAGTTAACCAAGTTCCAAAGATATTGGAGCATATTTTTTTTATTTCCTATAGGTCCAATTTGGCTCACACCTCACCCACAGAGTGTGCATTTGGGTAAAGGGGGTGCAGTGACCTTGACACAAGTTTCTGGGTCCAAGGTTAAGGGCATAGTGCTCAGAATTATGTGCAAAATCCTTGTCTGGCTCATATATTATCTCCTTTTTTCTAATCTAGCTCATACTTCACTCAAAGGGTGCCTTTGGTCTGGACCACATGTTCTCTCCCCTTGAGCTTTATCTGGTTCATATTTCATGTAACCTTTTGAGTATAGGATATGCAGTGACTAAGAACCATAATTCTTGATCACATTTGAAGGTCATAGCAGATCTCTTTAAAATCCAGTTTTGAATCACAGCATCTCTTCCTTTGGTTAAATCTTTCCCAGATTTAACCAAATATAAGGGTTTAGCAATGACCTTCTATGTCAAATGCAAGATTTCCAAGTCAAAGCTTAAGGTCAAAGCAGAGTTTTCTATAATGCTTTTCATCCAATGTCCTTTATTAAAGCAGGGGCTATTTGAGATGGCCACCATCTCAATGATGTCTAGTTCTACAGATTTTTAAGAATTTATGAACTGTAAATCATTTGCTTTAAACTGTTATTTACATACATGTTCTAATATGACCATAAAATTTTACAATATCTTTTGATTTTTTTTAGCAAATTGGTATAAAATATCTTTTCTGTTTTCAGGCTTGGGCAAAATCGGAGCAGAATTTACTAACGAAGTATTATCCTCGAGCCAAGCAAATAGTCATAAACAGTTCAGATAGACATATGCTGTATAGAAATCCAGACGCTATTTCAGAACAAGTGATTAAAATGATTAAACAAATTAGAAACAAATTGAGGATTAAAACTGGATAAAATCTACACACTGTTGGTTATGTTATTAACAGAGCTTTCATTTTACATGAAATGAAAACTATTTGTATGGAATTATTCATAGCAACCTGACATCCTTTTTCTCATTATGAAAAAAATATACCCCTTACCTAATATGAAAAGTGACACGTTGACTCAAAAAAGATGTTTTACTTTTTGATTATGACAATGGATATAAGAAGATATATACAAAATTTGGTCATACGGGAGGTTTCATGCATTATAAGTCATCACCTATCAGTTTACAAGTCATTAAAACTCATCCGGAATCACACATGTAAACAGAGTTGTTCTGGACATTGATTTGAGTGTCGTGCGATTACAACTGCAGTCTAAAAATAGTAACAGTGGGCGAGACACTGAGAAAAAAATTGGAATTTGAAGTTATTTGATGTCTATACTAAGAAATATGCATTCAAAGAGTGTGCATCTCAATAAATATACAAATAATATTACCGGTAGTTCAGGAAGACATCAGGTTTCACCGAGAGGCCACTTACTCTTGATATATGCCACGCTACAGTATTTAAAATTCCCTGTGCTTGCGTGGCTTTGAAGCCAAAGGGAAACTCAATATTTATGTGGAAGCCCAATGATTAATTCAATTTTTCTCTTTTCAGTTGGATTTATTTGTTTTTGGACACTGTTATTTATCAAAAGTTCATCTTTTCACACGATATATAAAATATGTGGAAATCGTATAAAAATTCAATATAAGGTAAATCATGTGTTTGCGTCACCATGTCTCTTTAAAAGGTACCCGGTACGTGGTGAATAATTTCATTATCAGAAAAAAAATAACACCAGGTGCCTGTGGAAGCAGTATCTAGGCCTAGAGTCTTTGATGGGGTTTTTAGCTCACCTGAGCTGAAAGCTGAAACCAATCGGCCAAGAAAGCTGAAACTTATGTGGAAGCATCCTCAGGTAGTGTAGATTCAAAGTTGTGAAAATCATGAACCCCAGAGGTAGGGTGGGGCCACAATGGGTGGGGGGGGGGGGGTCAAATTTTTACATAAGAATATATAGAGTAAATCTTTAAAAATCTTCTTTTTAGAAACTAATCAGCCAGGAAAGCTGAAGCTTATGTGGAAGCATCCTCAGATAGTGTAGATTCAAAGTTGTGAAATTCATGACCCCCGGTGGTAGGGTAGGGCCACAATAGGGGGTCGAATTTTTACATAGGATTATAAAAAGTAAATTTTTAAAAATCTTCATCTCAGAAACCAATCAGCCAGGAAAACTTAAACTTATGTGGAAGCATCCTCAGTAGTGTAGATTCAAAGTTGTGAAAATCATGAACCCCGGAGGTACGGTGGGGCCACAATGGGGGGGTCAAGTTTTTACATAGGAATATATATATATATAGGGAAAAGTCTTTAAAAATCTTCATCTCAGAAACTAATTAACAAGGAAATCTGATACTTACGTGGAAGCATCCTCAGGTAGTGTAGATTCAAAATTGTGAAAATCATGACGCCCGGAGGTAGGGTGGGGCCACAATGGGGGGTCGAATTTATAACATTGGAATATAGAGAGTAAATCTTTATAAATCTTCTTCTCAGAAACCAATCAGCCAGGAAAGCTGAAATTTATATGGAAGCATCCTCAGGTAGTGTAGATTGAAAGTTGTGAAATCATGACTCATGGGGGTAGGGTGGGGCCACAATTGGGAGGGGGGGGCGAATTTTTACATAGAATATATAGAGTTAATCTTTAAAAATCTTCATCTAAAAAACCAATCGGCCAAGAAAGCTGAAACTTATGTGGAAGCATCCTCAGGTTGTGTAGATTCAAAGTTGTGAAAATCATGACCCCCGGTGGTAGGGTGGGGCCACCATTGGGGGGGGGGGGTCGAATATTTACATAGGAATATATAGAGAAAAGTCTTTAAAAATCTTCTTAGAAACCAATCTTCCAGGAAAGCTGAAGCTTATGTGGAAGCACCATGTAGGGTAGATTCAAGTTTGTTCAAATCATGACCCCCGGAGGTAGGTTAGGGCCACATTGGGGGGTCGAATTTTTACATATGCATATATAGAGTAAATCTTTAAAAGTCTTCTTCTCAGAAACCAATCAGCCAGGAAAGCTGAAATTTATGTGGAAGCATCCTCAGGTAGTGTAGATTGAAAGTTGTGAAAATCATGACTCAAGGCGGTAGGGGGGACAATTGGGGGTGGGGTCGAATTTTTACATATGAATATATAGAGTAAATTATTAAAATCTTCTTCTCAGAAACCAATCAGCCAGGAAAGCTGAAACTTGTGTGGAAGCATCCTCTGGTAGTGTAAATTTAAAGTTGTGAAATTCATGACCCCCGGTGGTAGGGTGGGGCCACAATGGGGGGGGGGGTCGAATTTTTACATAGGAATATAGAGAGTAAATCTTTAAAAATCTTCTTCTCAGAAAACAATCAGCCAGGAAAGCTGAAATTTGTATGGAAGCATCCTCAGGTAGTGTAGTTGAAAGTTGTGAAAATCATGACCCCCGGAGGTAGGGTGGGGCCACAATGGGGGAAAATTTTTTATATAGGAATATATAGAGTAAATTTTTAAAACTAATCAGCCAGGAAAGCTGAAACTTGTGTGGAAGCATCCTCAAATTCAAATTCAAATTCAAAGTTGTGAAAATCATAAGCCCCGGGGGTAGGGTTGGGCCACAATGGAGAGGGGGACAAATTTTTACATAGGAATATATAGAGAAAAATCTTTAAAAATCTTCTTCTAAAAAACCATTTGCCTAGATAATCTGTAACTTTGGTGAAAGTAACTTCAGATAGTGTAGATTCAAATTCATTAAAATCTTTAGGAGTAGGGTGGGGCCACAATTGGGATCCAATTGTTCAGTGGAAAACATTTTAATTATTCACAAAAACTGAGATGTTATCATATATGGTTTTACTTATATGCAAGCATTTTGACATATTGCTGGTTCTTTAAAATTGTTTAGACTCTGGCCCCTGGATGATTATTGGGCCTCACAAGGGGTTCAGAGTTTGATGTAGGTTTATACCCCATATATAAACAATTGTTAAGGATCTTTTTTATAACTGCAGGGTGTCAACAGGAATATCAACATGTGATATGACTATAAAGTCATCATGTTAGAAAAGGGACTTGATTATAAACACAAGAATATCCAGGGGGAAATGGATTTTTATTTATACAGGATCTACATGTATTATACCACATTGTCCAGATATTTTTTTATCACGACTCCATTTAGTTGATTTTATCATGCCTTTTGTTGCTCAGGTGAGCGATGTGGCCCATGGGCCTCTCATTTTTTCAATATTAATTGTTTTGTTAATTATTTTCAACAAATTGGCTTCTTAGTTTAAACATAAGATGAAGAGAAAGGTCCTTCAATTGTTAGTTTGAAATTAATTATAGCTGTAAAAATAAAGATTATGGGGCAAGAACAATTAACTGACTTTCTGGACTAGAGTGCCAGATTTATACCGCAGTACTTGGCAGTTGAGAGACTATGGGATATAACATGGCATCCAAATATGGTACGAATTACTGATACATGGCATGATGCACCATGATGGTCCAGAGCACTGCTTTCCTGGGCCAGCATCTTTAAACCCAAAACGATGTAGAGAATCAACAAGTTAATCCTCCTACATTAGTTGTTACATTATCAGGTCTAATCTTGAAGATCAAAATATATTGCTTTTTCCCCCATTTTCAAATGATTGCATTGTTTACTGAACATTTGACTACAACTACTACATTTGACTATAAACCGGTACATGTATAGTGATAAGTAGTTTATCTTTATGCCATGTTTAAAGAATATTGTAGTTGAATTTCTTATTCTTTTGTTTAGGCCTCTTTAGATGAAAAATGCTTGAGAGCAAGTTATGGCTTACAATATAAACCATAAAAAAAATCTATGGTATACATGTATATAAAAGTCATTGCCAACAAAGAAGAAAAAGATAATTTACACAAATATGAATTGTTTTATTACTGTATATGTTATATAAATGGATAGTAGACATTTAAAAATTTCTATAAATTTAACTAATTAAAAGCATAGGCATACTGGAGACAACACCGATTCAAACCCCAAAATTTAACACCTAGACAAACAAGATATCATCTATGCACCATTATGCAGCATATACCCTGATAATCCAGTTAACAAGACAAGAAGCACTTTTTAAGCAACATTAATTTGAACAAAATTTAAAGCAAGGATGTCTCAAGAAAATAAGATTTGTCTCCAGTTTCCTCCAAAACCATTCCTAAATGCACTGGTATAAAATAATCTAAATGGATCGGTAAACGTGTACAAATGTTAAATGGTCAATGCTACAACCATCCCTAACCCTATATAAAATATAAGTATTTTATTTAAATGTTTGCAAAATTATAATTAAAGAATTGCAAGGCATCCTTTTGTACAACGACGGACAAGTATTTGTTCTGTTAAATTTCTAACCAACCACAACAAATTGAAATAAAAATGCATACATGATATAGATATGTTTGTATATTTAAAAAAAAAAAGCACTACAAACAATTCTGAGTACAGTGTATACATTGTGTATATCAACAATTGAACTTATATGTGGAGAGAAAGGACATACTTTAATCAAGACACGATAAATAAATAACAGTAATTAAAACACGAAAAGGACTGTGCATTAATAATTTGAACTATCAGTAAATGTAAATGCACTTTCAATATCAAAGCTTCTGCAAGGGAGAACAAAATACACAACCCTGGTGTAAACTAGGCAAAAAAAATAAACTAATACATGTATAATATGCATACATTGCAAAAAGCCCTGCAAATGCATCCTGCCTATTACAACAACAAAAAATTGCAATAAGTGTACACAAAATTGTTCCAATTGTTCACAATTTAGACAAAATATCATTTTGGTGCACTTTAAGGTGGGTTTACAAAATTATGCTCACTTCAGCAACACGAATTATGGTACTATATGTACAGGTATGCAATTATTGGTTTTGATTGAACTAAAAAAAACATGGTAAATGTGATATCATGAAAAGAGGAATTATGCTACCAGTGCAGAACACACTGGAAATATTTAACATTGTCTTACACAACGCAGAAACATTCTAATTTTATAAATAATGCCCATTCATAAGGAAGAAAACACATTTACTGTACATGGACATCTGTACCAAAGTAAAGGGATTCCTTGAGATAACATCTTCATACACAAAACATTGCTGCCTTGAGTTCAATTTTGGAGACATATTCAAATGTACATATATCTCCATCTTAAGAGTACCTATAAATTTACATTATTGTGACTACCCAATACTTTAATTCAAGTACCAAAGATAAGCATAAACTTGAGACCTTCGTATCACAACACGTAACATGGTTCTGGGCAAGAGAAGTTGAGGTCTGGATATACACAGAGTATAGCTGTATCTGTGAGATGCTTTACTCTCTCCTCATGGTAGTCCTTAGGAAACCATGACTTGTCTACATGATTAAACACCTATCCCTCTCTGCTCTCTGTTAAAATAATACTCAGTTAAGTTGGACAAAATATGATAGAATCAGTACTTAACACATTTAACTAAATTGAAGTGATTCAACATGGCAATTCTGCAGTATATAATATAATTCTTTCAATTAATGGATTGACTAGTAAGGTTTGATGCAATAGTTTTCTTTTGAACTATGTAAGGAGTTGGTAATATATATATATAGATAAGCCCGATTTTCAGCCATGTTGTGCCTACCTCTGCTCCGGGTTCTGACAATGGTCTGTATGTAGAGGTAGTAAATCTCTGTACCTTCTTGGTCATTGTTCTCCTCGCAACCTCCTGTTATAATAAATATGTGATGAATATTGTAACTGCAACTGCAAGTTGTAACAATAACCTAGCATTACATTCATGTACTTAGCATATTCAAAATATCATGGGCAATACAAAAAGTATCAACAAGATAGAATTTCATTTGATGACTTTTCTTACCTCCCCATCTGTGTTTAGTAGAACACACACCATGGCATCTTTGTTGGGGGCCCACTTAGTGCTTTTCATAACTAGGTCACTAGGTGGACTGTGGGTTTGACCAGTTCCAGAACTCCACACCTAAAATAGCAGACAATTCTGGTTTAAAATAATTCAAAAACCAAAAAGAGGTTGAAATAGTTGACAAGCTCATATTCAAATTTTGCTTTGCATCAAAAAATATCAAACATGTAAAAATATATTTTGCAGTCCTAAATTGATTAGCAATTTTAAAACCCCTATGACCATGTATATTTCAACGTAGGTCACAGAAAATTCAACTCACTGTACAGAATGTCTTTGCCTTCATTTGAAGAGAGCGATGAAATTTGTATTGTGCTTTACTCTCTGCATCGTCTGCTTCTGAGTGACGCAGCTGCAACTGCCAGGACCCAACTGCAACATCCTAAAGAAAAAATAACATCCTTGTATACATTCTCAAGACTGATCTTTTTGTAAACAATTTCAAGAGCAGACATAATTAACAGGAATCTTCTGCAGCTCAAAGAAAATGCACAAAGTTGATGCAGGTAGGTATAGATATTGATGTGAACATGTAGTGGCTAGCAGTCCCAAAGGAATCACAATGAAGAATACTTTCAGGTACATTTCCAAAATCAACAGTATAGGAAATACATGTAACTGGTCAAAATCTTAGAAGTTACGCTTATTTTTAACAATAGAAGGGCCTTGTTTGCCATCAAGCATGACAAAGGTAAAGAGATTCACTGCAACAAAACCCAAACAAAATTTACCTCATCAGATGCATTGTGAAGTTTGATAAATTTTCCATCTGCATCAATTTCTTCAATGTTGATATTTCCAGAGGAAGAAGACTGTGAAGAGAACCCTGAGGTTGAGTGAGATTCAAACTCCTGGACTTGTTCAGCTAGGGCTACTCTCTTCCTCTTGTGACCCCGCCTGCTGCCTGGGGTAGATCCCGGGGAAGAGGTCTGCGACATGTTTAACCTAGAGTTGAAAATCAACTTCTTCAAACATTCTGTACCAGTTGTTCCTTTCTTTTAGTTAAATATATAGCATTAGGTATGCACAACATAATCACCAAACCTAAATAATTATGAAGTGAGGTTAGGTGAAGTACCCATTGATGCCTATACTTCAAGAGCCTTTTTACATATTTATTTCCAATTGCTTTGCTTTTAATGAAATTTAAAGAGGTCAATTTTGATCATTAAATTGATAAGAGATATCCTCCTACCTCCCCTTAGTGAAAGCTTCAATTATTTTTCACTTTTACAATATATCAGTCAAAAAAAACAATACCAATTAAATTAACAACAAAATGATCCCAATTTCATAGAAATCACGATTAAGATTCATTTAATTGCTTTATACCTTTCTTCTTCAGTTTCTAGCAGCTTTCTGTATGTGGCTATCTCATTGTCCAGTTTGATCTTGACCTCCAGAATGTCGGCATACTCCTGACTCTGCTCCTCTATGGTAGCGCGCAGGTCTGCTATCTCCTGGTCCTTCATGGTCAGCCGCTCTTCAAACTCTTCTTGCTCACGCGTCAGCTGACTTTGGAGGTTAGTCACTTGGGCTTCTAGAGCTGCATTCTAAATAAAATTTTAAAAATAATGTAATTAATTTTGATTTCTGTCAAATGCTTAAATAACAAGACACGCTATTTAAGGAGATTTTTCTTCGGTAGAAAATCATCATTTTACCTCCTTCTTTAACTTTGTGAGTTCAGAGGACATCTCGTCGATTCTCTTCCTTGTTATCTTAATCTCATCGGTAGTAGCTGTAGGTCCACTTGTACTTCTGTTCAAGGCACTCTTTAGACTACCCACCTACAACAGAATATGTGAATCAGTCACACAACTTCGACAATGACTTCTTTTCACCAACTAAAATTAACTACATCATATAATGATAAATTCCCCAATATATTGCATTGATAATATGAATTCACAGTTTAATTGCTTTGCTTGTTTCTTGGATTCTTTTTCATTTCCATGGAATAAAACTTAGCAAAAACCAGAAAATAATGTATATCAGTATATCAGAACATGCAGATTAAAGTGTCATCTCAAAAAATGCAAATTTGTTGATTTACTGACATGCACATCCCAAGTTTACAAGTGACAGGGAAATTTCTGCAACAGATCTATATGCAGCAAATTTAACACAATTTTTCCAGACTTAAAACCTTTTTAAACTATAATAAAATTTTTAAAATTTATTTAACTTAAAGATTTCAAAATTTTCTATTTATATGACATAACTTTATCCAAGGGTTTTGATAATCCTCAATATCCCAATTGCTCTAAAAAGTGGCACTGATGAGGAAAGAATGTACATGCAAGTTCACCGAACCTGTCGTTCATAAATAGTTTCCACTTCTCCTCTGACTTCCTGGAGTTGCCTGTCGTGTTGGTCTCTCATTTCCTGTAGAGCCTCCAGCATCTTGCTCTCATACTCCTCTCTGATGGTGGAGGCATCAACTTCATCATACTTTTTGGAAGTAGTCACTGTCCTCTCAGTCAGTTGCTGAAAAAAGAAAAAAAAATCCTTAATGTGAAGCCAAATACAAATCAAGAACAGAATTGGTAACTATATAATTTTACAATTTACCCATTTGGAGTACATATACACTCTTCTAGACATTTTGACAACTGCAGTGTAGAGAACTTTACAGCTGAATGAGAATTCACACAAAGCCTAGACCATTCAATAAACCTTTTATGAAGGCAATTACCCGACTCTATTTTCACTTTGTTTGTATGATTGCAGATAATAAAGACATTTAAATAAACATTGCATGAAAACTGTGTTTTAATCTCAGTATCAATGTACAAAGACCAAAATACAAATACACATGTACAAGTATTACGCAAATCAGGAGAATGAACTGTTTTATCTATTTGTACTTTATCTCTTGCTACTATATGTATTTTATAAATCAAAGGCCGGAACGGCCACAAAGGCGTCGAGCTGACATTTTTTTCTTTTATATAGAATGATACCAATAATTTGAATTTCTGTACTAATAGTCATATCAAATGATATTAGACTTAGAATAGAAAGTATATGAATTATGTTTTCTGCTGCTTTAAAAACAAAAATCAGTATATTTTCTTATAAAATAGGTAGTGGTGCTTTTTTAATACAATAACTCATCATAATTGCAAAAATCGAAGAAATTCCAAAGTTCAAAAATAATTTGTTTCTTTCTGCTTCAAACAGTCTTTGAACAACTTTCACAGGTTCATAATTTGAATACATTAACAGTGTGTCCCTAATTATAATAATAAAACATACATTTATTTATTTCAATTCCCGTTTGAAACAAGATTTCCTATGGTATGGTTGTTTACAAACAAATCCACAACACGTGCTATCTAAAATGCTCGACCAAACTAACTGCATTATCGAGTTTATTTTTTGCAACGAAATTACTAGATACGTTTATCGCTTACATTTATTTTGGAGACCGTGCCCGATAACAAATAAATTTACATCTAAAATGTTATTTCTATCGGGCACTGTCTCCAATTAAAATGTAAGCGATAAACTAAAATAATATCTAGTGAATCTTTACACTTAGGCCCGATTGTATTCATCCGCCATTTCTTGATTAAGCAAATTTATTCTTATGCAATGAGTTGTCAATCACCAGGGAGGCAAAGTTGGGTTTTTTGTACACAATTTAGTTGAATAAATGGAAAAAAATCTTGTAATACGTTTAATACTTTTAGGAACTTATTTCTTAATAATGCGCATTTAAAAGGCGGTGCAGCGCGTGAATTTTGGACGATTGCCAATCCAGACGATCGCTAGAAGGCTGCCGAGCATTAGCTCGACGCCTTAAAAATAGAAGGTATTAAACATTGATTAATGTGATCATCATATTTTTATCTTTTGTTCTTTTTTTTTTTTTGGAGGGTAGGCTGAGATGAATTATTAGTCTAATTTTCCACAAATAACATAGTAAAAGTCTCATTATTTTGACCTATAATTTTCTTGGCCACCTTAATTTTATACCTGTTCAAACATCTGCGTTTTGAACTGCAGGTCTTCCTTTGTGCTCTGGAGTCTGTTCTGTAGGTCCACCCTCAGCAGTGTCTCATCTTCCAACTGCTTCTTTGCATGTGCAAGCTGCCTTTCCAGATTTGCTAACTCTCCTTTCAATTTCTTAAACAAAGAAACAAAAATAAGTAATCAACAGCTCATAAAGATGTGACCTAATATAAAGAATAAAGTTTGAAGAAACTATGTGGAAAACAAAAGCAAGACAGGTGATAGTTTGATGAAAATAAAATTGCATCCAAATTATCCCCTTTCCTAAAATTTTTGAGGCAAAGCCATGTTGTGATCAATTGGACCAGCCCACTAAAACAAAGATAATTTTCGCTAATGCAAGTGATTTTTCTGTTTTTAAATGGAACCTTGTGGGTTTTAAACTGGAAAAAATCAGTGAAGTGTTGGTCAAATGGGAAAAAACTAATATGACTGTTTATATAGATGAACTATATCATAAATTAAATTGATTTGTTCTAACTCCATCTTTTGTACCTAATGTATTATTAATTTTCAATGTTCTTCTTTTTTACTTTGTAATATAATAAACAATTTTGCTTTTCGGGGGGTGGGGGGTTGAACAAAAAAATTATTGGAAAAAAGTACAGGTTAAACTGAGAAAAAAATCAGTGATATTTGCAAGAGGAAAGGGACGAAAGTTGGACCTAAATTGGCTGTAGATAAATCCCTGTTTAAAAAAGAATGTAAACATTGATAAGCCTTTTGCATTTATACCTAAATTATAGTTAATTATTTGGGGAGAGGTTTTTATTAACATACGTTGACTTCAGTGTCCAGAGCTTTCCTTGCTGCCTCAGCATCACTTGTCCTGGCCAGTAGGTCATTGTTTTCTTTCTGAAGTTTCTGGGCACTATTTTCAGCATCTCTAGCCTCTCTATCTCTCTTGCTGTATCTGTACACATGATAAGCAAACTTTGGATTGATCTGATCACTCTTGTGATAGCAAGCTAAAGTTCACAAAACAACGTACTCTGAACTTCATCATTTAGTGAATTTTTTAAGAATATTTCACTTTAACTTTTAAAGAAATACCAAAACATGGAGCAAATATTTAAATCTGAAGCACATTATAAACACAATGCTTTGAGTTGTCTAGATCACATTTGTGTTTGTTGAGCTGACTCAGTGAATGAAACATGCTGCTAATTTTCACACGAGGTGTGGAAGCATGTGTGTAGTATTGCCCTGGGCGTGACTCATGATCCGGAATTTAAATGTCCACGGCCAAGAACTCGAATACACAAACCATTATCGATGTATCGAATTACATAACAATCATATAAATATCTCACTTACTTGCCCTTCCATTCATCGGCGTCTGCTTTGAGCTTTCCATTCTCGATCTGCAGACGAGCCTTTTCTTTGGCAGTGTCATCTAAAACCCGGCGAGCATCCTCCAATTCATTCTCGTACATTGATTTCACACTGGACACTTCTCGTGACACGGTTTCCTCAGTAGAACGCACCTGCACAAGCAATCGATTGTTCTCTGTTTCCAGATTTCGGATCCTATCAATGTATGCTGCCAAACGATCGTTCAGGTTCTGTAACTGTGTTTTCTCCTCCTGTCGGGTGATGCGCGCGGGCGATGCCGCCCTAGCCCGCCTCCCTGGGGATGTGACCCCACTAGTCGAGGGTGATTCCTCCTCGGTTCGGGTAGATCTCCGGGACTTAGAGGGTGTCATGGTCGCCATCTCTATTTTCTTTCTTTTGCCGATCCAACGCTTCACGGCTTTTACCGCAAAATGGCTTCCAAAAGCGTGGTTACCCGCCTTTTCAGAGTCACGTGATTCGCCTTAGGGACTGGTTGAACGACAATAAAGCCTACCGGTTTGGAAAATAAAAACTTCGAAAGTGTAACGCGGCTTATTCATTTTGTCTAAATACAAGAAAAAATATTTCCCTTTAACTTTATTTTCGATCCCAAATGTTTAAAATGCGTAGGACTAGGAACACTTTAAAACGTGTTTGATTTTCAACAAAATATCGTACCTTTTACACTGTTATATAGGTATTTTTAATGTCATTTTCCGCGGATATTAATATTGTTAGTTTGTAAATTATGAGTAGTTTAATATGTAATTGCACGTATAATAATATTTCTATTTGTTTCGTTTGCAAAGTTTTTATTTATTGCTTAGTGGCGGATTTACATTTTGCGAACACCTTTATAAGTGCATGCACGATTGTTCAAAATTTAATTTCCACAATTCTAATAAACAACATGTGGAATAATTGTGTTTTGAATATTTTCAGGCACGAAGAAGCGGGGAGGGGGGGTGGGCATTTTTTCTCAGCAGATAAATTGGTAAATTTACATATAGAAAATTTAATTTTGAAGGAGCTGCCCCCCCCCTCCCCACTTTTTCGAGGCGCACATAAAAAGTACATGGTACATAAACAAACTGACATTAAACTATAATTTTAGGTATTACGTACGCACTACCCGGGCCCAGCCCACCCCCTCCGACGGATTATGTACGGGATATGATTTTGAAATTATTGGCGACTTGGAAATGTTTTGTTTTATATTTCATTTTATTTTGCTTGTCATTCGGATAAGCCCCCCCCCCCCCCCCCCCCCCCCCCCCCCCCCCACACACACACACAAAAACACTTTAAAAAACGATTTTACGAACCTATATTGAAATACATGAATAATAAATGACACATGACAAATGAATTTTATCTGTCGACAACCAATCCATGAATGTCTTAGAGGTAGGATCTCAATTTTGATGACCTGGTCAAATTTTATCTTATGTTTTGAATATTGCTGTATACATATCATTCAAAAAGTAATGAAACGGAATATGTTTATTGATTCATGAGTTGAATGTTCGTGTCTTAATTCTAACACTCAGGATTTGGGTGTTCGATGCTTTATTGACAGGTTAGTGTTTTATTTCCGGGAGACATAAAATGTTTTAAATATGAAGTTATAAATATCTATAGTGTTTCCACTTAATTCTTGGCTTTATATATGAATATAGGCTTTGCGTTGATATATAATATCAAAAAATATATTTGAATCAAATATTATATTAGTGTATCTTTATCTGATCGAGTGTATCCATCATAATGAACCAGTTAACTCAGTGAATGCATACATTGTTGCATCCAGACATGATAAAATGCTGTTGAATTTTACATGATAATCACATATTTTTGGTATGATTTTTATGAGCCGTTGTATTTTACATGAAATTGGATGACGATTTTTAAAAGCCTCATTTCGTGACTCTAATTATTCTCTTTTGAGAATCAAAGTGGACAGGCACAGCCTTCATCCAGGCTATGCCTGTCCATTTTTCAAAGAGATTGAGAATAGGGTCTAATAAAAACAGGTGTTGTTACTTGTAGTGACCAGGGTCCGTTTCAGGTGCTAATTGCTATACTCATTCTTAATTCACTTTAGGCTTTACAGCCCATCAGTATTACAAAATGAAGCGCGCACACGGAACGTAAAGATATTAATTTGCATGCATCCACCCATATAGACTAAGGCACAATGCATGACTAGTTAATTAATATGGCCCGGGTTTTTTTTTTATTACGTATGTATTTTTGCATGCTGAATACACCGTATCTCTTGAATTACTTATTATTTCATGGCTAAAATGTGCAATTATATGTAGGTTAGAAGCATTTCACTCAACAACTCGCCTCCGAATATGAGAGGAAACACTTCACGTGCATGATGTGGAGGATTAGTTTTTAACTGCTTTGATGGTTGCAGTGATTTAGAGGCTCGCTGCTTTAGCTCCTCTAGCCTTAATTGAAACTTACAAGAACTTTACCGAAACGACACACTCATATATTTCTGCTGACGATTGGTTGTTATATTTATAATCATGGAAAGTATTCTGCTTCAATGCAAGGAAACAAAGCGTCTGTAAATAACTAAATGCTATTAAAGTCAGATACAATGCGACCGACACACATTGCTTTTATTTAAAGGAATGTGAGCTCTCTGTGTCACACAAGGCAGTTACGTTATCATATGATAAAAAAAAAATATACCAGGACACAATTTGATTGAAATACAGATCTCTACAATAGCACAAAGCGCAGAGAGCTGTACTTTGCGCTATTGTAATAATATGTATATATTTATTACAATTTCCAGTGTCTTTGTCTGTGATAACACTACGAATCGATCTGGTAATGTATAGTCCAGTACATTTCATCATTGACAATTTTATATATTTAATTGTACAATTGCTGAAATTCTTATAAATATAGGTAATAATGAATCATTCTTTGAATATTATGAGTTGATCAAAAAGACAGTCGAGCATGATTAAATCTATCATATCATAAAGACATTCGGGCTTTATTAGATTTGATCTCTTCTGACCGTATTTGATCACCTCATAATACTCAAATAATGATTCCTTATTCCTTAATTCAATCAGACTGACCAACACAATAACCAATACAAACCTGAAAGAATGTGCATGCACAATCTCGCTGGATATTCAACAAAACGATAGAATAAGAGACCCGTGGGACATATAGCTCACATGAACGACAATGTTTAACTCAAACTAACCATTACAATGTGCTAAGTCCGACTTTGATATGGGGTGCTGACTTTAAAATGATTTTTCAAATGCTATACAATACATTATTACTTATTCGTCCAAATTGGTCATGATGTGACTATACTCTGTCCGAATGTATGGCGTTTATGAATTAAATTACAAATTCCTGATCGTTCGCTATTTATAAATACATCAGAATTCATATTTTTCACTAGTATACATGTACTTAAAAATTAGCAAGAGTTTCCCAATAATTCGGAAGTCACTCGGAATACCTCGCTCAATTTTTCAACATTATCATCCGGGTCAGTTGCAATACAAAAACCCCGTATACATCACATTTTTTAGCAGTTGTTTTGAAACCTGATAAGCTAGAGGGGGTGTTTCAAAGGAGAACTCTTGGAAATTTTTCGTACTTTTGAATGAACATCGTTTGAACCCTGAGGTATTTACAAATATTGAGTAATTAAGCAAATTGTGAATCCAGGATATCTTGGGACAGAGTATACTTGACTTTGCGTAAAATATTTTGCAATCTATCAAAATACATGGAGAGCACAACTCCACTGACGGCACAGACAGTGATAGATAAATCGGTTTCGAACTCTTGATTACCATATCAAAAGTTAACATTGTATCGTTTTAAAAAAACAAGATTTTACTGAAAAATCCATTATTTTTCTTTATACATATTTTTTTTATTTTTATCTGAATATTTCTTCAAAAATAATTTGTTCTTCGTTAACAAGAATACTACTTTTAAGGTTAATATAACGGTTTCGGTATTCTCTTAAAATCTCTAAAATTCGGGAGCTTCCCGGAGGTGGGGAGGGGAGCATCGCCTCTTGAACTCCCACCATGAATCTATTGGGGCATCTAAAGGTACGTAGCAACAGGGTCTATACCCCTGACCATTTTTGTTAAAATTTTATCGACCTTTTTTCATATCAACTTTATAAAAGTATTTGTTAAGAATACTTTCCTGACCACTTTTCTGCGACAGTATGCAAAAAGATGTAGAATTAGGATAAAGGCTTATAAATGATTTATAATTAATAGAAGAGGCAACTTGTGACTGAAAATTCGAAGTTTCGAAGAGTTCATAACATTCAAAACAACGCAATAAAGTGCTCATAAGAACAACATTCCCTCCCACGGATTAGAAGTTTAAAATTTTAGGAGTACGTCTGCCACCCACCCCTACCCCCCCCCCCCCCCCCCCCCGCTCGCTTTTCCATTTTGTTGCGTACACCCAAACCACTTCATGTGGTCGATAAAACATGTATATTTTTTTCAGTGACTTTGACACAACGACAGAAACGGTGAAGAACTTTTTATATATAATGAGAACTATTAAACTACATTTTTTATGATAATAAGTGAATGTTAGTTTTGTAGAATTAAACGTGTGTAAAATGTTACATTTCCTATCCCTCCACCCCCCCCCAAAAAAAATGACACTACTGTCCTTCCATACTTTCCACGAGCAACGATGGCAAATCCAACTGTTATCTTGAAAAAGCAAGGAGAAATCGTCATTGTAAGACTGCCAATACTCACATTTGGTTTTGTTATTTATTGAACATTGCATTTTATAACCTGTCAATCGCCATTCTTATCAGTCTTTATTGTACAATGCATCTGCGTATATAATATGCATGCAATTTATTATTTAGGTCAAGGGCATTGTGTATCCTATTATTAGGCCTATCTGTTTATGTGTCAAGCGCAATAACTCATTGTCAATAAAGTGTATAACTAGGTATAGGGTATTTATTTTTATTATGAGAAAAATATATAACATCAGGTGCCTGTGGCATAAACACCTGTAATAAATCTGAGTAGTTGTAGTTTGTACTATCTTAACCACACACTATTCTCTTGAGAAATGGACAGGCATAGCCATAGTGGATGAAAGCTATACCTGTTTACTTCTGAAAAAAAGAATAAACCACACACATGCGTGAATCTAGAGGGAGGTTTGTAAGGTGGGGGGGGGGGGGGGGGGGGGGGATCTATCACGGTCCAGGATTGAATAAAATTAGAACTGGAAGACGGTAAGAAATATGATTATGTTAAGTCAAAATCAATCAATCAATGGAGGGGCGGGCGTAGTCCCTTCCCCTCCACTTCTTTTGGGGGGGGGGGGGGGGGGGGGGGGTGGGATCTATCACGGTCCAGGATTGAATAAAATTAGAACTGAAAGACGGTAAGAAATATGATTATGTTAAGTCAAAATCAATCAATCAATGGAGGGGCGGGCGTAGTCCCTTCCCCTCCACTTCTTTTGTAACAATAGACATAAATATAATAAATCAATCAATAACCAAATTGCATTAGCATTCTTAGCTACTTTTAATTGTTACAAACAATGCGGTTATTCCCCCCCCTTTAGACCGGAATAGGAAACACTGAGCTTTTCTAGATTTTATAGACACCCCTTAGCAAGTATTTAATAAGCATTCCCATTTTGCAAGACGAGAAAATAAATGAGATATGTACCTATATGCATGATCTTAGGTGACTTAAACTTGTTTTAAAATTTGAATTATAATTTCCATTTCAAGGAGGACTGCCCAATTCCAGAACCAAAACCAGGAGGTACAAATATTTTAATTATTATTCAAAATATCTCTTCCATTTTAACATACATGTACATCAATTATGGAAATAATAGTAGATTGATAGAGATGTACAAAGCTTACATATACTTAAAGTAGTAAAGTTAACATGCAAAGACAATAATTTAATGCTATATTGTACCTACTCCCCCTCTTTAATTTTCCAGAGGTTCTCCTACAAATGCAAGATGTTGGAATCTGTGGATCAGATGTTCACTATTGGCAGCATGGAAGAATCGGAGACTTTGTTGTTAAAGCGCCGATGGTGCTGGGTCATGAAGCCAGTGGGGTGGTCAGTAAAGTCGGAGAAGGTGTGTCCAACCTCAAAGTGGGTAAGTATTCAGTTGTAGTCTTTTCAGGGTAAATATACAGGTAACTCTTTTGCATGTCCACTTTTAGTTTTGGTCACAGCCAATTGATAATCTAAAGAAAAAAAAAAACAGGTGACCTACGTGTATTTATGAAATAAAATAGAATAACCTGTTCATATGTATTGAATCAAAAGCCATTCTTTTGGGGTTGTAGGTGACAGGGTAGCCATTGAGCCAGGTGTTCCCTGTCACACTTGTAAGAGCTGTAAGATTGGGCGGTACAACCTTTGTCCTGAAATGAAGTTCTGTTCCACACCCCCTGTCCATGGAAACCTGGCCAAATTCTATACTCATGCTGCAGACTTCTGTTTTAAGTAAGAACTGTCTTTTTGAGAAGGTCAGAATGATGGTATGTTATCATGCATCAACAATATTGTAGATATTGTATCTTGTCCAAATAAAACATTTAGCTTTATTTTGCAGTATCTTTTCAATGATACAAAATATACTTGTATGTTTTCATTGTCTACAATCTTGAAAGAAAAAAGTCTTACTTTTTGTAAAAGAGACTTGGTTTCAAACAGATTTTCATAATGTAAAGACTTTTAAATTAAAACTTTATGTCATTCTGAAGTAACTGAGTATCATGTGTACATTCATGTATATAATTCTGAACATTCTAGGTTACCAGACAATGTCAGCACAGAAGAGGGGGCTTTTCTTGAGCCCCTATCTGTTGGGGTCCATGCTTGCCGCAGGGGTGGGGTCAATCTCGGGAGCAGAGTGCTTGTTTGTGGGGCAGGGCCAATCGGATTGGTCAGCGTCATGACGGCAAAAGCCACTGGAGCTTCAGAAGTCTGTATCACAGGTCAGAATTTTATTTCAATTTTTTTTTTACCTAAAATGCAATTTTACTAAAAGAAAGAATGACTGTCAGTGTCTTTCTGAATAATTTCAAGTCATTACTGAAAACAAAGAGCAATTTTTGGAGTGATAACTACCGTTATAAATATCATTACACTTTTAGTTTGCAAAAAATCTGCAATAGGAATATTGGACAGCTGATGGAGAAAACATAATTGTAATTAAAATCTGTTCATTTTTTTTTTTTACAGATATTGATGAGAAGAGATTAGAAATTGCCAAGGCTATTGGAGCAGACTACACTGTGCTTGTCAAGAGCAGAGATGGACAGGAAGTGGCCAGACAGATAGAGGAAGTAATGGGTCAGAAGCCAGAGATCACCATAGAATGTAGTGGTGCACCACCAAGCATACAGACTGCCATCTATGTATGTTCTGTTTTATGTAAACTTACCTTTTTCATTTTTTTCTAAACCATATGAAAATATTGTACATTTGGACAGGGTATAACAATCAAGTAATTTGATGATACTCAGTTGACTTATTTTGACAGGGATGATTAAATGTTTGTAAAAATAGAGGCATTTGAAAACAACTTGTACATTTAATCTTTTTTTTTCTATTTTTCTTGATAAAGTCCAAATCATTATAACATATTAACAGTTTTACTTAATATTTAATACTTGATTTCTTGTTGCAAGGCAACAGAGTCAGGTGGTTGTGTAGTATTGGTCGGACTAGGACCAGCTGACGTAACATTGCCGATTGTTAATGCCTCTGTTCGTGAAGTTGATATTCGAGGAATTTTCAGATATGTAAACTGGTAAGATTTGCACATACTGTATACATGCAGTGTATTAGATTGCAACAGCTATTTTTGAATAATAAAAAATGTCAAGAAACTTCTGCAAGGATTACCTTTCTTTTCTTTGTTTTAAATAAACTTGTGAAGTAATAAATTAATTGGTTTGCATTTAATTTAGCAAAATAAATGAGATAGTCACACCAGAAATTCATTATATATATATCACCGATTTCACCATACATTTAAACACGTAATTGCTAAGGAGATTTATTTGTCATAATGAATTTAATATGATTTGTGTAATCTCCTTTTATTCTAATTTTTATGTTTACTCAAACTAATGTGCTAGCAGTAGTTGCTAGAATATTATGTTAATGATTAAATAACCTCTTGAATGGCATTTTTTAAAATGTACAATGAATCACCAATCTTTCTATGTCATGCTACACGTAGATCTCTTTACATTTCAGCTATCCAACAGCATTGGCCATGATTGCTTCAGGAAAAATTAATATCAAGCCTCTCATCACCCACCGTTTCAAACTTCAGGACAGTTTGAAAGCTTTTGAAATGGTCGCCAAGGGCGAGGGCATAAAGGTCATGATTCATTGTGCTTAGTTACCTGGCAGGAAGTTGTATGAAAACCAGTAGATTAACAACAGACATGGATTATTGGAATGATTAGGTTTCGGAAAAGATAATCAGAAAATGGATGGTGTCTTAAGCTAATGATGGGGAAAATGTTTAAATATGGTGCTTAATTCATCATTTTTGTGTAAATTGGCAGTATGTGAAAATCAGTACAAGAATATTGAGTTATCTGGTATTAAGATGATCTGAACTATAGTCTCACTTTCATTATGTTTGCAAATTGTGAATTTCTTATTTGTTTGAACTGATTTTGTGCAACATTTGATGATTGATTAATTTGTTGTCTGTGATAATGCCAATATGGTGTAGGATTCATATAATCATTAGAATTAAACATTATATCATTTTCATATTATATGAAAAAATGTTTATTGTTTTCTTACTTAGTGTTCCATTAATGTTTGAAAGGGGGGGGGGGGGGGGGGGAGGTGATGGTAAAATCACTCCCCTGTGCAATCACTTGCCACAGATGTAGATAAAGTAAAAATAACTCAACTTCTCCACAGAAAAGACTGATGAATTTCTTTCTATTTTTTTTTTGGCAGTATTATAATATTCTTTAAGATTGGTCAATGGTAATCGAATACTGGTAACGAAAATTTTATACATTAGTTCTGCATGTAGCAGTAAGGCAGTGTAACACTTACTTTGTAGTTTAGCTTGACCATGCATTTATTAACTCCAATGCGCGGATCTAGAAAAGGGGAGGGGGTTCAAACACCAAACACCCGCCTCTGGAAAATTCAAACATCAATTTACTGGAAACCCACCCCCCCTCCCCCGGACTCTGAATTTTTTTTTATCAACACCACTTGTAATTTGTGCCCAACCCGCCCCTCCGCGCATGAACTCCCATCTATAGTATATCACTTAACCATTCAGTGATTCACGCGGGATATGAAGGTATCGACATTGCAGATAAAATAAATAACCCGCGTTAATAGCATATGTAATTATTTTTTTTCTGCAATGATCGCAACCTTCATTACCCACATGATTCATCAAAGAAGTGTTTATATTTACACCTTTCTTTAACAAATTAATGAACTGATCTTAAGGAGCAAGTAAAAAGTAACTAAGTTATTGTTTAATGTACATCAGTATACATTAGGCTGCTGAAGGATATGGTTGGAGCTGGATCGCGTAGATTCAGGCCTGCCAGTTTCTGTAGAGCTATGAGTCACAATCGGTTTCTTAAGACATAGAAGAGAAATTACTCGTAGATGTAAATATAATTTTTTAAACTTAATTTTCTTTCAATTCTTTTCTCATTAAATATTGTTACAGTTTTTGCGTTGTAGACAGGGAACAGTTGTACGTTTCTATCATCTTTGATGGTTAAACCCTTCACGGATCAAATTTTGCATCCTATTCGTGTACCCTGAACAAACAATATATCGATATCCCATATAACGATATTATCTTTATTGCAATTAATAAATTTCCAGTTATAGTTTATCGATACAAGTGAAAATATTTAAGCTCACTCAGGCTTCAAAACAAAAACAAAAAATTAAATGGATAAAAAAAACCCAACCCGCCTCTTAAAATCAAACAAGTAGGCTACTAATTAACAGTGATTAACTAATCAGGATTATTGCAGAGTTCCTAAGCGAGTTGTGCACCTATACAGCAGATATATCGCAATGCGTCCCGTGTTCTATCGATTGTGAAATCTGAATGCAGCAGACGACTGTTTCTGGGTACAAGTAGGTAATAAACATCGCCGCGTAACGGTTCAAAGTTCATCCCTCTGTCAACAATCTGCCCCCACTTTTATCTCCAGACCTGACTGAACAGCAAACAGGTAAGTTTACCTACATTACAAATATGTGCAAATTCGGCGTATTTTATTGAACTGTGCACTTTTAAATGCCCGTCCAAGATGTCTGTATGTATCGATTAAGTGTGGCCTGGTGCCATACTATTTTGAATCAAGTAATGGATTTTGGTCTTATACTGAGACCCTGAATAAATGCATGGTTGTTTTCAAGCCACGGCAGATTATGAGTGATTTGCAGTTCATTTAAGGTCGCCTTTATATTAAATATAGTAGATGGACTTTAAATATGATCTAAACCCATGTGTTCTCTATAGAAGGCCTTGATTTTAGTATCAATGCACATTAGATAAATTACGAAAGTAAACGCATCTTATTATTTATTTTTGGCTGTTCAGATTGGAGTTTCCGACACAACATCAAGACTGTCTTGATGCATATGATTTTTGCCTTTTATAGTGCTAATGTATACTTGTTGTAGGTACATGTACGAATACATTTTATTGAATACATAAATATACTTATTGTATGACTCGAAAGATGTAACTCAAAAACGTGTGAATGAATTGCAAAAATAACAAATAGTTTCATTGGTTGGTTAGTTGGGAGTTTTTAGCACATAGTCGAACAACCTCGATTGATGCACCCGGTTTCATTAGATATAAGTGAAACCGGGATCATGGGTAATCAGTAATTTAAATCAAAATTTATTTAGATTGCATAACTTGAACACGATCTCTGTGAATTTTAAAAAGACCAATTATTTGTTTTGCAGGGAAAAATGGATATAAAACAGGAGGAAATCGTTTTACGCTTGAAAAACCTATTCCTTATTCCATTTTACGTGCTTAGTGCTGTGTACTTTGTACTGTATCAACCATTCTGGCACTATCCCGAGGAGACCTTTACCGCCGCTTTCTTTAAAGTCCTTCCGATTCTCGCATTGATTGGATTTGTGAGATTGAATGCAGGAGATGAAGACATAATTCACAATCCAATACCCAAGAGCGACTTTCATAAATTCACGATTCTAGGACTACTGTTTTCCAGCATCGGCGATGCTTGTCTCATTGCTAGGGAAACCATGTTCATTCCCGGAATGTTGTTCTTCTCCATCGCGCATGCGTGGTATATGTATGCGCTTGGTCCTGGAAACAAAGGTAGTAGGTTGAAATCCATCTTCTACCTTGGAGGGGCTGGGATCTTTCTGTTCTTGGAGTGCAGCATAGATAGCATATTTATGAAGATTTTATTGCTCATCTACACGATCCTGATTTTCACGGTGGGGTGGCGTGCAGCTTCTCGATTTGAGCGGGAACAGTCATACCCCGCTTTCCTCGGGTTCGCTGGGATACTCTTGTTCACATTATCCGATATCCTGATCGGGGTCAACAAATGGAAGTTCTACATCCCATTCTCGGAGTTTTTAGTTATGGTCACGTACTATGGTGGTCAGCTTGGAATCGCTCTAGGAACATTGAAAAACTAACGCCGCCCATATCAAAAACATATTCTCTTTGTTTATTGCTTGACGTTTATATTTCAATGACAGTTTTATATAAATTTATTCAAGTCCATGTGATGATTTAAGAAATATTGCCATTATTATGCAATTCGTTTACTTTTATTTGCTATGAAAAGTTTATATGCGTGTTTGCTCAAGAGAACAAGTTGATGATATCATTGTGTTAATATGTACCAACACTATGCCGTGAAGACTTTGTCCATGTACACAGCTTTCAATAAATAAAATTGCAATTTTGTTTTCTTTAGATTTTCTGCCCAATCTTTCATGACAAAGATTCCAATGGAGCAATAACATTTATTACTATACATGAAAGCTTATCATAACATTAAGAAAATTTGGCCCTTTGCAACATTGAAACAGTATTGATGGTTATTAAACTATATATCTCATCACGTAGGATTATTGTATTGTTTCAGTTACTCGAGGCCTGCCCTCAACTTATATGTTTGAATTTGATTTTATTCGTTTAATGATAGGTCCATTCAACCCCTCAAAGTTAAGAGTTTAGATTATCTTCATATACCTAGATTTGAGCATTTGTAAATATCAGTCCCTATAGTATAGAGAAATAGACATTAGTACCCTCCCCTTGAAACCAATATATACATAATATAAGGTACATATAGGAATTATAGGATGTATATATTCAGGGGGGGGGGGGGGGGGGAACCCTTACAAAAGAAAATAAAAACTTTTCCTTTTATCCCCCTTCCATGATTTTCGTCTTCGAAAAAATAGATGACCCCCTTTCGAAGAAGGGAGGACATATTACTTTGCTGCTGTCCGTCTGTCTCTCTGTCTGTCGGTCGGTCCACCAACAGTTTCCGTTCATTTTCTTCGCAGGGGTTGCACATATTGAAATGAAAATTGGTATACAGATTTATCATAATAACATCTAGGTCGAGTTCGATTATAGGCTTGTTCGAGCCATTTTCGACAGAGTTATGCCCCTTGGAAGTTGAAAAATTCCAATATCATTTGCAGTTTCCGTTCATTTTCTTCGCAGATGTTTCCAAGGGAGGGGGGCATAAGTTTTTTACAAACATCTCTTGTTTCATCTTTAAATTAAGGTCTGTGATTGCATCTAAGAGATTTTACAAGATTTGTTGAAGCATTAAGAATGGGTTTTTTTTCTCGAACCAGCTTAATAACATTACCGGAAACAAAATGCTTCCTTCCTTGCCGGGGAAATTAATGAAGTGCTGTACCAACTTCGTCAGAGTTTCCGAGGATTATCCCGCTTAGCATACATATGAACATGAATATAAATATACTGATGTAATAATTACTTCCTTCAAAGGAAATGATCCACTTTTCATATCACGATGAATCGTTTCTATGCATGTAAATAATCTCACAAGGATATGTAACATCAATGTATTATCCTGTACTCAATCTGTGTACTGGTAGTGCAATAGTACCAATTTCTTTCGGTGAAATGTTGTAAAAGACGTTAATGCTACAAATGTTATCCATGCTTGTTTAGATTGTGTATGCAGTCCACTTGTAGATTCAAATACGAACACTAAACTAAGGTGGTATGGGACACCTCCATATTGTGACGTATACTTCCCATCCTCATGCGACTATGAGACTGTTGCTCAACGTGTCTCATGTAGTCTTGCAATGTTTACAATCATTGCACGATTTATCAGCTTCAATTTGCCATGCTTTGCGACCAGTATATAAAAACCCTGTATAAGCATCTCTGTATCAGACCACAATTGACCACGGATGCTGCTGCATCTCTAGCTGTTTCTTCAATTGGGCGGCATTCTCTCGCATTCAACTATGTCACTGAAGAGCGTCGGACACAGGCGGTATATATATACCCCCTCTGACTCGCACGAGCATTCGTACCATGGAACGCACGATCGCACGAGCGCCGCACGCGCGATCCTATCGCATTATCTTACAACACTCGCTTTCACTGTACAACGGTCGCATATAGATGCAAGATATATCGCAAGATTTAATGCGTTTGCATCGCATAACGGGTCGCTTTAGATCATACGAATTTCGTACTTAATACTTTTTCATATGCGATTATTTCGGCAGCAGTTTACGATCCAAATTTATTAAAGTTTTCGGTCGCACGAATATTTTGTCAGTTCTGCTCGTGCGACCGAAGGTGAAAGGACCTTAACAGCGTAGCGCAATGGGCTAGAGCATTAACTACCAATCTATGAGTCATGCTTTTGAATCCCGCTGGGGCTTTCATTATTTTTACTTTTTCAATCATTTATAACACATATTTTTTTGGTCAAATTAAATTCTAAACCGGTGAAAGTATTTTGATTATAATGTACTTTTATTCACATTAATCACATTCACAATCTGCTCCACTCACATCTCAACGGTCGGATGATGCTAAAGAACGACATCCATGTTGTAAATTTTGATTTCACTGGGTGGCAGTAAAAATACCACGCAGTAGATTTAAAATTTACACTACGGCAGTCCAACCAAAGTATGAAAAAAGGCGACAGAATGCAACCCGTTTGTCGAATAAGAAAACGTTCTTTCTGGTATCATTATATCAGAAAGAACAAAAAGAAAAAAAAATTGCACGGAAACGAGATTTATAAAACATCAGTTGGACATTATTCAAGAGTGTGGTTGTTACGTAATGAAACCTATAATACGGTAACAACTGTACAATTACTGATCGTCACATTTCATGAGGCAACTGGACACCGGTATATCGTGAAACGGTTATCGGAACGAAAATCTGAACATGTACATGGCACGAGAAACTGACAGAACAGTTTTCGAAAGGTAGGTGTATGGGTGTGTACCAGTCACGTTTTCTACGTTAGCACACGTCCGGTTTATCCTGTTCTTGGCCGGAGGTCCGACTGTAACGAAATCCAAACAAGAAAGAAAAGGAGAAGCAGACTTGTTAAAGCACACAAATTTGGCGGTATCAGCTATTAACCCCCCTCAACCCCCTTGGGTATAAACGCATTTTCGTAAAAAAAAAAAAAAGGAAAGGGCAAGAAGGGAATGCAACCGGGGATAAAGGGATTGAAAAATTTTTCCATCCGTTGGACGTCCGCATGCATTTCCGGTGACGTCAGATTTAAAAAAAAAAAAAAAGAATTTTGGTCCAAATACTATGAAATAATTTAGTTACAACTAAATTAATAAATAGTATATTTAATTAACACAAAAATAACAAAATTTTATTGCAGAAAGCATAGTTTTAGACCTTAAGGTGGTATGGGACACCTGTCGGTATTGATGTGAATAAAAACACATTACAAATTGCATAATCAAAAGGCTTTCACCGGATTAAAATTTTCAAATCTTACAATATTTGACACCAAAAAAAATGTTTTGAAATTTGTTGGAAATGTAAAAATGATAAGAGCCCCAGTGGTATTCGAACTCATAAATTACAGATTCCTATGTAACGCTCTAACCCATCGCGCTACGCTGTTAGTTATTAAATTCGGGAAAGAAAAAAATATGAAATTATATTTAATTTTATTGTTTATTTCATTAGGAAGTACGTCACAATATGGAGGTGTTCCATACCACCATAAGTATCATCATTTTACCACATTCATGTTGTGGCTGTACGAGGAACTATCTGTAAATTTAGCTGTCAGGTTAAGTTTTGTTTACTGTATGTTTTTTCTGTTTCAATGAACACGCGTGTCTTCGTCGTGAGTCAGTTACAACTTCATTTACCTAAATAAAAATTTAAGAATTTTCTTTCAATATGTAGATCTGTCTTCGTTGTGCCCATCATAATTGCATAACACAGCAATGCCGTGTAGTCAAACAAAGTCCCCCAAAAGTCAATAAACGCGATCTTCCATCTCCACTTATTAGCAGCCTGAATAGTGTCAGAGGCAATGAAAAGCAAACTTCCCAGACAAGGCATCAGGGTAGAGAAACACAATCCGTCTTTTCGCAGACGACACGTAGAGCGCCACCCTACGGTGTAAATGAGAAGTAAGTGAAACAGCACGAACACGTCCATAATGCCGTCATCGATGGAGTTCATGACGAAAGAAAATGACACTAGTCCGAAAAACATAAACACGTATTTCACTCGGCTGTTCGTGATTTCCTGTTGAACGACGAGGGAGAAATAAAACTGGGCAATTGTGAAACACAGCATTCCATCCTCCATAAGATCGGTGTCAAAGATGAAAAAGATGTCTCCGATGCTATAGAAAACCAGACCAGTTAACATGTTCTGGTGGTCGTAACTTTTGGGAATAATGTGTGTTAATTTTTCACGTGACGAAAGCCGCACGTATACCGTTAACACCCAGACCGGAAGTGCTTTTGCTAGGGCTGCTGTCCAGGTTTGTGGCGGGAAGCGAAAAAGAGGCTGGAACAGAGTGAAATAGCAGGCTACCGAGATGTAGAAAGGGTACATCACTTTGGACGCCAAACGCTTCCTCAGCAAGGGTATCACTGTAAAAGAATAGAAGTACTCGTTTATAGTTATTCTAGTAAAAAAAATTCTCATATGTTACTTTACAAAAGGAATGGTGCAATAGAATACGTGGGACATTTATTTGCAGGTTTCTTTCTGACCCCATCCACCATTGAAATACCTCTCTCTCTCTCTCTCTCTCTCTCTCTCTCTCTCTCTCTCTCTCTCTCTCTCTCTCTCTCGTTTTCTAAAAAAATATCCGCGAGTTGTTGCATAGGATATCTCCCTAAGTGGTTCAAGTTTATCCAAGTTAATCGAGAATAACACAATAAAAAAAGAAGGAAAAAAAGATGACTTAAGTTAATAATTTGATTACAATACATGTTTATACTTACACTTGTCTACGGACGACATCCTCTGCTTATATCACTTTTATTCAATAAATGAAGTTTTTCCTTCCTTTTGGGGTCAGCTGATCACAGTAAGAGTGTTTTACACTTGACTAGAGGTTCTCTTCGATCAAAGCCCTTTTATGTCGAGAAAACTTTGAAGAAAAAAAATTGTTAAAATATAAATGTAATAAAAAAAACAGTGCCTGCTACAACAAAATAAAGGAAGTGGTGCACTTAAACATGCGGTTTGTGCAAGTACATTGTACAGGAATTGTTGCATGCGTAGATGGATGTACATGTGTATGTAACTGTTAGTATAAACTTGTACAAACTTCCTATTATTGTATGCTACTATACCCAAAACAACTGCGTAAAAAAGTGTTTTTATATATAAATATATGCATAAAAGCAAAGAATACCGTGTGTGAACTTGTAGGATCAAATTCACTAAAAATAAGAAAATGTATCTTACCTAACCTTAGTCTATCTCGTACGTGAATAAGACCAGATGAATTACATTTGCTTGATCGGGACGCCCTCTGCATTGAACTGCAGACCATGGCAAACCGTTTAAACACGTTATATTGGGGTAGAAGAAAGTCTTATCAGTTTACGATGTGTTTACTTTGAGAATTAATCTCTCTGTCACCCGCAAACCCAGTTCGATCCAATTTATTATCGACTGTATTTAATTCTAGATGACCACCTACCTATTCTTTAATTTCAATGGTGTGTGTGTGTGTGAGAGAGAGAGAGAGAGAGAGAGAGAGAGAGAGAGAGAGAATTTTAATTAGCCAGCTTCTACCGTACTGTATATTAAGCCAGAATGCATTGAGACACGAATGGCTATGAACCTCAAATCTTTAGTGAAGATTTGCACAAAACAGTTGACTGTGTGATATCGATCGATTTCTTTAACAATATATATATATATATATTTCACAGTTTAAACCTTCCTTGCATTCTCTACATACCAAGGTCATAAGTCGTCTGCTTTGTCCTCCACCAGTACTTTGAATCTCGAATGACAATTTTTTTGTTGTTTATAGTCCTTTTTATACTATACATGTAAATTAAAAGCGGAGTCCGGAAATACGATATTTCCAGTTTGTATAATTAAGGTCATATCTATCCGATTTTGTAAACATTGATGATGTAAACTTTTAGAGCAATTTGATATTGCACGATTTACGAGACACCTTCAATGTACTTGTATATAGTAATAAGTAATTAAAAGCAATCGCAAGGGGTTGTTTTTTTATGAAATCCTGTCTAAGTGTATTGTAAACGTCTGAATTTAGATGACATCTAACTGCAATGATGTAGCCCTCTCTGATATTTTTTTATCTGATGTTTTCTCTCCCCCTCCCCCCCCCCCCCCCCCAAAAAAAAAAATGTGGGAAAGCTACATAATTGCAGCTTGATGACAGCGATAAAAATAACTAATTATAAATAGATGTAGTCCGTTATTGTTATAAATGAGGAAACTTTTTAGATATTTGACGTCAAGTGCACGAACCCACAGGCAACTGACGTTATGTGCCTGTGCACGAACCAGCTAAATGCAATTTGTCCGGGTATGGTAAATCTATGAATATCTGTTTAATGGCTACTGCTCGAGGTTTACCATGCGTTGATTTTTTTTATCAATCGAAACTTTTTAGCTACACATTAAAAACATCAATCTAATTAAAATTAAACCTTTTCATCCCCCTCTATGTTTATCTTCTGATTTAATTAGATTGTGATAACGCGGGATGCAAGAGTTAAAAATAGTCGTGGTAAATTCCATAAATGCAACTATTAGTTGGTTTTTTATCATCTATATACGTTACTCACCAATCAATGGTAAAGATGATATACATTTTTTACTCACATCTTACGAAGTCTTTTTCTGCAGAGTTCGTTACCTTCATACCCTTATGAACCAACGGCTAATAAGCGCTATATATAGCTACTGTACTATTGGGAAAAATGATATTATTAGTGTACCTCCTATTAGAGCATAGAAGGTATCAACAGCTTTTCCTATCGTAAAAAAAATATAGTATAAAATTGCTTACTTACTTGTACACGTCCTTTTCACTTCCTTAAAATGATATGCCGTAGGATTGATTTCAATTCCTAGCCTATGTGCAGTGTCCCATATCAATGAATGAGTGGGTTATTCCAGGCAGATAGCGAATTAGAAGGACCACTGCTTCCTGATTACGGGAATCTAATATTGTATACGGAGTATTCAGATTACAGAATAATTAATCTAAAAGCCTACATGTACTTCTTAATGAAAACAATCGATTTCTACTATCATATAATAGTAAGGTTTTCTCAATTTATCTCAGCTATTTATTTTTTATGCAGTTTCCATCTGGAATCTCTCTCTCTCTCTCTCTCTCTCTCTCTCTCTCTCTCTCTCTCTCTCTCTCTCTCTCTCTCTTAGAATTTATAGAGAGATTTTTAGCGGATAAATGAGATTTATTTCACCACCACTTTCAACAAATTAACATAGAATATGTCAGTTGAGAGGGCTGGATGGTCGTGGCCATTTTTAGACTATATTAATCTCCTTACAAAGAAGAGCTCTCTATAAAGAAATAAGCAAAATATTCAAATGTCAAAGCTAAAATATATCAGTTAATTCTTACAAAATGATAGTTTATAGCTAAACAAATCATCTAAAATTTTAAGGAAGATCTGATGGTTGATATGTTGACCAGCGAGCCTCCTTAACGCAATGGTATTTTAGGAGGGCGTCATACCGGGGGTTCAACAGTTCATCGGGTTAGCAAAAATGGAGGTTTAACATCCACTAACTCTCTCTCTCTCTCTCTCTCTCTCTCTCTCTCTCTCTCTCTCTCTCTCTCTCTCTCTCTCTCTCTATATATATATATATACACACACACACACAACTGCACATATATATATATTTTATTTCTGATGAAAACAGAAAAAATCAAAGATGATAAAAATATTCAGTTATATTTTAAGAAATATTATAAGAAATTTGGCGTCAGTTTTAAATCCGGCTCAAGCAAGTCCATCCGTTTTCTTTTTAAGCATTATATAACAAAGATGGCTTCCAAGAAGAAAACCAAAACACGTGTGAAAGATGTTGATCTCGATTTAAAGACCGTCAGCGAGCTAGGTGGAGATAAAGTAAATATTTTCGTCTTGGTTTGCGTATTTGTCCTTTGGTTGCTTTTTATCACTATCCAAAATACTATAGGATGTTGAGATGTAATTTTCCCCTTGCCTTTTCCATTTGGTGATGGCAAAGTACTGTGACACAGTCTGTGTATTGCATTTGTTAAATTGTTATTGCTTGCATAGTAGGGGGGATCTGACACACAGTTTCAATGCCCTATTGTCAATTATAACAGTCAATCATATAACTTGTTTGATTTTTGTATATGAATATACACAACTACTATTTTACATTAACAAGAATAGATATGGGTTACCCCATATCAAAGATATTCGACTTTTAAATTACTTGAATTTTCACTGTACTCAGCTGATCTGTAAGGTGAAATCACTGAACTTGCTAAGAAAACTGGCGTATATAGTTCTTCATGACCGTAGCAAATACTAGTGCTGGAAGAATATTCGCGAATGAATAGTAAATTTCTAATATTTGAATGGATATTTAGTATTCGAAAATTTGATCACATGTCTAAGACCCATTTGCAGCTCTGCAAGAGAAGTTGGGTTTTGAAACATTTTACTCTAAACGAAAGTTAAGACAATGACAATGCCAGTTACATTTTTACTCTGTCCAGTTGATACAAGTAGCACTATATAGAAAGGCACAACCTATCAATTGTCTAAAAGGCAAACAGCCATCGGCCTCATTATATTTGTTAATTTATCATAAATTCAAAATTCTGATCTTTGACTGCCATACTTGTTTACTTTGAATGTAAAAGCAGGGTTTACATTGGACGGAGACAAACATTCTGGATATTGATAATCATATGATAAATAGAAGCAATAAATTTTTTGATTGTAGTTGATTGAGGTGTTATTTTTATTGATATCATTTGGATAAAAATAAAATCCGACCTTAATTCAATGGATGCATATAAGTAAAGTATCAACATCAAACTGACGTGTTTAAGCAGTCTACACATGCAATAAGATAGTCATATAAGCTATCAAACATAAATACTCCTTTGTAGATGTCTTCTACGAATATTCAAATACAAATAAAGTAGCAGTCACGAATATTTGAATATTGATTTATGATATTTGTTTCAGCTCTAGCAAATACTGCCACCAGTCTTGCATCACTAGCAAACAGTGCACACATCCTTAAACAGAGTCTACACAAGTGCGATCTGAAATATGGTGAAATTGTTGCATAACCATTCCATCATGAGAAAAAAGAAAAGAAAAACATACACTCATACACAATAAATAATTAAAAGAAATTATGTGATAACTAACGAAGAATAATCATGAAAGTAATATAATTATTGTAATAATATAAGCAATATTCATAAGTGAAAAAAATTGTCAATTGAAAAATGACCTATATTTTCGTGAAAAAGACAGAGGAGGCAGCTAGCATAGAAAATGAATACTTAACATTTATATTTCTTGGGGAAAGGTAATTTATAAAAACAATTTCACATTAATTTTGTTTTTTTTTCCATGTATAAAATATACATTGATATTCTATTAAACATTTGTTATAATGTTGTATATGCTGATCATGAATGGACCTACTGTATACAGAGTTATTTTTGCCCTTTTTCACTTGCAAACAGTTTCGCCTAGTCTTGAATTCGCCCAGACATAGTTGTGAATAACGAAAAGTAGTTTGAGACATAGGAATGCGCTTAGTCTTAAATTCACCCACTGACAACGAGGGCAAAAGGGGCGAATATTTCCCTGTATACAGTATATTTTTCAGCTCAACTGTGTAAAGAGTACCTGACTATAGTAATATATTTTGAATAGATAGTAAGCACTGATCGAATATATTGAAAATTAGAATAGTTTAATTTCTGATAAAAAGAAGTTTATATCTATATATAGTAGATCTATGATAACTAGAATACAATTGTCGCATATATGAGCAAAGGAATTGTCACTTAATATGTAAGCACGGAAATTAATTGAAAAGTATTGGATATGATCTTTCTTAATGCTCTGATATTTCCCTGTAGAGTGATGTCCAGCTGTTGGATGGAATAGATGAAAATGACGAGGAAGCCATTGATGACTTTGATGATAGAAGTCATGAAGATGGAATCAAAAAAGAAGAGGTAAAAATTAAAGATTGATATTACCAAATTTTTTTGCAGTATGAACTAGCAGTTGTTTTTTCTCTACCCATGGATGGAGTTTTATGAAAAGTATTGATGACATTTTTTGCAGATTCTAGATTTCATTAAGAAACTTGGGATTCGTGAACAATTTGTTGAAGATGAACCAGAAGAGGAAAAGGGGTAAGTTCAGGGAAAGAAGGAAAAAAGATTTAGGTTTTATCATGTCAATTGCCATTCGACAATCACCATGTTCAAATACTCTCACTTATATGTGTAACAGAAAAGAGAAGAAAAAGAAGAAACTTGCAGTCATGCCTTCTATGGAAGAAAATGAAACAGAGGATGAATCAGAAGGGTCAAAGAAGAAAAAGAAGCAGAAAAACAAATACAAAGTTCAGCATGAAGAGATTTCAAGCACAACACCTGACTCCCAGTCTGGTAAAGGTTGGAGTCCGACTACCCATCAGTTGTCCTATACACCCAGGACCTATCTGCTGATCAAACCAGGGCAGGAGGACTTGGAAGAGGAGGTAGGGTTGTATAATTTCATGTATTTAATTTGTAATTTAGATTTATTGTGGAAATCATTTGATATCACAGGAAAATATATAAAAATGAATTGAGAGTTGTTGAACTTTAAATATCACACATGTACTATAAAGACAAAACTGTAAATTACATGTATGTTCATTTTGCACTACTTTTTGCTGGTGTTTAATGTAGAGATATTATAATTTAAGCTGCGGTAATGTTATTTTGTTTTTTTATTGTATTATGACAGGAGAGTGAAGAAGTAACTTCATTATCCACTGATTTGGAAAAACAGCTGGAATCTTTTGCATCAAAGCTACTGGAGGATGAAGTGTCTGTGTACCTGAAACGTAAGAATTTTATCAAAAACTATGCATTACAGGCTTATACAATAGCCAATAAATGTATGATAGAAACATAATATACAGTTTGATATAAGTAAAAGTTAGGTTTTCTATAACTTTGTTTCAAGGATTTAAAAAACGATTACAACAAATACATGTACATGTATAAAGCATGGATAAAGAAAGAGGAACAATAATTACCGTATAACACATTTACATGTATGTATTGACTTACACAGAGCGAGAGAACTCCAAGAAATCTGAAACCAGATGGATTAAGACAGTCCTGACCACGGGGACACTGACAGACAAAGTGGCAGCACTGACTCTGTTGGTCCAGGAGTCTCCGATCCACAATCTACAGAACTTGGAGAGCCTCCTTAACATGTGTCGGAAAAAGAGCAAGCGGGAAAGCATGATTTCTGCAGGCAAGTTTTACATGTGTGTTATAATAGTCTTGAGAAGGGGCGAAAGGTACATGTAGAAGAGGATTTATATATAGTCATCTGATAAAGAGATGATTTTTTTTCTCCATCTGGGATAATTTCTTTTGTTTCTGTACAAAATTGTCATGCAAGAAGGTTGTGAAAGTTTGCTGTGCAAGGTATGCTGAAACTGTTAGCATTGCAGTTACAATCTACATATAATTCTCAAGTTTTAGAAAATATTTATTTAAAACGGAAAGTTTCATATGAATGTTCATAGGGATAATGGACTTAATTTTATGATTTGAGTTTAATGATATTTTATATTTTTCCAGACACACTGAAAGACTTGTTCATCACAAAATTGTTACCATACAGAAAATTAAGAGAATTTGATCAGGTAATCCATTGATATGTATAAATGAAATTTAAATCCTTTAAATTCTTCCTTTTTAAATATATTGTACACAATTATGTAGAAGTACTGGCTTCATAAAACAAGCATATTGATTTCCTAGCATCCCTTGGGAGACCTTGGAGAAATTTCTGGTGGGAATAAGGATACCATTGATAAAAAACTTCTCAAGTGGCTGTATGAACACAGACTGAAAGAAAAATATTCTTCATTTATCAAAGCTCTTGAGGTAAGAAAACACAAAAATAATTTAACAAAATAAATGTGTACAAACTAAGAATTTTACATGGAAATAATGCATATAGTAAAAGATATATAAAACTTTTCCTTTGCATGATGTTGTTTGTCATTAAAAATGGTTGATGATTTCAATTGCAAACTGTGCATATTTGTAGGTGATGTCAAAAGACAATATTATGGCTACAAGACAAAAAGCAATGGGTAATATTTCAAGAAACTACATGTAGTACAAGTATCATGATTATAGGAAAAAGGACTAATGAAAATTATAAAATCAAATCAAATGGATGCAAAGTAAATCATATTGATAATTTGATAGACCAAGTGTCATAATTTTTTGTTCAATTTTAGGCATATTTTTTGAATTGCTTGTGGAGAAGCCAGAGGAAGAGAAGGTAATGTCCCAGCACAAATACAGAAGTACAATAATAGTGCCTTCATTATACATGTACTTCAAAATAATGTCTTTGTTAAATGTACTGGTACATACCACAATTTGCTGAATATAATATGCAGTTGTGTATAATATGCACTCCCAACGTTGGGCCTGAAAACTCGTGAAAAAACGTAGTTCGGGTGTATAATACGCACCAAGACTTTTGACCAAAATGTCATGGTAATTCAGGGAAAAGGGCAAAAATTTCATCCTCGATGTAACGTTTCTGACGCGGATGTATAATATGCACCCCTTTCTCATAAAGAAATTTTCCAGAAAAAAAGTGCGTATTATATTCGGCAAATTACGGTATAGATACTAGACATGTACTATTTCCTCAGATCAGAGATTTCTATCTTTGACAGGTATTGCTGGCCTTATTGGTGAATAAAGTTGGAGACCCTGAATATAAAATAGCAGCCCAGGCATCCCATCTTCTGACAAAACTAGGTAAGCTTCCTCTTTCCCATAGAATGTTACTTTTGTGATATATTTCTATTAAAAATTTGATTGAAATAACATGAATATTGAGTTCAAAATGCATATCTAATGTTATTAATTGTCTGTAAATAAACATTTGGGGTAGATGAACTATACATGTATATTTGGCCCAAGGGTCACCAAAATTTTCAAATCACTTAACTCAGATCTCAACTCAAATCCTTTAAAGAAAAGTGCATAAATTTGAGGTTAATACTCAAACTTGAAGTTGAATATTAACTTGAGGAAAGTTGGTGATGACAGGGCCTTAGTTATTGAATGAGATTTATCATTGACAGTGGATAAACATCCTAACATGAAAGCGGTGGTTGTGAAAGAGGTGGAGCAGCTGCTGTATCGCCCCAACATCCCAGTCAAGGCTCAGTATGTAGCTACAACTGACAACAGAAGAGACAAAAATACCATATCATCTCAAAATTTTCTATCCATATATATTTATCTGGGTATATAAATCACTAAGCCGGATGGGCACTTAATACATGTAAATTTTGCTGAAAGAATTTCAAAATTTGTTCATTTTATGACATCGTATTCATTTTATTGCTTTGTTTTAACTTTAGGTACTACTGCATTTGTTTTGTCAACCGCCTGTTGTTGAGTCATGAGGAGAGGGACCTAGCTGTTAAACTGATCAGACTGTACTTTTCATTCTTTAAGGTAACAAAATATAGAGCTTTGTATTAATTATGTAGATTAAAAGGTGTTGATCTCTACATACATGTAATTGTTGTTTACTTGATTTGTAGTCATTTGTAAACAGAGGTGAGATTGACAGCAGGATGATGAGTGCACTCCTGACCGGGGTAAACAGAGCATATCCCTATGCTAAGAGTGAGTTACTACCCTTATAAGCTAACTCTGAACTTATTCTGAGAGTGAGTTTCTATCCTTATATGCTTAGACTAACTATCTGTATGTTAAGTGTAAGTTACTATTCTTATATGCTTGGATAACAATCCCTGTGGTAGGAGTTCTTCATATCTTTAGAGTAACTATTTCTATGAGTTACTATTCCTACTTTTAGAGCAAGTTTTATTTTTAAATTTACATGTAAAGTATATTACAATGCTTTGGCTTAGATTTACTATCTTAAGACTTTGAGAGTACATGTACCAAAAAGTATTTATCTCTATGGATGAAGCACATGTATATGTATGTAACTTTTTTTGTTCATTCCTTAATTTGCACCTTGTTAATTTGATGGAGCAAAGGCTAAAAAATTAATTGGTACATTTTGTATTTGTTTTCAGTGGAAGCAGACTACATCAGTGAGCAGATGAATACACTGTACAAGATCATTCACACCGTCAACTTCAACACCAGTGTCCAGGCTCTGATGCTTATCTACCAAGTCATGGACTCCAGGTCAGAGACTGATTTACATTTTAAATTTATTTCTAGATTGATCATATGTGATTTATTACTTTTGACAATGTTTCAATTTAGTACATGTACATGTATATCAATGAGGTTTTATACTATCTTTTACGTTGTATTTGGTAAAACTCCAGAACTTTTTTCCTTGTAGAATATGGAAAATATAATCATGTTATGTTTGTACATGTACATGTATACGTATCTGAAAACCTTTCATTTCATGTGCATGTACATGTACATGCTTCTGATATTGTACATTAATAGTGAGAACATCTCCGACCGGTACTATGTAGCCTTGTATAAGAAGATGCTGGAGCCCGACCTGAAGTACACGGCTAAGCAGGCCATGTTCCTGAACCTGCTGTTCAAGAGTCTGAAGAAGGATGTAGTGGAGAGGAGGGTCAAGGTCAGTCAAGCATAGGGAGGTAAATGCATATGTTAATATAGAAAACTAGAGGAGGGTCAAGGTCATTGAGGCATTGGGAGGTCAATGTTGATCTAGAAAAGTAGAGGAGGTTCAAGGTCAGTCAGGCATAGGGAGGTCAATGTTGATATACATGTGAAAAGCAACAGAAGTTGTGGACCCTTTATTAACTCTCAGTCAGTGAATTAATAATACTTGTACCATTTATTTCTGAAAGAAAACTTTTGTGAAGATTTTTGTTTTGATTATTTTGCATTGGTTATTGCAGGCCTTTGTGAAGCGACTGTTGCAAATCTGTTCCTACCAACCTGTGCAGTTTGTTTGTGGAGCTTTGGTCCTCCTTGGGGAACTGACAAAGGAACAGAAAGGCATCTTGAGAATGGACCACACAAAAGATGAGGTTTGTATGTTCTGTTTGATGAGTCAGATAATTATAGGTAAATATTGATATCTTGAAGTTTGGGGGACCACGGAAAAACGAGATAACCGGGTGTTCGAGATATCTGAAGTCGACATTCTTAGACTCGATTAGTGTTTTGTCCTGACATGTTGACACAGGAATTCCTATATGCACTATAAGTTGACAATCGTTATGAACGGAAATAAAAAAGACAGAATATTGAACCGATGTTTTATTTATAGACATTGCACATATACACTTAAAAAATAAATGAAATATGTATGATAATGTTTTTTCAAACATTTTTTTTATAAGAACGAATGCACTGTTTTAATCATGATCACTAAATGGCACTAAGTGTCACTGATAAAATAAGGGCGTCTTTGATCTTTTGGGCATTCATTATTTAGGTTGACAGGGTGTTGGGGGAATCTCATACTTCTTGGTGAGGGCCGCTTTACCGTCTATGCTTCTTTCTACATCGGCAATAGTTTGCGCTTCAGCTGGGGAGTGGGGTGCTTGTCTGTGCTATGTTGAGACATGTAGTTGAATGATATACAGAATTCTGTACCTCCTTTTTTAGCTGAAGACAAATTTCTTACTTGTTTCATTTTTGTTCACATTAAAAATAAAATTCATTAGATTAAAATCAGCGCGTAATTTAACATGATTTAGTGTGTATTATGAAATAAATTTTCAGTTTATTAATTGTTTAGTAGAAGTTCATTTTGATCATGCATCGATATCGATTATACAGTTTGTGTTACTAGACATGATAATGATAATTTACGCTCCGCTTATTTTGGTGCCTGTGAATTTGTTTGTTTTATGAGAAGCGTGCATCATTAATTGTATTATCGGTAATGTTAGGGGTGCCTTCTTTTGTTCTTTTGGGAGCTGTGAACTTATTTGTTTTATTAATCACTGGTGTATATACCGAAGCTGTTATAAAAATTACCGTGTCATTGATACCTGCACTGGCTAAGCGTGGAGTTTAATGACTATCAGTCCTAAAAAAGGTGTGAATAGCCGCCGCCGGGAATAACAAGGAAACGACATGCAGGGTGTGATTAGCAGACCGGAAAATTGACTTCACTGCAAGATAACCCAGGTAAAATATGTAATTGGGACCGTAAAACTACTTCGATATAAGCGGGGTATTCGAGATAACCGTATTCGAGATATCAGGAGTTCTTAAAATCATATATATAGAGAAAATGGCAGGGACTAGTGGCTGCCTTCGATATAAGTGGGGTATTCGAGAAATCCCATGTTCGAGATATCCCATGTTCGAGATACCAATATTTACCTGTATATTGACAGTAAAAGATGATCAGAATCTTTACTTCTGTCAATTGAGTCAGTAAATTTTTAAAGCAGAGATTAAAAGATATGTTTGTCAAATGATTCCATACATAGGATTCGGACGATGAAGAGCACTATGAAGACTTACCTGCCCCTGATGAAGGGGAAGCAGATGAACAGAGCAGCTCAGAGAGCAGTGATTCTGAGGATGAGGAGAAGGGAGCCAACCCAAAGTCCAAGTCCTCCTGGGTTCACAAAAACCTGAAAAACTCAGGTACATTTAGAGGGTTGTTTCTCTTTTACATAATGTGAATATCTTATACTATCGTAATGGTTAGTTATATGGCTATAAGTTATTTGTATCCCTAGTGCCAAAAGTGTATCAAACTACATTTCCCCTTTGTGAGTACCATTGGATATACAGTGTACATTATTCTTAGTAGTTAACTTGTTCTATTATTGATAGTGCAGATATCTGTAGCAATGCCTAGCAGTAGGACTTGCATATTACATGCACATGAATGTAAAAATTATAATATTTTTATTATTTCCAAAATTTTACCTGGATTCATCATTCTATTGGAAAGTTAAGTTTAAGATACATTTCTTATAATGAGTAAATTGTTCAGATTTTTTTGGTAAAAATATGGATGCATATTTACATGTACAGTTTGAAAGATAAACAGAATGCTGTCATGTAAATTTGTTTTTGTTGTTCAGGCTTCACAAAAACGTCAGATTATGACCCTCAACATCGGAACCCTCTGTACTGTCGAGCAGATGCAGAATGTGTATGGGAACTACAGAAACTCTCCCAACATTTCCATCCCACAGTGTCCTTGTTTGCATCAAATCTTCTCAAGGTATAACTGTAAGACTGAGGAGACTTTCAACAAACTTTATATTTGCAGTGCAAGAAAAATAACAACACTCGAACATTTGTAGTCATAGATGATCGCTGCTTTTTCATGGAATGTTAACTTTTAAGACTCTCTTGAACACAATTTTTTTTCATGTATGAACCTGTTAATTGTACATGTAGTATACCGGTATATCTCATTTAGATGAAGAGTTTTAATCTCTTTTCTTTTTATTCAGTTTTATGATGTCTTATTTCAGGGTGAAGCAGTTAGATATAGTGGGGACCCTCTTCAAGATTTTACAATCATCAGATTTCTGGACAGATTTGTGTACAAGAATCCTAAGAAACCACAAACATGTATGTACATTCATCATTTATTACAACCTCACCCTCCAAAACTAGAAGGAAAATTGAAAGAAAATAGACATTTATTTTGATTTATGAGGATAATTTTATGCACAAGAAAGCAGATTATGTATGAACAATCATTATCTGAACTTGAATCTTTAAGATACATGTGTTAGTACATGTATCTTACTTGCAACCAAAACAATTTTCAGCTTTGTGAAATTAAAAATAAGATGAAAGGAATCATATTTAGCGTATATTGGTCTTTGATGAAATCATATTTCAAAAAAGATCCATTTGTCAGATCAAAGGTTGGGTGTCATTCTTCCATATTTGGTGTTGTAATTTAAATTTTTTCCCTCATCAAAGATATCATTAATTAATGTAACTTTGCGTGTATTTAGTCACAGATATGCAGGGCACACTGTCCAGGTCCAGGTTCACCTCCAAGGTGGCCAGGCTGAAGGGGGTGAAGAAGGTCGCCGTCACCAGCGAGGATTACTTGGAGAGAGCGGAGAGCAACCTGCCCGCTGATGAGCTGTTCTATCACAGGTAGGTCTTTAAACTATTGCATCTAATCTGTCTTGAGTAATTTTTGTAGAAAACGGATATATCAGAAATTTCTCTCAAATATTTTGCAAAGGTATTTCACACAGAGAGCAGAGAAGAAGAAGAAGGTGGATGAGGAAGATGAGGAGAGTGATGAGAGTGTCAGTGACACGGAGTTTGATGATTTCCTCGGTGAGTATATTAACACATAAACAACAATCAGATGCTGTGTGATGTTTGTCTAGATATACACTGAACCAAAGTTCTAAGTGCTCACCCAGTATAATGTTTTTACTAAATGAAATAAACACAGTTATTTATCCTGCTGTTAGGGTAACTGATTTCCACTTAACTTTCAAATGTTTAAAAACAATGATATCACGAACACTTCTGGTTTGGTTGATTTTCGCCCAAAGCTTTGGGATTGTTTTAGGTTGCCGATAGAAATGATGATACACTTTATAGAAGGGAAAAATTATCTTAAAAAAACGTTCCCTTAGGATTACGGTACTTGATGTTTATAGCAATATGGAGAACAAAATAAATAGCAGATTTAAATTCAGTACAGTCTGTCGTCGGAACAATCCAGACACCAACATTCCAACGGCTCTGGCACTTTTGGCAATTATCATTTTGCCCATTTTAAGTGTTTTTCGTTTAAAACTATTACTAAAGATTAATATCAATTGCAGAAAATTTCCAATTATATAAAGGACACACATAAAAATACCAATTTCCTGTTTTGACAATTCGTCTTGGGTAATTGAGTTCAATCGGTATTGTCTTATTTTATCTGTGCTATTGATGAAAAGACATTTATGTATCAGTTAGGAAATGTTGAAAATTTCACAGTATTTTATTTCATAATTTTCAATTCTATTTATCAGGGTGAACACTTAGAAGTTTTGTTAAGTGTACACTGTACTTTTCACTGGGCCATGTGTGCATATTGTTCAATGCTCGCAAAAAACACAACTTTTATTATTGCTTTATTTAAGTGACTCCTAGGTATATTTATGTACCAGTATGTGTATTCTATGTTTTACAGACACCTATGAGAAACAGCTTGAGGGTGGTGATGTGGGTGAAGACTTCAGTGACACAGATATGGACTTTGCCAGGTAAGTCATGGTATTCATCTTTTAAATTCTCATCGTCTTATGAACCTTTGTTACTGTGATTATGCAGGTGCTTAAATTCAACATGAACTATGGTGTTCATGTGGTTCTCATTGGTTTTAAGCATTTTGAAATGATGTTAAAATCAATTCTTTTGCTCTCTGTATAAATGAGACTTCAGTTTAATAACACATCCATGTCTTTCGAACAATGACAGTGCTGTGGGAGTAAAAGCTACCAAGAAAGGCAAGCTAAAGTTTGAAGATTCTGATGAAGACCTCAGTGAAGAGGAGGAAGAAGAGGAGATGGGCAACTTGTCTGATGAAGAGCTGGACTTTGAAGCAGATGAAGATTTTGCCAAGGAGTTCCAGGAGTATGATGATGACATTCATGATGCCGAAGAGGATGTCAGCAGTGGTGAAGGTTGGTACATTCTTGATGATGGTTAATCTTCAAATCAAATTGCTTAAAATCATCCTCAATAAACTGTTAATTATGCTAAAATGTTTAGTAATAGAGTATATATAGTCAAAATTAGATGTAATATTTGGGTCAGTACCTCAAAAAATATAGAATGATGTACTGGTACATACATTTATTATCATGTTATAAATAGATTAAGTTACTATGGATTCCTTAGCTTTTCTGAATGCTTAAAAATTTGCAAATTCTTTATATGGAACGTAAAGACATAAATCATTAATACAGCCTGATTATTCTGCTTGTTTCAGATGAGTTTGAAGAATTGACCCAAAAGAAATGTTCTAAACAAAAAGCTAAATCTGCTGATAGTGCCACTGGGAGTAAGAAGTCAAAGAAGTAAGAGCAATATTATGAAAAGCCTGATAATTTTCAGGGTTTATTCCCATTTCGCCTTAACTGTTAAAGTTGGTATTCCCATTTCGCCTTAGTAAGCTCTAAGGTGAATTAAGGCCAGGTGGGAACTTATATATAAACATCTATTAAGATGTAAATATTGTTTGTATAGCAATACAGGTACATTGTATCGCTATTTATCTAAAATTGTTTGTTCTTAAAAAAGTATGAGTAAGTTTGTGAAAATATAGTGAAGAAAGCACTGATATAAATAGATAAAAAAAATTATTATTTAAAATACCGGTATTTATCATTGACATTGATCAACATTATAAACATTTTGATATCCTAGTATAAGCAGCTGGTAAGCTATAGGCAATTATAGGCAGATTTGAATTACATTAGCTTCACCCTTATAATGATTCATACAATATTGGCTATGGATTTCGATAAAACTGATGAAGATTAAAGACATTTATCATAAGGATTAAAAGATAATTCTAATCATTCAAACCGCTGTATCCATGAAGTACATAATTCAATTTTACTACATATGAGTTGTATTTCATAACATCTGGCTAATTATTCTAATATAGAATTTTAAAATGAATCTTATACTTCTATTCTCAAATAAAAAAAATATTTTTCATTATTAATGTTCACATTATATTTATTTTTCTTCATTTTTCCAATCCCATTATTTTCATCTGTATTATTAACTAATTATTATCAAAACAACTCACCAATCTACAAGTTCTGTTTTTACAGTAGTTTTATTAAGAAATTCACATTTCGCCTGACTACTTTTGAACCTTTTTTAACCTGTATTTCACAGTTAAGGCGAAATGGGAACACACCATTTTCAGTTCTATGTTCGAGAGATGTATAGAAGAAAATGTTTATAAGTAACAAATTTTTAATCAATTCTTTTTGTGTAAACATTAAATTTTTCTTGTAGATCAGAGAAATTTGACTCTAGCTTGTTTGCAGCAGCTGATGAGGTAAAAGAATTCATTTTTTACCTTATGCATGTTTAATTGTTTATGTATAGTATATAGTGAAATTAAAATTTAAAATTGACACAGGATTGGTCATGTATATGTTCATTTGTACATGAACATCTAGAAAATCTTTGCTTTTGTTGTCTTGTTGTCAAAGTTACTTGTTATGTTGTGTAAATTGTTTTTTGTCATGCTGTCTTAGTTGCTTGATGCCATGTTATGCAAGTCGCATGTTGTTTAAGTTGCTTGTTGTCATGTTGTTTAAGTTGCTTGTTGTTTAAGTTGCTTGTTGTCATGTTGTCTATGTTGCTTGCTTTGTAAGTTGCTTGATGTCATGTTGTCTAAGTTGCTTGTTGTGTAATTTGTTTGTTGTCTTGTTGTCTAAATTGCTTGTTGTTTAAGTTACTTGTTGTCATGTTGTGTAAGTTGTTTGTTGCCATGTGTTGCAAGTGTGTTAGTTGCGTGTTGTTGTATTGTGCAATTTGCTTGATGCAATGTTGTGTAAGTTGCTTGTCGGGTAAATTGCTTGTTGTCATGTTGTTAGGGTTGCTTTGCTTGTTGTGTAAGTTGCTTGTTTCCATGTGGTGTAAGTTGCTTGTTGTGTAAGTTGCTCATTGCCATGTTGTGCAAGTTGCTTGTTATGAAAGTTGCTTGTTGTCATGTTGTGTAAGTTGCTTGTTGTGTAAGTTACTTGTTGTCATTTTGTTTAAGTTGCTTGTTGTGTAAGTTGCTTGTTGCCATGTTGTGTAAGTTGTTTGTTGTCATGTTGTGTAAGTTGCTTGTTGTGTAAATTGCTTGTTGTTATGTTATGCAAATTGCTTGTTGTCATGTTGTCTAAGTTGCTTGTTTTCATGTTGTCTAATTGCTTATTCTCACGTTTTCTACGTTGCTTGTCTAAGGTTAATCTTTGTCAAATCTGATTCTTTATGTGATGCCCAGAGCTTTGTAGTAAAATTCTACCTCTCCACATTTTGATGTATAAGTAGCATACAATTGAATTACATATGCCTTATTCTGTGTTTGTAGTTTGCTGACGTGATTGAAGAGAGTGCCAGTTCAGGCTGGGACACACTGGGATCTGGAGCATTGTCCAACCAGGACAAGTCTAGTAAGTTTTCAGATGTATAATGATGATCAGCAATTAAAAAATTTACACATCTCTTAATTAAGAGTAGAAAATGGTAGAATAAGAATGTGAGTTTTTATGGACTTCCTACATATATGAACTGGCTTTCCCACTGTACGAGTAAAGTTTGAGAGTTTAATAAACTCCCGAGATTTTGCAAAAAATTGTGTTAAGCATTGACCTTGATCTATCCTTCTCCTTTACTAAACTGTAATCATCATACCTAAATCAAATCTTCATCTAATTTGGTAAACAAGTAAAGTCTTATGATGATGGACAATTCGACATATAAATGAATGCTTTTTCTTTAGTAATTTCTAGAATTAACAATTAAAAATTTCAATTGTTTTTGCATTAGTGAATTATTGAATTGAAACAAATATTATGTACAATGTACGTATTTCTACTTTCCTTGTAAAATGTATCCTGAGAATTACAACATATTCTATTTTTTTTAAAGGTGCTAAACAGTTGAAATGGGAAATGGAACGTGATAGCTGGGTCAAAGGAAAGAATAAAACATTTAAAAACAGAAAACAGGGAGCCAAAAGAAAACCAGCATTTCAAAGCAGACAACAGAATATCAAAAAGAAGAAGTGAATTATGTTCGGTCATCTGTTTGTTAAGGAATAAATATTTTATCATGCAACGATTGTTTGAAGACTTCATTTGTTCCCATTGTCAAAGTCTGTTTTAGTCATTTACAAATCCCTGGTGAACAGGAGATTTTTCTTTGTAAATCACATGGAAAGATAAGGAGATGAACTAGTTAGTTCATTTAATAATCATTCACAAATCTATTAACATCAGCATTCACAAAACTAGTAACATCAGAACACAGTCGCACACAAGTAACAAAGTCAATAATGAAAGAGTTGTGTCAAATATGACAACTTGTATAACATCAGAGCTGGACATTTACATGTGCCACAATTCTGTCAGATCCTTTAAAATTCAGTAAACCTTATTCCTATCTTTATATAATTTACAACTGCCATTGCCATTACAACTGCTCAGGATATAATATTCAAGGAATATGATTTCAAGCATGATATTTGCAAAATAAAATAAAAAAGTAGTACATGTTCCTTAAACTTAGACTTAACTACTGAGTACATGTACATGATTATTTCCTTTACAAGGTGGAGACATACAATATAACATGTACTTGTAAAGACATGTATTCAATTAACAATTCATTTCGTTCTCTGTTCCTTATTACATTTGGTACAGTATTATTTATGGTGAACTTGTAAACTGAATTTATAGACACATACAGTGCATTTATATTCTTACAAGGAAATATCACATTTTGCTTCATTATTAAAAAAATTAACTGAACATGTACAACCATTAATGTCCATGAATGAAATGATGATTGAAACAATTATCAGTACAGTAGTTTCTTGGAAATGAAAGAATTTTGATGAAACAATGAAAACATCAACAATGAGGGTGAAACTAAGCTTAACTCTTGCCTGAAAAAGTTCAAAATAGGTAGAATCCATATACAGTAACTGTTTGTAAAATAATCTATGAGACAAAAAATTGTGGTAACAAAAATCTAGAGAACAAAGTTTACTATGTTCTATAGTAATTTTAATTACTCTCTATCTAAATGAAATATAACATTAAGTGAAAACATGATGAAAACTTTTCACAAATGACCCTGAGTTTCTCATTCTTCTCCCCCATTTAGGAATCAATTTGCATACAATCTTAGACCTTCTAAGTCAAGACAATTCATTCACGCATCATAATCATCATCCTCCGTTGAAGTGGGTGGGGCTTGTTTTGGGGGTGTCTCTGTATTATGAGCTACAGGATTTATACTAGACAATGACAAGTCCTGTCCTTGATCACTAGGGGGTGGGGCCTTTGAGAATGCTGGCAGGTGGGAGGGTCCAGGCATTGTGGCCATGTGGTTCATTCCTTGATGAGAGTCGTGGGTTGGTGCCCCAGGGTTCATATGAGGTGGGTAGGGATACCCTAATGATTGTGGGTAGGGGTAACCAGGGGGCATGTACATAGATGGGTTGTATGAGGCATTACATAGATTCAGGGGTTGTGTCTGTTGTGGCCTGCAATAAAATCATCAACATACGTTAAGCAAGGTTCATACATTGTACACATACATGTATTTTAAAGAGCACTTCATTCAATTTGACATATAATCAAAACAGAAAAACAAATTCACTAAAGTTACATGTATATGTATCTGCCAGTGTATACAGTAAATACTAACATGTGATTATTCATTTGCATAGAATACGGATTATGCATTCCTTGTGGGGGTAGCCCAGGGATCCCCTTGGGAGGGTAACAGCCTGCTGGGGGGTAGCCCGGGTGGCTGGGCATGCTGCTTGTGGATGGATAAGACATCATAGCCTCCGGATTCTCCCCCGAGATGACGGGGTGTGGGTAGGATGACGAGGGTATCCCCTGGTGTTGTTCATTGCTGGCAGCAGCTGACATGGCTGACTGCTGCTCATGTTGACTGACCTCTTCGTCTGTCTCTGTACTGGAACCATTATCATTGGCTTCCTCCTGTAATGGAAACACTTTATCACTGGTAGGTATACATGTATGTAAGCTTGAAAACAGAAATACATGTATATCTTGCCAACTAGTGGTCATATGATACTGATAGAATTATTGAATAATATAAGCATCTTTAAGTCCAGAAATCTAATTAGAATTGAGGAAGATTAAAAACTTTACAAAGAAAAACAATTATACCATGTAATTTTGCAGTAATCTATCAGTAATTTGGTGACAACTATTGTATCCATTTACCTCAGAGTTGCTATCAGACGAATTCTTTTTTCTTTTCTTTCTACCCTCTGTTCTTTGTTTCCTAGGTCTGCCAAAAAAAAAAGAATGGTAAAAGTACTGGTATATTTAATTAGTATCAAGGCTTCACTATACTCTATGACTAACATGTACCACATATGAGAGAGAGAGAGAGAGAGAGAGAGAGAGAGAGAGAGAGAGAGAGAGAGAGAGAGAGAGAGAGAGAATGACAGATCTCTTACCTGGGGTTCTTCTGTCGTTTAGTTTCACCTATATTTGGGTCAGACTCATCCTCTGCTTGATGGTCTGGAACATTTGCAACAAGATCCTTTAAAAAATCAAACTTTTTCTCTTGGTGTATGGTCTGTTTTCTGTAAGCATAACAAATGGTAGCATGTAGTGGCAGTCAATTTTGTATTATGATATATCCTGTAGGCACACCCTTTCTTAAAAATAAGATAAGAAGGGAATATTCAAACACAAAGTTATCATTGTACACATATATATTATACGATACAAAAGTAAAACAAACTTTTAAAGTCATTAATATTAGACATCTTATTTTTCAACATCACATTGCAATTTTTTTTAAAGATGAAAATTTAGTACTGTTTGTTTCACAGTTTCCATTATGGAGTTTTTGAAGACTTACATATGAGATGTTGTCAGCGTTTTTGCATTCCTGATTTTTGTTGTTTCACTGGTTTTTAAAATGAGAGTCTCTATAAACTTTTCCAATGCTCTAGCTATTCAAAACTTAAGGAATACACATGCAAATCTACAGAAAATGGAAGTTTTATATTAACTGTAAGTGTAGATGCCTTGGAATTAAAATGTCTATCACTCATGGGCATAAACAAGTTATCTGTATTCAGAAATGGATGAATAAATGATATTGGAGCAGAAATGTATGCAAATCAGCCTTTTGTGTGTGTGTAACAATAAGAATTCAATGATCATAAAAACAAAAAAGTTTCAAAAATAAAAAATATCCCAGTTTTAGAAATTGAATGAAGTTAATGATCTTTATTCTTATTTCTATAAAGCCAGTAAGGATACAGATAAGAACAGGTACTGCTGCTGCCACCTTTCCTACATCTTCATCAGTCTGCATAATTTTCTTTATACGTGCCTGTTGGAGAAATAGAATTTTTTATGCTGCTTTAAAATTCTGTATTATTTTTTTTTTCATCAAAATATAATAAATCACATTTGTGTGTATAACTATTGTATCCAACAGCATATAAAATATATTTTAATTGTCCACAATAGATATATAGGTTTACACTAATATCCATTACCATTACCCATTCAGCATGTGTTTTAGTTAATTATGAAACTTTACAACACTTCTATAAATCAAAGTGTTTTTAAAATGTATAAATTGTAAAATATAGACCATATCCCTTCTACAACACAACTAGCTTTCTTCACTCCTCAAGTCAAACAACAAGTGTTTCTCCTGGATAGTTTTGTTAATTCCCTTATGTGAAGAAAGAAAGGCATTATATAGTAAACAATAGCTGTTTCTTCTGGACAGTTTTAAAAGTCTGAGATCTGCTATGTAAGGATATTTATTGCATGTATCAAGTGTCATAACCTATTGGCCTGTGCAACCCTAAACTCCGTTTTTTTTTTAACTCAAATGATTCTAATATCAACTTACCGGTACCATGTACTCCATATTTTTGGAAGGGAGTCAAAGAAAGGGAAGAAATGTCTCTCAAAGAGTCTTTGAAATTTCAGTTTTGATATTATTTTGTTGCATAATTAAGTGCTTAGAGGTATAATTCTCATGATTTTTTTTTTCTTACATCTACAACAAAAATCAACTCTATAATAGTGGCTTAGCTACAATGAAGCACTGTAAGCACATGCTTACAATTTTTTTCTGAATCTCATTTAAAAAAAAAAAAAACATTGTTATTTTTTATTGTAAACCTCTGCGTTTTGCATTTTTATTGGAACTTTTCCCAAACTAATTTTTATAATAATACTTATATCAAAATATTGACCGAGTCGTAAGTTCAAAATTTTGATCTATGTATACTAAGTGCAAATTAACACATTTCATTACAATCAACTCAGCGCATCAATTTGCATTGTTTCAAGTCCACATAGCTTTCCCCTACCCACGGTCAGATTGGAGAGGATCATACATAATAGCCATACTTGGCAATCCGTATCAAAATGAAAAGAAGCAACACTACTGTTTTAGAGGACAGTCTGGGTAAAGAGAAAGTAAATTGCCACAGTACTTATAACAGGCAATAAATATATGTTTGCATCATGTGTTAACCATAAACTTTTGTCCATTGCTTGAGAAGTTATCAAAAATCTCTATTCAAAGGTCCAACTTTCTCCGCATTGTCGGTCACACACGTGGCTGCCTCATATATGTATAAAAAATAAGTTTTTAGGGGTTTTTTTCCATATGTATTTTATTCTACGGTATCTGTTGGAGTGTGTTTTCCTTTTCAATAATCTTAAGGTATTTGATTTTTTGTGGGCAAAAAAATTGGGGAAAAAAAAGGAATTTAAAAAAACCCACGAAAAAGTCAACACTGGTTGAGATTCTATATCTAATAGAGCTTGTTCATTATAAAGTACAATTACAATATAATCCCTTGAGTATTGAAACTAATCCTAGATTAAAATTACTGCCGCTGTATAGAAATTTTATTATCTAAATATTAATTATATTCAGTAAAGACAATATATATAAACTGTTCAAACCTAAGACATACTATAACTTACTAGTACACTTACTAGAGTAACGGAGACAGATGTTAATTGCCTCTGCAAGGGTTTGAACTAGCTCTGAGTGGCATGTAAATCCAGCCCTCTACCAACCATGCAATTATTTTAACCTGATAAACATAGATATAGTCTGTCCCAAGTTATTGCTTCCATCACTTTTGATGATTTTTAATTAAAATACACACACCTGTGAAAGAAATACGGTTGAAATTGATAAAAGGGAAAATATCCAAGATATCTTAATTGACACATTATCATTTTTCAATCATAAAAATTCACAGGAACGAAAACAAATTTCTTACGGAGATTTATAACGCGGAATGTTTAAATCTTTTCACCATTTGGAACCCACTCGTAATACCTTGCACAATTTTTCAACATTATCATCCGGGGTATTTCATGGCTAACGCAATGCAAAATCCCCGTAGACTTTCTATTTTGGGTTTTGTATTGAAACCTGAAGCGGTAGGGGGCATTTCAAAACAGATAATCTGGACATTTTTCATATTAGTGGATGAATGTAGTTTGAGCATAAAGGTATTTATGATTATTGAAATATCAAGTGAAAAATGGTGGAAGCAAAAACCCGGGACAGAGTATAGTAGGAACGCTAACACATTTAGTAGAAATGCTAGTACCACATTGCTATTCCCTGTGGCTATTCCCTGTGGGAGTAACACTTATATAATTACTTAAAATACATTCAAGATTTCTTAACTTTCTCATCATTGGTATTTCAGTGGAGATTGCTTTAAATGCATCATTAGTAAAAATTAAATTGCAAATCAAGCAGAATTCAGAATTCTATTATTAGAGATTTGAGGTTTATATCTTTAAGCTTGGGTTATATGAGGTTGAGTACCGGTGGCATGCCTTTTCTTTTCTGTGTATTTAAAACACAATTATTGGAGTCTGTTATAAAAAGCATTGAAGGTATCTCATTTGCAAGAATTTGGCATATGTTCGTTTCACTCTTTCATATTATAAAGTGATTGCAAGATGGGTATGCTTCTCTAATACGGCGAATCTACAATTATGAAATTGTTAGTAACAATAATTAAACTTCTCTGAATATTTGTTCTTATATACTAATACAAAATTTTCATACTGGTGGAAATCGAGCGCTGAATTTCTTCTTTTTACTAGGCATCTCTTCCTTGATCAGTAACCTTTACTCTAGCTTTTCCTTTCTGTACAACACTAAAAAATCTTGAACCGGAAGTATAAGTAATATGTAGGTGGCGTTTATGGAAACCCATTTATGCTACAATTTCCATTCTGTTATGAAATATACACAAAATGATACCTCTAATCTAGTCAAACTACACATTTTTCTAAATTATTAGATTTTTAAAATAAAAAATGGTGTTTCTTTCTCTGAGATTAAAAAAAAACTATTATAAAATCAAAACAAAACTATTCTATAAATATTATAAAATTATCACCTCAATGAACATAAAGTTAGGCCTTATACAAAATAAATTGGTTTGGAAAAAAACCATGCCTTTTTAAAAAAAAATGATAAGTTTATCATTTTAAATTCTTCTGCGTTTGTAGTCACATTTCGGTGATTAGTCACACCGTATTGCAAAAAATAAACATGTCGGAAACTGACGCTTCGTGATTTTTCAAGTTTGAATCTATTGCCTATTGTCAACAGGAATGATTTGTTAGAAGTAGTAAAGTGTAAGGTAAGTGAATAGTTGCTTTAGATTTCTGTTTTGTATACAGATGAATACAGGGTATGATATTTAAGTCTATAATGTTAACTTGATTGATATGTTTATTAATGAGACTCAATTTCAAGAAATCCCAGAAATATCAATCAAGCTTAACTCCAACACATAAAATGTGACATGTGAACATTTTAGAAAATAAAATTACCCCACGAATGACAGTTAAGCGCTGTCAGGGCATTGTGGAGATACACTTGTAGCTTACATGCCACACTGTTTACAATCTGTAATCAATAACTTGATAATTCCACAACAACAAATTAACATACGTTTTTGGTGTAATTTATGTTTGAAAAGTGAAAGGTTGAACATTTTGGTCTTATTCATACATTACATTTGGTTTATTGGATTATTCAAAATCAGCCTTAACATAAAACACCAATATGGGGCAGAATAAAAATTTATTGTACATGTTTTAGGCCATCGTCTTGCGTTGTCAGCATATAATATGTTTTAACTTGCCCAAGTGTTGTTCTGCGAACAGCAGGTAATTAGAGGGAAAATCCTGGCTTTGTCTCATTCACAAAAGACTCATATAAAATAAAAAAAATAAGATTGTTTTCTCAGTAATCAAACAATTTCTTCATTTTGTAACATATTTTTTAATGGACAGAACTGAAAATCATCCACAGCTAAAATGAAATACGTTAAAGACTTAGTTTTTGTTTTTCAGTGTATCATGAAATAACTTTTGTCAAAGATGTGTGACCATAGGCATTTACGATCACCACCGTTAAAGACTTACGTTTTGTTTTTCAGTGTATCATGAAATAACTTTTATCAAAGATGTGTGACCATAGGCATTTACGATCACCACCACCAGCTGGAATAGTTGACCATGTGTCCTTCCTGTCGGACAATCTTAGTGATTTAGTGGATAACTCGGATTACAGTGATATCACTCTTATGGTGGAAAATGTGGCATTTCCTGCACACAAAGTCATCTTGGCAACTAGATCTGAATACTTTAGGTACCAATGGAAGATAAATTTTAAACCAATTAATTAAATAGTGGTGAACATGGTGAATCAGAATCATGAAAGTTAATTAAGAATTTTGATCAATGAATATCAAAAATATAATGGCTATTAGGAAAAGAAAAATCCCAAACTTGTTCATGCAATTTTGAATGTATACCTATGATATGATAATTGTTATGGTAAACAATTTTGGCTTAAAGGAAATAAAATGTTTTTCCTCTTCTCTCTATTACATGTATTTTCATTGAATATTCACAAATGTCAAAATTACACATGTGTATTCCTCCTCATCTGTTGCACAGAGCTCTTCTGTATGGTGGGATGAAAGAGTCCCAGCCAGGAACTACACAGGTTGAGCTGAAGGATACATCTGCCTCAGCGTTCGGCATCCTGTTGAAGTACATGTACAGTGGTCGTCTTAACCTGCTAGAAATTAAGGTAATAGAATTGATATGTCCTGAAATTAACAGGCTCAGTCAGGTTGGTAGCAACGACACTATATGACCTGGAAAGCTGTATATTATAAATCATATATATACGGGTAGAAGTCCAAAGACTTCAAATGAATTTTATTCGAGATTTTGCAAACTATTCTTGCCAATGGGTTCAGTTTTTTTTGAGAATAGAAATTAATTAAAAATACATGTATATGAGATACAAAAATATTGTGGAAATATTTGAGACGTAGAAAACAATTCTAAGGTTCGGTTTTTGTTGAAAGTGTTTTTTATGAAACTTAATGACAATACTTTATTTACAGGATGAAAATTTGTTGGACATATTGGGAATGTCTCATCGTTATGGTTTTGTGGATCTTGAATCTGCCATTTCTGACTATTTGAAGGCAATATTGAACATTTCAAATGTGTGTATGATTTATGACATTGCAAACATGTACCATCTTACATCCCTGTGCCAAGTGTGTAAAGAATTCATAGACAAAAATGCCCAGGAGATTCTAGTGAATGAAACATTTTATACCTTATCTCAGGTGAGTTTCTTTTTAAATATTGACAAATTCAGGTTTGACCTTATTTTGTACTTGTTTAGAAAAATTAATGATGAAGAGAAATTTAAAAGTACACATAAGAAAGATACATCACATGTAAATGGATATCTAATTCGTATAATGTATGATTTTCTAAGAAACAATTTTAAAATCTGACATGAGTGTAACAGTCTTTTTGGGGTTTTTTTCAGAGCTCTATTAAAGAGTTGATATCTAGGGATTCATTTTGTGCACCAGAAAATACGATATTCAATGCAGTGGTCAAGTGGACAGAACACAATCAAGGACAAGACCCAAGTCCAATTCTAGAAAGTGTGAGGTTACCACTGATGACCATGAATGACCTGTTGAATGTGGTCAGACCAACCAGCCTAGTATCACCTGACTCCATTTTGGATGCCATCAAACTTCAGACCGAAAGTCGAGACATGGAGCTTAATTACAGAGGATCATTAAGTAAGATAACAAAGCGAAAGAGAAATCTTTCTTTGTTAAGATTTGAGCTGAATAGCAATATTAGTATGCGTGATTATGATGCCCCACCGTTTTTCGGCTGGGGCTCAAAGTGTCTGTCATCTTACACCTTTCTATCTTTTGTTTGTCAATTACACTTTGCTTAAATTAGCTCATTTAGAAAGAAACTCTTCAAAATTCTTTTTTACTAAACTTCAAAACAAATATACAAACGAGTAAGAGCAATTCAACTCAACGGTGTCATAATTTTCTGACATTGACCTTCTCTATGACCTTGCTTGACTTTTCTTTATTTTGCATTTGGCTCAGCTTTCAAAACTCTTCTAGTTTTTTCTATGAATCTTCAAACTAAGAACATGCTTTGAATAAGTGGAATGAATTGAAAATCAAACATTCCAGAGTAAAAGCAATTCAAAGTAAAAAAAAAAAAAAAAAGTCCATCCACAAGGTTTGTTTTAAATAGAGTGCTGTTTATAGTTCCAGAGACAAATGTAGCAACACAGCGGTATGGAGCCCAGGTGATACGAGGAGAGATGAAGAATTCACTTCTGGATGGTGACTCCCAGAACTACGACCTTGACCGGGGCTTCACCCGCCACCCAATCGATGATAACTTTGGACAGGGCGTGGTGGTCAAGTTAGCAAGCCCATACATCATTAACTGCATCAAACTTCTGCTTTGGGACAGGGATATGAGGTTTTGTATATTTCCATAGAGACAAATGAGAAATACATATAGATGTAATAGAACAAGAGAAGAATTGCATTGCATAAAATGTCTTTTCCTTCTATACTGACTGAAGAAGGGATTTGTTAATCTAGGCTTATATGTGTGTAGACAAAAAATTGTTTGATATTTTATACATGTACTTTGAATTCCTATTTTTTAGCTCATGCTTATAATGTTGTGTTTTAAGAGTGTTTGAATGGTAGTCTTCTTTATATAGGTCTTACTCATACTACCTGGAGGTTTCCATGGACGACAAGGACTATGAGAGAGTCGTAGACCACAGCCGATACCTGTGTCGATCCTGGCAGACACTCTACTTCCAACCAAGAGTTGTCAGGTGGGAACCCTATTTCATATTATTGACTTACTACAGTAGTTGAGAGTAAATCACTATGCAACACCCTCCCATCTTAGTTTTGTATAAAAAAAAAAGAAATGAGACATCTAATCCTCTAATGGCTCTATACTAGTTAATTTGTAAAAAAGAGGGAATGGAGAAGGGAAGGGCCAGTGAATTAATCAAGCTACTAATAGTTAGTAAATAATTGTATAGGATAAGGAGGGATATATACACCATGCAGTTTAGTTCACCTTTCATTTGACAAAGTTTTGTAATAAATGCACAATTATATTTATTTTGTGGATCTTTTAAGTATACTTACATGTACATGTATGCATATGAAACAGTATAGGCAAACATGAATCTGCATATCAATTGTTGAATTTCTTTCTTTTGCTGAATTGTTTGAAAATGATTTCATTTCAGATATGTAAGAGTAGTTGGAACTCATAACACTGTCAACAGAGTGTTTCATCTCGTTTCTTTTGATTGCCTATTCACCAATAAACCATTTGTGCTGGAGCAAGGTTTAGTTGGTAAGTATCATTGCTAAGTTTACTCATAATTGAACATGCATGCAATCATTTAAAGTGGTATACATATTTCCAGGTACCCTGTTAATGTGCTTGACTAATGTTTTATTAAAACATCCACTGTTTACAGAAATTACAAAGAGTTTGTGGATGTTTGATTAGAGTGCTGAACATAGTCTGTTTTGCATGATGAATTGTCTCTCTGAATCATTCTTCAGATGTCAATATTAGTCATACATGCAAATTTCATAAGGTTTTGTGCAAAAATTATAAGGTGATGCAGGGATAAATACTGTCCCTGCATTACATTTTGTCTCCCCTTGATCTGTATCACCATTGACTGATGTACTTTTTGTAAGTTGAATGTTTTGATTAAAAAAAATCGCCAAAAGTCCAGTCTATGAATAACAATTTGGTTTATTTTTTAGTTCCCTCTGAAAATGTAGCCACTATAGGGGCAGGTGCTTGTGTGATAGAGGGAGTGAGCCGAAGTAGGAATGCCCTGATTAATGGGGACATCCGGCACTACGACTGGGACTCGGGCTACACCTGTCATCAGCTGGGGAGCGGGGCAATCATCGTCCAGCTGGCCCAACCATACATTATAGACTCAATGAGGTAAGACACACTCACAGTTGTACTCACTTTGTGTAAACCAGCTCCACTGCTTCTTTTGACATTGAAGGGAGATGGAATTTAGTTTGAGTCAAAGTGCTTCAATTCTGTGCAGTTACTTTTTCAAACCAAGGGATGTGACTTTCACTCTGATTATATGATAAAGATTTAGTTAGGCATAGCTTAATTCTTCATTAACAGCCACATATACATGTACATGTAATTACTATTTTTTCAAAGAAAGAACTCCCGGTAGTCTGTTGAGTATCCAAGATCAGTTTACTAGTTCCTTCATCATATTGTCCAATACTAAAAGTGGGGCCCTTTGACATAGTCACTATATCAATGATGTTTAGTTAATATAAAGGATTGTTTAATGTATTTGTTTCATAAAAAACTGATTACCCTGGCATTTCAGACTGCTGCTATGGGATTGTGATGACAGAAGTTACAGTTATTATGTAGAGGTTTCCACCGATCAGAAGTCATGGTACTTGCTGGCAGACAAACGCAAGGAACAGTGCAAGTGAGTGGGTCATTGATAAAAATTTACCAGAATATACCAGTGAAAATTGATAGTGTATATAATGTCAATGTGCAATGTGGACATTAAATTTTCATTACAAATTTTACAGGTCATGGCAAGTTATCAACTTTGAGAAGAGACCTGTAACTTTTGTCAAAATTGTTGGAACCCATAATACAGCAAATGAAGTGAGTTTTACATAAATGATTTTTATACCCCCGCTTGGAAGGAGAGGAGGGTATACTGTTTTACCCTTGTGTGTCTGTCTGTAACAAATTTTTGTCAAAGATTTCTCAGCAAGTATTAATCGCAGATGCTTGAAATTTTAACATGTTCTTTGTTTAGACATGCCTTATAGTGGGATTTATTTTTGTACCAATCAGACATCAACTTCCTGTTAAATGACGACTTTGTTTATTTTTGGCCTAAATTTTTTAACACAATTTTTGTCACAGATTTCTCAGCAACTATTAATGGCAGCTGCTTGAAAATTTAACACACTCTTTGTTTAGGCATGCGATATGGTGGGATTCATTTTAGAACAAATTCCATGTCAACTTCCTTTTAAATGTCAACTTTGCTTATAATTGTATATTCACATCAGAGCGGGGGTATCACTAGTGAGCATTGGCTCACAGATATCTTGTTTGTGCAGAATTTACATCATTTCATTTATTTATTCCTGATCCATAATCAATGTGAATCACTAAACAAAATAAACAAATGTGTACAGTCAAAAAATTAATACATTGGTTCTCAGGCCAACAATTTCAAGATTTAATGTGGCAGGCAAGTATTTTTAGCATAACATAACATATTTGCAAGGGGGAGTTCCAGGTCCATGTATCTGAATTTTCAATTTTGATATAAAATAAGATTGAAATTGATTTATTTCCCTTTTCAATATGGCAATAAAATTAATGTGGCAGTGTTTTACTTAGTGTGGCAGTATTTTACATGTACCTTTCAAGCGGAGATGCCTGAGATCCAATGTATTTAAAGAATATTTTATTATGGCAAGATGTCTGCTTTGCGGAAACTCCTTGAATAAAGTTTATGATACGTAATAACATATGATAGACTGTAACCTTTTTTTTTTCTCGTGGTAAGGTGTTCCACTGTGTTCACTTTGAATGCCCGGCGGAGATGACCAATCCTTCGAACAACAACAGTATACCACGCTCTGCCAGTCCCCAGCCCGCTGGACCAAGTTCTTCTGGCCTCTCCCAGCAGCCCAGACCCAGCATGCACCAGTCCCACAGCTCTGAGAATTACGCAAGTGCCGAATATTGCCCTCATGAGGCCCCTGAAGCCGACCGACAAGACAGCACCAGCTCCCATGACGAATCAGAAAACTAGCAATTAAAGATTTCTTGAGGGGTTCCAAAAGGAGAGTGCAATTTACTGTGATTTTGTGAATGGATGTTGGAGAATGTATTACATGTACAATGTTTTTCTCTGATTTTATACAGTTGTGATTTTTTTGACATTACGATGGCTTTACAGCCAAGTATTAATGTAGAAATACTGGTTATGTTATTTATTTCTTTTATTTATAAAAGTATAAAAGTGGAGTTCATATATCAAAGCACAGGTTCATTTTACAGATGACACTGTAGGTAGAGTTATGTACTGGTATGACATGCAGGGGTTTGAAAAACTGATGCTATTTATATGAGAAAGCTTTAGAGATAACATGTACATGTATACCGGTATTAGAAGAAATCCACAGCTTCAATGCAAACTATTATACAAGTGCTTTACATCGATCACTGTTTTTCATGTTCTGTCAACATACAGGTACAAGAATATTTTCAATGCATTTCATTTATTTTCTCTGCTATTTTCCCAATTGTTAATGAGTGGTTTGTAGAGTCCATGTTTTACTGGTACTTGTCTTCACAAAATCACAAAACGGCATCTGATAACAGGATTGAAATTCATATAAAATGCCTTGTTAATGTAGCATCAATGTATAGAAAAATCATGTACATAACAATTCCTTTATTTCTTGGAAAAGGCTTCTGGCTCTTTTTTTATGAATATTAATTCTTCATGTATATATAGGAATGTACAAAATTCTTCTGAGCCAAACTCAAAAGAAATGAGAATTCTTTTAAGGCAATTGAAAAGAGGGACAAAATAGTTTTTGAGGTGCCAGAGGTTGAAAACAGAATTCTTTATTGAATTTATCCCAGTATATATGAGAGATTTGGTGCATTAATTTACTGTGATAACAGCAAATAGCTTGCAAATGAGAGTTGTTATTTGTTCTTTGTGAACATGGCCTCTTGATTCATTGCTCATCTATGGTGTAGGAGGTATCAAACTATATTCAGTTAATATACATGTAACTTAATAAAACCAAGATTTTAATAACTGCAGCTTCAACTGTGTAGTGCATATACATTGTATGTTTCTTCAATGGTTATTTTCTTTTCAATGTCTTTCCAAACTGGATGTAATAAAGTATGCAAGTAAATGTAGATTTATCTAAATGTTCTGTTCTGATGCTATGCTAATGTATTGAATTGCATGTTCACTAGAGTACCGTTTCTTACATGTCAAATCAACATTCATTTTTGTGAAACTGTGTTGAATATGAATTTTGTAAATGGAAATTTTCTATTGATATTACTACAGATTTTTACAAAATCTGTTTACCAACATAGATAATCAGTTTACATGGATTTCTGAACATTATTTGTTTAAAGATATTAAATTCTGATTTTCTTTTCTGTATGTATTTTAACAATCTAATGGTAATTTACGGCTGTGATTTTAACGATAAATATCAACCAATGCTGTTCAAATGTCATTTTCTACATATTTTATAAATGAATGGTATATTGTAGTTAACTAAATACATGTAGCTGTTGATTATATGTTTGCAGTGAGAAATGTTATTACTAAAGATTTTTCATATTAAATGATATTTGTTTTTGAAATAAAGTAAAATTTGATTGAAGATATATTTGTATTTCCTATTTTTTAGAGCACAAATTATCTTATATTTGATAGAAAAAATTTTGGTTGTGAAAGTTTGATGTTAATTAAAATAAAGTACCGGTAAATAAACTATCAAAGAAATGAAGTCATCAGTGAGGCAAATAATGAACTGATGGAAAGCAAACAGGGTTTGCATAATTACATTACTATATGACATGAAAATGATAAAATGTCAATAACTTATATTCAATCATACAATCCCTAAAAATTTTATAAATATAAGTAATAAGGAACCATTCTTTGAATATTATGAGTTGATCATTACAGTCAGAATGTGATCAAATCTATCATAAAGCCCTTTGGTATTTGATCACACCTGACCATAATGATTATACCTTAGGCATGTTCAACACAGTGGGTGCTCGCAAACGCTTGCCAAAATTCTGTATACTCGCAACACAAATTTTGGTAAGCGCTCGCGAGCACTTGCGCTGCTGATCGAACACGTCCCTTATAATTCTCAAAAATGATATCATTCTTTATATTCCTTAATTTAAGTTACGATTTGCATGATCTGAATTGTGAAGCACTACATTAAAATCTCATATGGTAGATTCATACAAAAGGCATTGCCTTAGGTTACAATATTCAGCATGTAAATTGTATCATGATTAATGAATTATTATGAAGTTTTAAACATGTACATGCCTATATAATATATCATTATGTGTTTATGGAGGTCTACATGTCCATTTAAATATACAATTTAATGCAATTATATATAATCTATGAAATAGAATATGATTAGAATGAACAGAAAACATATAATATATAATTTAAATTAAGCTATGGTTATTAAGAATATTTGTTTAGTTAAGAAATGACTTTTGGGTATTTAGACTCCCTTTTTCTATTAAGAATTCGAAACTACGCACATGCGCTCTCTTTCTCTGCAGCCATCATGGGGTTTAGCAACATTTGGAATTCTCACCCGAAAAAATACGGGCCAGGCTCACGATACTGGTATATTAAAACTTTTAATCGAGAAATAAGACTATAAAATTCATTAAATTCTTAAACAAATCTTATCGACATCATTCTGTCCATGTACAGCGACATTATCGTGTTGAATCGATAGTTTTGATAGCGCACGTGTTCACAAGTTGATGCAACAAATGCTTTATATTTTGTTTCGTTCTGTGTTATTTATTTTTAGAAGATTGGCAACGAAGAAAATTTTTAATGCTTATCGAAGTTAATGATATAACAAATTTAAGCATTTTCAAATTTATTGTCATGAAAATTACAGTTGTCAACTGACTGTATGTAGTAATAAGGTTTCAAACTGTGGGTTACAGGTACTTGTTTTTGCGATAAAGTGTACACCAAAGTATAAAATAATAACACATGATAGCTAATTCCAAATTACTTTGACATCGCCGTTCCCTGAATTGCAATAATTTTTTGCTTTTAACAGGTTGGGACCAATCACCATAATGGGATAAAATATCCCCTTATGGATATAATACCCCAAATGGGGTATACTCTCTTTTATGTACGTTGAGGGTTCCATTGTGTCACGGTATATTCCCACACAGGAGTTGGCAATTTTATCAATTTGTTGTAAATAAGTTAGAAACAGAAAAATCCCACCATTGAGCTTTGCTCATAATATTCATAGACTGATTCCTTATTAGTTATAGAGTTGAACTTCGATATCTCGAACAATGATATTTCAAATACAATGAATATGTTGAAGTGATTTTTAAGTCTTAACCACTTATTTTTTAAGTATTTTACCCTCGATATCTCGGATATCTCGAAGTTTTTAAACAGTCCCATCTAGTTTGAGATAAAGAAGTTTGATTGTGTTTATATAATTTTCAGCAATAGTACGATTAAATATTTTAATTTAATAAGCAAACCTCGCTTTTGCCCCAATTATACATTATTTGAATTTATTGTACTGTTTACAAGTAGCACAAAAGCAATACATGGTGTTATCACAGGCAAAGACACTGATAAATGTAAATATATATAAATATACCACATAACCACCACAATTATATATGGTATGCTTGCCCTATTTTCCTCTATCTGAATAAAAAGCATTCAAACAATGCTTGAGACTGGAAAAATCATTTTGCATCATGAAAATCTTTATGTTCTGATCTTGGGCAGAGTATGTTCATGTCATTTGATTATGTATCATATACCTATGGGGTTTTGTGAAAGTGAAAAATCTTGCAGGTTACAATGTGTGAAAGAAATCTTTTGTCTGTTAAATAAGTTGTGATTTTCTTATTTTGTTGGTTGATGATTAACATGCCTAATTTTGCAATGTTTTAACACAGAGTAAAAATTTTTGAACAGTATGTTTGAATTTAATTAGAATTGAGTACTCCATGTAATATGGAGTTAGATACCTTGTGTTATTATAATAATTTACCAGATAGTCACTTTATTTAAAACATGTTAAAAAATTTTAACCATTGTTAAGATTAAAGTATCTGGCACCTATTTTCTATTCAAATGTTTGAAAAAATATTCAGGTTTACTGATAATTGATGTATGTTGTTCATTTTAGTAGGCATATATTTTGGTGTAATTTATTCTATATAGTAATGTTCTGTAGTGCTATACATTACTTAAAATAGAAAAAAACATAATTTGCTGTTGGCAATGTAGTAATACCTGTTATGAGTCTTCCTTTCAAAATTCATTGCATAATGTTTCTTTCTATTGTAGTCGTGTGTGTAAAAATACACATGGTCTCATCAGAAAATATGGCTTAAACATGTGCCGTAGGTGCTTCAGAGAGTACGCTGATGACATTGGCTTCAAGAAGGTATCAGAATTATTATAATTTATGCCTATAATGACAGAGAGAAAAATCAGACTTTGTGTGTGACAGTCACACCAATCAATAATAAAATCTCAAGTCCACAAGACATATGGATAAATTGAAGTAAAAAAAACCATTCTTATTGTTACTTGATATGAGATTTTATAAAATTGGTCATTTCTAATTTCAGCTGGATTAAGTCAAAAGTATAGTAGTCTTGATGTTGGAATGAAGAGGCAGCCACAAGAACTCTAATTTACATGTTTGATTGTTGTAAAAAAAACCCTCATGATTAAAAACATCAAACTACTTTAGTGATGTGGTTTTTGAAGTTATGCATGTTATGGTATTTATCATATGAAAAGACAAACTAACGTTGCTGATTATAGTCTGTCCCAAGATATTCATGCAGCACATTTGGCTGATTGTGAATAAAAATACACATACCTTTGAAAGAAGTGCAATTGAATTTGATGAAAGGGAAAATTTCCAAGATATCTTCATTAACACATTATCATTTTTCACTCATAAAAAGTTCACAGGAACGAAAACAGATTTCTTACGGAGATTTATAATGGGGAATATTTACATCTTTTCTCCACTCGGAAGTAACTCAGAATACCTTGTGCAATTTTTCAACGTTATCATCCGGGTCTGCTTCAATACAAAATCCCCGTAGACATCACTATTTAGCTAATATATTGAACCATGATCAGCTAGAGGGGGCGTTTCAACGGAGAAATCTTGGAAATTTTTCATACTTTTGAATGAACATCATTTGAACCCTGAGGTATTTATAAATATAGAGTAATTAAGCAAAATGTGAATCCAGGATATCTTGGGACAGAGTATAGATTCCTTATACATACAGACTTTAAATTTGTATCGCATATATAGTATATAACCTAACTAAACCTTACCAAAAATTTTTGACCTTGACCTTTTTTCAAAGTGTTTAGAAAAAAACATACTCATTCATCTCCTGAATATACATTGACAGAAGGACTTCAAACTTATTGACCTTGACCCTTTTTTTCACGAGGTCAAATTAAGAAAAAAAAATAATTTTGTCTACCATAACTTTGATATCCTTTGACTTTAAGACTTCAAACTTGGAACATAGTTAGATGATCTAGAGATAATGTGACCCATACCCAAGTTTTCAAGCTTGATCTATTTTGCATCTCAAGGTCAAGCATCATATGAATGATATTTTCCACAGCCATAACATTAAATTCCTTTCAAAATTTTACCATGGACATATGATATAAAATTTCAATTAATCTTACCAATTTTTTTTTTTACCTTGACCTATTTTGTCTTTCAAGGACAAACATTTTCTGGAAAATTTTGTTCTGGCCATAACATGAAATTTCTTAATTATACAGACTTTATACTTGTACTATAGATAGATGGTGTATAACCAAGCTGAATCCTATCAAGTTTTTGACCTTGACGTAATGCCTGGTATTTCATTTCAAGGTCAAATTAGAAAAAAAACAATTCTCGGTCATTTCCTGAATATACATTAAGAGAAGGGCTTCAAACTTGAAACAAAGAACAATAATAATACACTTGGATTTAATGTTGTTTAATTTTTTACCTTGACCTTTTTCTTCTCTCAGGGTCAAATTATCTAGATTATGAATGAGTCTAAAATTTTGTCCACAAGATAACTCGAAAACACTATGACTGAAGACTTCAAACTTCAAACATGCATGGATGATATAAAAAGGAGTTATATCTAGCAAATCCTTTGACCATGACTTTTTTTTAATCTCAAGGTCATTTATAATTTGAAAAATATTATCCAAGTAATTACTTAAAATTACTTAAATTAAGGACTTGTGCCATATATGGATAATATAAAACATAGATGAACCCTAGTAAAAATATTTGACCCTGACCTATTTTTGGATTTTCGAGGTTAAATTTAAAATAGATTTTAGCTTAACCTGAATACACTGATAATACTAGCTAACATTATTCTCTTTTACCTATTAAATTTGCCCCATATTACAAACCAAGGGGAGAAGGGGGGACATGTTGTTTTTTTTTTTTAAATAATACCCACTAGTTATACTTGCATTCATTGCATTTTGCTGGAAGTTATCATGGTTCAGAATATCAACTGTCTTTATATACAGAGTTCTACATCTTCATTTACCGATGCAGGTTTCCTGAATTTATGACAAATCAGTGGTTACAGACATTTATAAAATCAGTACTTAAGATTTGAAATCAGATTGAGATGGGTACTTTGTATCTACCAGTATTTTTAGTAACAGGTACTTTCTGTTCAGACATGGGTGTAGGCAAAATAATACAAAAGGGCACTATACCTCTTGTGTGTAAAATCCTTGTCCGGATTATATATTCTCTCTCCTTGCCAAATCTGGTTCATACTTTGGTTAAAGGGTTTTCAGTGACCATGAAGCAAGTTTTTAAGTCCAAAGTCATGGTCATATCTGACCGCTTTGATAGATTCTTGTAAAAACTATGTTTTTTCCTAAACCCTATCTTGCTCTTTTTTTTTTTTTTTTTTTTTTTTTTACATAGAGTGCTTTTTGAATTTGGAAAAAGGATCTGCAGTGACCTTGAACTAAGTATCTATAGGTCAAATATGATTCTTATAGCAGATCTTTTTTAAATAGTGAAGAACAATTCCAAATATTCAATTTTAACTTTTAAATTTGAAGATTAAGGCTAAAATGGTCACGACCAGACTTTAGACTGTAACTTTCTCTTCTCTTGGCCCAATCTGGCTTAGATTTAACCAGAAAGACTGCCTTCAGGTTAGGGGTTTGCAGTGTCAAATGCAAAATTTCTTAGAGGTTTGCGTCAAAGTGTTATTAATTGCTTTTCATCTTAATGTCCTTTCTAGGAGCAGGACCCTTTGAGATGGTCACCATCTCAATGATGCCTTCTTTAAATTCTCTTGATTTATCTTTTGTGATCCTGCAACCACAACTTCAGTGGGTCTAATGTTAAGAAGATCTGGATATTATACTAAATATAAAGTGACAAATACATCAATTAAGTATAGAATTCATATTGCTCTCCTTATAAGAACCTAAATGTAACAGGGAACTGGGGCAAAACAAGAGTTTTATGAAACAAGATGACAAGCTATTCTCTACATTGCCCTTCTTTTATTGAGAGGTAACCCATTTAATCATTAAGTTATGATTCATTCAAAGACAGTTTTTAAAATCTTTTTTTTTTCAAATAAATAAGCCAATAACAGATAAGCAGTCGCAGTATAAGTATTTGTAATGTACTACAAGTGAACACTACTAAGTTTTGTAAAAGTTCAGTTTTCACAACTGTGTGGAAACTTTGGCATCAAGGTTGTGTTAAGTAGTCTTTATAGGTCTAGTAGCTCCTTCCAAACAGAGTGAAGAACTTGGCGTCTCTTTTACAGGCTGGGTTGATACACTTGGTGCCAGGTTTCAGAGTCTCAGGCTGTTTGAAGGGAATACAAAGAGTCTTGGCTCCCATTGAAGGGGCTCCTTCTTCCACCACAGCATCCCTACAAAACAAATTAAAGAACTTGAGTTTGTAGGGCAAACACAAATCCCAATCTAATTAAAACCAGATCTCTCCAACTGCCAACCTACATTTGCGATCTTATTGTTGCAATAGTTTAGCAGATAAACATCACTGACAAAGTAGGAGGCGTGCCATGTAACAGACACGGGAACATGAATTGTGAATGCTTGCTGATCACCGATTGCATTTGCTTGGTTTCATAAATATTCATAATTTTTAATATACCAATAAAATAATTGCTTGCTTTTGAAGCACTTGGTCGGATTTACTTCACAAATGTATAAAGAATTCATAGAACTCGGGAGAATTTGCTCTTAAAAGTGTATAAGTTGCAAGAATTTAGAAATTAAAAGATATAGTCACAGAGGGCTTCAGGTTTCTAAAAAATTTTTAAAGGTTTACCTGGCACTGTCTTTCTTGATCTTGTCCTCACAGTCTTCGTCCCCACAGAACGGGGCTTGGATGATTTTCTTGTTGTCCAGTGAATCACAGAAGTGGCTCCATTCATGGGAGACAATCATGTAATTGTCAAGGTCAGATTTAGCTCTACAATGGAGATTCACATTACATTAAATATCTTCAATTCTTTTTATGAAGCAAATTATGGGCAAATTTTCATGGATGAGGAAAAAGGTTGGTTCGGATTCTGTTCTTCAACAGTAATCAAGGAAAATCCTCATTCATGTTATGTAAGGGATATGACTCTCTAAAATAAATATTTAAATTTTGCCCAAATGAAGTACATATACTACATGTATATTACTTTCAGTAATTATCGGTCATATTTTGGTGACTTTGAAACATGTACAGTCACAGATTTGTAAATTCCTGCATGTTTTATTTTTTGAAGTAGTAAAAAGATCAGAGATATAGTAAAAAAAAAAAAAAATAAACAACACTCTTTATAGGAATACAAACTTACTTGTTGAAGAGACTGTCCTGGATGTTTTTAAGTAGGTCCTTGAGTTGTTGTGCTATATTCTGATTCTTCAGGGTCAGTTTCTCGGCAGTATCCCTTCTGACCGCCACTAGCTGGTTCTGCTTGATATCACGAGGTCCCAGCTCCACACGGATTGGTACTCCCTAAATCAAAGATTGTGAAAATGAGAGAATGCATGCATATGTTTCATTTGATTCCAGAGGAAAAATGCTGATTTTCTCCATTTTCAATTGAAGGACTTCAAAATATATCAACATTACATCAAATTACACATGCATTCATACATTTAATTGTGGAATGATCTGATACATGTAATGCATGTATTGGCTGGGGGTAACCATTTTATTTAGAACTGGATTTGTCTATAGGAGACTGCAACAACAAACCTTCAGCTCCCAGTGGTTGAACTTCCATCCCGGAGAGTAGTTGTCTCTTAGATCTGTTCGAGCTCGAATGTCAACTGCTAAAAGCTCTTTTTTCAGAGCCTCACACTTATCCATCAGTTCCTGCTCATCTGTCTTGGATAAACTAGCCGTGATTCCACAGGGAACAATTATCACCTATCAAACAAAAACAAAAAAACAAAGATTGAACAATGTCAAAAAAATATTCGTATTTCTTTATTGGTAACCACCGTTATTCCTTTTAAGGTAATGATACTTATAACTGATAAATCAGACAGTGATACAGAAGACGGTGAAACAGAAGTGATTTTTTTTCACCTGTACACTGGCGACATTAGGAGGCAGTACCAGGCCTTTATTGTCACCGTGAATCATACACATCACTCCTATGGTTCGTGTTGTCAGTCCCCAAGAATTCTGATACACATATTGTTTTTCTAGTGTATCTTGGTCTTGAATACAAATTTCGAACATCTTGGAGAAGTTTTGACCTAAATGATGAGATGTTGCACCCTGAAAAAAAAGATAATACATGTATTCAACTAAAATAAAGCATGCATGTAATTGTATACCATATATATAAAGTAACAGTTACTCAATAAAAAAATTGCATGTTCTTTTATTTTTCTTTGCATGTTCACTAATTTTCTTATCAAAGCCAGCAATAACTGGACATCCTTGAGATGGATTTTACACAAAGATCTGCTATGACCTCGACCTCTAACTGTAAATTACATCAAGGTCACTGCACACCATTTGCCCATAGGTACTCTGTGGGTGGGGTATAAGCCAAATTGAGCCAAAAGCTGAAAAATTATGTTCCGAACAAGCAATATTAGAGGGAAAAGATGGACCAAACACTGTACTCTCTGCTATCCTATATTTGTACCCACCTGTATAGCTCTCCCACTGGCTGAGATGTAGGCCTCCACTGTAGTAGTAAAATCTCCCCCTGCGAACTTCTCTCTCTCTGTTTTCCTACCTCTGACTACTGGAATAGCCAGCAATTCTTCGTACACTCTTGCATAAAGTTCCAGTATTACATACACCTAAAATCAATTAATAAATAAATGATTTCTTTATAAATTTACGGTAGTGTGGTTTCCAAATTTCCATTTCAATATCTATTAAATACTTGAATGTGAAAAAATATTGCAAGAATATTTAAGAAACAAAGATGAAACATTTCAATTGACACATATAACATGTACATGTATAAGCAGTCTACCTCCTCCTCTGCCTCCTGGGCCGTTGAAAAAGCTGTGTGTCCCTCCTGCCACAGAAACTCTCTGGTCCTTAGGAAAGGCTGTGGGTGCTTGAATTCCCATCTCTATTTACAAATCAGAAGAATTTATTAAAAAAGAATTGATGTAGGATCATTAATCTTAAAATGTGCAGTGGGAAGAGGAATTATATTTATCAAAACTGTTGATGATTGATTATGGTAATGGGATATATATCTTTTCAATTATAAATTCTCTGACTCACTAATTATAGATAACAATGTACTTAATTCATATATTGACCAAATATCAGATTAATTATGTCAGTTTGACCTTCTTTATGTCAATAAGTACATGTAAGTGTAAATTACATGAATAGATTTGTATAGAAGAATTTGGATTCTAATTTGGTGAAAAGCATAGTTTTAACAACCCCCTGCCCCTAAAAAATTGTACTTACCACTACATTGCACCACTGGTTCAGTTTCAAAGGAAGATCTCTATGGGACTTGATCCACTTGGCATAGGAGGGGTACATCACAGTTTCACTGGTGGGACGGATAGCGATAGGTTCTGCCAGTTCTGATTTACCAGACCTAGTTACCCATGCAACCTGTGTAGCACAGCAAAAATTATCTGATTATCCCCAGTCTATACAAACATTGATATACACAGTTCAATGGTGTCCTTATTGTATTTCAAAGTACCTCTGGTGCAAAATCTGCAATGTGAGTTTTTTCTCGCTCCAGTGCTTGATGAGAGACAAACATAGGGAAGTAAGTATTTTCAACGCCTATTTTCTTGATTTCTCTATCAAAGAAGTCTTTGATGCTCTCCCAAATAGCATATGACCAGGGGCGTAGAATGTAACAGCCACTGACATCATAATACTCTATCAACTCTGCTTTTGTAATTATCTGAAAATAAGAACCAAAAGAACATGCAAATATGATGTGAAGCTTGTCCTAGCATCAATCATGCAATCACTGATATACAATTGTGAGAATGTGCATGAAAAATAAAATGTAGCTTAAGGAAAGGGTTTACATGTATTCTACATCAGTTTAAAAGTTTTATGCCAGTGTATTATACATGTACTAACCTGTGAGTACCAGTCTGATAAATTCTCTTCTTTCTTTGCTTCAAGTCCAAGTCTGGAAGCATAAAATTAATCTAAACCTAAACTAAATTAATGGTAATGATATCTAGACTATAAAAATTAACCATTTTAAGGAGCCATTGAGAAATTTCTTGTTAGGTAGGGCTGTGTGACCTAGTTTTAGGTAACATTTTGACCTCCTGACCTTGTGACTTTTTTCCCATCTTTCGACAAATCCTCTGCTTTCACTTCTTCTTTCTTCTCAGCTGTTTTTTTGTCCTTTTTCTTATCCTTCTTGTCTTTCCTTCCACCCCCTGCTAAATCCTCTCCCGTAAGATCCTTATACTGAGCCTTCAGTGACAGAAGGGTGTCCACCTCTTTCTTAACTTCACTCTAAAATATAAGTTAATTTTATTGCCAAGTGATTTTTATTAATGTAAATCTAATTGTATGTACATGTATATCCTATTTCAATCTATACTACATATCTGAATACATGTAGAAAAGATGTTTCATCATCCTCAGCCTACACTCATTTCTATCTACTGTATTGTGGGTTATTTTGGAGGGTGTAAAATTTTTATATTTATATAAAAAAAGTCTAAATGGTTTTTTTCCAATTATACTTTTGACAATTCTTCTTATTTTCTAGTATACAAGTAATCAGAGAATTAATTTTAGTGACTTTTAATTTGCTGATTTAATATTAACTGCTAAATTAAGCCAAAATGCTCACCCAGCCATATTTTCCTTCTTAACAATATGCCATTATCGTCAAGTTTTATAGCACTTTTAAACCCTTGACTCATGATTTTTCAAGAGCCATATAAACCCATTCCAGGCCAGTATTTTATTTACCTCTGGTGCTTTGGCTGTCTTGAGTTTTCGCACTGTCTCCCCCTGCTCATCTATTTTCTTCTTGAGATTCTCGGCCTCTGTGCCGCTGACTGGCATGGCTTTAGGTGGTTCTACCTTTAGGGGAGTGGATCCGGCAGGTGGTGGTGTCCAGTCTTTCCCGGTAGCAGTTTTGTAGTCAGCCTTTAACTTTAGCAATAATTGTACCTCAGCCGTTACTTTATCCTGAAATATAAAAGATGTGTACTTCAGTGCAAATTGAAATAAATTTTGATGTCAAATTTAAAACCTCTCTTTTTTGCTTATTTTCAGACACAAAAGTTAAAAGTAAACAAAAAAGTCTGAGAAGCTAAATATTTCTTTCCTTAATCAAGACTTAATATATTACATTGTACTTTCACATAGGTGTTCATGATGATATATTTACATTTGCAAATATGCATTCTTATATGAACCTATAGAATAACGAAAACGTTCAATTCTGTGTGAACTTTTTCAAGACATCACAATGATTATCGCACACGCTTATCGCTTGACGGTTGCATTATATCGAACATAAAAACAGTTATTTTAATGATTATAAACATTTTTCTTTTTTCAAACGTAAATATAAGTAAAAAAAAAAGCAATGTTAAAAAGTTCACCGTGATACGAAGTTGGCTGGTACGTGATCAAATCTACTGAGAAACCCTTCCGGCTTCAAGGATTTGTTTTGGTGACCAACCGACTTCATATCCAAGTGAACTTTTTCAATTGCTGTTTATTTCTTAAAAAACTGTACCTCATTAACAGCCAGTTACATGAAAAGTGTATAATAGTTACACTGCTGTTATTATAATCAATCCACAAATACATGTATATTAATAATCTACAATACAAAAATTTCTATTAGGGGCACTTTTTAAGCATCGCAATACTAAGTAACTTTGATTAAAGTTTATGTAAGCAAAACAAAAAATAAATGAATAAGAAAATAAATTAAAAAAACATAAACCCCAGAAATAACTAAAGCAAAGAATTTTTAAAGCTAAAAAGAAATTTTGTGATGTTTGAATATTGTTGGTATTTAAAATACAACTTCGACAATCTGCGTAAAGCGGGCCAGTATACGTACTGGGTTATTTATTTCTATCACTGTCTAAACCATTATTTAATTTTTTTAAAACTCCCAAATTACTTATAAACTTGTTAAATCATAGGATTTAAATCATATCATCTAAATAAATGAAACTGATGTATAAAAAGGCACTTAACAGCTAACACATTACCTGTCTGCTTTGTACACCAATACACGTGGCGAGTTTATTTATGTTTACAACTTGACCTACTTCCTCTTCCATGCGGAGCTAGCTCCGATTTCTTAGCCTCAATGAATGTGCTACTACTCTGGAAACATGTTTAATATTCATCTTAATGCATGTAAAAAGTATATCAAACCCATCTATTAAATAGGATTTATTTCTAAAATTCAGTTAAAGATTATGCATGGATATATCAAAAGATTGGCGATGCCTATATAGGGCAACATTGCTCACCTTAGTCCATTTAAAGCCAGTAAAATACCATATACCATATATTACATCAAACTGATAGCAATTTTAAAAGTATTCAGTCTGAAATTTGTTTATAATTGTAATTGGGTCAGGTAATACTACATGATGCAATTTTTATGGTTTTTATGGTTTTTTAAAAATTTTCATGTTCCATGTGACTGACACATTGTCTTTTAATTAACACAAAAAAATATTTATAATATTTATTAATAATATTTTACCTTATTCAACAAAGGCATACATTTATCATTTATGCATATGTCTCTAAATACAAAATTGCATGCAAGGACAAATAATACTCTGGATATTAAGATTGAAGTCATATTTTGAATCTGAAAAGACCACTTTTAAATTTTCTTAAAATGTATTGCACTGTTGGTGTATTGAAAATATTTTGGATTTATTCACTCTATCATCATGATCATAGTAAATAATAATTTATCCAAATTATTTTCGTCATTCAAGGGAATAAAATTAAATAACCTGGATATTTCATACTTTAATTAATTATTAATCTGGCAAGCTTTATTGTTCTTTGTGTAATTTTGAAGAGATATTCAAATGATAATGCTGCATTTGAAATTCTTAATTTATTTTTTAATTTAATGTATATTCATAATGCAACATTTCAATGTATGAGAGAAATTTTTGTACAGATATCTTAGTAAACACCTTTTTTTTTTTAAATTTAGACAAATCTATTGCTAGAAAATTGCTTTAGCTTTCAAAGTCTCATTCAGACACACACACACAAAATTAACTTATCTAACACATTTTGAGAAATGTAAAAAAAATACAACTAAGGGACAACATCAAACACCATTATCCTCCAAATGTGGCTAAATTTGTTTCATTTTAAGAACTCAAGAAGTGTCGGCCTGCCCATCAAGTAATGTAGGAAATGTAGTGGTTTTCCTTTTGTTTCACAATTAAAACTTGTGTTCAGCTATGTTTTTCTATGTACAACTCAATCAAGCAACAGTTTATTATTTCTAAACAAGTGCCAGAAGGAAATTATAACAGAACACTTCATAGAATTCTGAAATAGAGACTCATCAGGAATAGAAGTTGACGAGGTACTCTGTCCAAGATAACTCTGAGGACTGATCACTGATGAAGAATCTTTTTCTCTTTTCAGTTGTAGTTACACCATTTTTGTGGCATTGCCACCTAATACAAAATGACAGCATAGTGAAACATGAAAAGTTTCTATGATGCCCATATCATTCTTAGACTAATAACCTGCATTTGGAATACACCAAGTCTAGTTGTATTTTACATTGGCAAAAATAATTCATCTAGCTACCATGTACATGTAGATTCATGTAGAACCATTTAAATTAAGTATAATGATAACAAATGATTTGGTCTTTAATAGCAAAGCACTAATGACATTTGAAACTTAAAGTATAGTAAAACACACTGATAGCATGTACCGGTACCAGGGATGGACAATTTTCATTTCTTTTAAACAAGATATGCTTTATTTAATTAGCTTATAATACATACACTGAGTAAGGGGAATGAAATTTAACTTGCTGTAAGCATCAATCTATCATAAAAATGATCCACATAATCTTGTTTATAAGTATGCCATGGCCCTTTTTCATCAATAGTCGCATTAAATGAATACGTGAAGGAAAAAAATACAGCATTACCTTGGCTGCTTTCTGGGCTTTGAGATCCCTGACTTTGTTTCCCTGGGCTACAATCTGATTATTAAGGTCAGCCTCACTTCCAGATCCTCCAGACTTGGCTGCTGCCAGTGGTGGTGGTGATGTGGCAGCTTGTGGTTTCCAGTCTTTCCCTGTGGCTGTTTTGTATTCTGCCTTCAGAGCCAATAGAGCTTTTACCTCAACATCTATATCCCCCTGTAAAAAGTTAAGATTTGATCAAAATTAGAAGAGCAATAACAACGGAATGATTTAGGAAATAAAACATAACCTTGTACAGCATCTCCAAGAATGCCCTCATCACTTATTGTATATTGATATGGAATTTTTTTATATCTTTAGCATGTGTATTTGAGCATAGGATTCCTTTTATTACATGTACATGTAAGTAGAATGTAAGGATGTATCATACATGTAGGTAGCTGATTTTTTTTTTAAATTGTTTCAAAATCTGCTCTTTTCATGAACAAACCTTGTAATCATGGTAATCATAAGATGTTCTTTGATATGTAAACAATGCCTGTACCTTTGATGCTTTTGAGGCTTTGAGATCCCTGACTTTGTTTCCCTGGGCTACAATCTTGTTATTTAAGTCAGCCTCATTTCCAGTCCCACCAGACTTGGCTGCTGCCGCAGGTGGTGCTGATGTGGCAGCTTGTGGTTTCCAATCTTTTCCTGTGGCAGCTTTGTATTCTGCCTTCAGAGCTAATAGATCTTTTACTGCAGCATCGATGTCACCCTTTTTTCAAAGAGTACCGGTAAGTAACATTGGTTTTGTGAATATACATGTCAACACCGAATCTTAACCCTTTATTTTTTGATCCGATATTTAACCCATTCATGACAACACAATCATCGGGGTCAATAACATGCCTGTACAATTATTTGATTCAACTGGTATCTGTTTAATTTTATCTACCTATATAAGGCACCTACAAAAACTTGCCTGCGAGTCAGGCTCACTATATTTCTTTTAAGGAATCTTGTGACTTTTAATCCACTTGTGTAATCTTTTTAATTCAAAAGCCATAAATGATCTATGTAGCTACATAAACTTTCATGATACATGTATACTGTACCTTAGGAGCTTTGGCTGTCTTCAAATCCCTGACCTTGTTGCCCTGGGCTACAATTTTATCATTGATAATGTTGAAATCTGCTCCACCAGATGGCACTGCTGCTGGGGGTGTGACTCCAGGTTTCCATTCACTTCCTGTCACATTCTTATACTCTGCCTTCAGAACTAAAAGTACTTTAACTGCCTCATCAATTTCAGCCTGTAATGGTTAAAAGATGAGTAACAATTTTTACCTGTAATAATATTTTTAGTATATGAACATGGGTAACAGAGTAGACAATGACAACAACTTGGCTCAAACTCGAGACCCTTTAGTTTAAAAACCAATGCTTACTGACTGAGCAAAAGAGTTAACCCACTAGCTAGTGCTAGTAGGAGCACGGCAGTACATGTACTAAGCTTATTACACACACAATTAAAGTGAGAATGTAAGGTAGGGTTTCCTATATTCCTCAAAGACAACTTGTCTTTTACCTTGGGAGCTTTCTTTCCTTTAAGATCTCTGACCAAGTTACCCTGTTTGATAATTTGATCGTTAAGGTCATGGGCATTCAGTGAACTTGATGAGGCTGGTGGACAGGACACGGGATGAACTGGTTTGGTATCTGGTTTCCAGTCAGAGCCAGAACCGGACTTATATTCAGCCTTCAGCGCCAAGAGAATCTTGACCTCTGCATCTACCTGCTCCTGTAAATCAGACATTATACATGAAGCCTTGTATGTTTTTGTTGAAGACAAGTTGTAGAGGTTAGTTAAGTCAGAACTCAATAACTACATGTACAATGTGAAGAAATCTGTGATGCTGTTGTCAACACAGGAATTTAACAAACCACAAATAACTTAAAATATTGATTGAAAGAAATCTGACCTTTGGAGCCTTCTTGGTTTTGAGGTCGCGAACTCTCTCCCCTTGACTTCTGATTCTTTTGTCAAGGTCCACAAGGTCAATACCTGAGGAGGGGGTTTCTGGGGGAGATTTCTCAGCAGCTTTTCCTTTCTTGCTTTGGGATTTCTAAAATAATGAAAATAATAATAGTTAACAAATAATCTATATTTTACAACTTGTACAATATGTAAATTCTTGCAGATGTATTATTTCATAGTTTGTGATCAACGGGTACATGAATCTGTAATTGCAAAGTGGAGCTTCCCCATGCAAGAGATCATATTTCTAAATACACCACAGGAATAAAAGAAAATAAAGAGAAAATCTGAACCTTTAGCATACAGTCCAGAATCCGTTCTATGTATGCCATCTCATTTTTGCTAAATGCTAGACATTGCTGACATCTCAAATGGCCCAGCTTTACCTATGACCTTAACCTATATGGCTTAGAAATTTTCATGTTGGCATAGAGCTTTAATTCAAGCTCTTTGCACACCGTCTTAAACTCAATTTCAATGGTTTAATCTGAGGAAGATTAAGCAAATGAGAAATAATTTAAGGTCTAAATCTGGATTTCAAACATCTGCTATGACCTTCACAACTGATATAGAAACTTGGTTCAAGGTCACTGCACACCTTTATCCAAAAGCACTGTTTATGTGAAGTATTAGCCAGATAGGGCTAAGTTAGGGGGAGAGTATATATGCTTTGAACATGTTCTAAAGATTTTTGCATAGTCTAATATGACTTTGACCTAGAAACTTCATTCAAGATCCCTGCGCACCCATAAACCAAAGGCACTCTGTGGGTGAAGTATGAGTCAGATTGAATCAAGAGGAGATAATATATGATCATGACTCAAGAGGAGATAATATACGATCATGACAATGTTTTTTTTTCTTCAAATAATTCAGCTATGACCTTGGCCTTTGACCTAGAAACTTGGTTCAGAATAAATGCGCATCCTTTACCCAAAGGCGCTTTTTGGTAGAGGTATGAGTCAGATTGGGCCAAGGGGAGAGAAGATATGCTCCGGAAAAGGAGAGATGGATGTACATACTAATCAGTATAGGACGTCCTAAGACTGGGGCCCTAATTATTACTTTTGTTACACAAACATACTACCTCCATCACCTTAATAATACATCATCAGATGTACACATATCATGTACTGGATTATATAATTTCTGACCATTACCTCTTTGCTGCTTCCCTCTTCTTTGTGTTTTGATCCTGAGGTAGGCATCTCCTTGGTATGACCATCGGGGATGTTCAACAAAACACAGGGACTACTGCGACCCGTGAACGGACTACAATACAATTAATGATCTGATTTATAGAACCCAACCTTACATATACAGCTGTCGAATCTTTCACTGAAAACTCTGAAATAGCCATCATTGATAATTTGTGTGATTTGTTGTTTAATATCATATTAGTGGTATTTCAATCAAAGCTTTGATATAAGATTTCAGCTGCCTGAACAGAACAATGGCTGTGCTCACCTGGTGGGGAGGTAAGGTTGATCACAGATGAAGTATCCTCGCCTCTGTAGCTGAATTATGTCTCCCTTCTTTAGCTCGCTCAGACATGGATCACCGAACATCACATTCTCTTTCTGCATATACATAAATCTCCATTCAATGTACGTACATGTGTATATAATCATTAATTGAAGACCTATCCATATATTTTTTCTCATTCAATTGCAGAATGAAATATCTTTTGTGAACTTTTTTAATTAATATATCAATATTGTTTGGTGTTCATATGCAATACTGTGCCAAGAATTTCACATACAACAAAAAACATGGCCAAAGAAATTTATACTTCTTGTTCATTACAAGAGTAGATGATAACAAGGAAAGTGAATTATCTATTAAACCTTATTTCAAATACTGTTTGGTGATTTATATGTACATGCATAGGCAGTGATTAATGTGTTTTACAGTGTGACCTTTGGGGCAAGCGCAGCAGGAACTATACATATCTAGCATCATTGTCAACTACATGGATTTGTCCCACAATAAAACAACATCGCTTCCCCTCAAATACTTTTACCCCCACCCAGAACCTGAAGTTAGCAACTTGAATCTTTATTCCAAATTGTCCCATCATATGCTATTATATACCAGATTTTTAAAGAGTCAACTCACCAAAAATGTTAAACAGAAACTGATAAGATATATTTTTGATAAAAACAAAGTTGGTTGTTTTGATGCATACTGGTAGATATTCATGTATTATTTTTGTCACCTGTTGTATGCTTAATATACGTTGCAGGCATATGCCACCTCCCCTCTCCTTATAGGTATGTAATTTCCTATTTAACGATTTGACCATATGAAACTTCTACGTAGATTTTTTTACTGTTTAATTTTTCTTTTCTTTTAAATTATTAAAAAATGATGTGGTTGTAATTCTGAAGACAATTGGATTTTTTTTAAAAATTCCTCCCCACCATACTATACCTACAATATGCAATATTAGCCTAGATCAATATACAGTAAAGCATGGAACTTGTGTGTATATCATCCCTTTATCTAAGCCATAAAAGGATTAAAACAAAAACTAGCAAGCAGAGGGATCGCAGTTTTCACTGAAATAGCGAGTACTCATTAATCAGTAACATGCAGCACAGATGCTTGATCAACCTCTAAACTTCTTTTTTTGCTTTGTTTACATTACTCAACAGAATACGAAGAAATGTAGGCATGTAATAGCTCTCTTGGTTCTCACCAAAGCTTGTGCGTTAATCAAAATGAGTACATGTACTAAAACCTCACGGAACGGTAAATTGCAAGTGAAAGGTAAGCCATTTTTGGGATGCTGCCCTCAAAAAAATCTTGATGAATAGGTTCAGCTCGTTCTTTATCCTGCACAGTGGTTCTTAGAGCTTGCTTCGCTCGCTATAAGTGGACTTTATACATAGACATTTTTTCCCCCACCATACAGATACATCATCAAGAATAAAGGACAAGTCTGCCCCGCCCCCTTACCTTGCTGTCTCTGTTGGCATACTGCTTAAAGTCCTCCTCTTTACCAATGACAGGCTTTGTGATGATGTGGTCATACTCGACACACACTGTGGGCGTGAAGGGGGCCCGGTCAGTCTCTGCCAACCAGGTGATCTTTTGGGTCTTCTTATAGTCCTAGGAGAAGAGATAATCACAAAATGTTACTATCTTACATATGAATCGCTGGATTGAAAATGTTAAAATTCATGTAAAATTACAATGTATGTCTCCAATATTGACGATCGAAGGGAAACATTGCTTTTATTGATTGTCTGTTTTACTGTTTGTTAGTCATTTTGAAAGTCTGCCTGACAACTTTTTAAGATAGACACTAAATACCTGGCCTAGTGAAAGGTCAGAACATAGTCAATGTCATTGATAGAGAGATCAAGGGTAAAATTTGTTTCCATAAAACAATAAGATACAAAGGTACCTTTTGTTTTACAAATTCACCATGTCTTTAGAGTACGGTTATATGTAACAAATGAATGCTCTTACTGTATTATCCAGTCTGGTTGAAGCCTCCAAGGAAACTATCTTGTTGCCTTTCCTAAAATTAATAATAAAATTGAATTGAATTATTTAGCAAAATAAATGTATTTTCAGCTGAAAGTGTTAGGATTAGGTTTTCAAAAAGTTTGAGTTATCATCCTACTTGTTTATTTTGGTTATTTCTAAGTTGCCCCAGTTGATAAACGTAGTAAGCTCCCCTTCCTTCAACAGCTCAGCATCAGCTCCCTCTATGTACACAAGGGAAGAGTACCAGACATCCTTCATTCCAACACCTTCATTCTGAAAATTGCAATTCACAATATTACACAACATAGAAAGCACAATCTTAACATTTGATACATGTACACGAATTCTTCTGTTTTTTGCTGCTGAATTTTTTTTTCTCCAATGTATGTGTATTTACTGAATGAAAGGAATGTTCTTACCTTGGGATGTTTGGGTTTCTTAATCACACCTGTTGAGGCATCTTTCACATGAACAGGGATAGCTTCCTCCTTCAGCAAAGCTGTAAATCTTGGAACAACTGGGTCAATTACCTACAACAAATTTTTTAGTAAGCTTACCATGTACATGTATGCAATGAACTTTCACTAAGTTTTTTCCATATAATCTTGTAAACAAACCTTCTTGTTGACTGCCCAGATTTTATCCCACTCCATCATCACCACAGACTTAGAGGATCCCTACAACACAAGCAGGGTATTAAGCCATGTTGTTCTGATAAAAACTTCCAACAGCATGAACAGTTTATCTATTACAACCTTTTACAATAAATATTTTTCACCTGAGACACAATGAACTGCTTCAGGCCCTCCACAGTCATTCCCCTTCTGAGTACCCCCCTCACTGTCGGGAAGCGTGGGTCGTCCCTGTCGTCACACAATAAATACATATACGTACATGTACTTCTAAATAATACCAACCATATCTCTTCTGTAGTTCAAAAACGCATGAATTGTAAGGACTTATGATTTTTTTAAAAAATAATCTACAATGAACTCTAACCATCCATCCACTATTCCTTCATTGACAAACCAGGTGAGCCTCCTTTTGGAGAGAACAGTGCTCTGTAGGTTGAGTCTGCTGAACTCGTAGATGTAGGGCCTTCTTAGACCTGAAGACAAAGGCAATGCAAACTGAAAATACTGGCAGTGACATACAATTCAGTTTACTTAAATGCAATACAGCATGAAACCTTTGTACCCACATAACATGCATATCTACCTACAATCATTAACTGAGTAAGATTTCTGTTAGAATACTGGTATATGTACTTCAATATCAACTTTACAGTAACTGATACAGGCTGGAGCTGGGCTAGCTTACCCAGAGTGTCCAGAACCCAGTAGTAACTGATACAGGCTGGAGCTGGGCTAGCTTACCTAGAGTGTCTAGAACACAGTAGTAACTGATACAAGCTGGAGCTAGGCTAGCTTATCTAGAGTGTCCAGAACCCAGTAGTAACTGATAGAGGCTGGAGCTAGGCTAGCTTATCTAGAGTGTCCAGAAGCCAGTGGTAACTGATACAGGCTGATGCTGGGCTAGCTTACCTAGAGTGTGATACAGGCTGGAGCTAGGCTAGCTTACCTAGAGTGTGATACAGGCTGGAGCTAGACTAGCTTACCTAAAGTGTGATACATGCTGGAGCTAGGCTAGCTTACCTAAAGTGTGATACAGGCTGGAGCTAGGCTAGCTTACCTAAAGTGTGATACAGGCTGGAGCTAGGCTAGCTTACCTAGAGTGTCTAGAACACAGTAGTAACTGATACAAGCTGGAGCTAGGCTAGCTTATCTAGAGTGTCCAGAACCCAGTAGTAACTGATACAGGCTGGAGCTAGGCTAGCTTACCTAGAGTGTGATACAGGCTGGAGCTAGGCTAGCTTACCTAGAGTGTGATACAGGCTGGAGCTAGGCTAGCTTACCTAGAGTGTGATACAGGCTGGAGCTAGACTAGCTTACCTAAAGTGTGATACAGGCTGGAGCTAGGCTAGCTTACCTAGAGTGTCTAGAACCCAGTAATACTGCTCGTCCCTGTCGTGGTACTCGGTGGTCCTCAGAGCATGTGTCACATTCTCTACACTGTCCACAATAGGACAGGCAAAGTCATAGGTAGGGTACACTCTGTAACAGATAGTGCAAAGCCAGGTCAGAATTGAGCATTTACATTTACATGTAAGTAACACGCTTGCACATTTACTACACATAGTATATTCGTTTTATAAGATAGAAAGCATTACTGGTATTTTACTGATTTCACTATAAAAGTATTCATGCTTCTTTCTTCCCTTGACCCCTAGCACTTACTTGTACTTGGTGCCGGTCTTGATGTGGGGCTCCAGCTTACAGCGGTACAGTGTGGGGTCCCTCATACACCCATTGTCTGAGGTCATGTCAATCTTGGCCCTCACTGCACACTTTTGACCAGCTGGGCTTCCTTTCTTCATCTCCTCCCACATAGCCAAGTTCTTCTCAACACCTGATTACATTCAGATACAAAGTATATCCATTTATAGTATGGTACATGTGCACATAAACAAGTATGATACATTTTCACATTAATTTTAAGTTTGTCTCATAGACTAAGCATACTATTCAGGAAAAAATTTGTTAGGGTTTAAAACTGAAGATTGGACTCATTATTAATTCTTGCATGACATATACATCTACCTGCACATGTACAGGAACATAAACACTATAGACATTCGTAGACCTACTATTATTTCTGTTGACAGAGTCCTTGCGTTCATCTCGCTCTTTCTTCATGGTCTCCGGGTCAGTGTTGTCCACATAGGCTTTCCCGATCTTCATCATTTTCTCACACAATTCCTGGATCCGATCAAAATGGTCGGAGGTGTAGGAAAACTTGTCGTACTTAATGCCCAACATGGCCACATCCTCCAGAATCACCTACACACACAATATATAACCTTTAGAATGTCCCAAAGTTTCTTAAACCCGGGATGCAATGTATCCAACATTCTTAGACTTTTATGAGGTCGATCACTCTAATCTCAAGCTGTATGAAATCAGTAGTATATACTGGATAAAGTATTGATCTTAGTTTTAAATAAAGTATGACCCTGCAAACTTATTTACTGTAAACTAACTTTTATAATACGCCACAAAATTCTTTTCAAATCACAAATGATAATCTGGTTAGTAGCAACCTATAATAAAGCATTTCAAGCCTTTTTTATTGAAATATACCAGTGTATGAGACATTAAGGACAAGTTTGAGGCAAAAAATGTTTATTATGCTAAGAAACTAAATTTATCATACACTATACCTGTTCAAACTCCTCGTTTTCCTTGGCTGGATTGGTATCATCAAATCTCATGATGAGCGTTCCCTTAAATATCTCTCTATAATGGTAGTTTAGCAAGGCCGCCTTTGCATGTCCAATATGTAAATATCTGAAAAGAAAATCATTGAGATTCATGAACCATGGATTGTGGATTTGGACAGTTGTAATAATGCAGTTCTCTACTGGTTAATAATTTTACCCGCTAGCCTCCGGTGGGAAACGAGTGACAACTTTTCCAATCTCAGCCCCTGGTAGGTCCACAAACTTTCCTTCATCTTTCTTTGCCTGAATAGAGATAATAAGGGCTATATACAAATTGCACATAAACAAACTACACATGTTAAGAAAAATTCATTAGGCCAGGGTAAAAAAGGACAACAATTAGAAAATTTAAGATTAGTTATAAACAGTACGATTACAACCTGAAAGGGAAAAAAAAATTAAAATCAGAGAAGAAACATCAGGTCTCTGTAAAAGTAACTAGATACAGAAGTTATTTCAATTCAAGCTTAAAATATAAAGTTATAACTTGAGGCAATACTCACGGACGATTCAGACTTCTTGTCACTTTTCTTCTCAGCACTGCCCTTGACTTGTGGCAGGTTTTTCTGGGTGACTTTGAATGCTGACTGGTTACTGAGGAACTTGTAATAGCGAGTGACATTAACACCAGCATCTCCAGATGCTAGCAGAGACTGAAACTTGCTGTTGCCTATTCATAATAGAATTAACTCAATTTTAATGCTATATAATACATGTACACTGTACATATAATAGTAAATTTCCTGATTCTTTTTTTCATCAGTATGTTAAATATTTCCATGTACTGATTGTACCATTATATCATCTGTAGGTTGACATGTATATTAAGGAATAAGTATTTTTATTCCACACGACTCTTTATCCTGCTTTTTGTTATCAATACTGCATATTACCAGTATATAACCTGGCTATCTACAAGTTATTTGAAAGCAAATAAAAATCAATCAAAAAGAAATAGTTCCTTACTCTGGAGAACCTCCCAGATAGCAAAGTCAGCCAGAGTCAATGCCTGACCCACAATGTAGGTCACCGGCTCCAGGGACTTGTCTAAGTAGGTCAGGGCCGTGGAGAACTTGGAGGCACAAGACAGGGAGCCCGAAGCAAAGGTCAGCCAGTGATCGACCTGTCAATGTTACAGACTCAGCATCAGAGATCAATAAAGATACCCATGAACTGTGCTAACATTGCCCATTTCTCAGCAAGGCTCAATAAGTTTTACTCTCAAATTTGGAAACTACTGTGGTTTCATCAATATTCGTTGAATACCCATTTTGTGGATTATGTTGTTAAGTTGATCCATGAAAATAAATGTTCATTGAAGTGCAATATCTACTTATATTTTGTATTGATATGGTCAAAGGCCATGAATTTATGTATCCTTGAAACTGTGATTTTCATTGAATCCACTAAAATTGATACCCACGAATAACAAGATATTATTTTATTTCGGAATAATTATTTTCCTCGGAATTCACCTTTTTCCTGATGAAAAATTGTAATTGACCCTAATAGCCTTAGTTACATGAAAAAAATATAAATCGTTGATATAGTGTGATTTTAGCAGTGGCAGGGGTAATGGAGAAAAATACATGATTTGCTATGCTCTGAATTTATACCAGTATTCATCTTATTTATTTATTTGTTTTAATTTATTTTATTTATTTGTTTTGTATTTTGTTCACATACCTGTGAAAGAAGTGCAATTGAAATCAATGAAAAGAAAAATTTCCAAGATATCTTTATTGACACATTATCATTTTTCACTCGCAAAAATTCACAGGAACGAAAACAGATTTCTTACGGAGATTTGTAATGGGGAATGTTTACATCTTTTCTCCATTCGGAAGTCACTCACAGTGCCTCGCGCAATTTTTGAACGTTATCATCTGGGTCTGCTGTAATACATAATCCCCATAGACATCACATTTTTTAGCAGTGTATTGAAACCTGATATGCTAAATTGGGCGTTTTAACGAAGAAATCTTGGAAATTTTTCATACTTTTGAATGAACATCATTTGAATCCTGAGGAATTTATAAGGCCTAAGAACAAAAAATTGTGTGTTTAGGGTAACACTGATGAAAAAATTTGGTTAGGTAAATCTAAAAATGGTAGTATAGTCATTCATTTTTTACCATTACCTATAATATAATATCAACTGAACTTACCTCAGAGGCTTCAAGGATTGAATTCCCATACAGACCCAAATCTTTGAACTTGTTGGCCAAGAATCGGCATATGGTATAATTACTATTCAAAGTAGTACTGCAAGTAAAGAACATAAATAGGTTTCAGACTATCATATAAATTAGAAGTATTGTAAACATGTTTCAACCTTCAACTTAAATCCCCCCCTCCCCCCACCCCCCCCCCCCCCCCCCCCCCCCAAAAAAAAAAAGTCACAGGTTATGTCACACTTATGTTTACAAAAGGAAATACCATGTTAAAAAAAAACCCAACAAATACTGGTTCCTTACCCGTCCACAGTGAGGGTTGTACTCTGACCCAAGGACCATTTCAATAGATTTTTCTGTGACAGGTATTCTGCTGTTAAAAGTGCAGCTGAAAGAAAATATCATACACAGTTTATAAACTGTAATTGTTGTAGATTCTACACAAAATTATATCATACAAATGTACCGGTACATTTTACCAGGTACCATTCCTTATAAAGTAAAACTATCCTTCTTTTTACTTGACATTTCTTGATTATATCAATACTAAAGAAATGATTTCCCCAAGAAATTATGAAAGACACCTATGTACTGCAAAAGAATAGGAAATGTACTTATTTCTTTGTCTGTAAAATAAAGGTGCTTTATATGGTCAAAGCGATGGTTGCTGACAGAAAATCAAGACACCGTTACCAGGTATCAACAATATGTATTGTATCTTTGTACATTCTGAATATGCTGAAGTTTAATTTTATTAAAATTTGCTTCATACTATCTTTGAAATTGATAATTAAATCAATGAGCTTTCTTGTAGTAACAGATGAAAACTGCAGTATACTTGAAATATTGAGGCTGCACATTTTAAATTTATGTATAACTTTCCAATGAACAAGATCTCCCTCTCTCTTTTCTCTCTTGTTAATTAAATACAAATGATGAATAAGATCAAATGAGTATAACCGGGTAACCCCTACAGTGCACTTTTCTTCACAATGATGGTGAGGAAAGTCTTTCTATATGCAACATTTATGGAATTGATAGCATTCCATCACCATGTTGTTTTCAAAATGAAACCATGTAGATAAAATAAATGACCACCCACACATGTTCAAATAAAATGCACAATATTGTTGCGTTTATTGATAACTCTGCCCCATCAACCAATCAAATTGATCCTGTAAAGAGGGCAGGTATTGTCTATGTTTGGCGCAGTTGTCAAAATGAAGTGATCGACGCATACTAGATAAGTCACACCAAAAAAAGAATTGATAATAAGTATTTATTTCTTAGTTATTTTCCTTCTTAGTTTAATGTAATTCAATAGTGATTTATACCTATGCTTAATTCATTTCTTAACTTACAATGATTAGCTTGCTAAGAATTCAAATTCTTCTCTCATGTTTTACATGGAGATAAAAGAGAAGCATTAATATTTGAATTCATGAATAAAATGTAATTTATATTGTCATGCAATGACATTCATTAAATATTAAAGATTATCGATTTGGGCGTTTCAGTATTCTCTATGGGCACATTATATGTTTTTAATCGGATATCTCTGTAACTCAGGGACTTCTTCATATCCTAAACCACCCAGACCAGCCTGTTTATAAAATTACCTTTATGCATTGTATCTGCTGACAATTAGATACCCTTATAACAGTCACCAAAATTAATGTTTTTAAGTTTAATTTATTTTATGAATATCTTTTAAATGTTGTTCTCTACTGAAATATTACTCTAAAAAATGAATTTCAGGTATTAGCTTTCAGTTAGAATAAAATCCATTAGAAGTTAGTCTTAAAATTATTTGACATAGTGCACTATGGAGCTACCATTCAAAAATTAACTTATTACTATATATATGGTTTAATTTCTTCTTACTTTATTTCATACACTGTAAACGTATTATATTTAGCGTGTACGATATTTGACGGAAAAAAGTTTTTGAACAAGTTGGCGTGGATTTGATTTAGCGTATTCCTGAATGTGACTATTCTTATACATATATGCATGGCATTTAGTGATGTACTTGATTTAGCTGAAGCCGCATTCCGCCAAAAACGCTAAATAGAATACACAGCCAAATGTAAAACGTTTACAGTAATACCTGATGTCACATAAACAAGCTTAAGATATCCTCGCATCACATTATGTTTAATGATTTGATATTTATAAATACATCAGGGTCTAAACGATATTCATTCCCTAGAATGAAAAAAATCCCAAAACTTCTTTTAAAACACCGACTTTATATTGTCATTCAGGTTGAAGAAAGTAAGCTAAACATGAAAAGTCTACATTCAGGGATTTCACACATACCGGGTATATACATTCAGAAATTTACTTTCGTTCTTGTCAATTTCCTCAGGTAAAAAGACAAGTCAATGAGATTTACCCCTTTACATCTAGATTAATTGTACTTCTGCATTTTCATTAAAACACATCAAAATGTGACGGAAATCATATCATTGGACAAAGTCTAATTTTAGACCTGCCAAGAGTTATATACCTTTTACAGTATTTACATTCACAAGAAGAAAAAATTAATGCAAATAAATAAACTGTAGGATTGAATAATTGGTATATTTTCATATCAATGTTTCTATATATTGATAATGTACTAAACATTTGGGACCAAGCGATACGGATACAGATGATGCAACATCATGACATTCAGAAATTACACTGTCTGATAAGCCTTTTTTGATATTCGGGAATTCTAAAATATTTGTAAATTTACCTGCAGGAATTTTATCCTTCTGAAAAGACACATTCAGTGCCATGTTTGACGTGTAATTCAAACGATCCAAATAAGGTGTGTTATGCGAAACCGGCGAAATCCGTCCACACGTTGCGATCACTTCGCCAAGTCAAACAGGATACAAAAAAGGGACACTAGTTATACAGTTAACGCGTAACATTCCGGATTACGTTATTAAATTTGTTTATTTTATGCAGCTCTAATTTTTATTTATTTATTATCCAGTCCATTAATTCACTGTGTTGTTTTCTTATATCAGTATTTTCTCCTTTTGTTCAAGTAAAATTTTGATTGTTAAACAAGAGAAGAAAAAAACCCCCACAAGGACTTCGACGTGGATACCTGTGTAAAATATAATTAAAATTATACATGTTTAACTATCCTAATCTGCATAATATTTCATCGATAATACAGACCATTCGTCTCTAAGAACTATTTGAAAAACTGCGTTTTTCGACTGACAAGAATAAACAGAGCTCCTATTTTAGTTACTAAAATATCAGCGTTCCACAACTAATATTAATTGATGCAGTGTTTCTACATTCATGGGTATCAATAAAATGTTTAATTTCATTAACAAATAAAATTCAAACTCTACAAAGAGATTTTAAGTAACAATAAAAAAGGACCTACACAGTTGAAATAACTTATTTCAAAAACCAAAGCGAAAACATAAAATTCGGCACAAAAAAATGAACCCAGCAAAAAAAAAAAAAGATGATGGAACAAACTTTTTTTTAAAAAATCAACATTGTCTTCCCAACCAAACAGTTTGAAGTTAAGATTGATTAAAGATTTCAGAAGATTTAATATTTAAAGAAAGGTTACCTATTTCAGAGAATGGAAGGAGATGATGAATCAAGACTGAAGATTATCATTATTATCAAGGGGGGGGGGGGGGGGGGGGGGGGGGGGGGGGGGGGGGGGGGGGGAGTCGTGCTATATATATCAAGCATACAATATTCGAAAAAAAATATGAATATATTTTTTTACACCTGCATAGCGATGAAAAATGACATCTAAATCTTGGGATGTGTATCTTCAAAAGTAACATGTACATTAATTCAATATGTCATTACATTAATTCAATATGTCATTGAACTAGCCCTTCGACTCAAATAATATCTGAGATAGAAAAAAGAGTTAACATACATTAATGCATATAGTATATCGGTGCCAATGATTAATAACTATAAGAATTGTTTGGTAAAGGCAACATGGTGGGGGGGGGGGGGGGGGGGTCTAAACTCCCTGGAATTGTAAAGTTATTGAATTTATATAGTGAACTAATGAGAAATATAGACACTGGAACCCCCTCCCGGGAAAAGAACGCATCAGTGAGTACATCACTGACGGGGAACAATTTTTAAAAAAATTTGGGGGGGGGTGTAAGGGTGAAGCCCCCCCCCCCCCCCCGAAAAAATCTATGGATCCGCGCATGGGCCTAATAATTAAATACGGGTAAATTATTGAATAGATTAGAAGCTGTTCTCTATATTAAAAGGAGAATATTAAATAAGTTGGATCCGACCAAATTCCAAGATCCTCTGCTATGTTTTCAATAGGGAGATTCCTTGCTCCAGAAATAGAAATGTATTTTTAGTATGTCAACGCTCATTGGATATCATTCGACTGATGACGTCATGATTGTTAAGGCTTGCGTTGTGTTTTGGTTACATCACCAGTGTTTCAGCATCAGATGTTGAGGCAAGACGTGTTTTTCGCTGAGCGAAATACTTCTGAGAATTACTGTATCAAAAGACTCCAGAAAGCGACAGAAATGAACAGCTATTCATCTAAGAGGGTAATGGTCATCTTTATTAACTTTTTTCGGCAAAATACCTCATGTTTTGTTGTTAAGGAGTCAAGTTTCAGAATCTTCGAATGAGAAGCATACGCGTTACGGTTTGGCAGATTTTAAACAACCATACATGATTGTATGCAGATGAACATGTAGGCTTATCAAATGAACAAGAACCTCGCATCACTCATACACAATTTTATAAAAACAGAACATGAACACTTGATTAAAACAAAATGTTTTTATGCAAAATCGTGTGAATTACGAAAAATATTGAATCATCAGTAGAAACTCTGTACAGTTTTGAAAATTAATTCCGGATTGCCAACGTTTTAAATGAAAAAGATATTCATGTCTGAAGCCTTGAAAACCGACACAATATGCCAGATTTGTAAAAGCCAGTATGCTACATGCCTATATGTTACCCATTCAAAATGGCTGCATAACAACCAGTCATTTCTGCCGCCAGAAATTTTAGACACTGATAGCATGATCATGAAATCTATAGGCCTAGTGACAAACGAACTTTCATATATAGATGACATACTCGTATTAATGAATGTCGTATTCTGTAAAGAAAAACAAAATATTATGACACTGATAGATAAAAATTACTATAAACAAAAATATCATTACACATATATACATGTCCGTTCCTTATATTGTAAAACAAAACATTATCAAATTGATTATATTACGTTTTAAGCTTAGCACAGGTGAATTATTAATCATATTAATAAAAGCCAAGAACAAAATTGACAATTCGATATTAAAAAGTCATGGCAAATAACGCATGTTTTCTATTTTATTTCATTTAATTTTTTGGATGGTCTTTTTAATTCCAGAAGAGAACGGATGATCAGCATTTGGCTCCGGAAGCCGCCTCCAGTATTTATGGGAGGCCAGGGATGGGCTTCCTGACCACGCCCTTCACTTCCGGGACTCATACGGAGGTCTCAGATTCAGATTTTTATGTAAAAAAATATATTGGTGTAGGAAGTAAGTAAAAATAAAGTTAGACCTATCTATCTTATTTTCTTCACATTTCTCTGTCTGTCATATATACTTTATTCTTCTGTACTGTACGTACTATACCTATACCTCTTCATTTCTTTATTCTTAATCTCTTTATCATATTCTATTTTGCCGAAATTTCTTTAAATTTTGATCAAAGCTGTATGCATGCATATGTACTCACGACAATTTCCAATAAAATTTTAGATTGAGCACATCAGAAAGAGGTTTCATCCATGTAGTGACCAAGCAGTGTTAATACAGAACACTGGGACCACACACACAGTGGACAGCGTGGCGCGAAACAGGGTAACTATGACCACCTCTACATTAGTTTGACAGTCTGACATAATGTTGATTTATACTTTTTTCAATATTGGATAAAAAATTATTTGTTGACTTTCATACAAAATCCAGGCTAACCAGGTATTGAGCAATGAACAAGTACAACAGTTCATAAACTCCACGGTCCTTCCTCGCCATAGAACAATTCCAAAGCCCGGGTCAGATAGCAACGTCGGCTATTGGTCTCACGATCAACCAGAAAGCAGACCAACTCAACTGGTACTTGTTTCTTTACATCATAATCGTCTCATATGCAAACAATATACATGATTATGCAGTTATATCCTTTAGTCTTCCTAAATAATTACATATTATATTTGGAGAAAGAAATTAAAACGAGATAAGGCTTCCCATCAAAATGAGCCCACGAACAACTTTTAACTTTAATCATATTCCTCTCTCTTACAATGGATATTTCTTACTGGTAAATACTCATTTATTTCAGAACTTCCAAGCTTCTGGCACCCAGCAGATAATTAGCATGGGTAGAACTGCTACACAGAGCATCATTGTTCCTCAAATTCAGGGCTATACGTTTGTACAGGAAGTCAGACCTCAGGACAACACTGTTTCATGCAACCAAACCCAGCAAAATGTCGAAACAGCTGTGTTTTATGGACAAAACCAATCATGTGTCCAAAATAGAGGCTTCTATGGACAATATCAACCAAGTGTCCAGACAGGATCGTACTGTGGACAATCTCAGATAGTTGACATAGAGAAAGTGCATTATTATCGGAACACCGGTGTTCAAAACGGACAAAGCAACCAATATGCGACCATTGCCCCGGACCAAATCTGTCCCCAGAACAAGAAGAGCACCGACAAAGGCCGGAAAAAGCGCAAATCCAAGACCAGCAAAGTCCAACAAGGCTCTCAGACTGCTCCTAATGTTGACAAAGTTAACAACAGTCACAACCAGCAGTCATCAGTTGGGTTGACCACCACACACCACGTGACAACTGATGACCATTCCCAGAACTCACCAACAAACAAGGCCGTAAGTATAAAATATCAAGACACATCTTTCCTATTTAACGACTTTTTTAATCCATTTCACAATTTATTCATATAATGAGACCATTCCATTATAAAAGTAACAATGAATTTTGGGTTTAGGAGCCATGGAGTCTGGTTCCCCAAGCTGTCCTAATGCACGTAAAGCCTATGGAGGCCCAGACCAACCAAACAATATCCAAACTGCTTGCTATGAGAGAAGCAGAAAAAAATGGTTACCATCCAGTTGTTGCAAAAAGAAAGCGAGACACAGCTCAAAATGATAGTAGTGGTAGAAAAAGGAAAAAGGTGAAGGGTCAGAGCCAGAGTCATGATAGTGAAGAACTATCCACAGAACTGGCTGGTGGCAAGGTAACTCTCTCTGTCTCTCTCTCTCTCTCTCTCTCTCTCTCTCTCTCTCTCCTTTGAATTAATGATTTAATACAAAGATATTAATTTTGTTATATTTTAAATCTTCTAAAACTTTTACTTGAAGCAGAAGACAGTCAAACGCATTGTCGTTCCGCCAAAAATCAGACAGAACCCCGTAAGCTACCCGCCATATGTCTCCAGAATCATGAAGATCTTGGCCAGGGGACAGCAAAATCAAACTGAAATCCCTGATGATCACCAGTGCACCAATGAAGAACTAATGCAACCGAGATTTGACGACCCCCGAACAGAATCAGTCTCAAAGGTTCGTGATTATGCTTGCATCAACAACTTGCACTGTCGTTTAAATTGTGGATGTTCGTCTCTCAAACCGTGTGTCGTAATTTGTTACTTACATAAAACCGGTCAATCTTATCTATAGCAAATAATAATAAACTAGAGAATTGTAAAAGAACTCCAAACAAATACCGGTATTTTAGCGTTTTTTTTACCTAGTTACTGATATCAATGAAATCATCAGCTCAAAATTATATCACTTGCAAGTTGTACATGAAATTACTATCAATGAAATAACAACTAATTATCATACATGTATATTGTTCTTTTGTTTGTAGCAAAAGGCAGAGGTTCAGTTAAAACCTAGGGTCTCAGAAAAGTACTGTCATGGCATCACTGAAAAGTGTGAACCAATCACAGAATCTGTATCAAAGGTGCGTAAATCAACCAATAATACCCTAGATAACATTTGTCTAGTTGCTGATGTCATTATTTAGCTACTGATTTAGTTACTGTGGAAAGCTTTTAGAGGTCCTGTTTTATGCAAAATTACAATATCATTGTTCAGAATTAAGATTTCTGATGTCATTAAACTGAATCCCAATGGACCTTAAATTTTCAGAATGAAACAAATCACAGCGACAAACGCCCATATCTGAGATAAACTCACAAACGCGCTAGTATTACAATCTTTCTTTTGTGATATTATATGATTTAGATACAGCTCACTTTTTAAATAATATATATCAGACGTGTAAAAGCTCAGTTAGCTACGTCACTCGCGTTGATCAGATTTACCAGAGTATGCATTGATTTGATATTTGCGAGAGTTTCAGTTTCTGACAGTAATGTTTTGTTTGTACATGTATTTATATTATGATACATGATGATGTACTTAGCTGACCCCTTTCTTTTATTGTAGGAAATCAAACAAAAAGTGACCACACCAAGAAATGTGGACATTAAAAAGTTCTTTGAAGACTTGCCATGTGAATCTATTCTTAACACTGACAGTTTCTATGGACCGGAAATGTTTGTCACTTCCGGTGACCAGTGCTTTGGTGGCCAAGCCTCCTTCCTGTGATCTAACGGTTGTGTCTGGGTCAAGGCAGAGATGACCAATTTGTGATAAGACTGTAGCTCAATCAACGTGATACCTCATGTCTTTGTCAGTCTTTCTTCTGATATATCTATATTTTTTATTCAATTTAACTATGTGCCAAAATGATTCAGATTTGTCGGGCAATGGTATTTATTGCTTAATTGTTTTTATTTGCTATTTGGTTGCTTTTTCAGTTTTTGGTGTGGTTGGGGTTATTTCTTTCTAGCATTTTTAACTATTTTTTTCCATTTCTGGTTTTTCATCTTCATGGTAATTTTTCTTTGTTTGTTTTTTTGGTTTTGGTTTTTTTTTTTACTTGCGCCTGACATCTAAATCGATTTTACTTTTGATATGAAAATAAAATGTGCATGCTCTTTTCATTGTTTTGTTGTTTTTCAGTATATGTATCATTTTTATAAAAAAAAAATACGTTTGACCTTTTCCCATTTATTAAATACAGTAATGATTTACTCTCTTAAAAAAATTCTGTTCGACGCGGTTCTAGTCTCCATAAAAAATGATAAAATAAACGCACCGTGTCTTCCTCATCTTATGTTAAAGAATCTTCTAATAAAACCAACCTGCTTTGTTACAAAAAAGCTCTGGAAAATCAGTTGAAATTTCCTTAATTGCATTATTATCTCGACTCAGTGTGAACAGATAGTACTCCTGTATTTAGATGATTAATATCACTCTCGAAGTTGAACTTATATACCTTTTGTGAATCTAAGACCTTTACGAACTGACATCAATACGAGTATTACACAAAGATAAGACCTCGAAATCAAATACAGGTATTTCATACAGTACGCCAAGAATTTGAAACACCCCGTGGAAGCAAGTCGCCAAACTGTACACTGCAAGCAGCAAGAAGAAGCTAGGACATCGTAAGAGGAACACCAACAAAGACTGGATCCAGTAAGAAACTCTTAATGCTTTTGAAGAGAGAAGAGAAATTAAGAAAAAGATGCTGCAGACCAACTCTATACGATTACGTGAGATACAATAATGTATATGAGGCCCACAAGAGGGTCAATGAGCTTGCACGCCGTGACAAGAGAGAAGCCATGGACCAACTTGCAACTGAGGCAGAGGAGGCGGCAACAAGAGGAGATCAAGGGAAAGTATACAAGATCACCAAACGGTGTGTGATGAATTCAGAGGTAACACAGGGAGACCTATCAAGGTCAAACAGGGAGATGGACTGAACACTTCTAGGAAGTACTAAATCGACCGTCACCTAATGAAACAGTTGTCATCCCAGAAGCCACATAGGACATTTACTCTCTGCACCATTAACCAATTACAAGAAAGTGGATGCAATCAAGGCCCACCAGAACGGGTAATCACCATGTTGTGGCCGCTGTTCATATCTGTGTGGGATGGAGATAAAGTGTCTGATGACTGGCATAGGGAAGTGGTTTTAATGATTCCAAAGAAAGAAGTTCTAGGCGATTGTAACAACGGAAGGGGACTCCCTTTATTGTCCATGCCAAGGAAGATTCTGGCCACGATAATCATTAAAAGAAAGTCAGTTAAATGCTGTTCTGAGGAAAGAACAAGAGAGTTTAGGAAACAACGAGGATATACGTATACCGACCAGATCTTCGAACTCTATTACATCATAGAGCAGTGCACAGTGGGCAGAGATAACTTTGTGGACTTTGAAAATACTTTCGATAGCATACACCGAGACAGCCTTTGGGGCATTCTATGGCACTATAGCATTCCATCCAAATTGGTCTTCCTGTAGTGCTTCTACAACAACTTCTGATGCTCAGTATGACACAATACCACCTTCTTCGATGTGAAAACCGAAGTAAGAAAGGATGCATGATGTCTAAAGCTCTATTCAACTTAGCAATCGATTGGGTCATGCGAAAGACAACATAAGACTTTCAAATGGAGATCCGCTGGGCCTATTCTCAACTTTGGAGGATCTTGAATTAGCAGGCGACCTTGCATATCCAAGACAAAACCAACAGACTGCAAACCTACGGACTGCAGGAATTAGCACCAAGGATACGAAGATAATGACATTAAATGTAGTCATGCCATCTCCTATTACGTCAACGGATAGGGACTATGCCGGGCGGACCGATTTATTTACTTGGGCAGCATCATCAAACCAGAGGGTGACAGAAGGGGGCCATCCATGCACAGCAGACTGGGTAAGGCCAGGTATATTTAGAGAATGAACAACATCTGGAAGATTTTGAAAACGTCAATATCCAGAATAGTTTGACCCTTGAACTTTGATCCGTAGGGGTTATCTATTTCTTAAGGGTGTACCAGTGTACAAAGTATGTTGTATCCAGTAAAAAATTCTTAAATATTGATCGCTCATACTTGGTCTACCGTATAACTTACCGACAGGTGAAAAAGTTTATTACCCTTCTTTAAAAAAAAAAGTCAGATAGCTATACACACTGTATAAAGTTGGTAAAATGACAGTCACATAAACACTTAAATTCTTAACCACGTGAAAATTTATTCAAATGGAGAATTCCATTTTTTAAAAAGTAAAACACTTATTTTCCTTAAAACTACAGACTCATGCAGCGGACGGAAACTGTGTTGAGCTGCCAATCTTGGAATAGAAAAAAAAACAACAACACTAAAACAACAGTTTATCCTGCTTCATTTAATCCTCAGCTTACCGATTAATCTTGATAGCTTTCTTTAATGAGTTGTTGATTTAATATCAAAACAATGTGCGATTATTTGTGGGCATTGTGGCAGCTCAGTCTGACTCAGGTGTTAATTAACATTCGTTCCCCGTCGCCCGGCAAATTGTTTGATAAAAGTTATCTCAGTTTATTAGGCGTGGTGCTAGATTTGATAGATTATTCACAAAAGAAAATGTGGATTTATTTTAATCAGAACAAGAAATTTGTTCAGGGCAATGACGAAATTCAATGTCAAAAACATTCAAAAGGACGATTGAACTGCACAATTTTTCAACACGTTATCATCCGGGTACTTTCATGTCTGCTTAAATGCAAATGATGACTTCCGCAAGGATAAGGTTGAAAACATAACAAGTGATGCAAGTTATAGTACGTGATAAGTTTACGCCGTATTTCACAGTAGACTACCCCCTCCCCCCCCAAAAAATAGCTTCAAATCAACCTTGAATATGATGTATTTCCACAAAGTGTCCCATTTAACCTTAGATAAAACTGCAGAAATGTTGATGTAATAAACCCTCCGGGTCCCGTTATATATTTCACTAATCTGGATTCACCGATGAATTGGATTAAAGATTGGATTTATAATTAAAAATTAAAATTGGATTAATACATGTGCCTTATATATCATTTTAAATGAATGTCATTATTACATGTACCTCAATGAATACATCTCGAAAATATTATATCACTTACCCCCCCCCCACCCCCAATTTTAAAGAATTGTGAAAAAAATGCATAAATGCAAATAAATAAGATAACGGATCCAAGAAGGCGAAAAAACACTAAATTCCTTTTAAGTCTAGAAAAAAAAAAACATCAAACAAACAGTTATTAATGAAATTGAAGCGGAAAAAGAAATATTCTCTACAAATAGCGATATTTTTAGAAAAAATGCAATTTTTATGAAAAACTGCACAGTTCTAATTCTTTACCAGGAAGCAACATGAAATTATTTTTAGACATCCGTAAAATAAAACTCTTAATAGAAAACGATAAAAGGAATAAAAGGAAGTAAATCTTTGTTTACAAAATATTATTGATAACTACATAGGTAATGAACAAACAACCTATATAAAAGGAAGATTCATAGGTATTAACGATCGATTGAATCTTGACATCTTTGATTATTGCGAAAACATCAACCAAGAATGTCTACATTATTTTTAGAGTTTGAAAAAGCTTTTGATTCGATATAATGGAATTTTCTATTTAAAATTTTACTTTGGCGAATACTTGATTAAATAAATCAAGATACTATACAAAACCCCAAGTTTTCGTTTAAAAATAAAGGATGGATATCAAAAACATGTCAAATGAATAAAGGAATAAGGCAAGGATATCCAATATCTGCAATCCTATATTTACTTGTTGCCGAAATTTTGTCAGATAAAATTAAAAAAACAAAATTAAAAAAAAACCAACGTATTAATATCGAAGGTTTCAAAACAAATAATCAGATAAAGAAATTAAAAATATACAACATACTGGTGACATGAAACTAACACTTAATAGTATTAAATCCTTATCAAATGCAATTAGTACAATAGAAAATGTTGGTAGATATTCTGGATCAAAAATAAATTTTAACAAAACAGAATGTATCCTTATATGCACTTTAAAAGACCAATATGAAACTGTAAGGCATAAATGTATCAAAACATGTAGTAAAATGTCTAGATATATATCTAGGGCACGATAAAATAGAATTTTTTATCAAAAATTGGATGAAAGTCTATGACATAGAAAGACTATTTGAATCATGAAGGAGAAGAAAATCAACTCTTTTTGGTAAATGCTCCATGATAAACACATTAGCATTTCCTAAATTTATATATATATATATATATATATATATATATATATATATATATATATATATATATATATATATTAAGCACGCACAAACATTGCAATAACTCTCAAACTGACATATACCTGCCCATAGTGAAGGATATAAATATATAAAGCACATAGAAATTCACTATATACATATATGCCCACGATAAAAAACTGCCAGAAGAAAATTATATAAAAAAATCAAATAGATTGATCTTCAACTCTGTATGGAATAGAATTGAAAGAATAAAGAGAAACATTTTGATTGGGGAAATACCAGTACCAGAGGGAGGAATAGGTCCTATATATATAGAATCAAAACTGTAAGCTTTAAAAGCAGCCTGGATTCCTAGACTGTTAGAAACTAAACATGCATGTTATTAACGACTTGGTAACAGCTTCTGTAAAGCGCTAAACATATATCTCCTTTAAAATATATGTATCCTAGAGACTGTGTTATATCGTTACGTGTAGCTGTTATGTGTACATGTATACATGCATGTATTATAAAATATTCTTTTTTGAAGAATTTATACTATCTATATATGTACATAGATAAATAAATACTATTAAAAATATAAAAAATAATAAATGGATAAAAATGTTGTCAATAATTTGTGGAAATATAACGAAAAAATAAATAAAAACGAAGGATAGCCCGTAGAAAAACGAGATAAATGTAATGAAAACAGCGAAATTCGTGTCATTAGAGGATGAAACGTCATGGCAAATGCGATAGCATGCGATGGTTTACACCAAATAACTTCGAATCACAGCGTCAACAACAACTAATTACATGTCATTATTAACAAATCGAAACAATAGTATGCCCTTCCCATATTTCATATGATCTGGTGCGATGAAAATCCTTGGCTTTACAAGAAATCATTTTTTGATTGAATCATTGACCGTTTTTTTCCAGGCCGGAACTTTTTCGATATGCATCGGAGTCAGGTATTATGCAACCTGGTTTGCATTAGACAGTACATTAAAGATTTATTCGATAAACTAGTGAAACATGTTAAAAATTCAAGGTTAGTGGTGCTTAAATATCGATTTTAATTGAACGAGAGAGAGAAAGGGAGAATATATATATATATATATAGAGAGAGAGAGAGAGAGAGAGAGAGAGAGAGAGAGAGAGAGAAATTGATTCCGTCCGCAGAATGGTTCACGAGTACCATTACAAATATATACACTAGATAGATGCGTTCAATCAGTGCAAAAGATGAATTGCCTTTAGATAGCAACAACTGGAACTCGATTCTGCCAGCTTTCGTTTTTTGTCATTCGGGACCAAAATTGCTTAATCCAACAACGAGTTTGGCTATATCGGGAACCCAATCACATGTTCATTATTGAGTTATTGAGTAGTTACATGGTGACTTTATTCGTCACCCCCAGAAAACCTTGACCACCTTGTAAAGATTTCTTCAGTCTTCTGGGTGCCCTCTTTAATGCAGCAGACTTAAGGATCGACCTTTTAGACGAACAAAAATAGCTTTAATAGTCACGTGATACTATTCTTGCTTGTTGTATTTAAGAAAAATAAGGTTAATTTAATGAAAAAAGCCATCTTCTCGTATACAGAGAAATTTTTGCTGATGCATCAATTCATTTGGGAAAAAAACCGCTTGTCTGCTGTCAAGCTTATGACAATGCCACATATCAAACAAAACAGAACAATCAAGGTACCCAAAACGTTCATTAGGGTTTTGATTGATTAGAATTTACCATTTGTTTTAAGGTGCTGCAAAAGTTCACTAGGAATCCTTAATTACACAGTATAATTGAGCCTGGCGCTTTTGTTTTTGCAATGCTTCTCCTCACATCTCCAAACCATCGATTTATTGTTCCAATCAGACAGTAAACTGATCAAAAAAAAGGAACATTGGCTTTTTATTCTTCACAATATATATATATATATATATATATATATATATATATATTCATGTTTTGTGGATCCGTTCTTAATGTTATTCAGCACCGCCGTTCTCAACCATTGGACACTTAGTTTTATTTAATTAAAAAAAAAAGGACTTTTTAAAGCATATGCATTTACTTGCAAATCTCTATTCGAAAGCTATAAGAAATAAGTTTGAATGCTGCTATTCAAGTAATAAAAGCAAATTAACGACCGTTGTTTTGTGATAGTGTCTTATTTGTTGCCTTGGTTTACGACCCACGTTCTCCAATGCATGGCTACAGTGCAGGTATTTTATAATAGCCCATCGTCAAGGATGCCGTTTGAATGGATTTATAGGTAGTGACAGATCCAATGTGATAGCATCGATTTTGTGACGTTCTTCTTCGACGTCCTCGACAGAATACAATTCAAGCAGGGGAAAAAAATCACCCTCTAATGTGCTGAAAAAGCCCAAATCGCTTCAAAGCCATCTGAGTAGTAAATGCATATTTTCTTATTGCAAGATAAATATTTTCGGCACGATTGATAATTGAGTGATATTTGTTTGGAAGAATAAAATGTGAAAGTTTTAATGATGTGTCAACAATTTTAATAAATAGACTGGACATCGCTTAAAGCCACTTTTCTTCCATGTTTCCATTCCATTTTGTGTGGAGCAATATTGACCATATACGTGTACTTTCCACCTGAAGTCAACCCACATTAACTCGAAAACAAATCACACCAAAACAAAAGATCAATTAACTATACAAGTATGGGGTTTTCCTGAGCATTAAATCAAAGGTCACTTCATAATTGAACAGAGTTTGTTTTTCCTCCGAGAGAAAACCAAAAAATATCACTTGTGAATGATCTGAATGATCAGAGAGACCCAGCACAATTTCTGATGACCATTTATAAACAATCGATACGGTTAAAATCGCCCAGGGGTGGTTACAGATTTAATTGATCGCGCAATGCAGGTGCAATATCTTTTTACTTCCAGCTCGCAGTTTCGTGAACAAAATCGACGCGCATGCGTCATATTTCAGGAGTAATTGCACATTGGAGATGGGGATTTAGTGGAGAAATGTTCAACTCTTTCATACCGGATGAAAATGATACAAAATGAGAAAAAGAATCGTACTGTTTTTATTGGACATAAATCTCAGACATTCATTTTGAACAGATATTCACAATGGTTGTAAGACGTAACCACGTTCTTCAGATCGCCCATTATTCTCTGATGCAGATACTTTTGGCAAACGGTAAGTCGTATTTTTGTTTAATATATTTTTCCTTTAATTTGTATATACACACAGAGAGAGAGAGAGAGAGAGAGAGAGAGAGAGAGAGAGAGAGAGAGAGAGAGAGAGAGAGAGAAGAGGGCGAGAGAGAGAGAGATAGACATACAAATGGAAAGAGACAGACAGGTGGAAGGAAAGACAGAATAACAGACGGATTTACGTACGGACAGACCATAATGGTTTGTTTTGAATTTATCGGGTGAAAATAGGTATTCATTTAATGAATCAACATATTTCAACTGAATATGTTAAAGTGATATTGATTGACATTTAGTGTACCTTCCACCCTGACCAGCCCTGAATTAAGGGTGCGTCTTTTAAAAGAGGCAACGCACTGGTACATATAACACGAATGGTGAAATGTGCTAATTCCATTGCTGTGCTTAGATTTAGTGATTAGTGATAGGATAATTCTTTGCCATTTGCTATTTCTCTCCTCGGGCTCAAAGGAGTATTAACTGCGATTTTTAGAAATTGTTATTGTATAATTGTAAATATAACTACTTCAACAACAGAAAAAACCCTATTGATTTGAAACTTCTGTAATAACTATTTGTGTGATAAAAAGATATATGCCGACTCTGATGTAGCACTGTATTACATTATTGCCATCCTGTACAAAAATGGTTTGGTATATGCTTATCAGTATACCAGAATCTTTTTTTCTAATAAAATTTAGCTCTTTAAGTTTTTCATCATAAAAGTTTAAAATACATGCAGAATAATCATAAATAGCTCAGTGGTGCTTCAAAATAAAATTCATAAGAAGCGGTTCCAAATGCATACCAGAATCTGTTTGTCTCATAATGGCATTTCTCCACCCTTTCCGACGTTAATTTCACATTAAGGTAAATCACAGATCTTAATTAAGTTTGATTGATTTATTTTGGTTGTTTAATGTCGTATTAGTCAAATTGATTATTCACCTGCGTTTGTTTTGACACAAGCCTCGCGTTTGCTTTTAAAGATTTATATTTTTCGCTTAGAATCATCAAACATCACGAAAGTTTTGATTTATTAACATCTAAGCACTGTGTCCAACACTCTTTTTGAGATGAGGATGGGCAAGAAAACCACAAACAACAACAAAAATTCAGAAATTGGGATGTGTGTCTGTGGTTGTTGATATAAAATATGTTTGATAAATACCCGAGTTCCAACGGGCATTAAAACTCTACATGGATTTTGAATACATAAATGTATGCTGCTATAAAAATTAAAAATTAATACAAAAAAAATAAATTAAACATTAAAATCATATTTTAATGTGTGCGAGGGTATTCAAATTTTACAGGTGTACGTGAAGGGAATTACTTTTCACCAACAATCTCATCTGTGTTATATATATGTTGAATTGTGGTTAAAACTTAGTATTCACATGGAATATTAAATCATTACGAAGTTATCGTCATTGGATTTTTTATACTAATGGGAATTTTTAGGAGTGTCTTTGAGTTAACGTTTGTCAATCTTTCATGATTGCAGACGATGTTTTCATCAAAATCACGTAAATATAAAAAAATCATTTGACGTCACCGCTCTTCCTACTCGACAGGGCTAAATGTAAAATTTGGATAAAAAGAAACCACGAATTAGATTTTCTTTCCATTTTTACAAATTGTCCTTCCTGTTTAAATATAGCCGCCATAGGTTTAATGTGACTTTGTTCAGTCGGATTTTGTTCGGTGGAGAACGCGATTTTGAACGTGTAAATTGACATCCGTGTAAATTAACATCCGGTGCTTTTCCATCACCTGGGGTTCGTTGGTTAACTAACCGATAGTGCCAATGGCACGTGCTTGGAATGCTGTAATCCGGCAGCTAGTAAAACAACTTAAAAAATCCTTCGAAAAGTGCTTCTTTGAAGCAACAATTTAAGACCGTGCATCAAATCCGGGTTCTTACGAGACCAATATCCATGAGAAAAAAAACTTCGGCCATTCAAAAAATCGTTTCCCAATAACTGACATTTGTAAATTTGTGTGAAAAAATAGTTAACTGTAGTAATCGTTTAACAATTTAAATATGTCACTGATCAATCAAATGCTTTTGTTATTTAAAAAAAATAATACATGATACAGGTGTTTGGGTTTACACATGTTCTGCAACACAATCCTTTGGACAGGTTAAGAATTTAAAAAAATCAAAAATCTACCCAAAATTCCTAAATTTTGTCCGGCTGTCAAAACAACCCATACCTAATATTATCACTGAAGACTTTTTGAGACTATTAAGAACTTGGACATAATGAAAAGTTAATGCAATTCGTAGATCAGGCCTCTTTAATTGTCTGAGAGAACAATTAATGGTGTACGACAAGCGATCAATATTGAGCTGCATAATAGAACAAATGTGTTGTTGTCTTCAGACAGTGCTATGTTCCAATGTCACGAAAGAGGACACCTGCAGATCATTAGGCATACTGTGCAAAAAGCATTTTTATGATTTTTCTCATTAATTTCCTATGTTTTAGTAATTTAGCAATACAATGCTGTTTTGTTTGCTGCATTAAAATCCATTAATGTGTTGTTATTTTTCTGAATAAAAAATAAAATAAAAAAGAAGGTCAAGCCCATAGTAAATATTCTCCTATAAGTACTGTAAACTGGCTACATATATGGCAGTCTTTTTCCTTTGCTTTTTTGATAAGGTGATAAAAAAAAAACAGGAGCATCAGGATTAATACCCCCCCCCCCCCCCCCCCATCAAAAAAAAAAGAAAGGAAACAAACGAAAAACACAAAAACCAAAAACAAATAGAAAATCATTAAAAATTGAAGCCAATTAGAACTGGATAGGTGAGTCATTGCTTGTGTCCTTTTTTTAAAGGTGGCTCAATTAGTTTCTTACATCGAATGCAGCATTGCAATAGCTTGTCGGCATCGGTGTTTTATGCTCCGTTGGGCGCTCAATGGATTCCAGAACGAGCAAAGCTGCTTTCTTGCGCAATCACGATTTTCATCGTCCCTTAAGTCTCCCATGGTCTGAATGATGTAGAGACTTGGAACAATATTGATTTTGCTTATAAAATGCTTCAATTGTAGAATTGGTATTTTTTTTGTTCAATTGAAAAATGCAACAAACCCAATAATCCATACGTAAGGCTTTATACTGGCACAAACACTGGGCTTAATTTGTCAACTTCCAGTATCTTGATGAAACACTGATTTTTTTTTGTTCCGTTCTTGTAGCAGGGCTTTATTAGATGCTTACCAATTAACGAAGGTAGCAACAAAGAACTGACTCAAAAAACTTACATTTTTAATAAATATAATGATAATAATAATATAATGTGTAATATAATAATAATAATAATAATAATAATAAAAATAATAATAATATAATATGTAATATAATAATAATAATAATATAATATGTAATTTCACAATTCACCATACTTATACCAAAGAATTTAAGATGTTTTACTGTGTTTAATGTGAACATTGATTGGTGAAAGTTGAAGGTAACAATGAACTATCACTATAAAAATCTGAAATCTTAGCGAAAACATTATATTAGGGTCGAAAGAGACTGATGTCTTCACAAACAAAACGGTATTTAACCTTGAATTATACTCAGCTTGTGGGTATATTTAATGTAAAAGTTGCAGAGAAATTGAAACTACGGTTTACTTTACATGCAATCGTTTCCGTTTCAGAACGAAACCTTTACAGTGTGCGTACAAAAAATCAAATCAAGATTATTTGGCTTACTCTCAATTATAAATATCGTATCTAAGTTGATTGGTTTGTATTAGTATAAGAGATAAATAAATTCCCCAACCAACAAACCAGATAGTCGTCAAGGGCTACAAATGTAGGCGTTAAAACTGTGAGAATGTTGATATTCTATCCAACTTATCCTTCCTAAACCCGCCCCCTTTTCAATTATCAAACAAATTTTCAAACACTTCTATTTTTATGTCACATTTTCAAATATTCTAATATCAATTTGAGAATGTGTTGCTAAAACAGAGCAATCCAAGACCTGAGTCATTCGTGCACATTTTGAAAAAAAAAAACAGTAATGGAAATTTTATGACGTATTTACTTTTGATTAAAACAATGAAAGTGACTACATAGTGTTTGGTCAATTATATTCTACAGCGGCATTGCAAATCCCAAAAAATCCGACAGATCATTGCTTAACTTTCAAATTTTCCTACTAAAAAAAAAAAAAAATATATATATATATATATATATATATATATATATATATATATATATATATATATATATATATATATATATATATATATATATATATATGTGTGTATACTAGTACCAGTAAATTGCACTTTCGGAAAAAAACCTTTAGTTGACTCATTTGTTTATATAAAAGTATAAATGCTAATTTATTTGCTCCGTACTTAAGTGCCAATTAATAAGCAAACAACACCAATAGAAAAAATGAAAAAAAGAAATAGAAAATGCGCTTTAAGCCCAGCCCTGCTATCAGCTTATCTACAATGAGAACAGTATTCCATGCGCAAAGAATGATTCATCGTGCAAATGGATATTCAATATTCAGCTATTTACATCCCAGAACTCTAAGTGTTGACCAGTTTTACCTTGATTTGGTACCGAGACCAAATCACCCAAATCTGATGGTTGTTGACCCATACCTTTTAACTAGGACAGTGACGTCATTGGATCATTTGTATTTCAGTTTGATCCTTTGCAGCTATTCTTTCTCATCCGGTCTTAGAAGTCATGTTGCATGTAAAGGAGAAATAAATTTGTTTTGTTAAGAATTATGTTGAAAATTTTTCCACTCTGAATACTTGCGTTTGATTAATGTATTTGACCTCCTTATTGGTCGTAGACAATACATGATTCCAGGTTTTTGAATATTAAGTAGTATAAAGACCAGCAATTTTGAAAAATCTGATGAATTCCGACCTTCGATATCTTCATTTGGCATTCGTTGATATCTTATTTAAAAGATTATAATCTACCAAGCTCTTTATTGGGTGTGCCAGTGTACATGTGCTCCATATGATTTTAAAAAAATTATAGATACAGATATTTATCTTCAATTTTCTTACAGTCACCAGTGTAACAACATTAAACGAAATAAAAGTTTTCAATGATAAAAATTGTAAGAAAGGATAAACAAACTGTTGCTATCGTTGTCTTTTATCACACATTGGCTTTTGTGATACTACATGTATATTGTATCGTATATTACAAATTAAAACGAAGTTTTTTTTAGAACTTATACCAGGTTCTCAAAGCTCAAATACATGTCTGGAACTGGTATCAAATCTTCAAGTAATAAATACATATAATTGGTCAGTTCTGCGTGTTGTGTGTTTTAAGATCGAAGAAATTGATATTAGAACTGTGTAAATAATTGATAAATTAAAACGATGGTTTTTATTTGTAATGTTGCTTGTATTTGATAAGAGAATTATCCAGTTGAGCAAAACAAAAATTACTATTGATCTGTTGTAAAGGTATTTCAAAATTAAAGTATTTCAACACTTGGATTATTAAATCATTTGTTGGCAATCGTATCTAAACGCGCATAATAATCTGTGTATCAGTGTGTTAACATTCACGTAATGATTTATCAATGATGCTAAAATGTTTAAAGCTTTTATTTACACAAAAAGTTAGCTAACTAGAAAAGCAAGCCAAGATGCACTTCGTGATTTTCAAAATCGATGCAATTTGCCGACGGGACAGAATTTTTTAACCCAGGAATATAATGACTCGGGTTACAAATAAATCTATAGAATATATCGATGCTATTAACCCAATTACTGCACACCGGTTGCCAGACAAAAAAGCTAATGCGGAATTCCAAACTTCCTCGACCGCCGTTCCCTTAAAAAGCCCACAAAATAATGCAGCATTTCATAGCCTTTTAACCACTGGTATATGTGTTACATACTTAAAAGTGCAAGGTTGTGTCAGTGGAACGGAAACGACACTGACATGAACTATAAAGGGGCCCCATGCAACTATGAAGATGTTCATTAAAAAATTCTTGGGATGTTTTGCTACAAAGGGAATGTCTTCAATGCTATAGCGACTGTACTACAGCAACGTTAGTGCAGTAGAGATAATTTAGAACACTGTTACCTCCGTCAGCTCCAGAGTTGAAAGTAGTTCTCTGAAATTGCTGTTGAAATTTCGCGCACGAAGGGAAGTTACTTGTATCATAACATTTTTTTTATACCATTCAACCTTCCAGAATTACTAAAAATAGGATTTAAAAGTAGTATTTATCTTAAAAATCATAATATTTCATCTACATTCAATCAATTATTGCTGAACCATTTATGTATCTGTCATAAACATTTATGATATCAACTATCATTTTATGCTATTTATAGCAGTCTGCAACATTCAGTGACCTGTATTTTTAAGACATATACGCTTTTTGTTGCGTCCCATTTGATTTTATTTCTTTTTTCATTACAGATGTGTTTGCATCAAATTCAACAGATGTCGTAAGTATTATCATTCATTTCATTAAATATACATGTATATTGCTCAGTTCATGTATTATTTAGTTCTTACAATTGGAGATCAAAATAAAAAAGACTTGAAATAAATTAGTTTATACATCTAATTTACTCCCAACTGCAAATATGCTTAAGTTAATGTACTCTTGTATGTGAAAGAGTAAAAAATATATAAATTTATATCACAAACAATTTAATTGTGCATACATGTGTAGTAGTATTTAAATTGATTTCTAAAGTCCAAATTGGAGCAAAATAGGCGCATTGTTTTCCCTTTAGAATTTAAGTTCAGCAGAAATTGAACTGAAGATATTTCAAGGGTAGTTTCTTGACAAAGGCAAATTCTTTTCGCGTGATTCAAAATCGAATTTCACCGTTGGGCTAGGAAATCAAACCATTGATATGATTTAAAAAAGAAATGATGTCAAAGAATATTATTTTAAAGCCTTGATTAATAAACAAATAATAAGTTCTTTTAAACTCCACTACCAATATTTTATTTCTAAAGCAGGCACGTAGCATCGTTTTTGAAAGTTGGGGTGGGGGGGGGGGGGCAGACTCAACAATGTAAATTCATTTTTTATATGTAAATTTTAAGAAAATGCCTGTAAAGTTCACGTATACGGACATTGATACGTGTATAGCCAACTTGTGTCTTCCAGTTTGGTTAACTATTCCCATGTACATGCATGTGCATGGCTTAAATTGGTAAATGCTAAATAGCCAAGGAGCCACCTAGTAAAGCTAGCGTTATAACGATAAATACTCCTTCGTGGCCGTAAATTTCCATCTCGACTCTCTTCTCAGCTCTCGTGTTCCGCATAATTAACTTCTGAAGTTTGCCTCTATGGGAAAATTCGTTGAAAGACCGTAGTGCAATAGTTTCGTACATACAAAGTTTACAATTATTTACGCAAAATATAGAGATAAACCTGGTGTGAAATCTCTGATAAAAAAGTTTTGGTACCAAAGGTTTTCATAGGATGTTTTGAGAAACAAGGAAATAAAGCATGAATTTAGTGCACACCTTTTTGGTGAATTCCGGCGATGATACACATTGAATTGCAAGTTATTGGGATGTACGGACTTCATTCAAATGTAGCTTTACGATATGTTATTCCCGAACATTTCCGTAAAGCTACAGATCTGCAGTCGGTTATCCATTGACTCACTCACTCATTAAAGTGTCCCATATCGTCCTCTTATTCGTTTTTTTTTTAAATTTTAATGAGACACACAACTCTTAGTTCCAGGTCAAATAATGATATTTTTTTCAGTTAAGTTGTAATTCTAATTCATACGACACGTTTATTCGGTTATTGCAATGTAATGGTTCGTTTTAGGCCCAGTTTTACTTAACGTGTAGATTATGCGTGATTTGAATAAGATTTTGGTAAATATTCGCTATTCATATCGTTGTTAAACTCTTTTTGTTGCATCATATTTTTATAGATGCAAAAAGACAATATTAAATACATTATTTGTATTTTTTCTATACATAATTATATTTGTAGTCTACCAACACTTTCCTGTCGGAAGACATGCTCACCGGACTGCTGGCCGGATTCGGATTTTTTATCGGACTTATCTCACTAATTTGCATCTGTTGGTGTTGTTGCTGTGGTAACGGATGTAGCAATTCAGAAACAGACAAACGAAGGGTGGGACCATCCCCTCCACCCTGGAGGTCACGACCTAACACTCGCGCCACCACAGCGAATACAGTCTCCACACGGATAACTACAGCGCCACCTAGCAGGCGAGCTTAGAACAAGTAGGATATGACGTCACAGTAATGGCGCGGTGGATATTCTGCAACCTCGGACAGAATTAATCAAATCAACACTCAGTATTACGCAATATATGGGCGGAGATTAGAGTAAAGAAGTTTTAATGATGAAAATGAATTGATTTTGAAATGATTGACAAAGGTATACGAGGAAGGATACATAAATTGCATTGTAATGGCCTTTTACATTAAATGTACATATATGCATTTATTTAAAGTATCAATTGTTGATGAAGTTGTTTGTACAATATTAATGTAGGTGTGAATTAAATTGTTTGGTTCCAAGTTGATTTTATTTACGTCGCAGCAAATATTTTTCCCAAGGACAATAAAATCAATATAACTCCCATGAAGAACCTCGTCTTTAATTCAGTGATAAGAGTAAACAAAAACCGTTGATTAAAATAATATAGAAACAAACAAATCGACCAAAAAACTCAAGCAAAGAGTTCATTATACATCCAACCAAAGACCAATCGATACTGCAACAGACGATCATAACAAACAGATGAATTATTTCACATTTTGTGAATGTCATTTTGAAAGAGACTATTGTGGATGCATCTATTGTATGTACAACCTTAATTAATAAGCTACCGCAGGTTTCGCTATTGGCAAAACTTTTGACAAAAACTTTCCAAACATTAAACACAATCATGTTTTGAAAATGTATATCTAATAATTATGCATCTCCAGATATCATGACCTTGACAAAATCAAATTGGTCGTTATGATTCAGCATTTCGTTTGTGATATTAACATGTAACCCACGATGGTAAAAAAAAAACCCCAAACTGATACTTCAAAAGCTATGTGTAAAGTGTCAGTCAGAATCAAAATATTCACCATAAAGACCGGACACCATTACATATTTCTAGCGTTGATTTCACCAACATTAAACTTTTCTATGTTATAAAGAAACGCCAAAAAGAAACAAAGAAAGAAAACTGAAAAGAACTAATCAAACCAGAAATTCGTGTATCTCAAAATATTCATACCAAGTATTATATTCAGATAAATATTCAAAATCATCGAATCAATATTTTTATAAAATATTGCAGAAGTCAATTACAATCTTTGTCCTGAAGAATGATATTAAGAAGGAGAAAAAAATCCTGTTGTTGCCACTGATGATGGTGATAATGATGATAACAGACAACTGCTGTATCAATGGTATATAAATGTATATTTAAGAATTAGAACCATTTTGACAAGAGCTTGGACTTTGGATAGTTGTGTCAAATAGCACTGTGACGTAGGCCTGTCTATTTCATTGTAGGCCACTAGGCCATGGCTCTTTGAAATCAACAAGATTTGTCTGGCTTTTGAGCTAAGACTACGCAATCGGTGTATATTTCGCTTGATACAACGTCATTTTTAACTTGTTTTGACGCAAGAATTAGATAGTTGCGTCCTACTGAAAGTCCAAGGCCTTGTTAAAATGGTTCTAATCTAAAGAGGTTATCATATCTGTCGTTAAAGCCATTTATATCACTACATGTACCACTCTCGTGATGTAATAATCATGAATGATGATGATAAAGATGATTATCATTGACATCATCGTCTTATCAACATCATCTGTATAAAGTGTATGCTGTCTCCATAATTTGGTTAAAATCATTGAACAAAATGTATTTACATTATACTAGCATTTAGATACCTTTTTCTACCTAGTAAATATTTTTCAATAATCAAATAGCACCTTGTAATGAACATGATTATTGAGTGCTTATTTTTCCGCATATAGCTCACAATCCACAGTGTTTTCCTGAAGGCTCTACTTGTATTGGTTGGTTGATGATGGTAGCAGATCATAAAGAGATCTTAAGAGGGCTCGATGGTCGTGACCAATTTTACCCTGTATTGATCTCCTATAAAAGGGGAGCTCTATATAAGAATATAGGAAATTACCTAAATTTAAAAGGTAAAATACATGGACTTTTTCTTTACTTAATCATAGTCTATAGCTTAAGACATCATATCGAAAAATTTTAGGAAGATCTGATGGCTAATTTGTTGACCACCAAGCCTGCTTAATAGGAACTAAATACGGTGTGGTTCCATCCGCCAAATCTCTCACCATTTCATGATCCGGTCAGATACTAAACAGCATTTGGAGATCAAAGGTTATGAAATGGACATGTGGGATTACTCAATTTAGTGTCATCTTTTGTTAACTGGGAAAGTTAGAAATTTCATTCCGATAAATAAAAAAACTAAATTTACACAGTATTGAAAAAGGGGACGTGCCAAACAAAAGTTGTTTTTCTATTAGATTACCTAGTTAATTCAACCACATTTATTATGTAAGATAATTTCTACATGTAAGAATGTACTAAAGAAAAATAAATAAACATGATTTTATACCCAGTTCAAGTCATATAAAATAAAAGGTATACCAATTGCTAGAAAATGATTATAATATTGCATTTAATACAAACGCTAAAAATGCTTTAACTACATGACCTGATATCAAAATGAATAGTAAAATTTGTATATAAGTAACTTTAAAAGTTTTGAGTATTTCTGGGTGGGTGTAAATACAAAATTTACAACATGACACAATTTTCAACAAAGACATTTTTCAACAGGTAAAGCTCATCAGAGATTAGAAAAAAAAATCAACCTGTTGAAAAATGACCCCGGGTATAAATTAAATTTAACGACTTAAGGTTTCAATTTTCAAAGTTCAAAAAGCACCCCCGGATCAATATTTAACGTCGAAATATGACCTTCGGGTAAATTTTCAACCTCTGTCTTTATTTCTATTCCTGATTTGAATTGTAGGATCTTCTTTTCTTTCGAGTGTCTTAACATGAGAACTAGCCCGTCGTTTGCAACTTAGAATTTTTTTTTTACCAAAGATAATATGGCAGCTGGAGTTTGGTTCGAGACTGTAGCTACAGGTGCATAAGATTATTTGAAAAAATATCAATACATTGATAATTTTTTGCACGTCCATATATCTGCCGTTATTTTATTCCCCCCGTTTTCCTTATAACTGCGATCATCCAAGATTCTAAGAATGGGAAATGAGTTCCCAATCTCTTCGAGTACTGTTTGATAGCCTATCTTGAATTTATTGGAGCCAAGAATTCATTTTCCGATGATCGACTATTTTCTTTCATCTGGTTATCGGTAAAAAATAAGTGTCATGAAAGAGTAAGAGTTATGATGCCTGTAGAGAATGTCCACAGCATGGAGCATGATGGAGCATGATGGAGCATGATGGAGCATGTGGCCTTTGATTGTCATATATCTAAGTTATTACTGGTTATATGATGACTTCACCAAACTTGTATGAAAAATATCAACATATAATGTATATACTATTTTATTATATTTATTTAATAATCAATGCTCAATGGTGCATATCTTACAAATGATCAAATAAATTCAACAATGAAACATGCATATTTATACTAACTGATGGTATGACATACCAAGTGTTCTAGTTTTTAATTTAATTAAATTTTGTTGGCCTCTTGTTATGAGTGAATTTGAGCGTCATATTTCAAGAATGATTAAAACTTGAAGTTGACAGACGCTTGGGGCGATGACTAACTATATACATTAGCAATGATGTTTTACCAGACGTTCATACATTCTATTTATTTGTTAAGAACTTAATGCCTCTGTGATAATAAATTCCCATATTTGAGCGATTCTTGTTTCTGAATGCTTTTTATGCTGTTAAACCATAATACCAGCACTTTTTATTAAAAATCAGTTACGATAAATTAACCAAAATGCAGCCAAAAATTATATTTTTTACACAAGTTTTTTTTAAATCAGAAATACAACACTTAGTGCCAGTTGTTAACTGCAACAACGTCATCGAACAAATATTCGGTTTTTCTTTCAACTTTAACAGACCTATTACTACAGGAATAACTTATTGTACGACTTATTCAGACCTGATCTCAACTTCCGGTTTATAGTAAACAAGTTCGAATTTGCTTTTAATTACGTGAAGAAAATATTCTAACAAGAAGTGTCATGTTTTTAGTTGTATCTTATGAATGTGACGTATTTTAAAGTGTTTGAAGTAACTTTAATCGACTTTTAACATTATGGTGACTTGTATGACCGAATTCTTTATCTGGTCAATAAAAGATAAAGTGTACATTCCAGGCAAGTATTAATTACCATTAGGTCTACTTTGTTTAAATTATTTGTAATCAAGAGGAAAAATCGCTTTCTTTGGTATTCCCTCAACAAAAAATTAAGTTTATTGCATATCATTTTGTGGGTTCAATTCATAGTACATGTTAAATGGTTTAATTTAAAACTTTTAATCTTTAACAGTTTAAATAAAAACAAATACTTTCAAACTATTTAAATTTTTCTTTCATTTAAACAGATGAGATAATTGGCTGTCATACTTACCATGATAAGACACATTCAGGTTTGTATTTATTCATACAGTGAAGTTATTCAATGGCATCTTATTTTATATCCAACTTCTCGTTTCCTGGTTCTTTACACTTGAATGAATAAGACTGCATATAATGAATGGAGTACTACTGTGACAAAAATTAAATCATAGCATGTTTTTAATTTGAATCAGAAAATCTCAATCTCAATCTGACAAGGGTTAGTAGTTAAGGAAAAATTGTATCTATTATAATAACACTTAATTTTTTCAGCATCTGTAGATCAGCTATATAATGAAGAAAAACAACATTTTGATGAAGGTAAGCATAGTTTTTCTCTTCTTCTCTTCTCTAAGCATTCACTAAAAATATGATATTGACAGTGCATGCATACAAAATAAGCCAACTGAAGTTCATTGTTCAATATTTCATTAATCACCTTGTATATTACATTGTTCATGCTTTTTCAATGAGGAGAATTATATTTGCATTGATATTTTAACAGAGAGGGATGTTTTATGGGCACCAAGAAACAAGAGACCTGAAAAATTAAGAGATGTGCTTAAAGAAGTTGAGGCAAGTTTAACCTACATGTATATTTATCATCATTTTAGGACCTGTATATTGTGACAATATATATATATATATATATATATATATATATATATATATATATATATATATATATATATATATATATATATATATAAGCAATGGCTAACTTTGATTTTGATGGGATAATTAAGTTGTTAGTGTTTAACAGACAGATGAAATACTTAAAATATTAATAAATGACTTTAAAAATGAGTTCCAAATCAAAGAATATCTGCATTATCAATGATTTTTTCAGTAAATGTGCATCTACTGGTAATGCTGTTTCGGGCATGTTTTCACAATAATCTAAAATGTCCTTTTCTTAAATATTTAAATCAATATAATTCCAGGATTTATTGCAAGTTCATAGAATAGTTCAGATAAGATGGAGAAATCGTCAAGTGCTACAGGTGAGATGAAATCAAATTAAATACTAATGCAAAACCAGAGAAGACATATTTTCTAACTTTTCTCTCTCCTCAGTCATATTACATACAAATAACTATAAATTCTGTAAAATTCCTTCTTTCAGCTTGTCCTGAGTAACATGGTGGCAGTGAGTTTTGTTCTGAGTGGGAGCAGTGGTTCTACAGAGAGGATATTCCTGGACAAGTCCATGGTGGGCAAATTCAGTGCCGAGATGGTGTCTGATGGTAAGGGCGAATAACCCTGTGTGTATCTGTTTAGTAATGGTACTATGATTATAATGTAATAAAATGTAAAATTATATGACCGTTTTGAGGATAGTCAAAATGTATGAGCATGTGATTAAAATTACAGCGTTGATAATGAAATATACTTTGTACATGTATGATACTCAGATAGTACTTTTTTCATTTTAAGTAAGTTGTATTAGTTATGAGTTTTTCTTAGTACAACCAGTGTTTCCTTAAACTTTTAAAACAAGATATAAAAATTGCTACCTAAATGAATAATAATATACATTTTGCAGTAGCTTATATGCATTTCATTCTTTCACCTGCATAGCTTACCTGTCAGACCATTTCCTGATGACCAGCTACCCTGACAGACCCAAGCTAGACTATGGTTATTTTGTTAAAAGACCACCCTTAGGGGAAGGATTGAAGAGACTAGAAAAACTTTCTGTTTGGGAACCAAAGGTACATGTATATGTTTGTTTTATGTTCGAAAAATTCCATACAGTGTCTTAATTTTTATATACAGTCGGTATCTCGAACATTGATATTTCGAATACAATGGATATATCGAAGTGATTTGTAAGTCCCAACCACTTATACTTTAAGTAATTTACCCTTGATATCTCGAATACCAGGATATCTCGAAGTTTTTAAACAGTCCCATGTAGTTCGAGATAACGAGGTTTGACTGTACTTTATTGTTTTGTTGATGGAAATCATTTATGTGTGAGATTTTTTAAACCTAAACTGAAACAGTGATTGCAAGTTTTCAATTCTTTTTTGTAGATAACACAAATAGACATTCCCGGACCTGTGGGCAGAAGAATTGAGCGACGTTTATCAGCTAATACCAGGCTAGATATGGTGAGTAGTACAGTACTTACACTCTAGACAATGAAATCGATGGTACCAGTCTTCCAAGGATATTTTCTTCTTCATAGTTTTGATATCTAATATCTTGAATTAAGAAAATAAACCCATGCGCAGATGTTTTGTTTGTTGTTCATTTATGCAAAAAGGTTAAAATCTGACAACTGAAGATAAAAATTTGAATCATGAAAACAGATTCTTGGTGCAAACAAAAAAATTATGGAAAATTCATGTACATGTATACAGAGTACATCTGCATTATATGTCATTGATTTGGTTGATCTGTAGCTTATGTGTGCTTGTAATCATTTCTTCTCTGTTTTCTTTTTCACTCTCCTTGGTACTCTCCTGGGTAAAGGAGGTAGATCATATATGTAGTTCCTCAAACATTCCTTTAGTTTGGTTTCCGCGTACACATACTGCCCCTCATTTCTACTCCAGTATTGCCAGATTTCCTCCATTGTCAGTTTAAGCAGTTGTGATTGGTCCAAAGAACCAGAGCATGAATCAATGCCTCCATCTGCCCCATTGTTCCCTCTTTCATGCATTTTTTCATCTGAACTAGAATTTGAGTTCGAAACTCTCTTCACAGTTGCGGCCATCTTGTTATGGAAATTGTCACCCTTTTCTTTCCTAATCCCCTCATTTACTTGATATTCTGTTTTTTCTGCATTAGTAGTAGGTTCTTCCTCCTCATCACTACTGTCTGATTCTACAGGGATCACTATTGTTTGCATGTAATCTGCTGCAGGTACTGGAGTCTCACAAATAGTATGGCCTCCAATCTGGACCTTCTTGTGTTTACGCTTCACATCTTCTTCTTTCTTCTCAGTAACAAACTTGAAATCAGTTGTTTCTACTACAGCAATTTCTGGTGAACTGTCATTAGATTCCTCATCACTACTATCTTTATAAATAAATTCTCCATGTACCTCCATCTTTAATTCATTTTCCGTAACTGTACACTTTTCTCCCTGATTCATACATAATTTTCGTACTTGGCTGCTCATCATATACTGATACAGGGTAATTCTGGGTATTTCTACCAAAGGACCCAGGTGACATACCAACAAGTAGGTGTTGTGGTTAATGTTAGCCAGGGCTATCATATATTTCAAAAAAACTTCTTTCGCAGGTATCCAGTTTCTTAGACTCAACATGACATTGATAGTACTTGGATCTTTGTAATTTTGTTCTTCATTTTTGCCGACACTTGTTTTGTCTGTAGACATTTTCTTTCTTTGATTGTCTCTTGTGCTTTTAGAAGAAATTTTCAAATACCCATAATCCCTCACATCATCCTGCTCTTCCTCTGAGTCGGATTTTGCTGTCTGCCAAGGTTGGGTCTCCTCAGACAGACTTAATACATTGACAGAGGTTCTGACATTGATCATGCTTCCTTGAGACATAACAAAGAAATCCTTCTCGGCATCAAGTTCAATGTAATCACAAAGCAGTCCAACATCTCTCAACATTTGGGAGCACTTGATGCTGACAGCAGACATGAATTTCTTAAGCTCCTCACTGACTGTGATTTTATTGATCTTGGTCTGGAAGTTAAGATCAGTGTATGATCCTTTTGTAAACCTTGTATGAATGTGGGAACTCCCATACAAGATTTCCTGATAAAGTGAAAGCTGAAAAACTTCTTCACATAGTTGAGGATCTTTTATGAATTCAGCATCCAAAGATTTGGGATAAGAGAGTTCTTCTGACCTCCTCTCCCTACAGAATTTCTTCCTCTTGTCAATGAAAGCTATGTTCTCTGGAAATATTTCCCTGGGACACCATACCTGTGATTTCTCACATGGAAGAAAATAAGCATATGTTTTCTCCACAGAATCACAATTAGTATGTACTGGTACTTGTGGGTCTTTCCTCTCTTTATTTAGCTGAGATGCTGAGGTTTCAACCTCAATTACATCCATGCTCTTCTTTTATGAGTGGGACTGAGAATCTGAAATATATGCAAGCACAATTTACCTGTTACGTACTAATTCATGAATCAACAATTACAATGAAATTATCACAAAGACAGAAAATCAGATACATTGACATTAGTACACATGGTCACTCACCTTTAAGCTGCATGTATGATACAGCGTATTTGCAAATTATCAAGCTATAAACTTTATCCCAACAATAATTCTAGTGTACTGTAAATGAAGAATTTACAGGAAATTCTTAAGCATTATGCTGAGAAGGAGTTTGTGAATAATTGATAAACAAGAATATTGTTTTTGCTTTGTTTCTCTGCTTGCTTCAAGCCTGAATTATTAATGAAGGGTAGCCATAAGAAAGCGGGCCTAAAGAAACACTGTGATATTCCATCTTGGCTGATGATATGAATTATTGATGAATGGATAGATACCGGTACTTGTACATATGTCATATAACAATTTTATTTGGTTATATTTCATCACCAGTGTGTGATGTAAGATTTGGCCTGAAGAAAAAGAAAATGTTTTATTTTTAGTGCAGTATTATAATCTTAAAATTATCCATGATAGGTTTTTAGGGGGGAGGGGCTGTTAGTATGATACCAACCTGATATTGCACCCTCTCTTTTGATTCATGAAAGTACATGTAATGGTACACAAGTTATACATTCATATTTTCTCCAGCTTATAGATACATTTATCATAAATGTCTGCTTTCAGCTGTTGGTATGGTGGCCAACATCTAGTGAGGAAGCATGGCCCTGGTCCCCTATGTCCTCAGAAAAAGACCGAGCCAACATGATTGTCTTATCATTACATGGGTCTGTTTTATGTAATATCCTGGTTGTTAATAGAAATGATTTTGAGGAAATGAAAATTAATCTAAATATTTATCATTGTCAGTAATTTAAAAAAAATTATCTAACCTTTGCAAATAAAATTTCAGATCAGTGTTTAAATTCTATGATTTATTTTGCAGACCTAACATTGATGTGTTGACCTTTGCAAGGACAGAGTGTGACCCTATATATGCTGGTTTTAGGTAAAAAGTTTTACCAGTAAATATTAAACATATATTACATGGCTTCTCAGTCAACAATACCAGAAAATTTGCCCCTCGGTGACATTAGAAAGCCCTGGAGTGTTATGTCACCTGAAGGCATCGGGCGACATAACACTCCAGGGCTTTTCTGTCACCGAGGGGCAAATTTTCTGGTATGTTGCCTGAGAAAACATGTAATATATGTTATATTACATTTTTAAACAAATCAAAGCAGTTTATGAATGACAAATTAATATGTCAAATGTTTTGTAAAAAGTCGATCGATGGTTGTTAGTTTCAATAAATTAAATAATGATAATATGCATTAATGTTGCTGTATTAGGGCTGGCTGAAATTTCGGTACTAGGCTGTTTTCTTTTCCCAGTTAAAGGCAAAGTTGACGTTGTTTTCAGCACGCTCATGCTTAAGTTGATTGCTCTCACTGTATTTATCAAATTGTTATAATCAATTAAAGTACCTCTGAATCTAAAACAAATCATAGATATTGTCCTGATATTATGATTTTCTGGGAACTGTTTACGTTTGCTTAGCAACTGGCTCTTTGAAATTCGAACCTGGCTTAATTAATTTGAATAATTGCACGCGGGGGTTATATAACAGTTTTGGGAGGGCAATATAACTATTTCCTGTGAAAAATAACTGTTTCCGGCATGATTGAGCAGTTTTCGTAACAGAGACACTTATTGCCCCTGCTGGGGTTTGAAATTGGGTCCTCTAGCATGCAAATCCAGCACTCTACCGATCGAGCTAAAGGGTTAACCCACTATCCAGAGCTAGTAGGAATGCCATATACCTGACTCTGCCACATTAATAAAATTATTTTATTTGTGACATAACAAGAAATCTTATTAAAAAATGTTATGTATGGGGATTGAATGATTCGATGTACATTGTATTACCACAATGCAATAATTGTATATTGCATAGATTAATACTTAATGTTTTTTTTTTATGCTACTTGTAAATCAGTATCTGTTGATTGATGGGTCTTTGTTGTTTAGTTCTCTACAGCCACACAGAGTGTTCACGGTGGAGCAGGCCATGAGTGGGGGAGGGGAGACAACTGCTCAATGCTGCACTTATGAGATAGTGCAGGGAAAGGTATGCTGCTCTCTTTAACTTTAAGGAAGACACCTAAAAGGAGTCTTGAGAAAACTTTATCAATTTGTTTTTATGTACATGTATACTATGAAATATGAGCAAATTAACCATTTGTACTTTAAGATTCAGAGAATTAGTGTGACCAGTATACCCCTCAAAAGTCATGTGATCTGCCAGTGTCGTAATCCTAGTGAAGATAAACTGGTTCTCGGGTGTTCTGATGGCTCACTAGTGAGTGGAATTACAAAATTATACATGTAATCATTTGATGTTATTATAGTATTTTTGGTGCATTTGTTAGTGATTTTACCCATTGAATGTGCTATGTGTATAAATTTCATTGTATTTAATGATAGGTTTTGTATGATGAGGTGCGGAAAGCAACACTGATGATCAGAGCTTCAGTGGTAAGCAATAATTTACAGTCTAGTATATAGAGCTGATTAATAATTTCAATTTTCACACATGCATCTATTTGAGGTTTGTATCTAGTGAATACACTATACCTATATTGATTGAATTTTCTTTCGATGAATTCTATTCACTGAATTGTTATTTTAAAAGCATGAGATATTAAGGAAACTGATTTATTCAGATGGTGATCCAACCTAGCTTGATATTGATATTGATATCTAATAGTACCTGCTGTCACTCTCCCTCTCTCCTTACATTAATGTAATAGGTTCCTGTATCAGTGGCTTGGCACCCCCAGGGAACTGTGTTCTTTGCTGCAAGTGCCAGAGGAGATCTACAGGTACAGTGTTCCAATACTCTGTGCATTCTCTTTGATAATACATTGTCTAATTATTCTTTTTTATTATTGATTTTTTTGTCTCCCTCATTTATATTTGTTATAAATCACAACAACAGTGTTTTATTACCAAATACACATTATTACAATATATAGCCTGTACATGTAAAAATACAAGACTTAGAAAAGAATTATGTTGATAGTAGTGGATGACTTGAAAACAGATTTTGAGAGAAATCACGGATTAAAAAGAATATATATGTACTACGTATACATATACCCCCCCCCCCCTCCAACAAATGAATACAAAATTCAATTGTGTTATTAAAGACCTTTTTTGAACCTCTAAGGTATTTGACTTGGCCTTGACCCCTCTCAGAATCCAGTTGGTCTCAGAGGATCAGATGACCCAGAGGGTGTTACAGCTCCACAAGTTTTTTAAGTAAGAATTGTAATGATAATATAGTTTTTTGTTGTTTTTTTTTTTTTTTTTTTTTACAAATTTTTGATGAGTGTTTTAACAATGTCAAAAGCTGCACTGATATACATGTACAATTAAAGGCTTAATTTTCTGTGCAGATCTCAAATGTCCTTGAAGGAGATCAAATGGTGCCAACATGATCCAGATTCGGTGGACTGGAATGGAGATTACACAGATGCTCTCTTCATGCATTTTGAAAAGTAATTTTTTTGTTTTTTTTGTTTTTTGTTTTTTGTTTACATTTTTTGTATGTAACTATGAAATAACCTTATTTTTCATGTTACATGTACTTGTAGATAATAGTACATGTACATGTACTAGAAACCCCATTGAATAGAGATGATATATACAGTCATGTAAATAGCATTTTTGCTAACTACAAGTAATTACTTGTAATATTTTATTTCTGCACTTCCATATAAATTTCTCCTCCAGAGGTCCGCCATGTTTGCTTCAGCTTCATCTAGGTGTTGTCAGTAGAGAACGTTTTTCGGGTCTGGAGCTGATAAAAGAGTACCTGAAGAATCGGCAGGTAGATGAGGTAGGTACTGGTTCCAGCTCACGGTCCACTCAATGAATTTTTTTTTAACATGGGAATTTTTTTTTACCACTTTTTTCAGGTTCTTTAGCATTCACACTCTAGATAATTTTGTTGAAACTTGGCAAAGTTTCCATTTTTAAAATAACTTTTAAAAATACTTTAATTTGTGGTAGGCAGTGACATTGCTGAGCAGCATGAACTGGGACACTGATGGTACCACAGCATACTCAAGCCTCTCCACCATTGTCAATCACCTTCTGCGGCTGCCCCTCAATGCGGAGCGAGAAAGTAAGCCCAATTTATCAGGAACTAAAATTAAAAAATATCTGTATTTTATGTCAGTTATATGAGACCTGTCATTTTCTTATAGAATATTTTTAGGATTTTTGTAGAAACCCTTTTAAAAATGTCTGATTGCAATTCAAGCTGTGATAAAATTTGATGCTTTCAACAATATTGGTACATGTATTTTCAGCAATTATGAAGCAATGTGATTCACTAAATTTTGTATAAATTTTCCTTTCTTGGTTGTTTTTATGGTATTAATGTTTGCTTGTACACTGTATTTCTCTTCATCATGATAGGCCAGTTGGAGACCACGTTGGGAACATTCTATGCTCCAAAGTACCCACTGTCAGAAGTTGTCATCCTTGACTTTAGAGATCCCATCAGCAGACTGGCTCGCCGATTTTTCCACCATCTCCTTAGGTACATTCTAGAGCATCTTCGCTAGCCAAGGGTTTCTGATCCGCACCACTCCCCACGAACCCTTGGCATATCGTGCTATCAAAAGTCAGGATTTTTTTTCATCACGTGATCTCCTAACCTATTTATATAAATCAGCCAAATGATGAAAAACGCCATACTTTTAACGTCACTGGTGCAGTAATGGCAGCCTCCATATATAGACATTGATATTGACAAGTTGAAAGAACGTTTTAAAGCCCAGTGTATTCAATAGATAGGAATATTGTTATATGTTACATATAAATCGAATTCATTCAAAGGGTGTAAGACTGGGAGCGGTAAATCCTTAATCTAAGAGTGCAAGCCTCTGTTGATACACAATCAGGTGTAATTGTTATTGCACCATTGCATGCTACATGTATCATGAATACTCAAACATGCATGTGAGAGACATTTGTGAATAAACAGTACGAAAACATTGTCGATTAAATCAGATATGTTTTGCATTGTTTTTGATTGGTCAAATGGTTTCAGTAAACCCCAATCAAAATCCAGGAAAAAAATCCCGACTTTTGATAGCATGATATGCCAAGGATTCGTGAGGAGCGGTGCGCATCAAAAACCCTTAGTTAGTGAAGATGATTCTAGAGTAATGTCAAAAATTCATAGACATTATCAAACCATCAAAATTTGATGTCATTTAGATTTTCTGTTTCAGTTTCTGTATATTTTAATTTTTCTCTTCCAGGTATTCAAGATTTGATAAAGCATTCCTTCTAGCTGTTGATATTGGTGCAAGAGATTTGTTCATGGTATAAAGCAAGAGACTCTTATTTCCCGTTTTGTTTTTGTATTATAGACATGTAAATATGACAGAGATGGTTTCATTTTTGTTTCATTTTTTTTTGTTTTCAAGGACATACATTACATGGCATTGGACAAAGGTGAGACTGCATTAGCAGAGGTGGCCAAACGGAAAGCAGAACAAGTAGAAACAGAATCTATTGGTAAGATTGACTTTAAAAATGATATAGAAATTAGGAATTAAGTGAAGAAATCTTTTTAAATTTAGTGTCAAGTAATGATATTGACATGCACTCAAGAATGATTACCAAAATGTTTTATTTTCAGAATCCTTTGATGGATTTGATGATGGTCTTTTACAAAATGGTTACCATAATAACAATGCACAGAATCACTCCGACTTCAATGTAAACGAGGTATGTGGAGTTGTGACAAAACTTTCATCTTCTTCAACTTATGTTCATTGATTGGCTTGCTGATTTTTGTAAAAATTCAAACTTGGGAAATTAAATGACTTTTATAGTTGCCAGCCTCTCGAACACATCCTTGGCAACATGGGGAGCACCAGGTTTTACAAGAGAACAGACATCTACATAATGGCATCAATGGGGACCTATCAGACAGGTAAAGCTAGTCCTAATGATAATGCCTCTATTGGAGGCCTATTCAGCAAAGCGGGTGCTCGTGAGCACTTGTAAACTTTTGTATTGGAGGGATAGGGAATGTTGGCTAGCGAGCTCTAGTGAACAGGCCTCAGATGTTATAGCTCTAGGAATTTTCAGCAAATGTAATATTATTAAAAAAATTATTCTTTTTATTTCGTAAGAAATAACGATTTTTGAAGAATACCATATGGAAAATGTTTAATAGAAGATTTTGCACTTGAAATTTTGACAATTTTTCATTATAATTTCAACCAACTTTACAAATACATATAGTCAATACACAGTTATTGCACTATATCACAATCTCTTTTACAGACCTAATTACCTGGGTGACCTTGAACTAGAGGCTGACCTTATACACGACTACACGGCGGCCCTACAGTTGGATGACCCTGGCTGGTTCTCTCACTCCCACATAGAGGACACCGACTGGCAAGATCAAGGTCAGTGAATTCAAGACATATATAGTTCATGTAGGTCAATGTAAAATCCCAGAACTTACATCCATCATCGGCAGCTTCCAGCATTGTAATTTATGTGTTGTTGTACTGTACTTGTACAGTATTAATATAGGCCATTATGATACCAGTTCAGAAATCCGCACACCTTAAATTCAAGTTCTTTTATAATTGCAGACCTGCCTGATACTAGGAATGGTGAGGTAAGTTTTGAAAACTGGATTTCACTCGGTCATTAATTTAGTACATGGGCATATCATGATTAAGAAATATCCCAAACTTATCAAATTTGATTTTGAGAATCTTTTAAAGATATGTGAAGTCTGTTTAACATCACTCAACTTTGTAGAGCTGTTTATGGTTTGTTTCAGAATCAAGAGGATGATGAGGACGCCTCCGTAAAAGTCATTCACTTCGGGGTGGTGTGAAGACCAACAAACTGCCAGAACTTTTATAATCAATGTAACATCACACCCATGTGGATGTTACATAAACCAAAGTCTTTCAAAGCAAATGTCTTCCATGTATGATTTGTTTTTATTCATTTGTTGTACACAGATAATGTGTACCGGATCTGGTTAGAGGTTGTACCATATGTATTAATGTACCCTGTATACAGCTTTCAGTTTGCAAAGTCAACTCCCCCCCCCCCCCCCTCCCCAATAATTTTTGCAAATATATAAATGTCAGATTTTTTTAACAATTGCATTTTAATGAAAGCATCAATCACCTTAGAATTTCACTATTTTTTCCACTACAAAAGCAGTTTCAATAATCATCATCGTAATTATATCAAATTGTAAGGATGTATACAGTTTACATTTCTAAAATTAATATAAATAAAATTCATCTAGATATTTTGCAATATTTATTATTCATATCAGTTAATATGTAACTGTAGTTACTAGATATCTGTGATAAAATAAAATGTCACTTTTAAATATACCCAATACTTGTTTTGTTTGTTGTACAAATGCCGGTAAGTATACATAAATACAGCTTTAATTAAGGACATTAGAATAAAAAACATTTTAGAGGACATTGCTTTGACTATAACCTCCGACATAGAAATGTAGCTCAAGATCATTGCTCATCATACTTCCAACAAACACTTCATGGGTGTAATTTTAAGCAGAATAAGCAAAGGGGAAAACTAATTTTTATGGGTCTTGACAAGGATTTTACACAGAAGTCTACTATGATCTTAACATTTGACATAGAAACTTAAATCAAGGGCAGTCTTTTAGTAAAGTCTGGGCAATGGGCAACTGGATTTCAAAGAAATTTCCAATGACCTTTGCATTTTAACTATATATGTGATTCAAGGTCACAGCACAACTTTTGCCCAGAAGCACAAGTCAGATAGAGGTAAGGGGTCAGAAGGTATGGTCTTGACAAAATTTTTTTTAAAACAGAGGTCTGATATGACCGTACACTTTGACTTAAAACCTTCTTCAAGGTCACTGCATAACCTTTGACCAAAGGCACATTGTGGATGAAGTATGAGCCAAATTGGGCCAAAGGAAGATGATAAATGGTGTGAACAAGGATTTTACACGTCTGGTATGACCTTCACCTCTCATACCTACAAACTTCGTTCAAGGCTACAGCACACCCTTTACCCAAAGGCACTATGTGGGTTAACAATGAGCAAGATTGGACCAAGGGGACACAGTGCTTGACACAGGTGATGTCAGGTGGGCAGACAGATTACTATAGGGCCCTGCAGAGAGGGGTCCTTAAAAATTTTTTGCAAGATATGTAGCAGTCCATAATCTGAAGACTCATTTATTAAAATATATATCTAATATATACATGTACACTTAGTCATCTTGTTCAAACATATCATTATTTCCTGTTCTATCTTGTTTTTTGAGGATTTAAAACTTGTCTTTCCTCCTTTCTCTCTCTAATTTTTCTTTTTCTAAGGAAGCAAGTCTGGCTAACAGAGCTAATTTCTCTTCACTCGGTATAAAACGGTATTCTTCCTCTTCCTTTGAGAACTAAAAATAAAATAAAAATTCAAATACAATTTACTGTATATACATATTTTTCCTGTATGGTTTTACAAACATTTCAAAAATAATTTTGGTCTTTCACTTGAGCCAGTTGTTATTTACACGATAATGATGAGACTTTTGATTGGCAAAATGGCACTACGATATTCCGATACATTTCCTGTGAACTCGCTCTCAAATGTTAGGGTAAATCATGATGCATTTAATGGGGCAGCTTTGATTAATATATCTGTATTGTTTATATTCATACCGATATAAACTATTTTAAGAGATAGAGATTAATCATTCTCACATAGTTACCCATTAAGTAATTTTATAGTAAATACTAAGAAATAATAGCAGATAAGAGACCCAGAGGTATGATGAACATTCAAGATGTCAATCCCCATTTACTTACACTTTTTAACTCAAACTCCACCCCTGCTGGTAAATTATGTCTTAAGACATCCAAAAATATAGTAAACTTGGTGCACAAAATATCATCAAACTGAAATGAAAAGATCATAATAAATTACAAATGAAATTAATCCTGTATAGCACATCATTTTCAATTAAGTTTTCATTTTACATACATGTACACTGTAGGTAGTCATTGTAATCTATTCAGAACTTAATGATACTCACTCGTAGCTTTCTTTCATATCGTTTCAAACTAAAATTTTCTTTTACTTTAGTTGAGTTTTCAAAGAAAGTCTTTATTGAGGAAGTTTTTGGTGGAATAGCAACTCTGTCAAAAAAAACAACAAAACCCACATCAAAATACTGTTGCTTACACAAAGTCTTTCAACCTTTGCCTCATATACTGTTTGGCGAGTACATGTTGCAAGAAAATATTAATCAACGATATAATCCACACTAAATACATAAATTAATCATGTAAAAAGTATCACTTTTAAAATACATTACAAAAATGTTAAATCTCCTTTTTACATTTCTTGTGTTTATCAAGTTTTGAGAACTAACATTATGCCAATTTTTTTTCTACTTTTGCTGAATATGTATTAAAGAATCATGTTCTTTTCATGTACTTGTTCTTTTAAACTACTCTCTGAATTAAATATTTTCCTAGAAGACATTCATTTTAAAAGTTTATGGAAATACTTTGATCTAGAAAGGGATATCTCTACATGCATTTACAAGCAATTACCTGATAGTACAAGACAATAACTTACACTTTCATGTCAAGGTCCATTGTGGTACTGACCGACTTCATAAATTTACTAAACGATTCTAAAACCACATAATCATAACCATTCATCTTTATGTCAATCTTCTTGTATTGTCCAACCTTGGGTTCATCCTGAAAATGCCAAATAAACAAGATACTTAGAGGAGGTCACTTTCTATCAAAGTACAATGTATCACTATGTAAAGGAATTAGGGCCAGTACTTATGAATGATATGTGTGTACATGTACTAGGTATGAAATCAGACACTTACAAGTCCATCTGGCTCCCAAACACCAAATAACTTGGGACCTGTTGAAAACCATTTCCTAAACAAAAATAAATTACTGTTAGATTATATATAAAAACTGATAAATATCTTTAAGTGTTGAAATTTTTTTAAAACTTATTCACTCTAAAGAAAGTTGTTAAACATATACTGTTCATGTAAACTTTGATTATGAAGGTGTTTATTTTTTTCATTCAAAACAAAGGCAGCATAATATGAGTGAGAGAAATCAGTAACGTACATTGTACATCAAACACCGAGTAAATAAGTTTAACAAACCCAAAATACATGCATTACCTTTGTTGTGTGATGTTATTTTGACATTGCTTGCATAATCTCCTGTTAAATTCAGCTGAAGCTGTTCTCAGAGCTTTTGCCACCTAATGAAAATAAAACACTCAATAAAATATTTTTAGTTTAGTTGTAAGGAAACGCTCTTCTGATCTTATGTATCCTTTAGAAATCCGATGGTCAGTCTGATTCAAATACCGGTGCCAGATAGCTCAGTGGTTAGAGCACCTGACTAGAGAATTCAGGGGCCCTGGTTTGAATCCCGGTCTGGTCCATCATTATTTCTCCTATCCTGTTACATTTCATTGTATGACCATGAGGATAAAGGGGGAAAACGCCAAGAGTGATCTTCGAAGGCAAAGATCATTTAACGGGAAAGGAATGTGATGATCAAACCAGATAGAATAGCGGCGCCTGATACAGTGAAGTCCCAATTCCGGGTCACGTCAGACTATTTTGTTAATATTTTGCAAAGTTGTTCAATTTTTATTTTATACAATATATGTATTGAAAGTACAGTTTGTGAGCTGTTAAACAGTCATTTCTTTTTTCAAAATAAATTCCCGGGAACAATATTTATGGAGGTATTTCAACAAGGCCTGGCTTCCCCACTTTTGAATCATTTTCTCCATTTCCGGGTCATGTGACTTTAAGGTCTCTGTAATGTCGGGGAATTGTTTTAGAAAACGATTTTTATTAATATGCAGCATTGAAAAAATATTGCTGCTCGGGAAAAATATTTAAAACTACTGTTAAGGGGTAGCTTACACACACACACACACACACACACCCACCCACCCACCCATATATATAATATATATATATATATATATATATATATATATATATATATATATATATACATGTATATATATATATATATATATATATATATATATATATATATATATATATATATATATATATATATATATATATATATATATATATCTATTTGGAGCTACTTTGGGAACCAAAGCTCCAATGCCTTTTTGTTGAATTATTAATACTCAATTTATTCTCCTCTTCTGATTATTTTATAAATGGTTTCCACATGGTGATCAAGTATAAGTTCACTAATCCTGTGACACTACTGATACACCAGTAACGGGGACCCATTTCTAAATGTAAATAGGGCAGTGATTCAGAATGAAATAATCATGGTGTGAAACAAAATATAATAAAAGCAAAGAAAAATAATTAACAAGATAAATATAATGACAACAGAGCGGCATGGAAAATTTTATTCAATTGAATTTCTTTCTCTCCCGCTTACATGTCATCGTAAAACTACAAAAAAATATGTTTCAGCTAGGTAAACTGACCATTAATTGGGGAAACTTTTTCAGTTTGATTTATCAATAAGTGTAAATTTAATAGAGCACTTATTATAATGAACAATTTCTGATGGATAACTTTATGCATGTGCAATATTGTGCAGTTATTAATATAAAACTCTGCCACAACTTTCACATCAACCACGCTGCAGCGTAAATAACAAAAATAGCATGTTGAAGATGAGTGAAAATCTTGATCTGGAAAGCGCTTGATTCCTAATTTCGTTTCTCGGATGGTCTGTAAATGTTTTCCTTCAAATATTTTTTACTGATCAAATACAGAAAGGCCCATAGTTCGTGATCAGTGTATTTATAAAGTTGTTTCTGCTTCATTTTAAACAATATGACATGAAAATTATAGGAGTGACCCGGGATTGGAGACGACCCGGAATTGGCAACTTCACTGTAGCTCAGTTTGTAGAGCAACTGGCAAGAGATTCAGGGGGTCCAGGTTCCAATTCCCGATTCCGTTGATCATTATTTCTCTTCTCCCGTAACAGAAATAGTCTCTTAATTTCATATAAATCATGATATTGAATCCATAACCAGTCGTCTCCAATTAATGATCTTCATTCTTGATAATCACCATTCTAAGCTCTTTCCCCTACATCAAAATTAACTTGAATTTCCTCGGTATAATATTGCCATTGTTTCCACATCAGATACATGTCACCAAAGGAGCACAAGAATAAGTTTGTAGTTTTAAGAATGGATTGATATAACTTTTGTGGTATATAAAATCTTCTAAAAAACAGAGATAAAGGAAAAATAAACATTGAATACCTCTGAAAATTTTATGACATGCCCCATTTTCTCAGTTCGGTATTAGTTAGATTTTACAGAGAAGTTGTTTTAAATCTTGGACAACGATGGAATCGTGTAATTAATTTTCACAAATTCTCATAAAAAAATAACAAAATAGCACATAAATTAGAAATCTCATTCATGGTTCGTCTATGTTTTATGATGTGTAACAAAACGAATATGTTACTGTACGATTTATTCCGTTCACATCTACTTTCATTTTACATTTCACTTAGACTGTGGACAGTGAGACATTAGCCTAGCTGTGACTATTTAGAGGGACGGTATTTGAAAACTGAAAGGCGAGAGATCAAAGAAGATTAAACCGTACGTTATATTTGTTAAAATTTGGCAATATACTACCACATAAAATCTTAACTCCAAGAAGGATGAGAAGAGTCAGGAATAAAGAATAATTACTCCCTTTGTGGACCATTATTTAAAAATTCCATTGATTTAACTTGTTCAAAATATACATTAAGTATGAAGCTTTAAAAAATGATTTTCTCTTTATTTAGAAATTAAGTTACAATAAACATACATGAGGTACGTGATAGATAAATCTTTTGATTACAATTTTAGAAGAAAAGACTTATTTGATTTCATGCCTATGGCACCAGTACCCCAACCGGATGATAATGAGAAACCAAATAATCATGGAGACGAGGTGGATGCTGTTGATGTCCCTGATCAGATCATTATAGTGGACAGTTCTGATAGTGAGATAGATGATGAAGATATGGGTTATGGGGGATACCAGATGCTTCAGCAATCGATTGGAGATTCAGATGATGGCGAAGATACCTCAGAGACTGTTGATCCAGCTGTGTCAGTGGATACAAGTGGAGTAATAGTGGATGCTGATGTGGAGAGAAGTACAATAGCGGATGAAGCTGGTAGACTACCATCAGGCCTGTTTGTTGCTGGAGGGACCATGCCATCTTATATGAAGGTATTGAAGTTGAATGTTGATGGGTTAAATGTATCATATCATATTACTGGCATAGTGAATATCTTAAGAAATCTTTTTTTTAAGTTTTCTGTGTATAAGCAGATTTATCAGTGGCAATCTGAAGAGACGTGTCACTTAAATTCTGCTTTTAATTAATTATTTTGTTAATTTAAAAAAAGCAGTTACATGGTAGTACATAGAATTTTTTTTAGGATAGTGTTTTAATATAACCAATTATTTTTGCCTGTAGGGCTTATTCCGGTAGAAAAAATTCACTGTAATTTACAACATAGTTTATGGGGTTTTCAGGTACCTGATTTACCAAAACCCTCCCCTGGAGAACTTCTTTGGAATCAGCAAGTGAACAGAGACATTCAGATCAATGAGGACCAATCAGAACAAATCAAAAAGACAATGTCGGCCATCAAATTACCAGAAAGCAACATTCCAACCTGGGCAAGTGATATCACGGAGGATGAGTGGAAAAATAAACTCCAGAATTTGATAGGTCATAATTCATGAGTTTAACTAAATTTTGATGAATTTGATAATTTATGCAAGTTATATTTTTTAAAAAGTGACATTTTAAAATAGAATTTTTGAGATTATTAGTTCATACTCAAATTAAATGTTTTAATAAACTACATGTAGGATAATTCAATTTCTGAAATATTATATATATTTGATCGGTAAATATAATGGCTCGATACATTTTTTACTTACATTGTATGTATATTTTACAAACCTTAATGTGTAATTTTAATGTAATTCAGTCTACATGATGTTAAGTTTAGATTTTGTTCTTGTTCTCGTTATTGTATGCACAATTTTTTTCTTAATTATAATTTCTTTTTTTTTTTTGATAGAAAATTGTGAAT